>OY728142.1:537919044-539169044 GCA_963277665.1 Viscum album | reverse complement strand
ATATTTTTATATCATCTCAAGAATGATATTAATTTTAATGATTCTTTAATTTTAATATTTGATATTAGAATATGAATAACATCAATTCATGGAGGCGGTACATCATACATATGCCCGAGTGATGTTATTATTTCATTAACATGTGAAAAGGTAAGGAAAGAAATTTTATATTATTAATATCATGTCATATATATCACATATAATCATTAAATTTATTTTTTATTACCTTCCTTGTAAATCGTATGTGAGAAATGAATCACATCACTTCAGGAGGTGGTAACCCACCGTACACATGAGATCAATTATCACATTCCATACAGAATTGAAAGTAAGAAGATATATATGATATTATAATTAAATAATTATAATTATACCCTAAAACTCATATATAAATACTAAATTTATGATTATATCTTTCCATGAGAATTGAAGATGTAAAATTAATAACAATAGTTTGTGAGGCGGTAGTCCACCATACACATGATCAATGGTTTTATTTACCATTCTAGGGAGGATAATATGATTATACGTAACTAAAATAACATAATAATATATGTATATTTTTAATAATATAGTTACTATATCATAATTATTTAATATTATTTCATGGTGGATGATGAATAAATATAATAAAATAATCGGATAAGGGTGTTACCAGTTTTTCAGAAAGCATCTTTTGGGTTGCACAAAAATAATTTATAAGATGAATTTTCTTTTATAAAAATTATTTTAGGATTAGTGGAGGGATTTAAGGAATTAATTTGGACCAGTATTTTACACTTTTTTTGAGTGTGGAATGTATAGGAGAGGGGTTTCCTTTTATATGTGGGTGAGAGGACACACTTGGATTTTTTTAAAGAGTAAATTCCACAAGCATTTTTCTCATAAAAAAGGTTCTAAAATGTTCTGTTTTACAAAATAATAAGTTATAATGTAAAAATATGACCCTAGAAATGCAGTTTTACAACTTTTTGATCATCTGAACCCTTATTATTTTGTTTGACACCTTGGAAAACACGTTTTTACCTTAACTACAGTAAATAAATATTACTGTTTACAATATTTATGATGGATAAAAATTTTATTGAACATATTATATAATATAATTTTTTTTATTAAAAATATTTAATCCATGTTTACTTATTTAACTCATCGATGATAAATAATTTAATTCAAAATTAATCTATCAAATGTGTTGTAAAATGATTTTCCAAGAGAAAAACTAATAAAAGATTAAAAAAATTACATCAAAATTAAACATGAAATTTATTAAATTGAAATAATTTCGATTAAATAATATATAATTTAAATAATTTTACTTTTAAAAATATAATAAAAAATTTGATATTGTGAAATTTTTAAATGAAAAGATTGCTTTTAATAAATATTTATATTTTTCACTATTCATAAAAAATGAAAGGTTTCTGAAAAATCAATATAATTAACCCTAAGATAATTTTAATATGACAAAATAAAAAATTTATATCCTTTGTTAAAATAAATGTAATAAAATTTATATTAAATAATTTTAATTTATGGTTATAAATCTAGATTAAATATCCTTTTAGAAAAAAAAATAGTTTTTCCAATAACATTTCTTTTCATTTTAAATGATTCTTTTTTCATTTTAAATAAGTATTTAATAATAGAATTTATTTTTGACACATTTCTACCATTTATTTATGAATATTCATACCCACCTATTTAATGGCTTGATTAAAATATCAATGTTTATAAAGTAATATTTTAATAGAGTGTCATGTTTCTTTTCAACCAGGTGGTGTGTACATTGAAAGTTATAAAATTGATTGAATTTACATAAAAATAAATTGATTACAAAGACATGTGTTGTTACATTATCTTATATTATAAGTGTTTTGTTTCATATTTTATTTTTAAAATGTTGGCGTGTTACATTATATTTGCTTAAATAAAAAGCTTCTTAGAAATTCAAACTTTTAGTCAATGATCAAGGGTTAGGAATTTAATAATTTCGTTGTGGAAAACCCACAATGTAAAAAAGGGTTAATAAAACATATTCATGATAATAGAGGATGCTATTTTCTAAGGTCAACTATAAAAACACATTAATTGATTTTCATTTAAGATAAAATTGTTTGGAAATGAAAAATGGAAATAAAAGAGAATACTAATGCCCAGAGATTAATACAGAGTTATATATATATATATATTTAATAATAATAGAGTGAATGTTTAGTAAAGGATTAATAACCTATAGAACATAAATCTATGATATGTTGAAAGAACATTTAATTCATCTAATCTGAAGGTACTATGATAACATTTCCCTTTCAATATCATTTACCTAGAGTTATGGGATTCTTTTTCTATAAAGATAAAGAACATCAAAAAATATAATTACATGAAATATTTTTATTTAATAAAAACAATTTCATAATTTAATTGTTCATTGATAAATTTCCACTTTCAATTCATATTCTATAAAAATTAATATCCAATAGGGGTTTTTATGCCTAAATAACTAAATTTAACTTTTAAATAATCATATGATCCATAAAGTAGTAACAAGCTATTCCTCCTATAATTATTAAAAAAGGGAAAACACATGGTATGTTAATAACCAAAATGAATATGAATATTTTAATATCCAAAATAAATAATGAAACCAATGGTTAACATAAATCATTCTATAAATAAATAACCCTATATCCATAATAAAATTAATAACCTCAACATGAAATAAGATTTTAACCACAACATGAAATATGGTTTTAACCTCAATGGTTATCTTATACTCTTTAAACATAGATCTCAAAAAAACATAATATAATTATTCCAAAATAATCCCTTCCATTTCAAAAAATATTTAAAAATACTCCTACCTAATAATATTTATCAAAAAATATCATTAGTCACCCAACAAAGAAAATGAATTTATCTTATTATAAATTTCTAAAAATAAAATTAATATTTAACTGCCAATGCAACAAATTTAAAACAATGTTATACTTACTATAACATTACATAGTCTAGTGGTAGGCACTGAAGCCTTATCTTCCTTTGTTTTTGGAACCAAGACCCCTGGCCTTTCAATATATAATGGGTTGTTAGATTTCCTCCGGGTATTCCTTTTTCTAAAACTATGGAAAATGTTATGTGGTGATCATATCTATAATTATCCATGATCCTATAATTTTATAATGAATAAAATAACCATCTTAAAAAAATAAAATTATTTATCAAATAAATTTTGTATCCATTAGGGTTTTCAATATAGCTCATTTTCTTCAACAAAATCAACTAATTACTTAAATATTAATCACATCAATAAGATTATATTTTCCTCAATTATAAGTTTTCTATAGAGTATCTCGTATACATTAAATAACTTTTTTAGTTCATTATTACCATTAATCATATTATTTCATATCCATAATGTAATAATTTTATAAGAAAATATTTATATATATTTTATGATTCACATAATTCTTGATTACCACTATATAAAAATTTTAATCGATCCACTTCATTCATAAACCTTTAACTGGGATTCTTCATCTTTTTCCATAATTACTCCTTAATTTTAGATGTCATTTTTAGTATCTTCATCAAAAACAGAAAAAACATTACTGGTACAATATTTTTGATCATATTCTTGGGCTTCCCCCTCAGACATAGACGTTCATAGTTCCCACTATGTCAACATTTTATAAAATCAACTGTTTATGATGCCTATTGTAATTTATTATTCTTGTCCAATGTGTTAACTGCACATTTTAGTTTTTCTTATCAACTACATAATTTGTGACCTTCTTATTTAAACATAAAAAATCTTATCATTCCTTTGATACATTCCCTTGAGTGATTCTTCCCACATTCTCAACATATAATAAACTCAATCTTATTTCCTCCATGGTCTCCACCACCAGAACTCTTAGTGAACTCTGTAATTTTTTATTTGGTGAGTACAAGGGTAGGTTAACAATTATTTTATTTATCATATATCACTATAACTAATTCAAAATAATCACAACATTCATTACTCGAGTCATCATTCCAATTGGTTGCTCATTAACACATTTCCCATCACATTCAATGTTAACCTAGCAGCTTCTAGTTCCTACCATGAATAAAACCTTAAAGAATAGTTTGATCAATAATATTTGTATTAGGGAACAACCTAATAATTAAAAATGATTTATAATATATCTAAATCATTATATAATCTTATAAATATAATACACCTTAGGTTTATCCTAAGTCATTAATGGTCATCATCTATTCGAATCATTCATGACGATTTATAAAGAAAATGTGAATTTAAAAACCATATCCGCCATAGTGTTTCAAACCAAGTGCACAGTAAGAACTATTATCATCTAAGCAGTAATGTAACTCCCCAGTATTTTAAAATGAAACATTATGCAATATATCTTACAAGATATGCCACATCGATCATAAACCAATGACTAAATAATATTATTTAGATATAATAGTTATCATTTAGTAGTTAGAATGGAGAGAATGAATGATATTAACTAAATTATGAAAATATAGTTTAATCATGTTTTTAAAATGAATTCATTGGTTACCAAATAATTAGAAAGAAAAAAAAACAAACTGAATATAAAAGATATGTTTTTATAAAAAACTATTTTATGCCCATAATGAAATTTTATCTTAACAAATTAAATTAATAACAATTAATAAAATAACATAATGAAGTTTATATGTTATATACAAAATCAATTTTTTTAAATTAATACAATAAGTTTTGTGGTATTAAGATAAGAATAAATCATATTTTTAGTATTAAAAGCTATGTTTTTATAGAAGTCAATTTCATCACCTTTTGACGACACAATTGTTTTAAAACAATATTTTGACACTTTTATGAGTATTATTTGACAAAAATAAACATCATATTTTAATTCAAAAGAAAAAATATATCTTAGGGTGAATGTTTTGAATTTTTCTGACAAGTTTCATTTTTGGATGAATAATGAGAAATACTTCATTTTAATAAAAAATTTCTTTTTCATATAATTTATTTATATAGTATGATTATGAATGATTTTTTGGAAATTATAGTTAGATTAGTTGTAAACAAATTAACATTTTTTGTTAATTAAAATAAATTTCACAGTTAAAATATATTTAAAAAACATTTACAACTTTTAAAATTTCCACATTAAAACCCCGATTTTTCATTGTGTCTGTGGGATTAATTATAAATATTATTTTTTTAATTAAGTGAACTGAATTTGGTAAAATAGATTACATGTTTGAAATAATATGTTTAAAATTAATTTTTTAATGTCAATTTCAATTTTATTTTTAAAAATGTTACTAGGGTAAAAAAATTATTTACAGATGTACAAGTAAAATAACGACAATGATTAAAGTTAAAAGTTAAGAGATTAACATATATAAAGTTAAAACATTTAATTGTTGGTTGAGTTAATTTTTGAACCAAAATATCCTAAAATACATTAATTAACAATATAATTAATTTAAATTAATTCCACCTCAATATGGTTAGCCTAAAATATAAAATAATCATGATTTAAATCATGTAAACCCACCTCTCCTCATGTATATATACCACTCCACACCACCAAATTTTAAATGAAAACATTATAACTCCAAAAATATGAGAAAAAACTCTCCACCTCACTCTCCCCATTTCTATGTTCTTTTCTTCTAAAAAAATACCAAATCCATGGTCCTCAAGTGGTCCTTCATGTATGGGATATCCAAAGGTAGTTTTCTCAAAACACCTATCTTAATTATTTTTATTCTTTTACTTTGTCCTCAACTCCTTCATCAAT
This sequence comes from Viscum album, assembly GCA_963277665.1. Lineage (NCBI taxonomy): Eukaryota > Viridiplantae > Streptophyta > Magnoliopsida > Santalales > Viscaceae > Viscum > Viscum album. The sequence continues at coordinate 539,163,231 of OY728142.1, read as the reverse complement.
AAAAGAATTATAACTCCTAAATCATGAATATATGGCATTTTTTAGTTCTAATGAAATATCATATGTCCATATCATGTCTCATCTTTTCCTATTAAATGAAATGAAACTATTTTTCAAATAATGTTGGTTTACTATCTCTATGCATAATGTTTTTTAATTTTACATTAACACCTTCATGGATGGTAATAAAAGTGTAATAATGGATAAATAAGAATTAAATAGGTATATTATAACCTATTTCATGTTCTAGATGTAATATAGACTTTAATTTTAATGAAAATAAAAATGTTTCACGATGTTTATAAAAACCACCAAAATATACTAAACATTAATCGTGAGCATTTTATCTAATAAAACATCCCCATGTAAGAAATAAAAATTATATATGGGACCATTAATACTTTTGGATTTTCATTAATACAATTTTATTACACTTATGGAGTTTTAATTCCATTTTACATGAACATCCTTGATTATACAATAAATGAACCGATCATGAAACCATAAAACAAACGTACCCAAAACCATGAAAATAATGAAATATAATTAATTAATGTGTCATAATATGTTAGAAAATAATATAATACAGTACAATAAATATTAATATAGTTATTTAATGAGTTCATTATATTCATTAAACCATTATACAAGTGTTTTGATCACTTTTGATGAAATTCTAACATGAGGTAAGGGATTTCATAACTAAATTTCCATTTATTGAGTTATACGTCAAATTATTTGATAATATTCTTCCAAGATCATGTGTGGAATTCACTTTTTATTTATTTATTCTATATTCCCATATATCCAATTGTTGTATATACTTTTTTACACATATTCACCCCATTTATTAATTATTACCATAATGACATGATCTTTGTAAGGGGTTCTCATATCAATCTTACTTCGCTGAGATATATGCCTTATTCACTACTAAATTATTTTGTGTTGTGTATATAATTCCCTTTGATATAATATATCCTTAATAAAATTTTATTTAAGGTATTTAATATTTAATTTGATAACATTCACTTATATGGTTCATACGATTTGATTGTTTACAAAGAGTAAGGGAATTATTAACCAAATTTCTATTCTTTGGGATAAATTTGAATTTTATTAAGAATTTCATGCTAATATTATGTGTGAAATTACATCAAAATATATTATGTTTAATTTACAAGTTTATAATGTGTATTTAATATAATTACATATAATCAATTCATTTTATTTACACTCACTTCTTTGATATGATATTTATAAGTGACTTAATTTTAAAAAATCGTATTTTAATGTTACTCTTTAAATTATTTTTAATAAAGCCTATAAGATTTTTTTAACATGTACAAAATTATTACAATTTCTCTATTTTATGTTGCTTAAATTTTTTGAAGATTCCTTTACATGTTTACAATTTTATTTTCAAAGAATTTGGTTATATTTTTGATTGTGCGACTTTGCAAAAGTGGGAAGTGATTTAAAAATGGATAGTTATTTTCCTCAAAATGATTATTTTATGAATAATTTATCTGTTATTATTATGTTATGGTTATTGGTACTTTTTTATAAGGGTGTATGGTTCTGTGATAATCTGAGGGAGGGTGATCCCATTATAGATGTCCAATGCATTGTGTAATGGGACAATGTTAACTGATTAGGTTTCTCCTAAGAAATTATAGGAATAGTTCGGTAGTGATTATTCCAAATGAATTTGTGAATGTTACTTCATGTGTATCCAATATAGCTATATTGTCTATAATAGTGATATGGAAAATGATGTCCGATACAACTTGCATATATTTTGGATTCTTTCTAATGATTTTTCAGGAAAATTGATTGATTTTTAGAAGGTAATATAATGATATTTTTGAAATTTTGATTCCTTTTTATGAATAAGAAGTTCTTTTTTTTATGGAAATTTTTTATGTATTTTTACTGGACTAAATTTTTTCCTTTTTTATGCATCTTACTATGATTTTGTGCTAATCCTATGTTTTAAAATGATTTTCATAGGGTTAAGGATAAGTCGGGATGAGGATGAGGAAAAGATAAAATTGAGTAGATTGGGCATGAAAATAAACCATCTATTATTATTATTAGTTTGTTTTGTGAAAAAAAAAATGATATTGAGTAGATGTTTCTATTGTTTAATATTCGAGTTGTTATGTATGATTTTTGTCCAAATTCTCTAAAAATATAAAAAAAATGATATTCAGGAACTAAAGAACTAGGATTCCAGTTTAAAATAATTAGAATAGGTAATTTTTAAGGTTTTCCCCTTATAGATTGTATCAAATAAGGGTTTAGAGAAATTTAGATATTAGGATGATTCCATGAAAGGATTTATTAAATTTATAAATATCATCATGGGTTCACAAGTTTAAGGATGATTACAATTTCAATGTAATAAATACACCTTATGTGGATTAATGTAATGAATTTCTATAAGATTAATGATATTTTTTTAGATTTAATTTATACTGGTAGTCGATTTAGGTATAATGTGTTTGAAGGATAAAGTATTAAAGATTTTCTATGGGTATTATTTTTAAAATGAATATTTAATTTTGAAATTTTTTGTTTTAATGATGTTATTTTGTACATATGAATAATAATTTTCCATGATGGAAGGAAAGTGATCTTTCACAACCTTCATTTCCCTCCCATAATATATAATCATCACTATTATTGAAAGATCTTATTCAAATTATTTTGAAAGCTTCAAGGGTATTCAAATCACATGAAAGAAATTGTTTTAATTATCTAACAGCTATTCAATTCTAAGAAAATTATGGTTCATGGTATATTTTTCATTTTAATTTAAGATATCAACTCTTCCAACTCTTCTTAATAGTGAAATTACAGAAGTGGGGTGAACATCTACTTTTTTAAAGAAGAAAAAAATGCATCAAGATAATGGGAATACTAAGAATATTATGAAATCTAGATTTAAGGTATGAATTATTTTCGTTTCCACAAAGTATAAAAGATGTTTGGATTAATATTTATGAGTCATGAAGATATAATTCCAATCTTTGATTGTAGGAATGAAGTATTAAGTAATAATATGACAAATCATGGTTATTGGTTTAAGAAGGATGTCGAGGGAAGGATGAGTATATGTATTGAGTTCTAAAATTTATGATATAGTGGTATTTTATAAATATTATGGGAATCATTGAAAAAATAAGGATATTTCTACACCATGTTATGTTTTCAATAATTTAGAAATATATTTTAGATGGTATTTAATCCTTTGAAAAGTTGTAAAGAGGTGATAAATTTTAAGGTAAATGTAACCCACAATTTTATGTTATGAAAAAGGTTATTTGAGGAACAATGACTTCAATTTTGGTTGATATAATTTTAAAGGCAATGAATATATTTTTAATTTTTGTGATCTCTGAATTTTAGTTAATTATGGGTTCTTACTTTTTTTGGATGTAAAATGAAAAGTATAAGATAGACGTTGAGGTTAAAATAAATTAATGTAACTTTTCGGATGGTTTTTACATTTATAGAATTTTATAAGGATTATATTTAGATAGTTTTAGAAAAAGGGATAACATATAGTATGGGTGAAACCCGTCATGTCTGGTAAGGCCTCATGGGTCGAATCCATAACCAAAGGGATACAAGGGTGAATTGCCTGCAACTAGCCTATATGATATAATGGTTAGTATGAAATTGTTTTTCTTTATTAAACTAATTTATTGATAAAGTTAATGTTCATTTTGGGAACATGTGTTTATCATATTGATAACCCTTTGATTACAAAATGGGTTATTGATTAAGAGATTAATGTCATTTCTCGTGATGTTAAATATTTTGGGGTCCTTATATTATAAAGATAAATAGAATAATATGGTACTTTTTTGATAAATCGAGTATTAATAATCTTTTAGAATTATATATAATTTATAGCGATTCAGGTTATTTGAGGAAATAATTAGCATATATTAGAGATTAATGTTGTTTTTTATTATATAATGATTTATAATTTTTATATAATAACATTATTCTAAGATAATTTTTTAGGTCAACTAATAATAAAATTATGAATATATAGTTATACATTAATTGATTTTGTGATCTGTAGGTTTTGATTATAATGCTTCAGGTATAAAAATTCATCTTGATTACTCATCACATATAGAAAAGATGCAATTGTGGAGGAAATTGATTACATGATGAAACTATACTTTTATATTAAGTATGATTCATTATTAAATTAGTTTAATAAGTAAATTAATTTTCTATGAATTAGGAAAAGTCGATTATAAAAAAATTGTAACGCCATTACTTTAATAATGGGATATCAATTAACTTTTAACCTTTTATATATTTATGGTTTTGTGATAGTTTACTTATTAATGAACTTGTTTTCTGTCACTCTCCATAAAAAATTGAGAGTTATAATTCTCTTCCATTTAAATGTTTTCCTACATGGACACCTATAATGTTTTATCTCAATTGATATTTGTACATTCCTTACTAAAATTTTAGGCTATTTTTTATTGACACTTATTCTGATGTGAGATTTCAAAAAATTTATTTTGAAAAACAAAAACCCCTAGTTTCATATTCCAAGTTAAAATTTAGATTATAAAATTTATTAAATGGTGGATAATGTTACAACCTGAAATTATATAATGAAACACTATGTGTAATATCATACAATATACACCACATAAAGCTTAATAAAATGACTAACTATTATTTTTTAAATGTTATAGTGATCAAATATCCATTTATATAGTTGAAATGAATCATCTTAACTACATTATTTTTGGGACCAAGCTGATGTTCAAGGTGATGAAGGTTTCAAGTGTTGTATGTTTTTGTCAAGGTATGTTTTGACAAAAGGAAATCACTTCAATCTGTTTTACGGAAACAATTTTTTTTGGTTTTTTTGAATATAATTTGACCCATGTTAATTATGACAATGATTTTTTGATTTTTATTTCATATAAATCATGAGTTGTATTGAGAACTTGAGATACAATCTTGACAGAAGAAAGGGGAAAAGAATTGTATTGAGATAGAAAATAGGATGAAGTGGTACCCATTGTTTTTCAAAACAATTGTATCTAAATTGAAGATGTTGTGCTGATTATTTATCAAAAAAAATTTATTTATATGGAAGAGGCAATGCTGATTGAATAATCCATACCGATAAAAAGATAAATTGAAAGTATTTATTGTGTTTCAGAACAATTGGATTCTGAGTGTGAGTAAAAGAAGCGGTGTTGTTTTCACTACAGCAGCTGCTTATGATTTTAGTGTAGAAGATGGTTGCGATTTCAATGTAAAAGCTGGTAATAATTTTAATGTAAAACATGGTTACAATTGTAGTGTAAAAGTTTGTTAGGATTTCATTGCAAAATTTGGTTATGATTTCAATATAGAAGCTGGTTATGATTTAATTGTAAAAGAGTGTTAAGATTTCAGTGTAAAAGCTGGTTAAAATTTCAGTGTAAAAGATGGTTATGATTTCATTGTCGAAGCTGGTTAAAGTTTTCGTGTAAAATCTAGTTACAATTTATATGTAAAATCTGGTTATAATTTCAATTTAAAAATTGGTTATGATTTCAAATTAATAGCTAGTTATGTTTTCAGTGTAGAAGCTGGTTACGATTTCAGTGTAAAAGCTTGTTACAATTTCAGTGTAAAAGCTAGTTATGATTTTACTATAGTTGTGTAGTTACGATTTCACTACAGTAGCGGGTGAAAATTGAAAATGTGATGTAGAATAAAGAGTAAGCGATTTTGTTGATTGTCAAAGGTTCATACCAGTATGTATTTTTACCAGGTACTAGAACGAAAGAAGTTGTACTGATGGAAATTGGTGCCAATGGAAGTGATGGTGATGATGGATAATGAATCAAAATCACACTATTTTGTATCACACCTAGAATGTTCGTATTCAAGATAATAGTATCCAGACCATTTTTATTTAGAAAAATCATTCTTGGGATGATATGAAAAGAAACAAGCTGGAATGGATGGAAAGTTACAATACTTTCCTAGTGAATTTAGATGGTGCTAAATCTTATCCTCAATGATTTCAAAGTCATGAAGGTAGTCACGATACAAGAACATGTTGGTGAATGAAGTGATTTTTCTCTTGTGGGTAAAGAGACGAGAAAAGAGAAGGAGACTGATGAAATACTTGTCAAAGGGGTAGCCTTTCTTTAAAAAGAGTGATTGTTTCTCATGTGTAGAAGTTCATTTCATCAAACACATTCAATTAGATTTGTATCAAGCATTGATTTGAAGAAATTATTAAGAGAGAATCATATTCAGACTCATGTATTTCTCATTAATTGTAATTGTAATGAAAATTCGAATGGGCGTATGTAAAAGAGGAGATGAATATTATAGAAGATTCTAGAAGAATCGAGAAGTGTTGACAAAGTCATAATTGCTCTGAGATTTCAAGAGAAATTCAGATTTGGGTGATTTAAGTGATTGGGAAAGTGTTTTGGGATTCCCATTTTAACATGTTTTGGGTCACCTATAAAAGTAATGAAGTACATTGTACTTATGTGATTGGAAGAAGGGAGATAAGCTCTGGGTTTCTAGAGAGAAGAATAGATCAATTCTGTTTGAATTGAAAATTCTTTTGAGTGGTGCCGATTTCTTCGTATTCTACTCGGCTCAAAAATTGTATTCAAGAATTAAAGTGATTCAGATTCTACACTATTGTTTTCTATGAGAAAATCGTAATGGGATAATTGTATTGAATGAATCGAAATGGGATATTTGTTTTGAATGAGTCATATTTAGAATAGATTATACTTAGTGCTTCATAACAAAGTCAAGGTGTTTCTTACCTTTCTTATGGGTAAAGAAAAGAAGAATTGGTTTACAATTTGAATAAATTTATTGAATTGAAATGAAGATCAGGTAACATGAGTTGTTACAAAACAATTGTATTACCCTATTGTTCTTAGATGGTGCAAACGCACTAGTGGGATTGTTTCATAGTGATACACGAGTGAAAGGGTACATCCTACTCGTTGTAACCCAAAGATTGTTTTCTTAGTGGATTGTATGGTATTGGATCATTTCCAGACTATACTTTGGACTTAGCTATTTTTATTGAATGGTGATTATTGTAAATCATTGTGTTCTTGTGGATGTGTGTTGTTTTTTCTTATAATAGAATTTAAATCCTTTATAGGAGGGAAATGTAGTTTCAAAAGAAATGAAACATAAAAGAAAAAGAGTATAACTGATTCCCCCCTCCCCCTTTGAGTGGCACAATACTCCGATTGGATATTTCAATTGGTATTAGAGTAATGGATACATTTTATATTCATTGCTGATGGATAACATGAATTGTGTGAATAGTAAAGGTATTATTGTCTTTTATGGAAAGAACAATCATATTCGGAAAGATTGAATGCAGAAATATCTTATGTTTTCCAGTTATAATGTTCTTGAAGCTATAATAGTTGGGTTTCCTCCCATTAATGATAGTCCTTTACTTAAAACTATTGACCAGATGTTTCATGAGAATGATGGAAGGCCCTAGAATGCTATATTATCATCACTTTTTGAAAGGGAATTATTGATAGTGAAAGGTGTTTCCACAGCTAAATGTATATGGTATAAGTAGTAAATCATTTACGGAGGCAATAAAAAAGTGAATAAGGAAAAGTTACAAATATAGAGATTTAAGTATGAATATATAGAGATGGGTGAGTATTAATCTATTGGAGAATTATTTACCAGGGTGAATAACATTATGAGTACTATCAGATGTCTTGTTAAAAAGTCGAAAGATTCTATAGTTGTTGAAAAGATCTTGATAATCCTATGAGAAAAATTCGATGCAAAAGTTTCTTCATTGGATGAAAGTGATCCTGAAACATTATCTCTGGATGATTTATATAGCACACTTATCACTTATGAAATGATAATAGGGAATGATATGATGAAAAAAACAATGGTTGATAGAGAAATGTATTTCCAGGCATTGAAGAATGAAAAGTCAATGAACATTGTTATTGAAGATGAATTTGCCGATTCTAACGCTGAAAACGAGTTATGTAAAAATCTCAATGAAATCTGATCAATATTTTCTAAAAATGTGAAAAGATGTTAAAAAAAAGGAAGACTCCCTTGAAATGTTTTGAATGTGGAGGTGTTAGCCACTTTGCAGCTAATTTTCCTTGAATAAAGAAATAAGATGATAGGTATATTAAAGAAATAAAGATGAGATGATCGTGGAAGGAAAAGGGAGACAATGGAAAAGAAAAGAAATTCTTCAAATAAAAAAGAAGAATTTTCTTGTCCAAATATGATGAATAATAAGATATTGACACTGAATTTGAAAAATACTTTGATTATAGTCATAAAAAATACTATCGTTGCCACATTGAATGATGAATAATTCGAAAAAAGTAGTTCAGAAGAAGAAGAAACCTAGCTTGAATTTCATATAAAAGAGGAGTTGAAAGAATGTCTAAGAAAGATCTAAAGTATTGAAAAGAAAAAAATATGGAAGTTCAATGGTTAAGAAACCAAGAGTATTTTTATGGTGAGAAAGGAAATCTAATTAAAGAGATTGATGATTTGAAGATATATCTCGAAAAAGAAAAGAATCATAATAAGCATTTGGAGGTAAAGCTGAAATTAAAAGAATAATAGTTGGAACTTTTCCAAAAAAATTCTTTACAGCTGAAAAGAAATGTCTATGCTTCCAAAACTCTATCAATGAAGTTTCTTAATGTTCTCCTAATTAAAAACTTTGGAAGGATTGACACAAGATACCATCAAAGGGTGATAGTAATAATAGAATTGTTTTTGAAAGGAAGAATGCTGGGAACATTATGTATGTGGTCAGGACCAACAAGGTTTGGAAGATTTTGAAACATTTTGAATCTCTAAATATTTCCAATACTTCCAGTTCTAATAATTTAGAAAAGAAGATAAGGAATCTGATTGATAATATAAATGTTGGTGAATCAGAAAAGAAAAAGAAGAAGGTGGCTAAGGAATACATTCACAATTTTGATCAGTATGGATGTTTCAAAGGGAAATACTCTTTTTATAGGTATTGATGGTATTTTTGTGGATTTAGGAACACAAAAAATACTTGTTAGTTCAATCGAAAACATTAATATTATCCCACATGTTATGAAAAGATGAGATTGAGGGGGAGTCAATCTCTTCAAATAATGGAAAATGAGAAGGTTTTCTTGATTTTTTTTGAAAATAATGGTGTAAAGATTAAACATAGGTTCCAAACCTTGAAAACTAGTTTTGAAATATGAGAAAAACCTGGACACCTTGAAAAAGGATGTCTAGTTTTGTTACCGGCTCAACAAAAGATTCTAAATTTTCAAAAGAAAAAGGTAAAGAATGAAAATAATGGAGAAAATGTGATGGTTATTGAAACTGGATTAAAATCCATGAATGTATAATGAACCTGGATACTTGATAGTGGGTCTTCCTCTCACATGAAAATGGACTTGAAAAAGTTAAGGGATGTAAAAGATTTTATAGAATAAATGATGACATTTAGAAATGATGAATAACTGAAAATCAAAGGTGTTGGGTCTGCCATCATTGGAAAACAAAAGATTAAATCTACAAAAAAATTGTATATTGATGGGCTGAAACATAATCTTCTAAGCGATTCACAATTTTGTGATGAGGGTAATAAAGTTATCTTCCAGAAAGATGGATTTTTTTTGAAGAGAATAAAAAATGGCAATATTGTAACAAGAGGTCAACGTATGGAAGGAAACTTGTTTCGGGTTGGTGACTCACAATAATATTTTTACATTAGTATGATGGAAGAGAATTAGTTGTGGCATAAAATTCATAGACATATGTCATAGAGAAACATGAGAAATTTATCTACAAGAGAAAGTGTTCGAGACATACTTTATTATACATGAAGTAGGGGTTGGTGTTGCGATATTTTTTAGAAAGTTAATATTACAAATGATGTGCATAAGAAAGATTATATTTGTTCAAAAAAACCCATAGAGGTGATTCTTTCCTCTATATGTGGCCAATGAGAAAATAATAAACATATGAAGATATTTACATTATTACTTTCATTGATGATTTTACTCACATTACTTGTGTTATGTACATGAAAAACAAATCAGTTTCTTTGAATATGTTTAAAAGTTTCAAAAAAAAGATGAGATACAATGTGAGTATACTTTAAAGAAGTTTTGAATTGATAATGGTGGTGAATACAGAAGTAAAGAGTTTCAAAAATATCTTGAGAAACATAGAATTAGGTAGGAGTATAAAACTTTATACACCCCTCAACAAAATGGGGTTGCTGAAAGAAATAATAAAATCTTGGTGGAAGTTGGAAGAACCATGTTACTTGATCATGGAATTTCTCATTACTTTTGGAGGTAATCCATGAGTGCTGATTTTTATATTTAGATTTTTTGTTTCTATAGGCCTCAATCAGGAATGACTCCCTATGAATTTTTTTATTGAAAAAATTCAGGTCTGATGCTCTTTAGAGTTTTTGGGATTCCATGTATTATAAATAAGAATGGTGGAAACTATGGTATGTTTGACAAAAAAGGTAAGGATGGAATCTTTCTAAGCTACTCTCTAGAAAGAAGAGGGTGCAAATGCTATGACAAATAAACAAAAAGAATTTTTGGTTCAGATGATGTGAATGTGATTGATGTATCTGAGAAAGAGAAACATGTTTAGGAAAATAATGAGTTTGAGTAAGTTGGAGAAAGGAATTATGATAAGGATGCATACATGTGTATTCCTTATCATGAAAAATAATTAGACTCAGCTATTTCATGTGATGAAGACAATCAAAAATCTTATCCAAGGGTGAGGAAACATGTGGAAGTACAGAATATAAATGATGATAAACATTAGAAGATTTAAACAAGAATAAAAACCAACACAATTACACATACTTCTTTGTATTCATAGCTAGAACCAAATGATGTGAAAGAACATTTTGAGAATCTGGAATGGGTTCAATCCATGAATGAAGAATTGGATCAGATTGAAAAGAAAAATACATGGGAACTCGTACCCAGGCCTGAAAAAATAACATCATTGACATATAATGGGTTTTTTTGAACAAGAAGAATGAAAAATGGGAAGTTATAAGAAACAAAGCAAGATATGGTTTGAAAATGGTATTCATAGATTGAGGGTATTGATTTTGAATAAACCTTTGCTTCAGTGGAAAGGCATGAAATAATCAGAATCTTTCATACTTTTTCCTCATAACGAGGCTATAAGATCTTTGAAATGGATGTTAAATCTGCATTCCAAAATGGTTATCTTGAAGAAGTTTATATTGAACATATTTGTGTCTTTGTTATGGGAAAATATGACGATTATGTGTGAAAAATCAAAAAGGCATTGTATGGCCTAAAATAATCATTAAGGTCATGGTATTCAAAATTGGATACATTATTAAGAAAGATGAATTTTAACAAAGGGTGGATAATGATCATTACATCATAGAATGTCAAGAGTATTCCATCATTGTAATTTTGTATGTTGATGATATTATCTTTTCTGGGAATGATGAAGGAATATGAGAAATATTTGACGATGAAATAAAGAATTTTTTTAAAATGTAAATGCTGGGAGAAATGAAATATATTCTTGGGTTATAAATCTAGAAAAAGAATGAATACATTTTCCTTTCCCAATAAAAGTATGAAAATGAACTTTTCAAGAGGTTTGGCATAGAAAATTCAAAACCTGTTTCCACACCCATTTATGTGGGAAAAAAACTGGGTGCTGATGGAGATTAAAAAAATTTGATCATAAAGAGTATCGAATGTTGATTGGAAGTCTATTGTAATTGACCACTTCAAGACCCAAAATTTTTTATTTTGTTACTTTATGTCCAAGATTTTAGTGTGCTATAATAAAATCACATATTATTATGGGAAAAAGAATTCTCAGATATATTAGAGGCATAAAAAATTCATAATCAGGTATTGTAGCTCATATAATATTGATTTATTTTGGTATTCTGATGCAGATTGGGTAAGAAATTTTTATGATAGAATATCTACATCTGGTGGTGTATTATTTTTAGGAAAGAATTTTTTTAGATGGAATTAGAAGAAAAAAAGCTCAATGACTATCAATGCAGTTGGAGCTAAGTATGTTGCTGTTACTCAATCCGCTACTCAACTTATGTGGATGAAAACACAATTAGAAGACTTACTTGTTGATGTGATGTTACGCTTTCTCATGGGTTGTTACAATAAATGTACAATCAATCTCACTAGGAATCCATTGAAAAATTCTCATTCCAAACATATTGATATCAAATATCATTTCCTCAAAGAGCATGTGGATAAGAGTGGATTGAAGCTGGAGTGTCTTCCAACATTTGAACAACTTTATAATATATTCACAAAACCATTATCAAATGAATCATTCTCAAAAATGATATTGAACATGGGTGCCAAACAACATTCTCATCAAGGTTTAGGTATGTGAATATGTACCCTCTCTCATCATACCTTTGGACTATTTTGTCAAAGGGTAGAATTGTGTTATTCCATAAATATATTTCACAAAAGAGAGAGTTGTGGGTAAGATGTGAATTCATAATTATTTTGTGTGTGAACTATTATAACTATTTTTTAGACTATTTGTAGGAAAAGAAATTCAATTTTTTTCCAAGACGAATGAAGAAAATAAAGTGGTGGTCATGATCACTATTTTGGTAATCATGGTTTTTCTATTAAGGATTACAGTTTCTTATAATGATTTAGCTCATGTAGTCTTAGAATTGTTGATATGTAATCCATTTCTAAAGTTTACAGTGTACAGTGATTCATGAAAATTGGTTGACAAAAAAATCCAAAGTGGGAGATTGTTGGAACAAGTTTATTATCAATGTGATGAAGGTTTCAAGTGTTATCATTTGTTTTCAAGGTATGTTTTGAGTAAAGGAAATCACTTCACTTTGTTTTGTGGAAACAATTTTTTTTGGTTTGTTTCAAAAAGAATTAGACCAATGTTAATTGTGATGATGAATTATGATTTTTATTTCATATAAATCATGAGTTTTATTGAGAACCTATGATGAAATATTTGACAGAATAAAGGGGAAAAGAATTTTATTGATCTGGTAGATAGAAAGTAGTGGTAACAATTGTTTTTCAAAACAATCATATCTTGATTTAAGAGGTAGTGCTGATAGTTTTATAAAACCATCGTATTCAGATGGAAGATGAAATGGTGATTGAATAAGTCCTATCAATAAAAATAGTAATATAAATTATTGATTGTGTTTCCAAACAATTGGATTTATATTAAATGTAAAAGAAGTGGTAATATTTTCACTGCAGAAGCTTCTTACGATTTCATTATAGAAGTTGGTTATGATTTCAGTGTAAAAGATGGTTATGATTTTAGTGTAAATTCTGGTTACGATTTCAGTGTAAAATATTGTTACTATTTCAGTGTAAAAGATGGTTACGATTTCATTTTAGAAGCTAGTTATGACTTTAGTGTAAATGTTGATTCATATTTCATTGTACAATCTAGTTACAATTTCAGTGTAAAAGCTGGTTGCGATTTTAGTGTAGAAGCTAGTTACTATTTTAGAGTAAATTTTGGTTACAATTTTAGTGTAAAAGCTTGTTAAAATTTCAGTGTAAAATATGGTTATGATTTTAGTGTAAAAGTTGGTTACAATTTTAGTGTAGAAGCTGGTTATAGTTTTAGTGTAAAAGCTAGTTATGATTTCAGTGTAAAAGCTGGTTACGATTTCACTTAAGCAGTGTGGTTACAATTTCACTGAAGTAGAGTGGGCTAAATTAAAATTTGATGTCAAATGAAGAGTAAGAGATGCTTATTATTAGTAAGGGATCATACCCAGATGTATTATGGATAGGTAGTAGAAATAAAGATGTTGTACCAATGGAAAGTGGTGCCAATGGAAGAGATGGTGATGATAGAGAATGAATCAAATTCTGATTGTTTTGTATCATGCAAAGAATGATCATAAATATATATGATTTTATTAAAGATAATAGTTTATAGACCATTAGTATTTATAAAATATGGTGCTTGGGTTGAGATGAAAATGAAGACGTAGTAATGGATGGAATGTAAAAATACTTTCTTTGTAAATTAAGACGATGCTAAACTGATCCTCAATGATTTCAATGTCATGAAGGTAGTCATGATACAAGAACATGTTGGTGAATGAACTGTGTTTTTTCATGTGGGTAAAGAGATAAGAAAATATAAGGAGACTGATGAATGAATTGTCAAAGAGGGATCCATTATTTTAAAAGAGTGATTGTATATCAAGTGGAGAAGTAAATTTCTTCAAACACATTTAATTGGATTTGTATCAATCATTGTTTTGAAGAAATTAGAATGAGTGAATCGAACTCAGAAGTATGTATTTCTTGTCAATTGTAATTGTATTGAAAATTGAAATGGGAGTCTAGAAAAGAAGGGATAAATATTGTAGAATATTTGAGAAGAATTGATAAGTATTGACAAAGTCATGATTGCTCCAAGATTTCAGGAAAATTCAGATTTTGGTGAATTAATGTGAGCGGGAATGTGTTTTTGGATTCCTGACTAAACATGTTTTGGTTCACCTATAAAACACGTGATGTAAATTGTACTTGTGTGACTGGAAGAAGGGAGAGAAGCTTCAGGTTTCTATAGAGAATAATAGATCAATTATGTTCAAATTGACAATTTTTATGGGTGGTGCTGATTCATTCTTATTCTACTCGGCTCAACAATTGTATTTGGGAATTGAAGTGGAACCAATTATGCTGTATTTTTTTTCTATCAGTAAATCAAAATGGGATTATTGTATTATTATAATCGGAATGATATCTTTTTTTTGAAGGAATTTTATTCAGAGAATATTAGACTCAGTGCTTCATAAAAAAGTTTAGGTGGTTCTTACCTTTCTTCTGGGTAAGAAAATGAATAATTGTTTTACAATTTGAATACATTTTTTGAATTGAAAAGAAGATCTGGTAACTTGAGTTGTTACAAAACAATTGTATCACCCTATTATTCTATGAAGGTGGACACTCACTATTGGGGTTGTTTCATAGTGCTAGAGGAGTGAAAGGGTACAACCCACTCGTTGTAATCCAAGGATTGTTTTCTTAGTGTGTTTTATAGTATTAGGTCATTTCGAAACCACACCAAGGACGTAGCTATTCATATTGAATAGTGAACCTTATAAATCGTTGTGTTCTTGTGGATGTTTGTTGTTTAGTTTCTCAGTAGGGAATTGAAATCCTTATTAAGAGGTAAAGTTTGTTTCAATAGAAAATAAACATAAAAGAAAAAAAGTATCACTGATTCACCCCCTCCCCCTCTCAGTGATACAATACTCTAAATGGTCACTTTTAATTATGAATATATAGTTTAATAATGTCTATAAAATTAATTAATTGGATTCAAATTAAATATAAATTATAATATAAACCAATTGAATATAAAAGATATGTTATCATAAAAAACAATTTTATGCCTATAATGACATTTTATCTTAATAAATTCAATTAATAGTAATTAATAAAAAATAATATTGAAATGTATATGTTATATATTCGATAAAATGTTTTTAAATTCATATAATATGTTTTATAGGATAAAAATATGAATAAATCTTATTTGAGGTATAAAAAACTATATTTTTTAAAAATGTAATTTTACTGCATTTTGATGACACAGTTATTTTGAAACTATATTTGACACTTATATGAACAATATTTTATAAAATAAAATTTATTTTTGAATTAATTATATCAAAATTTTCTTAGGGTAAATTTTTTGTATTTTTTGACAGGTGTATTTTTTTGATAATAGTGAAAAATATTGCAATTTAATTGCAAGTTGACTTTTCAAATAATTTATTTATATTGATATATTATACATGAAATTGGGTTTAAAGTATTATTAGATAAATTATATATTAATTAATGAAATTAATGCCATTTAAATCAATTTATAATTGAAATTGGACATAAAAACAATTATAACATTTTATCATATCACTTTAAAAACCCATTTTTTCATTATATAGTTAAGAATAATTATAAATATGACTTTTTAAAATATTTAAATTGAATTTGGAAAAATATATTTCATATATGTAATTATATGGTCAAAATTACTTTTTAAGGTTAATTACTTTGTTATGTATAAAAAAGATACCATGGTAAAAAAATTTACCGTACTATTAGTCAAATTGTGATAAGGTTTAATGATTAAAAGTAAATGATTAACATATGGAAAAAACAATATTTAATTGTTGGTTTAGGTATTTATTGTCCCTAACCATCCTAAAAACATTAATTGAAAATATAATTTATTGAAATTAATTCCATCTCAATGTGGTTGGATTTATATATAAAATAATCATTATTTTAAACACTAAACCCTCCTCTCATCAAGTATAAATAACACTCATGACCAAACCATTTAGACTCAAAAGTATTTTATATCATAAAATATATACCCAAAACTATCATTATCACTCACCCCACATCCAAGGGCTACTGGTGTCACCAAAAGACCAAATCCAATTTCTTAAAGGCTTCCTTCAAGGAGGTGATATCTAAGAGGTAATTTTCAGAAAACACAAATTTTAATTGATTTTCATCCCATACTTTTTCCTCACCTAATTAATCCATAAAGTAATGATAAATCCATAATCATGTATACACAAGAGCTTTATGTTTCAAATATAATATCTCATATCCATATAAATTCTCATATTATCTTATTCAATGAAATGAAACTATTGTCAAAATTATGTGGGTTTAGCATATATGTGAATAATGATTTTTTCCATTATCACCTTCATGGATACTCCTAAAAGTTTAATTATTGTTAAATAAAATTTAAATAGGTATATAATAACCTATTTCATTTTCTTTAATAAATATAGACGTATAATTTTAAATAAAATGAAACCGGTTCATGATAATCGGAAAAACCTGAATAATATAATAAGCATTTATCATTAACATTTTATCTCTTGAATCCATATCATGTAAGAAATAAAAATAATATATGTTAAAATTTAGTTTGGTATTTCCATTAATAAAATTTCAGTACACTTATGGAATTTGAATTTCATTTCACAAGAACGTCAATAATTATACACAAATGAACTGATCATGAAACCATGAATGAAACATTCTCAAAACCATTAAAATAATCAAATATTTAAAATTTATGGGTCATAACATGCTCAAAATCATATCATAAGGAATTATAAATATCAATATAGATTTTAAATGAGCTAATAATATTTTTTATATCACTATAAGAGTGTTTTGAACAATTTTGAATAATGACGAACATGAGATAAGAGATTTCTTAACTAAATTAACATTTATTGGGTTATAAATATATATATTTGCTTATATTTTTCTAAGATTATGTGTGGAATAATTTTTTTACTTAATTATGATTTATTACCACTTGTATATAACTATCATATTTATGGTGCATATGATTCCACTCATTACAAAGTGTAAGTGAATTATTAATCCATTTTCTATTTTTTGTGTTAAACTTACACTTATTGATCATGTCATGATAATATTATGTGTGAAATTACCTTTGAAAATCGAATAATGTATTTATAGTTTTTAAGGTGGATTTATAGTGAATACACTTAATCTATTCATTTTACTAACACTCACTTCATTGATATGATATTTATCAACGACATTATTTTAAATACAATATTACTATAATGTTACTCTATCAATTACCTTTTAAAAAATCCTAAAATAATGTTTTTTAACATATATGGAATGAAAGAAATTTCCCAATTTCATGTCATATAAATGTTTTTAAGACTCATTTACATATTTACAATGTTATTTTCAAATAATGTGTTTACATTTTTTGAGTGAGAAACTTTGTAAAAATGAAAAGTAATTTCAAAATGGAAAATTCGTTTTCCTCAACCAATCATCTTTTTTGAAATTTTTATTTGTTATACTTATATTATGATTCATGGGAATTTTTTTTGAGGATGGGTGGTTCCATGATAAACAAATGATATGTGAGACCATTATATATCTCCAAATAATTTTCTAATGGGACAATGCCAATCCATTAGGATTCAACTAATCGATTATATGAATAGTGGTATGGTGATTATTCCAAATGTAACTATGATAGTTACTCACTATGTAAAAAAAGAGATAAAATATTTGTAAGAGTATTATGGAAAATTATTTCCCAAGTTACCAAATTCTATTTTTATTCTTTATAATGAATTTATGTGAAAAGTGATTGATTTTAAAAAGGTAATATAATGATCTTTTTTAAAATATGATTCATTTTTCTGATTAAAAATGTATGTTTTTTTATGAAAATGTTTTTTCAAAATGTTTTTATGTATTTTCACAAGACTAATGTTTTATATTCTTTTATGTCCCTTACTGATATTTTCTTCTCATCCCATGTTTGAATTTTTTTTAACAAGGTAATAGATATATAGAGATGAGGATGAGTACAAGATGAAAATAATCAATATTAAGCCTGAAAATAAACCATATTTATTATTAAAAGTATTATTTTTTTGAAAAAATGGATATTGATTAGAAGTGTCTACTTTTTAATATTATAGTTTATATGTATTATTTATTTCTTAATTCTCTAAATCTATGAAACAAAATGATTTGTGGGAACATAATTATTTTTAATATCGTTTAAAATCACTGCAATGTATAATGTTTATGGTTGGGTCCTTAAAAGTAACTCCCAAGTGAAGCCCAATATACCTTTTTCTATGTTATTTATCTCAATAAATATATTCTCGGACAACATCCACTTACAGTATCTATACATGGGTTTAATTTCTCAGAAACTGATCACTATGTACTTCACCAAGATTCCATGTTATTTTTCTATCTTAATCTTATCACAATACATATCTGTAAACTTTTTACAAAATGTTTATCATCCTTGATCCAAAGTTTATCTAATACTATAATTTTATACAAAATACGGGGACCCAATGATTTTTATGATAAAATTATAGGATTACTAAACAGAAATATAAAATAATTACAACATAAGGATCATAAAGGCCAAGTGTATTTAAAATTCTAGGGTCTTAAAACATTAAACATTTAAAACTTGTTTTTTCCCATATTGAGATCCTAAAATCATGTTTATCTCTATATCAACATGAGATAACCTAGGAATACATATAAAAAGGGTTGATCAAAAAATCATAGAAAGGTAATTAACATGATACGAAATCATAACATGTGATTCAAAGGTATAACTTGATATCATAAAAGATAAGACAAATGAGTAACCACAATGAATAATAAGATAAAGATCCTGGTATCATAATAATATTTAATCATTTGAAATGTGGCACAAATATACAACATTTCATAAAAATTTCAATGGATAACATACTTTACAATATCATGTGGTAGACAAAGTCCCTTATCGGATTAGGTTTACTCCCTAATCTCATACATGATGTCCCATGAGACTAAAGAATTACCAAATACATTGGAGCACTATTAGGGTGAACCCATAATGACATGTCCCTGATTTTTGTATGCCAAAAAATATAAATAAATCATATTACATAACAAAAAAATTACACATGGAAATAAAATGGGTTACATAATCTTTCTTTATAACATATTAATGGGAAATTTCATATTAAAAAATGATCAGAAGGTACGTATTACCCAGTCAAAGGAAGGGACAATAATCCATTTATATATGTGAGACACACACACACACACACATATATATAATTTATATGTATTACATATAATAAAATGTTATAGTTAATAATGCAAATAATTTTAAAAATATTAAAAAAAATTTGGGGAAAAACATTTCACTTTTAGTAATAACAAAGGATGTCTTCTTTGATAAAAAATGATTTTGAAGGATCACTTTATGAATTTAGTAAGAAATGCATCCTTTACAATTTGATAAGTGTTATTTAAAATATAATAAATTATAAAATATTAATGTTTTTTTGAAAATAACTTTAGTGGAAAAAAAGAAAAAACCATTAAAACATTGACTGGTAATTATAAAGGAAGAAATATGTTCATGGTGAATACATTAAATAACAAATATTCCTTTCTCATTTTTAAAAAAAGTAAAAAATTACTTTTTTTTGAAATTTTCAAGCATATTAAATTTAAAATAAGTAGTAAAAATACATTTTAGGACAAAAATTACTTTAAATAATCATATTAAAAAAAATCATTTTGACTAATTTTAGAAATTATGGATTTGAAAGAAAAAGGATTTTTGACCAAGAGAGAAATGAAATTAGATTTTCATAAAAACAATATCTCAATAATTTTAAGAACCCAAGAGAGGAAAATGGTACAATAAAATTAAGAATTCATGAATATATAGAGGATAATAAAATAAAATGGATTTATTAGATGATGATCAAATAATTCCCTTTAATGGAATTTCAAGCATAAGAGATACCAATTAAAATGAGTGTGAACAGAAACCCTTAGCATTTTGGTAACTTTTTAATCATATATTCACATGAATAATGTAGATGCATTGTATCTTATAATATAATGATATTGTAAGGATTCATGATATAATATGTACATATTTAGTATATACACCATTCAAAATTAAATAGCTCTAAAAAATAACATGTGTCTCAAAGAAGGATGTTTGAGACGAAACCCATATATGTTAAAAACATTGTGGTGAGAGACAATTAGTGGGATGATTTTGTGTAAACAAATTAAATAAAAAAAATAAATGTGTAAATAGAAAATAAATAAATCAAAATTACTTTCCCATTAATATTGTAATTATATAATCAATATGGTAGATGTATTACCTAGTGAGTGAGAATTGAGTTATGAGACCCCTTACTTAATGCTTAGCATTAGTTAATTCATATCTAAAATCATGTATAGTGAGTTGAAACATGTTATAAACTTATTAAAGAATTATAATTTTCTTTATAATATCATATAAGATCCATTTTATAACATCTTATCACCCATAAATTAATAATCATTCATTATCACTATTGTTTCATGTATTAATTTCCTTGTTTTATTATTCATGTTTTATCATCAAAGTTCTATATATAAACCATTATATATAGTTATATAATCTAAATAGATATATTGTTGTTATAAATATGATTTTTATCATTAGATGCATCTTTAGAATCATTATTTAATGTTCACCATAGAGACTTAATCACATTGCTTTGTGGAGGCAACAAGCTGTATGTATGAACGAGAGGAGTTACCATTTATTTAATGGGTGAAAGGTTAATGAATTAGATTGAATATTAATTTTCAACAATTAATATAATTTCATATATATAATATATATTCATAAAATATATCATTTATTACCCTCTATTTAATTTATAAGTGAAAAATGAATGACATAGCTTCCTGAGGTGGCAGTCCACCATACACATGAGAGACATTATCAAATTACCTATAGAATGTTAAGTAATAAAATAAATATAATATTATAATTATAAAATTATAAATATATTATTAAATTAATATATTTATATTAAATACATAATTATATCCTTCCATGATAAGCGGTGATGTTAAATAAAGTACATCGATTCGCGATGCGGTTGTTCATCAAACACAGGATCAATGATTTTATTTCTCATTTTAAGAAGGAGGCGATGGTTATAGGTAATTACAATAAAATAAGAAAATATATTCATATATAATATAATATTTTTATTATATCATAATTTGTTACTATTATTTGAATAATTTTTATAAATAGATAAAATAAAACACCCGGTTAAGGACATTACCTCTTTTCCAAACAACTTCTTTTGGTTAGCACAAAAAGTCTTTATAAGTTGTACTAATGAATAAAAAAAGGGTTATAGGATTATTTTATGGTATTAAGGAAGTTATTCGAGCTATTATTGGATGAATTTTTTTTGGATGTGCGGAAAGTAGAGGATATGGATTTTCCTTTTATATGTGGTTGAGAGGATACACTGTGAAATTTTGAAAAGAATGAATTCCACCCATGTTTTTCTTATGAAAAAAGAACCTAATTGGACCATTTTTTAATCTGATAAGTTATAAGGTAACGAATTACAATAAAATTTTAACTATAAATGTTTTAAATCATTTTTACCCTTATCATCATTGTTTAACCCCTGGTAAACCCATTTTTACCTTAACCACAAGAAATATTTATTACTGTTTTCACTACACATTATAGTCAGAAAATAACTTGAAAATATTTTATAATATTAATTATTATTATTCCAAATATATAATACATTTTTCAGTATTAAAATCACACAACTGACATAATTTATTATAAAATCAAACCCCTAAATATGTCATTAAAATGGTTTTCGAAAGAAGAATTTTCAAAATTTGAGAATGTTTTATATCCAAATTCAATATGAAATTGATTTAAATGACATAACTTGGATTATATAACATATAATTTTACTAACATTTATTTAAAAATAAATATAAAATAAAATGGTTCTTGTAATTTTTTTCAAATATGATATATTTAATTAAAAGTCATAATTTTCCACAATTCAACGAAGAATGAAACTTTTTAAAAAAATACCAAAATTCAACCTAAGATAATATTGATATTATTATTTATAAAATGAAGTAAAAATTTTTAAAATAAATTTTCTAAAATGGGTAAAAAATATTTTTAATTTATGTGCACAAAGTATGACTAAACCACATTTTAGAAAAATATAGTTTTTCAGATTATATTTAGTTTCCTTTTAAATGATTTGTATTTTATTTTCAAATAGTAGATACAAAATGAATTTATTGTATCCATGCATAAGTTTTTTTATTCTTATTCATAACAACTAATGTATTGGCTAGATTATAATTTATATGTCAAGATAATAATATTTTAATAGAGTATTGTGTTTTGTTTAAACTTGTTGTTTCATACATTGCAAGAAATTCAGGATATAAAAATTATTTAAAAATAATCATGAAAAAAATCAATAAAGTGTTACATTATCTTCTAATATTTGTGCTGTGTCTTATATTTTTATTTTAGAATTTTGGGGTATTATATTCTACCCTCTCAAATAAATTTCATCCTCAAAATTAAAACATGTTCTCAATGATCAAGGGTTTGACATTTGAATATTCTATTGAGTAAAACCCAAAAAATATAAATTATTCATAAAATATCACATTTAAATGAGAGGAAGGGATGTAATAATATCATATAGAATAACACATTACTAGTTTTTCTATGTTGGAGAAAATTGGTGGGAAATGAAAACATTGAGATGGAAGAGAATACTAACACCCATGGATTAAAAGAGTGTGATAGAGATATTTGTTCACAAGAAAGTGAGTGATTAATAAAAAGTTAATGATATAAAAACCATAAATATTTCATTAGTTAAAATTATATCTCATTCATATGAAATTAAGGTAATATGATAACATGTTTTTCAACAACCATTCCCTATAGTCGAGGGATTATTTTTCTATAAATATATATAACTCCATAAAATATACATATTTTATATCTTATTATTTAATAAAAAAACTCATTCTTTATTTTTGATAAGTTAATTTTCTACTATATCACTTACTATAAGGATTATAATATTCCACATGATTGTTTATGCATGAATAACTAAAATTAACTTTTAAATGATCATAATATCTATAAAATAGTAATAATTTATTACACATATCATTATTAAAACCAAAATGTCTAGCACAATGTAAGTTAATCACTAAAATGAATATGAATATATTAATCTCCAAAACTCAAAAATTAAACCAAATGTATAACATAAATCAATCCTTAAATAAATAACCCTATATACCTAATAATATTAACAATCTCAAAATTAAATATGGTTTTTCCCTTAAAGGATATTTCATACCCTTTTAATATAAATTGCTAAACAATAATTACAGTCTTACCAAATAATGCTATTAGTTTCACTAAATTGATGTGTGTGTCTATATATATATATCAACCTAATAAAATATATCCTGAAAATTCATTAGTCACTCCAAAATAATATTATTTGATCTTAAGATATATTTCCCAAAATCAAATTAATATTTCATTTTCAAACCATCAAAGATAAAAAATGTTATACTTATTGACACATCACATAGGTTAGTTATAGGCGTTGTAAACTTATCACCCATTAGTTATGGGTTCAACCCCTACGTACAATCCTGATGTGATGGGATGTTAGCTACCCTATGATATATATTTTTGAAAAACTATGAAAAAACATATATTATGATCATATTAATAATTATACACAATCATAAATGTTCTCATGAATATTATAACCATCTTCCAATATTATAGTATTCCTAAATTAAATTTTATATGCATTACTGTTTTATATATATCTTATTATATTCCATAAAATAATATATTCAACTAAAAATTAAGCACATAACCAAGAATATATTTTCTTTAATTATTTGTTTTCCATAGAGCATCTATTTTCACATAAATCACCATTCTAGGTTATTAGTGACATTCAGTATATTCTTAAAACTCTTTCACACAATGATTAAAAAAACTTATATATGTATTTCATGATTACATTATTTTTTTAATTCCCATAAAAATAAATTTAAATCACTCATCTTCATTATTAATCCATTAATTGGGATTCATCATATTATTCCATAATACGTCATTACTTTCATATTTCATTAGTTTTTTCTTCATCATAAATTGGAAATCATTTACTCATACAATATTAATTATCATCTTCTCGACCTCCCCCTAGGACATCAATTTTTATAATTCCATTTATTGACTCATTTAAAACATTTAACCATTAATTATTCCTTAGGGAACCCATTTGTTTAATGTATTTTTTTAACTAGACACTTCACTTTTCCTTGGAAATTACAGTATTTTCCCCCTTACTAACTACTCATAAAACATATTCTCATTCCATTAAGATATTTCCATGAGTTCTTAATCACTCATTATCAGTAGATAATTAATTTAATCTTATTTCCTACATGGTCTCCACCACCAAAACTCTTAGTGAACTATATCCTTATATTCATTTAGGAGTCCATGAGTTATTTAAGGTGAATGTTATTTATCATATATTGTGATAACGAATTACGAATAATCACAATATCAATTACTCCAGTTATCACCCCATTTTGTTTTATATTATCAAATTTCATACCACATTCATTATTAACCAATTTTCTATTTGTTAATGCAATTGACTAAAAACATAATGAATATTGTCAGAAACAATATTCATTGCGTTAAAAAGTATAATCATGAAAAATTATTTATAAGATATCTAAATCATGACATATTCATTTCATTTTAAGACACCATATGATTAAAATAGGAAATTCATGGTAACAATATATATAAATAATTCCAAATTTTTTGTAAATAGTTTTTTAATTTCCATAGCATATCCCATATATATCTTCAAATTAGGTGTATAATACGAATAATTGTCATGTAATAGGTAATTCTCATGTTAATCCCAACATGAATGTCTTAATGTAATTTCTCATAGGTACATATATTTTAGAAAAATTCTTATATATAGTGTCCATATAGTGATGCAATTTCCCAAAACCACTCACTATATACTTCACACAAATTCTATGATATTTTTATATCCATAATGTTATCACTAGACTTATCTCTAAGGTTCTATCTAAAGTTTTCTAAATTTATTTACAAAGGATATATAACCCTTTGAATTGATAAAAAATATGGTGAAAAATAATTTTTCACATATTATTACATGAATATTAAACATAAATTCAAATAATTACAACAAAATGATTAGAAATGACTAGTGTATTTATAATATAAGGATATTAATATATAAAACATGGAGTCCATATTATGTATTCCATAGTGAGATCATGTAATACATTTGATAATATAAATATACATAGGATAACATAGGGAATATAAAATTAAATGTGTGTGATAAAACGTCTAGTAAGGAAACAAACATGATAATGAAGAATAAAATGTGAGTTAATGGTATAACAAGATATGATAAAATATAAGGTACATGAGTAATTACATGGACGAATAATTTAAGGAACATGGTATCATAAATTCATGCAATCATAGGTAATTTTGAAAAAATATATAACATTTAATAACGATGAGTAAAGTAAAAATTACTATACAATATCACATAGTAGACAATATACAATAATGGATTAGGTTTACTAACTAATCCCATACATGAAATCTCATGAGACTAAATCTTTACCAAATGAATTGGAACACTATCTAGGTGAACCCATCATTATATGTTCATGATATTTGTGTTTCATATAATGGAAATTAATTATTTGGCAGAACTTAATAATAATCCATGGAAGGAGAATGGGTTTCATAATCATGCCTCATATTATATTCAGTGGAAATTTCATAATAAAGGAATTTGATAAATGATCATATGGAATGAATAAACCCTTTCAATGTATGAGAGAATAAATTAGGTGTATATGTGAGATACCTACATACATAATTATAAAAAATATATAACATTAATTGTTTTAGTTACTAATGAAAATAATGTGAAAAATATTAAAAAACTTCTTGAGTAAAATATTTATTTTACATTCAGTAACATCAAATGATGTCATCATACGTGGAAAATGTTTTTGAAATATCACATTAAATATTTCAAAAAAAAATACACTTTACATTTTTAAAATAAATATTTTAAATATATAACAATATAAAACATTAGATAATTTTTTTGAGAATAACCTTTCAAACATAAAAATGATTCTTTAAAACATTGAGTTTCCATGATGGTGGAAGAGTACTGTTCATGTAGAATATGTAAAAAATAATTTCACATTTCTGTAAAAAAATCAGAAATATTTTTATTTAGAAAATGATAGGAAGACCCGTTATATATTTTTTAAATTTACAATTAATTGAAAAAAAGTACTTTAAATAATCAAATTTTAACTTTTTTAGGAATCATTTTTATAAATCATGGATTTTTAAGGAAGAGGATTTTCCATCGAAGAGTGAAATAATGTCATATTTTTTTTAAAAAGAATTTTCGATAATTTTAAGCACCAAAGAGATTAAAATGGTACAATTACTAGAAAAATTAATTAATATCTATAGGATAATAAAATTAAAATATATTTTTATGTAATTATTAAATAATATCCTTCAATGGAATTTCCAGTATAAGAAACCCTGGTCAAATTGATATTTAATAATCAACCCTTAACACATTAATAATTTTGGAATAATAACATACCATGAATTATGTATATTAATTGTAACATTAAATATTATTATTTAGTAAGTATCCAATATATATTATGAAAATGATTATTATATACAACATTCAAATGAGATTAGTTTTATAAAAGGACATTTGACTTAATGAAGGATGTTTGAGATGAAACCCATAAAAATTTCTTATCATTGAGATGAGAGTTTCTAAAATGGGTGATTATGTTTAAAAATTATATATCCATAGAAATAAATTTTAAATAAATCATAAATCAATCAAATTTCATTTCACACAAAATCCAGTTATAATATAATCAACGAGGTAGAAATATAACAAAATGAATGAAATTTTAGTTTAGAAACCACATACCTTGCACTTCCCTTAAGTTGAGATCCCTATTACCTACTTTATAGTTGTTTTAAAAATTTTATTAACCTATAAATTAATCATAATATTATTTATAATATCATATATTCTCTATTTTATATTATCTTAACAACCATTAATTAACATTATTTCACTATCACTATTGTTTTTGGTGATAATTGTCTTGTTTTATCATACTTGTTTTACCATAAATAAAATAGATATCGAACATAGGATATATTTATATCATATATATAGTTATATTATTGTTTTATATCTAATTTTTTTCATTAGATACAACTTTATAATCATTATTTTTTTATTAACAAGGAGAATGAATCACATCACATCATGGAGATGGTTGGCTCTATCTATGCAAGAGAGACATTATCATTTCATTAAAGTTTGAAATGGTATTAAATTATATTTTATATTAATTTTATATAATAAATATCATTTCATATTTATCACATATATTTTTTATGTTTTTCAATTATACCTTTCTATATAATGTGTAAGTGAAAATCGAATCACATCACTTCACGAGTAAGTAGTTATCCGTACACACGATCGACATTATCCTATTTCTAATAAGATGATAATTAAGAAGGTATATATATGATATATTAATTAAATAAAAATATTAATTTCATTAATATAATATATATATACATATAATATCTCATTATATCAATCCATGGGAATCTATGATAGAGAATGAATTCTATCAGTTTGTGAGGCAGTTGTTCTCCTTACACACAATCAACAACTTTTTTTTTATTTAAGAGAGGAGGATATGGTTTTAGTTCATGAACTGAAAAAAATCTAATTATATGGAATAACATTTTGTTATTATATCATAATATTTTACCAAAAATTGATTTTGTTTTCGGAAGAAATGAAATTAATTTCTCATTTATGGACATTACCTCTTCTTCAGACAACTACATTTGGTTTTCCCAAAAATACTTCATAGGTTTTTTAGTACATATAAAAGGAATATAGGACGATTTTATGTAATTAAGGAAGTTATTTTTGAAGTAATTTTCCAACCCAATGGGTTTTGAAAGTGTTTAAAGGAGAGGAGAGGGGTTTTCCTTTTATAAGCGAGGGACATGATACATTTGGAATTTTTGAAAAGAAAAAATTCCACCCATGATTTTCTCATGATAAAAGTATCTAAAATAGTTCATTTTATAACCTTATAATATATATGTTTTATATGTGACCATAAAATAATAATAATAATGTTTTTTTTAATTTTTAACCATTATTTTTTTAGTTTACCACTGATAAACCGGTTGTTCCCTCATCCCCGACAATTTTTTTTACTAATTTCAGTATTCATTAATGTAATAAATTAAGTTGAGATTATTATAGAACAAAAATTATTTTTTTTGAAAATTTGGAATTTTCTTTTCCAAATTTAACTCACAAAATTGAAAAATATAATGTTGACATTAGACCAACAGACATTTGGGAAAAATGGTTTTCCAAAATAAAAACATGCCAAAGTTGAAATGTTTTACATAAAAATTCAATATAAAATATATTATAATGAAATAATTTTGATTAATTAATATATTATTGATATAATTTTACTTTTAATAACTCATTAAAATAAAATTGGACCTATAAATTATTTAAATTAAGTGGTTTTAGTAAATAAAAACTAGTATTTTTCACTATTGATCAAAAAATGAAACTATTGAGAATAAACCCAAAGATTCACCCTATGATAACTTGTATATGAATATGTAAAGACTTAATTTAATTTTTTAAAATAAATTTCAAATAATTGGTAAAAAATTAATTTTAAATTATGTGCACAAATCATGACATAACATCCTTTTATAAAAACAATTTTTTAGAGAACATTTATTTTCCATTAAATGATTTTTATTTTATTTAAAATTAGTAGATAATCATAGAAATTATTTTATTCATGTGAAAAAATTTATTATTTCTATTTAATCTTGAAATTTAACTTCTGTATTATAATGTATGAGTTTATATAATAATAATTTTAATAGATTAGCATGTTTTGTTTAAATCTAGTGCTGCTTAGATCACAAGATATTGAAGTGAATTAATTTATTTAAAGATAAATATATCATAATGAATTGAGGAAATACATTATCCTCTATGTTTTTTGTTGTTATTCATATTCCTTGTCAATCCTTGTGTTTTTACATCGAGTGAGCAACATAGATGACCCCTCTCAGTTTTCTTGGTGCTTCTTCATGGAATAACCTAACTAGTATGTCCTGGCATATGAAAGCTATCAGTTTAGTGAGACCTAATGAGTGAGTCCTCTTATAGGTATGTTATCATTGAGCCTCTATTAAAATCCTTGGATTGAAATTAAGACATTAATTCACCTCTAAGAGATTTTTTTAACATTGATCATATATGGGATATAATGATTATTTACATAGCTTTGTGATTTAGGGATGAATCCTTATTTTAATGAATTTTATTTAGTGGTTTTAGGGTTTTCTACTGAGTATGGTTATAATCATCCTTGAAGGGTTTCTTCCCAAAAATTTTGTCTCTTTTTTAGATGATATATGGACTGTATAGTGGTTCAGGATCTGGTTCAACTTAGATGTGCTTTATAGATGTCAGATGGATCCCTAGGTTGTTTCTGATACGCTTCCCCTTGTTTTCAATAGGTTGGTTTTTGCAGTTTCTATGGCATTTTTTTTTACCTTTTTTATTTTTTACTTTTTATTGTAATATTATGCGGGATAGTGGTTATTCATGGATATATATCATTAATTTTCTATTATTTATGAATTATATGGGTGTGTTGTGATGTGTAAGTGTGTACATGTAATTTAGGTAAAGTCTTCCCATGTGTGTGACACATCTACTCAGATCTAGTCTCTAGATTCTGCCATATTAGAGTAGTACTAGTGGTGTAATTCATATACTTATTGAAAATTATGAAGGTGCGAATGCATCGAGTAGTGATTGAAATGGATAGAAATAGTGAGGAACTTTCTATATAATTTTCTTTAATGAACTATCATAATATTCATGAATGGATCAATTCCTAAATCACATTTTTCACCAATAATGAAGTATATTTCATGTCAAGTATTCATCACATGGGTTCTTGTTCAATAATAAAAGGGTTTTATAAAAAGATATTTTAAGATATTACATTCAATGACTGTAGGTACTAATATCACATACCGCATGTATTCATTCAACTAAACTAGTTTTGAAATATTTTGAAGTATAGGATGTCATTTCCCCATATTTTTTTGGAGTCAATAATGTATTGTGAGTTCCACATCAATTCAAGAATAAAACATCGGGTATAACTAAATGTCATTGATCCATCCGAAAAAAATAAATGGAATGGGGTTCCATGATTAGAATCAATTATAAGTGAGTTCCATGTTTAATATTATATGGATAATTACCTTAAAACAACCATTTTACACGAGGGATCAATATTTGGTGAAATGGATTACATTGACATGATGAGTAACCCTCGAATCTAGGTAATAATCATCAATGAATTTTAATTATATCATAAATCCTCCATCATTAAGAGGACAAAGAATATGATCCCTAAAAAAACTCATTATATGTCATAAGTAATGGTAGATATCAATCTAATCACGAGAAGTCATTAAAAATAGTAATCGTCCACTATTCATTAATGGAATGATGAATTTACCATTGTATTGTGATAGATTCCATTGGTCCATCATAAACCAATGCACATATTATAAGGAAGTAGAATAATTTTTTTATAATAAAAGATAAATGATCATTATGACACAACTAGATCAATCCAACATTGAAGAACCAAAATGAAATGAATGGGAGAGCTCCAGGGTAAAGATGAGAGGTATCTAATTCAAAATAGTGGTTTGGGATGAAATT
Organism: Viscum album; assembly: GCA_963277665.1. NCBI lineage: Eukaryota > Viridiplantae > Streptophyta > Magnoliopsida > Santalales > Viscaceae > Viscum > Viscum album. Next base: position 539,131,682 of record OY728142.1, on the reverse strand, counting down.
GGGTATCTAAAAAGGTTGTATAGTGTATGAAATTAAAAACCATGTAGAGAATTGTATTCACACCCATCCAAGCTAAACTACCGAGCTATTGACCATCATTGGCTAGCTAGTGGCACCACTGGTCGGCCAATGCCTGACCATAAAATGGTAATTCTGTTGGGGGAAAACATGGATTTTTCTTGTACCACCAGATTACTAGTTGGGTTTGGAAAAAATAAATTTCTATAGTAACTCCACCAGCCATCCAGTGGTTTCTTTATAGCCACCATAAGTCCATGTCTCTTCCAATCACTTTGACCACAAATTCGCAGAAACATTGTAAAAAACCATCATGTAAAAAACAACCTCAAATATGAAAAAATAGTGGTACTAAGAGTTTTATAAACATAAATAATATCATACATTAAAATAATAAATGACATTACAATTATACCAATATAATGACATATCATCATTGAGAAGTGCTGTCAATGGTTATTCTCAAAAAACATAATCCATTAAGTAGGAAACATCTACATCTTGTTCCCAATTCTCCACCCGGATTTATAAATAACACTCTAGAATATATAAATAGGTACCCTCTTCCATTAATTAGTATTTCTCTATTGTATCTGGTCTTTATTATGTGCTCCATATATGATTAATTTGGTTCCAGATTAATTTACTCACAGGAAAAAACATGTGCTCGATGGGGAATGTACCTTTGGAGATGTGACACAAGAAACATATTATGCATACCTCATTAGAGAGGAAAAATATTTAGATGGTGCAAGATTCATTGAATATATTCAATGATATAAAATGGATGAACACAACATTGTATAAGATAACCATTCTTACTCAATCATTTGTGGCCTAATCGAGGAGTCACTCTCAGAAAAACTCTATCAACTATAGAATACTCTAAAGGACTCTGCATGAAGTTTAAATACAATTTATACCTTCTATGATCTATGAATAACCTCGATAAAACTATTTTTAGTCTCTCTATGGTTTCTCATACCTTTTTGGACCTTAAAATAATTTTTCTCTAGTCACCTACAAAACACTACTTAAACGAAATGACAACCTTAATGATCCTCATAATTTTCAATCTCAGTTAAATCCTAGTAAATATTGTTTAATGTAAAATAAAATAGTTATAAGTGATTATTCTCTTCTATAATAAAGTTTAGGGTGAAATCCCGAAGAATATCATCCAATATATGAATTGTCTTCTCTGACTGGATATCTTTTTGGGGATGACATATTGACCTAATATCAACAGACAACCTAAGGAATTTTGCAATTCATTCCAAAATTGTGACATAAAATTTGTGTCAACATCATATAAACTATTCAAATGAAATGTATTATATCATTCTATATAAAAAAACACTCATCATTCCCATCTATTCCACGAAGTGATTCAGAGAGGTTAGTAAGAAATTTTAATCTTTTGTTTGATGATTAAAATCAACCAAACAATGTCATGTATCCTTAGGGTCCTATGTAACCCCATAAAAAAATCCATCGTGATATCCTATAACTTCAAAATGGGAAAATAAAGGTTCTGTAACAAACCAAAAAGATTATATATTATGGAAATTATCCTCTAGAAAGTAAGGAGTTCAAAAATGAATCCACCAATGTCCCTCTTTCTCCCTGACCACTAAAACATCTACCTAAAGTCATGATACATAATCTATGCTATAGGATGCGTTGGAAACATATAGGTATGGAAGTATCTCCTAAATTCTTTTATAATTTAATCATGAACTACAATTCTCCCATATACTAGGATTATATTATAACTATCTAACAATTGTATGGATATTGAGTCCCTAACTAGTAGATGTTCCCACATCACAACACATTCTGGGTAGGATTAAAAAGTAGCCTTCACTTGGTCTATAAAAAAGATTTGTTATTTAATTAGGCACACATCATTATTCCTTGGTATTCAGAAAAATATTTCCTCTAGTCATCCACTTAGGTCATCAGGAACAACTGTTCCTCTGAAGGTCATTTAAAAATAACCTAATATGCATACATCTTATAACTAAGAAAATACACAATGATGTATCCTTTACCTAGTTTGTAGAACATCTCAAATACAAACCTCTTAATTTACATTAACCAAAGTCTTTCCCCCCAAGTTCATAACCCCTATCAAAATATATAGAGGGGTATCTTGTGGTATGTGTAGAAAATAATCCTCTCTAAAAATATATAAGGTCTATAACACTTCATAGTGTGAACCATATAGGCTAGTTCCTATTCACCTAGAGGATAGTTCAACTTGTAGGGTCATTTCTGATGTAACCTGTAAGCTACTATACACTTCATATCCATCAATACAACCCCCAAATATACACGTGATGCATTTTAATTAAGGTAATATCCTATACTAGGATTAGGATGAATAAACAATGGTGTTGTAGTCAACCTCCCCTTTAGCTCAATAAGAGCTTCCTCATACTGGTGTGACCATTGATACTTCACCCATTTCCCCATCAACATAGTCATGTGTGATAAAAAATGTGAGATATCCCTCATAAAATACCAATAGTATCACTCTAAAGAAAATAATTATCTTTTTCAAAAATATATTTTTGGGACACATCTAGGACATCCACATCAATGCTTTCTCTCGGTCCACTTATATAACGATAAAAAAACCCCTTATCATAATAAATTTATATTTTGAATCCAAAAGTGAAAATTTTATAGATTGAAACAAATCTAATGTGTTTTAATTGTGTTTTGGAATATCTTGATTTGTATGGAATGTTTATTTAGGGTTGGAGAATAAATTTGGATATCATTAATGATAACCGTAGTGATTAAGTCAAGGTATGGGTAGATGATTTTGTTGACGAGGGTTGTGAAAAATGTAAAACCATTATTTTTTCCAATCACCATCCATACTTTCTCATATAAACCATACAATATATAAAATTCCATATTCTAGATGTCCTCATATCTAACCTACAACTGGTGAGAGCCCTATTATATTTCAATATTAGAGAACCATCATTCTCCCCATAACTGATCAGAGAGATTTTCTATCCAGGAAATGAATATATATTCTTCACCATAATCTGATTCATCTTTTTGAAATCTATTCATATTTTAAGACAACCATCCATCTTCAAGGATAACTATATAGGTGCACCCCATGGTGATGTACTAATCCTGATAAATTGATTTTTGTGTTATTTCGTGATAATTACCTTGACCTCCATTAATATTTCATACCCATAAGATAATGAGTTATAATAATGGGATGTACACCACATACAAGATCTATATTGAAGTAAATCCCTCTATCAGATAAAGGTATGATGAATCCATCCCATAATAAATCATGATTTGGATACAAAAATGGAGCAAAAATAAGAATGAGATACCACTAGTCCTACTAAAATATCTAATCATTTAATCTGTATCATAATTTAACCAATATGCATTATGTTTTGAATAAATCTTCTTTCTCCAAACTCCCAACTATATTCTATCAAAAAATTCTCTCCCTTAGGTTATGTAAATGATACCCATCTCATGTAATAATCAATGTGTGCCCAAAAACTAGTCAACCATTCCCTTCCAAGAATCACCACAATACTCGTCATCTCTAGAATCATGATTTTTAGAAATTCCCATATCTGGAAATTGATATAAGATACTTTTGGAATCACTGTAGACATATTAATTTCTTTCCAAATGGTTTTTATTGGGAAGGGATCATAGAATATAAAATTATGAGTAATTCATGTATAGAAATAACATATATCTTTATAACATAATGGGTAGCACCAATATAATTAAATGTAGCAGATAACATAACATTAATGAATTTTTTACCTAAAAAATAAAATGGTCCATCAAGACGATCCAATGGAGTGTGGGGTACTATATAAACTGAAACTCCATAGGCTCTATGACCCTTTCCCTGAGGTACATGACTCACCTGAGACATTTTATTCTAATCCTACTATTGAGGAAACCATCTAAATTCCTAGGTCATAGATCACCCCTATCCTTCACCCTCGATGAACCTTAGGCTTGAAGCAATGGAGAGGAATTGTTCGAAATTTACCATCTTGTGAAACGATTGAAACTTGATCTGAGGTTCTATGCAAGAAATTTAATATTGTTTGACCATAAAATATTTGAAGCATTATGGAACTCCTTCATTGGGGTATAAGAAAATGATACCTTTGTAAACCTGCATGAAACTACCCTAATACACATCCTCTCTCTTTCTCTTACAGCTACTAGATTTTACATTCCTCAAAACTATAGGAGGTCGACCCTCCTGAGTATTGAAGGTTAAAATATGACCCATAATTTGATCCCCTTTTAAGAATTTCTAAATATTCAAGGCCTTTTTAGACCCTTTGGGTATGTCAGTAGGTCAATTCTATGAACCTGTCAATTGATGTCAGTATGAATACCAATATCAAGCTTAATGGCCTTCTGGGAAACATTTATGACCATGAAAGGATTAACATGAAGCAGTTTAATGAAACTAGATTAATATACTTAAACTATCATGGTTCCTTACACCAGCTTGATAAACTAATAATCCTGGTCTTGAATTAGTGTTTTGGGAAATAATTCCATGAAAAAATGTTTTTTGATGGCCTCCTAGGATATTTTTTCATGTATACCAGAATGTCCCATCATTCCCACCACGTTTAGGAGGGTCCCTATAGCATGAAATCATTCCACTTTACCTTCATATCATAATGTATCTCAACATGGAAAAAATATCATCAATATTATCTAATAGTCCTAAATATCATGCAGTACTATGGTGCTATGAAAGACCAATGTATAGATGAGGTTAATGACTCTAGTGTAGTTTACCATAGACCTCAGTGACCCTACACCCTAAGAAAGAACAAATCCCATTTGAGATAGTCCCACTACCATCACTGAAGGAGTTGTTGTATGAGAATTTTCTGTTTTAACTTCTTGCGCAACTGGTTGTAGAATAAGGGTATTCTCTCTAATGGGAGTATGTCAACACATTTCTACTACAAGTCCCATGGATCTAATTCATGAAACATGTTATGAATGATTAATGAAAAATGAATTAAAAAGTATTTAGCTCAAGATAGATCCTTAATAAATTTTAGTCACAATTAAATATATATACAAACCATAACTCAAAATTTAGTTTCATCTAATTAAGGACAATATATATATATATATATCCACAAATAATGGAAAAATTTTGTATCACTCAATTAGATAATATAGGTCTATCCTAACAGTATATAATAATTCATGAAATTTAATTAAAGAACTACTATGATTTTCACAAAAGGTATATATATGTAATGGGATCCTATGTGACAAGTCATGATATATGAACACACTCAAATATAAAAAAAACTATAACAAAAAAACATTTCAATGATAATTCATAGGTGTATTGCCCATGATTAACCCAGTATATTGTAACTTCTCTCCATGAATCCTATAAAACCTAACTCTTTTCAACCATGTACCATGTCAGTCATAATAAAATATAAAAAAACTTTTCCCTAATAGTGTTTTATAGTTCCCCAACCCAAACCACACGGTATGATCCAAAGACACACAAGACCTCATTCACACCATCCTATATAAAAGTATATTACAACTAGATGTAAGGGTCAGACACCAACATAGGGTAAACTATACACTTATTATCATAATCATACATAGAAAATGTACATAAGAAATAAAACATCACAGAAATTCCAAGGAGGAAAATAAAGTAACATAATTTAATATCATATGACACACATGTCATATTAATGAATAAGCATGGATCCCATGGTCTTTATATAAATCATAATATATAGTGTGTATAGAAATTTTAAATTAACACTAAGAATACTATAGTGTAACTCTTGGTACTACTCTCAGCTCCATGTGTCACATCCCAACAATGTAACGCCCCGACCCTAGTTACCCAGAGTCAGTGCATTATTACATAACATTGGCATGATCACGAGAAAGATCAAGTCTCGAAAGACCGATTAGTTTAGTAGCCTTGGAATAACTAGATACATCCATAAATTTTTACATTACATCATAAAAAAACATCTTGTCCTCATATCCCCTCATACTACCCCTGCAGGTCATTCATAAATTACTTCTTCATAATCCTGGGAAAAATAAAACATTGAAAGGGGTGAGCTCGGATGCTCAGTAAGGATAACATTATAGCAGAAGCTTTCATAAATAAGAATAAACACTTAAGGCAATTTATAACTAAAACAAAAGCCTTTTAAATTTGAACTTCAGCATAAAATGGCAAAGGTAAAATGAAATAATGCCATTTACTTACTCACATGGATATTCTACTAGTCGAATGATCACATGCAATATCAATAACCACTTTCATAATGATGGAATGCATAATTCCAGACTATCATAACCACATAGCCAAGGCCTCGTGCCAAGACTACAAATAAGATTTTGCCAAGGCCTTGTGCCAAGACACTAGTTTGCCTCATGAGACCTACCGATGCATCGAGGAGCTATAGCGGGCTCCACCCATCACTTATTAAGTCCAATGCATTCCTCATATGAACAGGTTTAAACATAACATAAACATTCGTATTAAAACTAGCATACGAAATGTCAATACTTTTACCACAAACCATGAATGATATAAAAATAGCACATCCACAGTCAAACATAACTCATTCGATACAATATGGAAGATTGTATTGTATCACATTAACCTCAATCAAGAATAATTAAGGATGTTGACATAGATGAAAATAATCATCAAAACTATTTGAGAGAAATATCCCCCTTTTCTTGAAAACATTTAAAAGTCACACTATTTGTCAAGAAGCCATTTAAAAATAGATTTTTGAATCAAAGTGTCCCATACCACTTTGAAACTTTTTAAAAGGATTTTTAATTTCTAAACTTTAATGTCCATATAAATAAATCCTTAAAACCATTTTTAAAACATGGACATTAATGAGAAAGATTTAGATGAATAAGTCTTTAAAACATTTAAAAATGGTATTTTAGTTAGAGATTCTAACCAAAATAGAGACACTTGAATGAAAATAATTGAGGTAATAAAAACTTTGTAATATCATGAGAATAAAGGGAATTCATGACATACTATGTCAAAGTACATTATATACACCACATAAAAGTGATTTGGTGTATATCAACAAAGAAGTCTCAATGGAATGTAAGTTGAGATGAAATCTCTCATAAAGGCCATATCCTTAGGTTAAGGATAAATCAACAACATAATTATGTGTGAAAAATATAAATACACTAAATATGATTGGATATTCAGTGTAAAACAATCAAAGTATATTCACACATATTCCTGTAAAAACAACACCAACGAATTGGATGTTTAACTCAACAAATGGTGAAAGAGTTAAAATTACTCTTATCAAATTCATATCAATGACTTGAGAATTTTCAATGGAGTGATTATGTGTATCAAAAGTATATCCACAGGAAGGGGAGTGGAAATTATGACATAATCAAATGAATAGTGATTCCACACATAATCTTGGGGTAATATAATCAATGAAATATGCGTAAAGCCAAATGAGTGAAAATTGAAATCTCAAATTCCCTTATTGATTAGGTAACTTAAGAAACAAACACCCATGAAAGAAAGATCATACCATGATGATGTAAATACCCATAAAATAAATTATATTACACAATGAATACAATCATGGGTAGTACACATACACCACATGCAATAATTAAGTGGTGATCAATGGAATTCTCACGGAATTAAAAGTGAGACAAGAAACCCCTTACCACGTTAATCAACTGAGTCGCATGGCCAAAAGTTAATAACCACCAAATGATTTACAGAATAACATGAATATAAAGTTAATCATGGAAGTACACAATACACCACTTTCAATAATTTAGTAGCGAACAATGGAAATCTCACGGAATTGAAAGTGAGATAAGAGAATCCCTTACTTTGTACTTTTTCCTTGGTCGATGGTAGGTTTAGCTCCTGTATAATGGTGAAATAATTGTTATTGAATAATAAAAGAATCATTTACTTTAATGTGATATCATATATGATCTTTTAACATTGATTTGTTAATAATATCTTAGAATTATCGTCATTTCGGGTGTTAACGGGTTCATTTTACTTTATATTCTTTGTTATGTGAGCCATATTCGTTATTAATGGGATGTGTATTATTCAAATACAGAATGGTATCAAGTCCTTAAACATAATTTTTAAATCATCAAATGATAATTATACTTGAATGAATACGATGGATAATGAATCTCATCGCGTTCGTGGAGACGGTAGTCCGTACGTACGCACGAACGCTACTTCCATTTAATTTTTATTTTAAAAGAATCGAATACAAATGATACATAAGTATATTACTATTCCAGTATAATATAATATTTTATATATGTTACATAAGTTCATTAACAACATCATTTATTCGTTCCATGTGTGGTTTGAACGAGTCATATCATTTTAAGGGGGCGGTAGTCCGCACTTCCTCAAATGAAATTATCGTATGTATATACAACATGAAACGAATAATGGTATGAAATAAAATGGAATTAAAGAAGATTATATATAAAATATATATCATTAATATCATATTTAATTACAGTTCCATCATAATGGCCACCATGAGAGGCAGTAAGATGTATTTGAACAATCATCGTTTCGTGAGGCGTTAGTTTGCCATCCACAGAAACATTATGTTCATCATCCATTAGATGGAGTTGTGTGTATGTGTAGTTTGAATCCTTCTTATAACAACATCCTAGTATATTTTGGATACTGGTGTTGTTACAAAATAAAGGAAATAAAAAGATTTTGGGGGTTGGAGAAGCAAAATAAATGAAAATAATTTAAGAGCAAACGTTACCTTTAATTTAGGTAACTCACTTTGGTTGGAACCAAAGGACTTCTTGAAATGCTTTCTACCTAAGGGGAAGCTTCAAGGATGAGGAGAGGGATGTGGGGAGCGTATTTGGGCAGGGTTTTGACGAGCCAAGTGGCTTGAGAGGTGTGAGGAATGAGTAGAAGTGGTCTCCTTTTATAAGGGAGAGGAGGGGCTCTTTAGGAAAGAGTGAAAGTATTACTTTATAATATAATTATATTCGGTTTATAATGGTCCAAAAATCATTGAGGTCGAAGATACGATGACTAATATTCTAAATAAAATCAACCAATAAGAATTGGACAGGTTTTAGATAATATTTTAATCATTATAATCTTTTTTATTTAAATGATTTATTAATGAGGTAAACATTGCATCATTACTGTGTCATTAATAATTTAAATTATTTGATGTCTAAAAATTATAAATAAAATATAATTATGTAGGAAATCTTTTTATCTTTCTAATGAATATTTATAATCGAAAATCCAACATGTATAACCCTATGTAAAAATTGTTCTTCTAAAAGATGTAAGCTTATGCCATTTTTATTTTTATTTTAACTTTATTAATATAATGTGTCCCTACCACATACAAGTGGCTCCATGGGGTCCCCAAATCGACCCAAGGATGCCCATGGTCGGGTATGTGTCCACCAATAAGGTTAGGACACGTTTTAGGGTAATTTTGTATTATTATAATATTATTTTTTAACCCTTATTTATCAGATTTACCCTTAACCATGGTAAATAAAATATTTACCGCAGTAATTATTCAAAATGTCTAAAAATAAAAGTTACCTATTTACACAATTTGGAAATCCTGATTATAAATATGGAATCCATTTTTCTAAATTCAAAACACAGAAGTGGCAGAAATTAATTTAAAATTAATTCCCACTGTCAAAACAAAAAGCGTGTTTTTAAGAGATAATAACTATCAAAAGATTGACACTTGTTTATGTTCGGTTTAATTGTAAAATTATGTCCAATGACCAAAATTATATTAAGTGGTAAAAATATATTCTAAATATACTTTAAAACCACTCAAATTCACAATTTATCACTATTAATTATTTTGATTAAAAAAGTTGTTTTTAATTAAAATTTAGTAATTTTCACTATTCATCAAAATATAAAAGTTATCCGAAAAGTACCAAAATTTCACCCTAGGCTAATTTTGATATTCCGAATCCAAAAATGAAGTCCATTTTGAAATATAAAATATATATTATTTCAAAAATTAGGTATTACTATTCACAACGGCTAGTTTAATTAGTTGTGGTGTGTGTTAGAACTCGAGGTTGCGTACAACACACGCTATCGCATTATTCGAAGGGAAACGTACCGTGGAAGCTTGGGGTGTTACATTCTCCCCTACTTCAATAAATTGCGTCCTCGCAATTTTTTAAAATTTTTCTTGGGAATACAATGGAAAGTCCCACATCGGAAAAAGAGTCAATAAAACTATCACTTTAAAAGAATGAAAGAGAGGTATAAGGGTCATCCAAGATAACCCATACTAGGATTCCATGTAAGAAAACATGGATATGGATGATAAACTAAGTGTCAAGTTCTGATGGAGAGGGATAGAAATCATGATCAGGAGAAAGTTAACAATGAGAAAACCATAAACTTGTGTTGGGACAAATGACCATTAGTCTCCTAGTAGGAAAGTAAACGGAAAACATTTTTTTTAAGTTACATTACACAAGGAAGAGGAATTAATTTATGATATTGACTAAGAACATCATGAGATATACTTACATTTTAAGTAGATTTTCATTCTTTAATAAATTTCCACCACTAACTCAATTTTTTTTTTAAACGATGAGTATTCAAGAAGACTTGGTCACACTGGAAGAGCTAGAATAACTTCTATAGAATCACATGATCCATGCAGGATAAACCATATATTTACATTGTCTTTGAAGATTAATCAAAACCAAAATGGTTAGTGAATGATCTAATGATCCCCCAAAAGGATATTCATTGAGATAAATATGCACTAATCTTAATTTTCTAAAATTAAACCAACAATACCCCAAAGTTAAATAGATACTATTCAATAACCAATTGTCCTTAAAATCCTTTAATATAATCCAAACTAATATTGAAACCCAAAACATAGAAGAATTTGATTATGTAGTCTCCCATGTTACATTGTATCTCCAAATGACATCAAAGACTCTTAAAGTCACATACTTAAAAGTAATTAACATTATCACATATTCTCTGTTATAGGTTAATCATTTCCATAAATAACCCAAATCACTATAAATCAACAATAAAAACGTAGATAAAAATCCACCATTACTCTACAAATGAAACCCCATTGTATTCGATTTTCCTTGGGCATATAGTGTTCCCAACAAAGTGAACATCTTGCAAAATAACATTTATCACTTAATCACCAAATCATTTTCCTATACCAAGGGTATTCATTTGATAAGAAATAAAAACCCAAATCATCTTATTATTGATCAATAAAATCATTTAACAACAAAAAAAAAGTTACACTAACCAGGGACTTCACGTAGTCCAGTGGTAGGCGATAAATCCCAATCTCACTTTGGATGTGGGTTCGATTCCCACAGCTTTGTCCGACGCGATGGGTTGTCATACGGTCTATGTGTTGTCCTTTTTCAAAAACTATATTTTATAATATTACCAAAATGAGATAAATTCCTCAAAATAACATAATTTAACCACAAATGTTATATCATACTTTGCATTTTCATCCCAAATTATAATAACTTATCATTTTCTCAAACCTCAATGATCATATAAAACCAAATGGTTATTTATACCTATATCCACAATAGAAGAGACAATTCTTCCTCAAATATCATTCTCACATGGCAAACTATGGGGTTACAAATACAAGAGAAAATTATTCCAAAGTAAACCCATCAATAAAGAGCACTAACACTTTTAAACATTTCACCATCTATTTATTTCCACATAGGTTCTTCATCATATGTTCCTCGGGTTCCCACATTGCCTCTTCCATCTTATGATTTCTCCATAGATCTTTTACCAGACAAGTCATCCGGTTTCTCAACACTTGATCTTTGGTATGAAGAATTCTTATAGGCTCTCCACAATAAGATAGATCGAGTTCCAGTTATAATTCTTCATAGGTGAGTACATGCATTGGGTCAGGCATGTATTTTGTCACTAGAGGTATGTGGATCACAACATGAACTCTGGAGAGACTAGGCGGATTTGCCTTTTGGTAGAATGCGTTCATGTGTCACAATGGTACCTCAGGAATTTTTCAAAATCATCTACTTCCTTTACCCAAAAACTCCTCATCCATTTTGGATTATATCGATGGAAGAATCGATGCATCATAAAAAATAGGTATTTCTTATATATAATTTTGAGACATCGTCATTAACATGTTTTTTTAGAAAAATTCTCACTGATTCATCTTCAAATATTTCAAAATAAGATTTTGGTAAATCAGTATTCGTATATCCCAAAAGACATAAATATATAATTTGATACATATAGGCTGCTCGAAGGTCTCCCTCTTCTGCAGCATCTAGAAAATCATTTAGTGCATCGTAATTTTGAGATAAAGTGAATAATTTGAAAAGCCCCTGATGGTACTTCCCACGCTTAGCGTGGTAAGAAAGTTGAGAGCGCAAAGTTATCCCATAGTCGGTACTTGATCCTTGAAATAATCGTGCAATGCTAGAGGTATTGGATGTCTCATAAAGTTGTTTGCATGTAACATGGACATTTGAAAAAGTTTAAACATCGTCTGCGCATAACTTCTGGATAATAATTGTAAGTAGTTCTTCAGGAAGAGAGAGAAGAGTTGTTCGTGATCTTGCTCCCTCCATGTTTCAACTAACAAAAGAAAATACAATTAGGGTTTTTGAATACTTATCTAATAAGAATGTAAAAAAAATAGACATAATAGGATAATCTTGTAATTGAACAATATATCCTAACTTGGGGTACCCTATGTTAAAATCTAGGTTATCCACTATCTATTTGCCGACATATATTCTTAGGGGAATTTTTTTTGTATTCCCTTAATAATGGTTTATACTAATATTGTGAATTTACCAAAGCATATCCCCCGGGAGTGTCGTAACCAAGAGTGTAGCAAGGCCCGTTGTCGTGCACCAGTTCCCGTTCGAGTCTAGCTCAAAGCGGTGTTTTCGGGTTTTACCCCTAGGTACATCTGTGCCAGAGCCGCCTCTACCTGCTCGTATCCAGACAGGGATGTATTGCTCGGAAAACTCACAAAATCTCTACAATACCAAAATTCTAGGAAGTTCTTTTATACTAATCCTCAAAGTTCATCTTAGGTTTACGTGCTCTAATCAGAGTTTATCTAAATCTAGCTTCCAAGGTTTGTACTAAACTTCCTCTGATACCAACTGTAACGCCCCGACCCTAGTTACCCAGAGTCAGTGCATTATTACATAACATTGGCATGATCACGAGAAAGATCAATTCTCGAAAGACCGATTAGTTTAGTAGCCTTGGAATGACTAGATACATCCATAAATTTTTACATTACATCATAAAAAAAAACATCTTGTCCTCATATCCCCTCATACTACCCCTGCAGGTCATTCATAAATTACTTCTTCATAATCCTGGGAAAAATAAAACATTGAAAGGGGTGAGCTCGGATGCTTAGTAAGGATAACATTATAGCAGAAGCTTTCATAAATAAGAATAAACACTTAAGGCAATTTATAACTAAAACAAAAGCCTTTTAAATTTGAACTTCAGCATAAAATGGCAAAGGTAAAATGAAATAATGTCATTTACTTACTCACATGGATATTCTACTAGTCGAATGATCACATGAAATATCAATAACCACTTTCATAATGATGGAATGCATAATGCCAGACTATCATAACCACATAGCCAAGGCCTCGTGCCAAGACTACAAATAAGATTTTGCCAAGGCCTTGTGCCAAGACACTAGTTTGCCTCATGAGACCTACCGATGCATCGAGGAGCTATAGAGGGCTCCACCCGTCACTTATTAAGTCCAATGCATTCCTCATATGAACAGGTTTAAACATAACATAAACATTCGTATTAAAACTAGCATACGAAATGTCAATACTTTTACCACAAACCATGAATGGTATAAAAATAACACATCCACAGTCAAACATAACTCATTCGATACAATATGGAAGATTGTATTGTATCACATTAACCTCAATCAAGAATAATTAAGGATGTTGACATAGATGAAAATAATCATCAAAACTATTTGAGAGAAATATCCCCCTTTTCTTGAAAACATTTAAAAGTCACACTATTTGTCAAGAAGCCATTTAAAAATAGATTTTTGAATCAAAGTGTCCCATACCACTTTGAAAGTTTTTAAAAGGATTTTTAATTTCTAAACTTTAATTTCCATATAAATAAATCCTTAAAACCATTTTTAAAACATGGACATTAATGAGAAAGATTTAGATGAATAAGTCTTTAAAACATTTAAAAATGGTATTTTAGTTAGAGATTCTAACCAAAAGAGAGACACTTGAATGAAAATAATTGAGGTAATCAATACTTTGTAATATCATGAGAATAAAGGGAATTCATGACATACTATGTCAATGTACATTATATACACCACATAAAAGTGATTTGGTGTATATCAACAAAGAAGTCTCAATGGAATGTAAGTTGAGATGAAATCTCTCATAAAGGCCATATCCTTAGGTTAAGGATAAATCAACAACATAATTATGTGTGAAAAATATAAATACACTAAATATGATTGGATATTCAGTGTAAAACAATAAAAGTATATTCACACATATTCCTGTAAAAACAACACCAACGAATTGGATGTTTAACTCAACAAATGGTGAAAGAGTTAAAATTACTCTTATCAAATTCATATCAATGACTTGAGAATTTTCAATGGAGTGATTATGTGTATCAAAAGTATATCCACAGGAAGGGGAGTGGAAATTATGACATAATCAAATGAATAGTGATTCCACACATAATCTTGGGGTAATATAATCAATGAAATATGCGTAAAGCCAAATGTGTGGAAATTGAAATCTCAAATTCCCTTATTGATTAGGTAACTTAAGAAACAAACACCCATGAAAGAAAGATCATACCATGATGATGTAAATACCCATAAAATAAAGTATATTACACAATGAATACAATAATGGGTAGTACACATACACCACATGCAATAATTAAGCGGTGATCAATGGAATTCTCACGGAATTAAAAGTGAGACAAGAAACCCCTTACCACGTTAATCAACTGAGTCGCATGGAAAAAAGTTAATAACCACCAAATGATTTACAGAATAACATGAATATAAAGTGAATCATGGAAGTACACAATACACCACTTTCAATAATTTAGTAGCGAACAATGGAAATCTCACGGAATTGAAAGTGAGATAAGAGAATCCCTTACTTTGTACTTTTTCCTTGGTCGATGGTAGGTTTACCTCATGTATAATGGTGAAATAATTGTTATTGAATAATACAAGAATCATTTACTTTAATGTTATATCATATATGATCTTTTAACATTGATTTGTTAATAATATCTTAGAATTATCGTCATTTCGGGTGTTAACGGGTTCATTTTACTTTATATTCTTTGTTATGTGAGCCATATTCGTTATTAATGGGATGTGTATTATTCAAATACAGAATGGTATCAAGTCCTTAAACATCATTTTTAAATCATCAAATGATAATTATACTTTAATGGATACGATGGATAATGAATCTCATCGCATTCGTGGAGACGGTAGTCCGTACGTACGCACGAACGCTACTTCCATTTAATTTTTATTTT
Organism: Viscum album; assembly: GCA_963277665.1. Classification (NCBI taxonomy): domain Eukaryota; kingdom Viridiplantae; phylum Streptophyta; class Magnoliopsida; order Santalales; family Viscaceae; genus Viscum; species Viscum album. Next base: position 539,115,946 of record OY728142.1, on the reverse strand, counting down.
AAAAGAATCGAATCCAAATGATACATAGGTATATTACTATTCCAGTATAATATAATATTTTATATATGTTACATAAGTTCATTAACACCATCCTTTATTCGTTCCATGTGTGGTATGAATGAGTCATATCATTTTAAGGGGGCGGTAGTCCGCACTTCCTCAAATGAAATTATCGTATGTATATACAACATGAAACGAATAATGGTATGAAATAAAATGGAATTACAGAAGATTATATATAAAATATGTATCATTAATATCATATTTAATTACAGTGCCATCATAATGGCCACCATGAGAGGCGGTAATATGTATTTGAACAATCATCGTTTCGTGAGGCGTTAGTTTTCCATCCACAGAAACATTATGTTCATCATCCATTAGATGGAGTTGTGTGTATGTGTAGTTTGAATCCTTCTTATAACAACATTCTAGTATATTGTGGATACTGGTGTTGTTACAAAAGAAAGGAAATAAAAAGAGTTTGGGGGTTGGAGAAGCAAAATAAATGAAAATAATTTAAGAGCAAACGTTACCTTTAATTTAGGTAACTCACTTTGGTTGGAACGAAAGGACTTCTTGAAATGCTTTCTGCCTAAGGGAAAGCTTCAAGGATGAGGAGAGGGATGTGGGGAGATTATTTGGGCATGGTTTGGACGAGCCAAGTGGCTTGAGAGGTGTGAGGAATGAGTAGAAGTGGTCTCCTTTTATAAGGGAGAGGAGGGGCTCTTTAGGAAAGAGTGAAAGTATTACTTTATAATATAATTATATTCGGTTAATAATGGTCCAAAAATCATTGAGGTCGAAGATAAGATGACTAATATTCTAAATAAAATCAACCAATAAGAATTGGACAGGTTTTAGATAATATTTTAATCATTATAATCTTTTTTATTTAAATGATTTATTAATGAGGTAAACATTGCATCATTATTGTGTCATTAATAATTTAAATTATTTGATGTCTAAAAATTATAAATAAAATATAATTATGTAGGAAATCTTTTTATCTTTCTAATTAATATTTATAATCGAAAATCCAACATGTATAACCCTATGTAAAAAGTGTTCTTCTAAAAGATGTAAGCTTATGCCATTTTTATTTTTATTTTAACTTTATTAATATAATGTGTCCCTACCACATACAAGTGGCTCCATGGGGTCCCCAAATCGACCCAAGGATGCCCATGGTCGGGTATGTGTCCACCAATAAGGTTAGGACACGTTTTAGGGTAATTTTGTATTATTATAATATTATTTTTTAACCCTTATTTACCGGATTTACCCTTAACCGTGGTAAATAAAATATTTACCGCAGTAATTATTCAAAATGTCTAAAAATAAAAGTTACCTATTTACACAATTTGGACACCCTGATTCCAAATATGGAATCCATTTTTCTAAATTCAAAACACATAAGTGGAAGAAATTAATTTAAAATTAATTCCCGCTGTCAAAACAAAAAGCGTGTTTTTAAGAGATAATAACTATCAAAAGATTGACACTTGTTTATGTTCGGTTTAATTGTAAAATTATGTCCAATGACCAACATTATATTAAGTGGTAAAAATATATTCTAAATATACTTTAAAACCACTCAAATTCATAATTTAAAACTATTAATTATTTTGATTAAAAAAGTTGTTTTTAATTAAAATTTAGTAATTTTCACTATTCATCAAAATATAAAAGTTATCCGAAAAGTACCAAAATTTCACCCTAGGATAATTTCGATATTCCGAATCCAAAAATGAAGTCCATTTTGAAATATAAAATATATATTATTTCAAAAATTAGGTATTACTATTCACAACAGCTAGTTTAATTAGTTGTGGTGTGTGTTAGAACTCGAGGTTGCGTACAACACACGCTATCACATTATTCGAAGGGAAACATACCGTGGAAGCTTGGGGTGTTACAAACAATCTACCATGGGCCACCTTCCATTACATGGATTCCAATAAATCAAATCCTCACATGCACTAAGATTAATATGTATTGTGAAATAAAAACCCATTTTACACCCAAAATATGTCCTTAATAAGAATGTATAAGTATAACATGTGTATTCCATGATTAAAGAAAATGTGGAAACAATAATTAAAAAATATACATTGAGCATCTGTGTGCTAACTAAGCTACCAAAATCTGTGATTGTGCCTTATTTTGGTCCATGATAGAATGTGAAATAGAAGATTCTAGAAATGATTAACAACTATCCACAAGTCTATATAACATGTTACTTACTGTCCTCAAGAAATAGAGTCTTGTGTAGGACCATAAAGATAACATGTGAGCATGTACATAGTATCGTTAATGAATCAAATTCCCCCACATTACTAAGTATCTGAAAGGCATTGATTTTTGGCCTATACACTAAGATGAAATAATTTTACCTTCGGTATTATTACATTGTCATCATCTCTACATGACATGCACACTCTCTCTATAAGGGGTAATCATACTATGATGGTCCAGCTATTATGGGAACTAATAAAATACCTCCATGTCATGTTAAATACCTAGAAAGTGATAGATAATAATAGATAAATCACTAGAATGTCACCACGAGAATATAGTAGATTCATTTAAAAATATGTGATCAACATCTATCATGGTAACATGATACACTAGCTATACTCAATGAAACAAGAATCATATATGGGTCTAAAAACTACACTCACACACCCACTGGTTTTCAACAATAAGCATGTTAAATAAGTTATTACATAATAATATGAAATCAATGAAACAAGAGCATAAAATGATCTCCAATGGTAACAAACATTCTACCACAAAATTTTCACTGAAATAATCCAATTTTTATCAATGTATTGAAGCCTGAATCCTTATACACACCCATGGAGTAATAGCCCACACATAAATGATTTATAAATTTGGTGTTGGTTTAATATAAAGGAGGATTAGAATGAAATAATACTGGAGATTCTATGTCAAGATGTTATGATCTAGAATACCATATCCACAGAGTAGTATGTTGAAACATTCTTAAATATTTATTGAAGAAGTATATGTCAATTCACCATATTTGTAATCTTTTCAAGAATCAATCAAGATTTCCTCATCAATTATATAAAAACAACTTCAGTCTAGTAAAAAAATATTTATCGATCATCAAACCAATAACTGAATGGAGATCCAAGATGTGATTCAATAAGAAGAGTGTCCAAGGTGATTGATCTAGGAAAATTTACCTTGGAATAACCACCAATATAGAGGGATAAATCATTTGTCAAAGAGATATAGTTGGGACATCAAATAGACTGATACAATACTAAAATATCCTCAAATAATTATTGTTCTACAAAATATTCTCTATCATGAAGATTTATAAGAACATGATATATATAAACAAACATCTAAGATGTATGTAATCAATACTAGATCTCAATATTATCATTATATGTCATAAAAAATATTTATATTTCACAATTCTATGATGGATAAAAGAATTCATCATCAGGTCAGTATAGAAACCATAGGTACAACATAAATCCATGTATATCCCTTAAATAAGAAGAGAAATTTGGTATATATCTTGAGGAAACTCATCATTATAAAATCACTATAAAGATAAAACATTGATTAAAAAGGATATATGAATAAGAGATCTCAAGGATCTAGGGAATGATATAAAATTCGAAATTAATGGTATGGGTAGGATTTTGGTAATTGATAAGGCATTAAAGTGTTTGAAATTAAATGATATGTGTTTTAGTTACCTAAATCTTGACCAAGCTATAATGATGAGCTGGTTGGAGCCACCAAGGTTCTTCTAGCACTAAGAGCTAGCTGTCGGGGTCTGTAGAAAAATACATATATATAATAACTCTTTCATTTGGTTGGTGGAGTCCACCTTTTAGCCTAAGGAATCTTTACATTCACTATAAGGAAATGTATCCTCCCATAACCTGTACCACCAATTTCCAAAACGATTATAAAAAATTAAAAACATTTAAACACCCATATAAATGGTGATCCAATAGAAAGAGGAAGAATTTTATAAACATAAAACATCTCATACTTCAAAATAATTAACGATTTTGTATAAAAACACATACAAAATCACCCCTTCCAATAAATATCATATAATCAAGTTCATTATATTATATATGAAAATTACAATCTATATCATAAAAAATCATAAGAAATATTATTTTAAATATTAACATAAATATTATAGTGATCTCAAATACTCTCTCTCAATAAGAGGATTTCAAATAATCACATGATTAAAATATAGAGAGGAGATATCATAAGAAAAATATTACACTCATGGAAAGTAAGAAACCATGAATCAAACACCCATCACGAACTACATGGTATAATATCATATAAAAAACCCAATATGGATATCAAAAAACTTTTTATGGTAAATAATGGAAAGAAAATAATTAATGGAAATGAAGAAACTCACCATGAATCCCTAATAATCAATCTCTTAGGAGTTGGGTTCAAAGAATATAATGTGGAGCTGGAAGGCCTCCTAGAGATATCCTGGTTTCCTCCAAGAGTTAAGAGAGAATATATGATAATAATGGGTTTAAATGGGAACTAGGAATTTATACCTAAACTACCACTTAAGTGACCACAAACTGAGGTACTTAGGCCATTCTGTAAATAGTCCATTTCAAGAAAAACTGTGAGGAATGGCCAAAAAATCACACCAAAAGATACTGGGTCAAATAAACCCTTTATGAATCATACCATGAATCCCATTATTCAAATCCCATTATAACTTCATATTAAATAAGTTTGGGAAATAAATATGATGTAGGGGAGTGATCCATGGCACAAGATACCAATTCTATATAAGAAAAACACCATAGACGTTGTTCAATGAAATGGTGACATCAATACCATAAGATCCAGTAGATTTACAAATCCTTTATATCCATGATGTTGGTATGAGTGTTATACTCAAACTATCTCTTTTTTAATGATCCCTGACCAAGACCACGACAAGACTAATGAAAAAAAACATGGGGACAACGAGTCTAACATAACTCTTCAAAATACATCCTATATAATAGTATTATACAACCCAATGTCCATAGTTAAATGAGATATCCACTAGTATCCTACCAAAAAATCTACATGTCCCACCCTTTCATTAAAATCCATCCTTATTGAAATTAAAATTTCAATTAAATCAATCATTCTATGACAACACACTATATCTAAAACCTCAATTCTACAATATTATCCTAATAAAATTTTCATGGCCAAGCACACATATCTGGGTTCCAATAATATATTTAAATAATATATCCTCATCGTTTATTAGACCTCATATAAAATACTCTAGCACTATAAAAATGATATGTAATGTTCCCGAAGGCCTGAGCTATTATATGTGAGATCTTGGTAAGAATCCACAGGAAAGAGTGATAATGGCCTTTTTTCACATGAATTTATGTAGGATATGTGTCATATAGGATACAACATATTGGGTTGAAAATATATATTTTTTATATATATTATGAAGAAATAAAATTTACTTATAAGAATTAAACAATGATTCATCATATTAGGGGATCCTTTCGGATGACTTTGGCTCTACCAAATATTCTTAATCACCAAAAAACAATAGATAAAATCCATAATATTCTAGAACCTCCAATGTAAACGTGCATAGAAATGATAATATTTTTTATTGTGATGAAATCATGGATAATAATTCAAATTTGGATTAAAATACTCCTAAAAAAATTACTTAGTTAGGTTCATCAAGATGATCTTCTCCTCAGTATCTAGAATTTACAACCTCAGTCATCATATTCTTGGACTTAGTAGTTGTGATGGTGGAGGCACAACCATCTCCTTTAATGTCTTATGGTTCAAGGATTATAAATGTTAAAGGGTGTACCACAATTAATTCAACCTTTTAGGCCTCCACTTAATGGGCATAAGTCTATGAGGGTGAGATTTTCTAAATCCATAGGATGGCTTCCACAAGTGTTATTGTTATTGTTATCAGAAAGACCTTTTTAACAATTTCTGGTCACATTACTCTATGGATTACCATCATAGTGGAACAATTATTTTGAGTCGGGTGGGAACCCATAATCATTGGTGGTGTTTTCATGGGCCATGAGATTCAACGGATAACACCAAGTGGGATAACAGGGTCTTGATCCCAGAATATTTAGATAAGTCCCCATTCTATAAGTTACCTAGCAAGGAGCGTAGTAGTAACCCAAAGAGTGTCTAATTATTAATCAAGAAGTGTGGTCTACCATAAACATGAGAATAATGTGGATTTGATCAGAGTTTATAGATAAAATATAACCCTATTTTTTTTGAAATCAAATGGGTTTATCAATATTGACATTGAATAAAAATGGAGGATCCCTCATTGGATGATTTTTTGTTGAACGTGGCATTAGAACACCCTCGAACACCACTACATCATCATCACAAGAGAAAGTGGAATCAATAAACTATGTGAATAGGATTATAAAAAGGTTTTTAGTTTTTTTGGGAGTGACATATCCCTTATAAGATCTTTACCAGAGGTGGAACTAACTAGGCGTAAAGGGAAAAAGATCCTCACAAGCCATCTTTCAAGGGTAAGAATGATACCTTCCAACTCATAAAGGTGGATTAGGGTGTTGAAAACTATTTATTGTGAACTATACCATGGATAAAGGATATTAGGGTGAATTGTATCTTTTTATGAAGTGAAATTTGTTTCTGGGACATATATGTATGACCCCACCACATACATGTATATTTTTGTTCCAAAAACATAGATAGAATTACTCCTAACTCTTCACTAGTTAGCAGTGGTAGGTTACCCCACCTCAAATTTCCAGTGGTAAAAACTCATTAATGTATTTGAAATAAATAATTTGAATATAAATTTTTATGGCACTTCCGAAAAATGATCATTCACTAACTATCGTTATATAATGATTGAAAATGTGGTTCCCTATTTTTGTTCGTAATGATTTCCTGTCAGGTCACTACATTGAATGTTTGGAAAAGTAAAAATTTGGGACCTATGTTCATAATTCCCAATAGTGAGTATCCTTCCAGCTCTAAGGGAATAGTGATAGAAAAAATATTTGTATAATTGGGATGGGTGGTTAGGTAATACCACAAAAGATTTTTTCCCTAATCTGTGACTCTCTCATAGATTTTTGAGATGCTTATGAATCTCTTTATGATTCCATATTCATAGAAATCGATATATTACATAACATTATTTCATAGATTATTAATTTGAATATTTTTTATATCGTTTCATTGGAAAGGTATATATGAAATTAAGAAAATATATTTTTTACTATGAGCCTATCACATGGTTAGGGTCATATAAATATGCATGATTGTATATTAAATCAATAGATGTTTTATAATATTATTTTTTTTAAAAAAGAAAATTTTTAAATTTTATAAATAATTTAGTTTTATGTTTTATTTATTAAGTAAAATATGATGAAATCTATCTGTTATGTAACTCAGCAAGATTCAACGGAAAACATCCATTTTAAATAATTCAATAGAGTGCGATGTACGCTACATCAAGTTCAAGTGCACAACGAACTATCAAACAAGCTATTTAAAAAGATGTTATAATATTATTAAACAAATTTTTGAATTTTATGTATTTATCATATAATTTTAACATTCATATTTTTTTGTTTCTTATACATAATATAATGCAATAATCAATTTCTCAGATAAAATATGTATATTTATAAAAATAATTTTTTTAGCCATTTAATGGAGAAATATTTTTAAATCCAATATTTTACACTTTTATAAATTCAATTTTATGAATTTTAAATCTTTTTTATGAGCAGGACATAGTAATTTATTTTGGACATTTTTTTTGTAATTTTCTAATATCTTTTTTATTTTGATGAATTGTGAAAAAATATTTATTTTAATTGAATTCAATATTTTAATTGAAATAATTTATAGTATTATTTTATAAAATTGAGTGGGTTTAAAGAATAATTATATTATATTTTTATCATTTAATATAATTTAAGTCATTGGATGTAATTTCACATTTAAATTTTACATAAACACATGTCACTCTTTTGATAGTTTATACTTCTTAAAAGCCACCTTTTTTGTTTTGAAATGAGAATTAATTTTAAATTATTTACTAAAATTTCAATGTTTCAAATTTTTAAAAATAGATTCATTATTTTGAATCACAATTTTCAAACAATGTAAATAGTTAACTTGTATTTTTTGGACATTATGAATAGTAACTTCAGTAATTATTCTATTTACAATGGTTAAAAGGTAAATCCGGTAAATAAGGGTAAAAAATAATATTATAATAATATTGAACAACCCTAATACCATTTATAATAATATTTTATGAGATATTTCCGACCATGGGCATCTTTGGGTCGATTTTGGGACCCCATGTAGCCACTTGGATGTGAAAATGACATTTTATAAGAATTAATTTAAAGTACTGAAAATTATAACCTAAACATGTATCTTTCACTAAAATTTTTTATATGGGGTTAAATCATTGACATATTCTACTATAAATAGTCATTATAAAAATAAAAATATTTCATTCATCATGATATTTTTTTTAATTCTATACATAAAATAAATATATTTATTTATAACACAATAATGATGTAGTATTTTATATATTAATGAAAGAATAAAATAAATGATATTATAAATATTTAAATAATTATAATTTAACTATTTTGATTCTATAAATTCATTTATGGATTACATTGATATATGATGTACGTTTTTATTCCTTTTTATCGGTTGAATATACTTTTTAGTACTTTATCAGAAACCAAATACTAAATAGTGTGAAAATTGACATAAATGAGTTTTTAAACAGAATACAATTTTATTAAATTACATAATAGTTATAATAAACAAATATTTGAAAAAATGACTTATATAATGTTACTTATTTCATTTTTGAACCACTTTAGGTTCTCTTGGAATTTTATATTAACTATAATAACCATGTAGTAAAAAAATACCAGAAGAGATGGTGAAAGTTAGACTATTTTACTAAGGGTTAATTCTATTAGATAAGCTTAATATAGTGAAAAATTCATGTCTAAAACCTATTGGTTGAGATTATTTAGACCCTTACCCACCTTATCCACTACATAAATCCGTTTAGAGTGATTAGACAAAAAAATTAGTATTAATTAATATTTCATTATTTTCCTAAAGTGCCCCTCACCTCTCTTATAAAAGGGTACTTCCCCTTCTCTTAAAATCACACCTCAAAATACACTTGGTTCAGCCAAAACACGCTCAAATATCCTCCCAAATACCCTCAATTAATCCTAGAGTCCTTACATTGATCATAAAGCTAACCTCTAGAAGCCTTTTTTTCAAATGAAAAGGAAGCACCCGAAGAAAATGAAATTATTTCATCACCTCTTTCAAAGTTCTTTTCTTCTTCAAATTCCACTTACTGAGTTGTTACCATGCTAAAATATTAAATAAAAAATATATTATATTCTGATATGTTGTTATTATTATGGGAAAAAAATATTCCACTTTTACCCATCTTATGAATAATAATATCACCATGCGTGCGTATATACGACTTACTGTCTCCACGTTGTGGTGTAAACATTTTTTCATCTACACTTCATTTTAATCGGTATAATAATGAATTAAAATGACTTAAATAATAAATATAACAAGATATTATTTCATTAAAATTCATATTCCATCCAAATAAATTCCAATGTACCATTAAATAAATGATGACGTCGCTCATGCGTACATACAACTTACCATCTCCACGATGCAATGAGGCTCATCTTCAATGTTCACCATCCAAGAATGATTATAAGAATAAATATTATTAATAAGTATGAACTATATGACATAATAATTATACTGGTATGATATATATATATATAAGCATAATTTTCATTCACTTCGATTCCATTTGATAAGAAAACAAAAAACAGTGTTCATGCGTACGTGCAAACTACCACCTCTATAAATGGTGTGTTCCATTTTATTTATTCGTCTGTTATATATATTTTTATACATAATATATATTATATATAAGTAATATTTTAAATTATATATGTAATTAAATTATTATCTATGTAAAATGATCAAGAATAACATGTTAAAACACGTACGATAAATAAAGTTATTATCAACCAAAATGATGCATTAACATGGAATTTTTAATAAATTGGTAATATAAATTCATAAGAAAATCATATAGGATATCATAAATATTATTATGATTTTTATATAAGTAAAAAATATGTTTAAAAACATTATTGATGTGTTTTAGATAGGTATGTAGAGTATCAGACCTAAGGTAATTTAAGTATTTACAAGGACATATTTATCTTCCATGTCCATGTTTCATAAAAATGTTTCCAAAAGAAATATTTTATGGTTTTAGGGAAGGTAATGATAAAGTAGATCATCATTTTAATTAAATTAAACATTCGTTTTTCTAAATATATTTAATTAGTGTCCATTCCTTCCAAATGATTTTAAAGATTTATTTATATGGACATGATTGTTTTATAATGTTAATTCCTCTCAAAAGTTTCAAAGTGTTATGAGACACTTTGATACAAATAATCTTATTTAAATGACGTCCTTTATAAATTGTGTTATTTTTAAATGATCTCATGAAAAATGGATATTTCTCTCAAATAGTTTTTCTGATCATTTTCAACTACATCAACATTTTTTACTCGATATTATTCTTAATGGATGCTGATTTATTATAATACAATATTACATATTGTATTTAATGAGTTATGATATGTTTTAATGTGGATGTTCTATTTTCATACCATTCATGTTTTATAGTTAAAGTATTGAATATTCGTATTCCAGTTTTAATATGAATGTTTATGTTACGTTTCACCCTTTTTATAAGAGGAATGCGTTGGATAATGTATGTGGCGAGGGACTCTATATCCCCTCGATGTATCGGTAGGTGTCACGAGACAATCTAGTGTCTTGGAACAAGGCCTTGACCAAAAATTTGTGAATGGTCTTGTCATAAGGACTTTATTTAGTAGTTATTATGTCTGGTATTATTCAATCCCCCATTATCTGATTAGTTATTGCATGTGATTATTTGACTAGTAGAATATCTATGTGAATATTATTATGGTTATGTTTAATTTATTTTTAACACATTTTGTTAAATTTTATGTTTTAAAAGGATTTTGTATTTATTATACTTCTTTCCTTAATGATTGTAACTTCCAATGAATTATTTACCCTTACTAAGAATCTAATCCCACCCCTTTCTTAGGTTTTATTTTCTCAGGATGCCAAGAATTTTATTATGAATGATATATAAAGTTCATATAGGTGAATGATGGAATTATTAAAGGATTATTTATGTTTTGGTTTATGTTATATTGATTAATTTAACGTTCAAGTGTTTAAAATATTTTCCACGACTGCTAAACTAATCAGTCCTTCGGGACAAGATTCCTTGTAATCATTCAAATGTATTAAAATAATTCACCGACTCTGGGTAACTTGAGTTAGGGAATTACATTTGGTATTAGAGGAAGTTTATCAACAACCTTGGAAATATATTTGTAAAAAATAATTTTTGGATCATAATCCTACGATTGACTTTGATGATAAGTATAGAAGAACCCCCTAGAGTTTTTGTAATTATCATGTATAACCATGATTTAAACCTATTAGTTTATAGATTGAATGTACATTCCCGTGATTATGTGGTTTTCTTCAATGAGATATTTTTCTCACCATGTTCTTTATAATCTCACTTAATGGAGGAAATTGGAGGGAATTGAATTAACATTGAGTTTGATAGAATATCTGGAGATTTTGAGAAACAAAATTAGATAATGACAAGAGAGAAAGATATCTGGATTATACCGAATCAGTTATAATGATATATGATTAACAATGTGATCATTGAATACTTTCCTAATACATTGAGAAAGTGGAATATGGTCATTTATAAATGATCAAATTTTATGAAGCATACATGAAATAAGATTCAGATTTCTACATGTCAAGAAAAAGGGGAGAAGAACCTTGGGGAATAAATGAAATGGAGGGGAAGATGTTATCACTACCGAAAAAGGGTCATAAACTTACCAATTGTTATATAGTTAAATGTCTCATATGTGTAAATCATGATCATTACCCAACTCAATTCCCAGACATAAGAATATCATTCTAAACCAAAGAAGGATTTATTCCATGCCAACCATTAAATTGGAATTATTAAATTATTTATGTATTTTGATCCTAGAATTACTAATAAGTGAATTATATAGGGAGTATCTAGTTAATGTTTATCACTAAGGATTTTCATGAAAATGTTAAATTGTTATATTGGGAAAGAAAAATTATTTGAGGTTAAGATTTTATTTTGGGAACATATGATTAAGGTAAAGATAACCATTGATATGTTCCTTATGTCAAGATAATGATGTTTGGATAAAGATATGCTGGATGGAAATAAGTAATTTGGATTATGCTAGTTTCTTGAGAACAAATTATGGATTTTTCAACATGAGGGTTATGTAATCATGGATGAAGTATAATTTTTTTTTGGGATGTACGGAATAATCCACTTTGTTTTGGAATAAGGAAACATGAATGTTTTCAACAAGGTTATCTGATAATTTAGGTTGTTATTGTGACTCATGATAATACATGATGATAGGGTTTAAATGTTTGGAGTGTGACAACCCATAACTTCTCTATGAGATGTCAGATACAAATTCTAATCTGATTTGGTTAACCTCTTTCTAAAGTTGTAGATTTTTATTTTTTGAAGGATTGTATGGTCATCTATTTATGGATAGTATAAGTTATACTGTAGTGTAATTTTGTTAGATTAATGTATTATCTCATTATATGTGGACTTATGCATATGTGATAACCTGTTATAACACTTTTGGGAGATAGATAGAATGGCCTATCATTCTTTTTATGGATTACATGGTATTCTAATAGATCATAAATTTCAATTTCAACATCATTTCGAGGAAATAAATATGAATTGGAAATTATTCAAGGCATGAAAAATGGTGATGTTATACAGAAATAATGTATATATTTCTTCTCATGTTCTTCAACTTTAGGGAAAGGATATTGAAAACCAAAAAATGTATTCCTAGTAATTTCGTTTGTAATGAATCAAATGGTCTCTTGGATCATCGCAAATTTATGGATTTCAGATTGTTAAATTCATAATAATAAAATTTTATATCACTATCCATCAGAACATGATGGTTATTTTTCTCTTCTATATCCATGTTTTCTTACATGGGACCCTCGTATGTGTTATTTCTGGTAACCTTCAAACTTCCCTTTCTTTATTTTAAAATAGTGGCCTCATTAATCCATTTTTCAATGTGGTATTTCAACTAAGATATTTTGAAATGTCAAACCCATAGTTTTAAATCCCTAGTTTAAATTGTGTGGCTGCAATTTTTTGATGGAGGGGATAATGTAATATCCTATGCTTTCATGGTATTCTTCCTTTTTAAATAATTCAATAGCCTGCGATGTATGCAACACTGAGTTTAACTGCACCACGAACTATCAAACTATACATTTAAAAACTAGTTATGAATAGAATTAACCAAATTTTGAATTTTATATATATCCCATATAATTTTAACAATCATCTTTTGTGTTTATTTGACATAATATAAGGACAAATTCATTTTTTAGATAAAAGAATTATTTAAAAAATTCCAATTATCATGCCTTTTAATGGAGAAAAATTTTTAAATCCAATATTTAACACTTTTATATTTTAAATTTGATGAAAATAAATTCATATTTAGGATTAAGAAATAAAATTTTAGATTGGATAATTTTTTGGTACTTTTCTGATAACGTTCAAATTTAGATGAATAGTTAAAAATACTAAATTTTAATAGAAAACAACCTTTTAATAGAAAGAATTGATATTGTTAAATTATAAATTGGAGTGGTTTTAAAGTATTATTAGATTAAATTTTTATTATTTAATATAATATAGGTTATTGGATGTAATTTCAAAATTAAATTGTACATAAACACATGTCAATCTTTTGATTGTTTTTACTTCTTAAAAACCCTATTTTTTGGTTTTGACAATGAGAATTAATTTGAAATTAATTACAACAACTTCTGTGTTTTGAGTTTGAAAAAATGGATTCCATATTAGGAATCATAATGTGCAAATTTTATAAATATGTACCACTTATGTTTTGTATTTTAGGAATAGTAACTCCATTAATTATTTTATTTACCATTGTTAAAGGGTAAATACTGTTAATAAAGTAACCAATAATTAAATAATAATATTAAACTACCCTGAAACATGTACTAATCTTATTTAATTATATATTTCTTAAAATGGTCTTCATTGGGTCTATTTTGAGACCCCATGGAGCTACATGGATGTGAAAATGACATTTTATAAGAATTAATTTAATGTGTAGAAAAATTTAACACAAACTTGTATCTTTCACAAAAAAAATTTATATGGAGTTATATAATTGATATATTCAACTATAAAAATTCAATATAAATATTAATATATTTCCTTCATCATGATATTTTATTAATAATTTTTAGACATAATATAAATAAATTTATTTATGAAAAAATAACGATGTAGTATTTTCTTGATTAATGAATGAATAAAATAAATGATATTATAAATATTAAAATAAATATAATTTAATTGTTTTGATGCCATTAAATAATTTTATGGACGAAATTGACTTATGAGGTAGGATTTAAAGCCTTTTTACTAAAGGAATCAGCTTTTTAGGACATCAAAAAAAAGAAAATACTAAATAGTGTCAAAATTGACATAAATGTGTTTTTAAAACAAATACTAATTTATTAAATTATATAATAGTTCTAAAAAACTGAGGATAAGTCATATTACTTGGATAATGTTACATATGTCATTTATGAACCACTTGAAGTTCTTTAGTCGTTTTATAGTTACTATATTAACCTTGTAATATTAAAATACAAGAAGACCTGTTGAAGGTTAAACTATTTAACTGAGGGTTAAGTATAAAATATAAGGTTAACATAGAGACCTAAACATGTCTAAAACCTGTTTTTTGAGAGTATTTCGACCCATACCCACATTATCCTCTAAATTAATTCATTTTGAGCTATTATAAATCGAAAATAATTTTATAATGAAATCAAATTTCATGCTTTTTTTTAAAGTTTCCCACTTCTCTTATAAAAGAGTACTTTCCCTTCTCTATGAATAACACCTCAAACAATGTTGGTATTGGACAAAACATGCTCATATCTCCTACCAACTAACATAAATTTAACATATAGGCCTTAGTTTGATCATAAATCCAACCTATGGAGCACTTTTGTTCAAATCAAAATGAAGCAGTCGATGAAGAGGTAATTACTTCATCACGTCTTTCAAAGATCATTTCTTCTTCAACATTCTCTTATTGAGTTGTTACCATAAAATAATAATAACCACCACATATAATATAATATTATATGTTGTTATGATTATGGTACATCCATATTCCTCTTTTACCCATCATATGAAAAACAATATCACCATGCGTGCGTACGTATGTGGTATGGTTTCCACGATGTGGGGTACACATTTTTTCATCTGTAATTTATTTTTATTTCTATAATGATGAATAAAAATTTCTTAAATAATAAATATAAGATTATATAATTTATTTAAAATTCATATTCCATCCAAATCCATACCATTAAACCATTAAGGAAATGATACCATCGCTCATGCGTATGTACGACTTACCGTCTCCACGACGTGATGAGAATCATCTTCCGTGTTCACCATACATGAATAATTATAACAATAAATATTATTAATATAAATGAGATATTTGAAATTATAATTCTAATTGTATGATGTATATATATATAATTCATTCTCTTACTTCCATTCAATACGATAAGAAAAAAGACATCTTTCATGCCTACGTGCGGACTACTGCCTCCAAGAATGATGTGTTCCATTTTATGTATATATTTATAATATATATTTATATACAGAATATATATGATATATATATATATCATATTTTACATAATAGAAGTAATCAAATTATTATCTAATTAAAATGATCATGAATTACACGTCAAAACACGTAAGATAAACAAGGTCATTATTACGTGAAATGTTGTATTAACTTGGAATTGTTAATAAACAGGTAATATAAATGGTTAAAAGAATCATATATGATATCATAAATATTATTATGATTCTTATGTATGTTAATAATATGTTTAATCACATTATAATGGATTTTCAGAAACATACAAAGTGTATCAGGCCTAAGTTAAGGGTTAATTCCCCAATCTCATTATTATCCGAGCTTGTTTATGTGTAAGTATTTACTAGGTCATATTTTTCATCCACTCCCATGTTTCATAAAAATTATTTCAAAAGTAATATTTTAAGGTTTTATAGAAGGGTATATTTAATTTGATAATAATTTTAATGGTTTTAATGATTTCTTTTTCTAAATCTATTTAATTAATGTCCATTCTTTCCAAATGATTTTATGGATTCATTTATATGGACATGATTGTTTTAAAAATTTATTTCCTTTAAAATGTTTCAGTGTGGTATGGGACACTGATTCAAAAATCTATTTTCAATGACATTATAAATTTTGTGACTTTTAAATGAGTTTATAAAAAAGGGTTATTTCTCACAAATAGTTTTACTGGTCATTTTAATCTATGTCAACATCTTTTACTGGATATTATTATTGATTGAGGTAGATTTGCTATAATAAAATATTCCATATGGTATCGGATGAGTTATGATATGTCTGACTGTGGATGTGATATTTTTATATCATTCATAGTTTATGGTTAATGTATTGACTTTTCATACTCTATTTTTAATATGAATGTTTATGTTATATTTCACCCTTTTCATAAAAGGAATGCATTGGACTTAGTAACTGACTGGAATGGTCTGTTATAGCCCCTCCATGAATCTGTTGGTCTCATCGGAAAAACTAGTGTCTTGGCACAAGGACATGATAGAACATTTGTGAATGGTCTTGGGATAATGACTTGATAGAGTAGTTATTATGTTCCACATCATGCGTTCCATCATTATGAGATTAGTTATTTTATGTGATTATTTGACTTGTAGAATATCCTCTTGCATGTTTATATGGTAATGTTTTATTTATTTTTACCATATTATGATTTTCTGTTTTAAAAGGATGTTGTTTTTATTATACATCATTCCTTAAGGATTATGGCTTCCAATGAATTATTTACCCTTACTGAGCATCTGAGCACACCCCTTTCTTATGTTTTATTTTCCCAGGATTCTAAGAAGTGTATTATGATTGATATATAGGGTTACACTATAAGAATAATGGAATCCTAAAAAGATTATTTATGTTGTGTTTTATGTTAAAACGTGTAATGTAACATTCATGTATGTAATCTATTTTCAAAACTACTAAACTGATCGGTCCTTCGAGACTTGATACCTTGTAATAGTGAAAATATATTTAAATAATGCATGATATCTAGGTAACTGGGGTTGGGGTGTTACATGTTAAGTAAGATAGGATTTCATGTCTCAGAATTTCCATCATTTTTTACATAATATTTAATGTAGAGTTACGCATAAAGCTACCAAAAATACCTATGATGACTCTTATGTGTCTAATCAACCCAACTATATTTCCTACTAACAGATGACAATTTGTGTGCCCACTCAGTTGGAGAAAATTTTACATGGAGATAATATTCATTTCAATATTTCTGAGAAGTTCAAGATTTCACTGATTGAGTTTGGAGCCACACATTTGGCCTATATAATCAAAAAATCATAACTAAAATTGTTTATTAATTTTTAACATATTTAATACAAAATGTATATATTATAATTTTATAGTCTATGATTGATCAATTTAATAAAAAATTCACTATATACAAGATGATTTAAATTGAGTTTACTATATGATAGATTACTGATGAGAGACAACCATTGAATAATGTCGGACATTTCTATTTTTTATTCCTTTTAAAATGAAAAATTATTTACTTTTTTTAAAATTACATATAATTAATAGAATATGCATGAGACATAGACCTATTATATTTCAATGATTTTGGAATAGAATATGGATAGAGATGAACATGAGTATGTCTCCATCCATTCATTCTTTCACAATGAGGTGAGACTATTAGTTAATATGATGGGAATAAAATAAGGATGAGTGGTCAGTATAGGTTCTTGATTGAAATTGACCTGTTATTATAGTAAAACTACTGTTAACTCAATGGGATATCATGAAATATCATCATCCTTTTCTACATAAAAATATAATGAGAGACTGAGAGATCATGGTGAATCAATACATAGGTTAAAATGGGATCAATAAGAGTACCAACAATAATAGTAGAAGCATAGTAGTTAGATTTTCATATATATGTATACAAGGATTAGTGATAAAGTCCCCCCGTCTCCTAATGATGTTCCCATATTTACTTCCCCTACTCTATATAGATTAATTAATTTAAATTTTATTATGTTTATAAGTTATTTTATATTTATTACATATTTTATTTTATATATATTTTTTTCATTTTATTTATTTTCATAAATATATATATATATATATATTAGATAGGAATTTTTTAATGCATGACCGAACGAATAAAAAATTCATTGAAAATCAATCATGTATATGACTTCACATTGTTAGTGGAGGAAACTTATATTTCATGGAATAACCAACATAGAAAAAATAAATCAATTATCAATGCATTTCATAATAAAAAAATAAATTATATATCATGACAGAAATTAAATAGAGAAAGTAACATCATTCCCATGACATCACAAAGTAATGGGAAACCACTTAATTTTCAATGGGTCACATATTCATAGAAAATAACTGAATTAGAAAGGCATAACATAGCTATGGAAAATTAATCAACTCCAAAAGTATAACTTATCTTGGGAATATCATAAAAATTACAACATTTACAAATTATTGGGAATAACCACTTATCTTACAAGGAAATACATAGACATAAGAAACCACACAAGCCCTATAGAATTATGTATACAGGAAATATAAACAATATCATAACATGATTTTCTACATAGCATATGAAAAATTATACTACTAAATTCTCTCACCATCCTACACTCATAACTTTGATCAAAATTTTAATTCTCAAATAACATGGTAAATAATAATTAATCTAAAATGATTCTTAAGTGGCATTAACTTGTTAAATTAACAGATTTTGTCTTTATCTTGAATCTTTCAATGAATATATGTCATTTATGTCTAATGTTTTTAATGATCATTTTAGGTTGCCACAAAAGTTCATTGATGTTAAGGGGTATGAATTTCATTGGAATTTTACCACTAAAGAAACAATCATTATTGTGTCATCCATCATCTATAACACAATACAATTTGTTTAGATATTTATCTAAATTTTTTAATTCTAAAATGAAATCTATAGTAATATAATTTCATTTAATTTTTCACCACTTTGGGAAATAAACGCAAATATTTAATTTTCAAAACATAATGAATGTATTCATTTATTGCTCTTATTAATAATAGAAGTCATTAATCATATAATATTATCATAGAAAACCTAGATAATAATTTAATGTCGAAAAAATTATTTCTTTTCAACAAATAACAATATTAATATTGAAAAAATAAATTTTTGATTAATATTATTCAACATATTATTTTTGAATATGATTTATGTATTAAATTAAATATATTTTATTTATATATATATTTTTTTTGAAAAAAATTAATCTATTAAATTTTTTATCATATAACCCCTGATTTATTTTATAAACTTTTCAAATATTTAATATTTTTTTAAAAAATACACTCTATTTAGTTTCTATTATTCAACATGGATATTTTAATATATTATCAATTGGTAATCATACATCAGGATTATAATGGAATAAAATTTTCTAACTGATTGTAATAATGTTTTTAGAAACTTTAATTACTTAAGTGCTCTATAGTGGAAAACATTGATGAGGTACAAAAATTTCAATTTTTCCACTTACATTTGAAAAATATGTTCCATCATATTTACTTTTATAGCTTCACTACTAACTTGGGAATCCTACCATATTTATTCTTCAAAAGGATAATATAGAGTTGTTTTTTGAGTATTATTTCGATTATTAGTCATGTCACTTTATTGATCAACACTCAGTTTATTTTCATATTTAGGTGATCACACATGTTTAGTTTTTTTAACATAGTGAATTTTATTTTATGGCGAACCAACATAGTTCTCTACTAAGGGTGAAAATGATACGAGTTGAACAGAGTTTTACAAATCTCTAACTCAAGAAAAAAAAATATTTGATAGATAACATAAACCCAATTTAATAATAATTATAAAAGTTAGGATCGACACGAAAACCACTTCCTATATATTTTTAAATATTAATAAATCATTAAATATAATTTACAATTTTAATAACATAACAAATATCAAAAAAATTTAATTTTTTTTTATTTTTTTATAATAAATAGAAAGATACAACATAAAATATAAAATTAATTAATACTTAAAGAGGTTCTTTAACTAATATATGAAGATATATTTACATTTTAATTTAATATAATTTAATATTTTTTGTTGCTAGAGAAAAAATTATTTCTAGGAAAGAGTATTATACTAATATTTTTTACACCCCAATACTCAAATACATTGGAGATTTAATTTTATATTTATAATATTTTAATTTAGTCATGAATTGGTAATACTTGTTAAAGAATCACACCAAAAATTTAATTATTTTTAAATCATTTTACTAATTATCCAATTAATTGTTTTGTAAATTTTTTAAACATTTACATAAAAATTATGGTGTTGGGTATATTTCAATGATTTTGAACTCCCATATTGATAATAATTAAATCTTAAACCAATATTTATGTCCTAGTACACCATAAAAAATAATATTGTCAAACATAAGAACAAATATCTATTAAAAAATTTATCATGCTATTATTTTTCATATGATGAAACCCATCATTTTTAGAGTTATATTGTTCACACTATAACATATTATATCAACTTACGTCCCTCATATTACCTGGATAAAGGTACAAAAATTTATACGTATTCCTTAATTCATCATCACTTTCTATATCACTTTTTATTTTTAGTTATGCATATTATGTTAGTGACACCCGCCCTTCAATAGTAAAGTTTGAAACACATGATCTTAAGGGAATCGTTCTTTGTTATATAAAAACTAAATGCATGTATCAATGTTTTACCCAAATCATTCATGATTCTGTGGTTTCACATGGAATTCCAATTTTTAGAAGTTACCCCATCAATTATATAAGTCTACCACAACATCATCCCATTTATAATCTTGTGGTCTTCCTTACATATTCACATTACACATAACCTATATGAATAACTGCTAATGATGTCAGTTCTTACCACTTTTTTCATGTCAATTTCTTATGAACACTTATAAAAATCATATTCAATTCGAATACATTACAATAATACGATGAATTGGAGAGAATAATGAGTTATTTATTGGTTTTATAGAGTGGATATATATGGTGAAACTACTGAGTTATGTGACACAAGTGGGGAACATAATAGTATATTTTATTCATGGTTCCACGA
This sequence comes from Viscum album, assembly GCA_963277665.1. NCBI lineage: Eukaryota > Viridiplantae > Streptophyta > Magnoliopsida > Santalales > Viscaceae > Viscum > Viscum album. The sequence continues at coordinate 539,094,259 of OY728142.1, read as the reverse complement.
GCAGGGTTTGGGTGATTCATTACTTTTACGACCAGATTTATGATGTTTTAGATAATAAAGGACCCATTTTTATTTATTCCATAATTGTACAAAAAGGGGGAATTATTGTTTAATGATATTGTTCTGTTTGTAGTGATTCTAGTTAGATTATTCTACCCAATTTGTTGTCAATTTTTTTATACTAAATGGATAATATTTCCATGATATATCACACAGATAAATATTTTTTATAATATTAAAATAATTCTTGATATACTAAAAAAATCATTAATGAAACTAATAGACTCTATTGATGACGTATTTAAGCTAGGAGTGATGTTTGGTTATACTATGAGAGATTCATGAACCCCTACAAATAGATATCGATAACTTGTTAGACATATTGTACTTGAATCTTAGACACACATATATTAATTATTTTTTTCTTTTATTATGGTGTATGTATTTAATTCAAGAGATTGATATACAAATTTATAATATACATCTGTGCCAATTTGACTTCAAAACAATGAAAAAATATAAATTTACTCATCATGTCATGAAATTTATTAGTAATTGTCAGTAAATCATGTAGTTATAGTGAATATTATTGAAAATTATTTGATAAAGAAGATTAGTTATCCTAATAATAAGTAATTACAAATGAGGTTGGATGAAAAATTTGTGTTCAAAACTCTAACAATCCCGGTATTCCATTAGTCAACAATTGATTGTCACTTCATTCATGAGGATTATGAGATGAAATTTTTTTTGTAGACAATGTTCTCAGATATATATCACCAATAAGAGAAAATATACGAGGCATCCCATGAAATGGAATGAAATTGAATTTATTGGGTTATAATTATATTTATATATTAAAAAATTATTATATGAATAAAATTTTACAAGCCTAATTGAAAATCATTACATTAAATAATTCTGAAATCCTTAAATGACTGCACAGAATAATGTACTTTTATAATGAATAAAACAATTATTATTTATTTATTGTTCATTTTTCATAGGCCAATTTTGGTAGAACATACAACGAAATGTTAGGAATTCCATAACAATAAATGTAAATCTACACAAAAAATTCCCATATACACATGATTAGTTATAATAAAAATGTTAATGTTTTTGAAAAATTCAACAAAGGAATGAATGAAAGTTATTATAGTAAAACTATTGTCACCTCCTATATCAAAAAAATTATATCTATTTATGATGGACTTACACAATTTCGTTTTATATCTATGAATGTGAAATAACTATATTCTCCTAGATGAGAGATAAATTTGAAAAAAAAAGAAATAATGAAATCTACCACATATATAGTGAAGTCAAAAAATAGAACATAGTTGGATATCACTTTTAAACCTGAAAAATAATTATAGTTTCCTTGAAGAGTTTCAAAATCCCATTTAATTTGAAAATAACAATACTAAAAATATTATTCAATCAGTAGCATAGTTGATATGATATTGAAACTAAAATATACATATAATAACGAAAGTTATATTTTATAAATACATGTACAAATACAGTAACCATAGGTCATAATTTTGGAATTACTACCATGAACTAATCATCTGAAAGATAATAATTTTCATTCAACCTAGGAAACCATAAACTAATGTACCTAAAAATGGTTTATTTAAAATAATGAAAAATTATTCAATCATCTATGGTTCAGAAGAGACACAACACCATCTATTTTTGAATTATAAGAAATAATATGATAATTTAAGGAAATAAAAATGTTATAAATAAATTAATACTTAATCTCATTATTCAATTAAAATAAATTAATAGTCCATCCAAATTCAAATCAAATAAAGTCATTATATATATATTTTAACACCATTATCATTTTATAGCATCCTAATAGAATATTATTATAAAAATTTAATACGAGATAATAAATATGTTTTATTGAGAAGTTGAATGAAATAAAAAACACAAAGGATTGAAAATTAAAATGATAAAAATATAAGGCTTTATAACAATTATTTAATTTTTTTACTATATATAAATAACATTTTAATATAAATTTTTTACAACAAATTTTGAAATTCATATCCTAATACATTTAAATTTAATTGGTGAATAATATATAAGAAACAAAAAATGACGTCACCATCAACCAAAACATTTCAACATCAATATCTCTAACTAATCAATATACATCATTGCGTAATATAGGTGAACACTAATAATATCATTTTAGTTTGGCATATATGATTAGAAATTACACTCTCAATAATAACTATAATGAAATAATACATTGTAAAATATTCTCTTTTTTTATATTCAGAAACTAAAATATTCCATGATTTAATAATAGGGAAATTACATAAAAAATGATTCTCAAACAAACATATACATTATTTACTAATCCTATAACCTTGATTAGCAATGAAATCACATACCATATAAATAACCCATAAAAATAATAAGATAATTGTGGATATTGAGGGAAAAATCGACATCAATATGTATATTAAATAATAATTTAAATCCCATAGCCTTTTTTTGGAAGGCCTCTATTGCATCTGCCTCATCAAAAATATTATGAAAAAACCTTGAAATTATTTGGCATTAGTAATAACATGAAGAACAATCATCATAACCAAAGTACCAATAAGTTTTTCTTCATAACCCTATATATAATAACCATATATAGATAATTGCTCTAAAGATCGAGAATATTTCCCTAAAGAATTCATATATCCCAAATGTTATATGGTAGAAACAATAATGAATTAGGTATAAATGTATCATTAATATCTATGGTATAGAATCATGTAGTGACTTCTGAAAAAGAAACTAAAGTAGGAATCATGATATTTTTTATGAGGTTTTAGGGAAGGTGGAAGGGAGGTATAAATCCATATTTAAAACCATTAACCATAGGGGGTAGTGTGGAGAAGAAGTAACTCATGTGTTAGGGAATAGAAGAAATACCTCAATATTAGTAGAAAAGGTAGTTGATAGAGATGATGAAGAGGAAAATGACGATGTATTATTAAATTCAACATAAGTAGAAAAAATATCATTCCAAAATAGAATAGTAATAGTGATATCTAAGTTTTATATGGGGAATTTCATAAAATACACATAAATGATAATGAGCATCAAACATAGTATGAGTAAAAATAATGTCACAAACATGTAAAAATGAAATGAATAATCAAAAAGGTATTGAATAATTTCAATTAGTTAGATAATGTTTAGGATATGCAATATCCCCATCAATAAATGATGTTAAGGATGACTAATATGATGTCAATTTATAGAATGAATCTCCATAGAATGTTGTGATCCCTTTACAAGAGTTTTTATTAATACAATTAGTGTTGTTATAAAAGGATTATTTTATAGGGAGTTTATTAATAATTTTAGTGTTTTTATATGATATGGATTCACCCCTACCGTTAGTTCTATTATAACAAAATTCTCTAGATGAATAATTGAGTTCATATTGAGTAGTTTTTAGTACGAAAATAATCCAACTAAAAATAATGAATTTTTAATAATAAATTCCTTTATGATATATTTAAAGAAAGGGTTAATCATATAAATGAATTTTAAAAATAATGAGAAATACAAAAAATTAATCATTAATTATCATACATATTAAACAATCCATAAGTTTTTATTTATATTTATAAATGTCATGTAGGTGAGGAATCATATAAAACTACAGTATCATAAAATCACAATATCTAAAAATGAAATGAAGTAATAACATGAATAACATGAGAAAATGTTAAAGAAAACCATAATCACATTGAATTTTTTAATTCACATTTATTATCATCTTTATATCATTCTCAAGAATTTATCCATTAAAATCCAATGAAGGATAAATTAAAATTTTCACATTTTTAATAAGTAGAAGTATAAAATATTATAACACAGCTAGAGCCAAAAAAACATCATTATTCCCAAATAGAGATTTGGAGATTTCCATGAAGCCTCAATCTTGTGAAAAAAACCTCATCAACTGACTGTAAAACAACTTCTATAAAATCATGAAGACAAGGATAAATAAACTAAATCTTACTAATTCCATAAACTCTTCAAAAAATAGTCTATCCCCATATTTTGGGGTAGAAAACCAATTTACGGGAAATTACATATATCTTATGGTTTAAAATTGCTCATCCATGGTATAAGAGAAATATGAAGGATTAAACAAAAGGGAGAAGAGAAAAAACATAAAAATTTGAATACGTGAATTGTGTAATGATTCCCCTGGGTGTTTCAACGTTATTAAACCTCTGTGAGCATTCTCATAGGGAAAATATTTCTATTATTACATCTTTGTAACTTACTATTTCTTCAGTTTTTGATTTATTATTCTCTTTAAAATCATGAAATTCAATTCAGGAAAATGTAAGATCACAACTTCAACAAAAATTTTATTTACTTTAATGTTTGTGAAACAACTCTTATGTAGATGATTTTATTTTTATATATCAAGTATATTTTATTATTTATAAATAAAAAATGTATTATATATAAGTAAATGGATCATACAGATTAGGATTTTAATTTTTTAAATTAAATAAATAAAATATATGTATCAATTAATTTGTTTTATATATCATGGTTTAACGTTATGTATAAATAAACAAATAATATATATTGAAAAAATAACTTTACATATAAATAAATTAATCTTCTGTATAATTATTTTACATTTATATTTGATATTTGAGCCTCATATATATTGAAAATTTTGAATAGTTTGTAGTACACCTGTGATGTATAAGGGTAAGTCAAGTTATATGTCAAAATAATTACAAACAAAAAAGAAATCCATTAGAGTATCCTTCCACAAAAATGTACCATATAGACGTAGTTTCCTTGAAAAAGTTACAAAACATAATTTTAATTTTCATAGACACTAGGTGATATTTAAAATCACTTCCATGACCATAGGTGACATAGAGTAGTAAGTGAATAATTTGGGAAAAATTAAGTGCAACAGACCCACAAACTAGATTGAAAAACTATAATATTCCAGCTAAAATATTATCATAGATATAAGACCACATTATGGATCTCATCAATAATCATCATAAATCACATTCCATATAGTGTATAAAAAAAGGCCCCTTATTGAAGAGATAATAACAATTGGAAGATATGAGAAGAAAGATTCAAATCACTATTCATAGAAAAAAGGACTTATGGATTCTAAGTTCTTCTTAATAGAAGTTTCCATATAATCATAATTTTTTATATACCATATCGAAGAATGGAGATAAAGTATAATGAATTTTTACCTTATTGATATCTAAAGAATATGTTTTATATAATGAGGTCTATATACAAAATCATTAGATTGGAATAATAAAACAACCATTTCATTGATACCAACATTCTTTTCTGGCACCTAGTGATTTTAATGGTGTTAGATAATTTGATTAAATCGTGTGTAGAGGTCATCATCATATTTTGTGGAGGTGAAATCGTATAATAAAAAATTGGATGCGATTTAGTGGTCATGGTAGTGGTAAAGTGAATAATGAATCTATACAAATAGAGGATGGATCATTAAAATAATACCATATAAGAAATAAGTATTCCATCTTGACCAATGTGAAGAGGTGGTGGGGAAATTTTGGGTTTGGTTGTGTATCCATGAGGATAATGGAATAAAAAAATATAACATTAACAACATAGATGTGATTTTTTATCGATATACTAGAACTATAGATGCACTATCCTAGGAAGTACACCTCAGGTGCATGAATGATTAGAGAGAGCCCACCAGGGTCTGTCACTTAGCAGAGACGTTCCTGAGATATCTTACAAAGGAGAGACACACCTATGCCACATATCCTAGAAGAGTCATCATGTCACAAACCATCCCAGTGAGGCCCATATCATGACTCCCCAAGCCCACCTCCAATTGGCCAGGGGTTGGCGACTAGTGATGAGATGAAATATCACTGACATGGGAGGCATTAGCTTAGGTAAATGTAGACACACGCACAAATACAATACAATATAAATTATATAATGTAAAAACCATTAGAACCCCATTCATGCATATATCTAAATCCCACATGAAGAGTAATACATAAAGTAACGATATTAAATAGAGCCAAATAAAATCCCACAACAAAGAGTATGAACACAAGTCCAGCCTAAAATCAAACGAACTACTATTTCCAGTCTTAAGAATACACCTTGGTCTCTCTGGTGTCACTAAGAACCGTTAGGTCTTGGTTCCCATATGAATCTATCAAAAGGTTGATCGTATTCACAAGACACAACATATGTGGGAAAAAGCACATTCATGGGTGATTATAACAATAAATAGTAGGAAACCCTAAAACCACAAAGGATACGACAAAGGAAAACCAGTCATCTCTACACATGTATATATCTATAGCACATATAGTAATAATATCCATATATATATAACAAATACACATAGTGTAGGGGTACGTAACAACCATTCTATACCCATCTTAGGATTCCATGAATCACTCATCCTAGACAAGACACAAATGAGTATAATAGAAGAAATGACGTATATATAATAGATACTACTTGTCAAGTCACATCATGAGAAAGAACATGCTGATAGTTTGAACAGAGAATGATACACTGATAAGGATGACAACTGGGGCCATGTGATGATAAAAACTACTCAATATGAATTAACCCGCAATGTAGATTATCGGTGCTCTTGTAGTTCTTGTCACATCGATACCAAGACCTCTTCCGTGGGAAAAAATATGAATACTGGAGCTCACTCTAGGCCTCTTAGATGGATTCCAAAGACTCTATCTAGAATTTACTACTAAAGGGATCATTGTCAGAGGAGTAGTGAATAATACAATACATACCATCATGGAAAGGATAATAGGAACTAAACCAAATGATACTTGTCAAATTCATCGAAGACAAGATATCTAGGCCATGTAGAGAAGAGCACATAGTGTGTAGAGGGGTTACACATAGTTTCCCTTGACCTTGGGTCCTACCCATGTAAACTACCAAAGTCATTAACCCACTTCTGTGAAGTACTACACAACATGATTGAATCCCATGTAGTCTTCCCATGTTCTAGTAGACTAATTTATCCTATGTACCCAAGATGATGTAGTTGTACACGACATAGCCCATGCACTTGGTTTAGAGGATGTAGTGGGGGGGGGGGGGTACACACCATGTAAAACCAGTGTACTCCACCATGTGTCTATGTACTTCCCAAAGTACACGTCAAGTCTCTATGGAGAGGAAACATGCATTGTAGGAAAATCCATAAAACATTTGATACTTATCTTCTACCCAAAAACCCAAGACACCACATAGGGGGCCCACACAGTGCGTGGATCCATTTTACACGCCTTGTTCTATAAAATTTTCAAGAATCCCAGATTATTCCTTCACACACCTTGACAAGATCTTCGACCACCGATCCTTCAACCGCCATTCCAAGAAACTCATGATCCATCCTCTTTTATTCTTTCCATCACCAAATAAACAAGATTCAGTCCATCAACCCACATGTAAAAGGAGATCATCACATTTATTTTTCACAAACATAAGATTGTGAAATTTTGTATTAACTATCATAAAATCTGCCTCCAAAACCCCCATCGCAACGCATCAATCATAGATCAATGATATCATATCATTATGAGATGAAATGGGTGAAAAACAATCAATTAATTAAGATTAGTTGAGTCAAAAGCTACACAAATTACATCGACGATGAATGATGAATCAGGGGTAGTAAAGAACAAACCAAAAGAGAGAAATGAAACCCGATCAATGTTTGTGTCGATCTCAAAAAGTCTCTATTAGAATAAAAATCAAGATAAAAAAAGGATAATTCTCCTAGTAATCGCCGAAATCATCCCGTACCACAATATGATGAAATCACAAATAAATTAGTTTCTTTATTGGTCTATATTCATTTTATAAATGAGGAATAAGTAATAAACAAACTGAAACACAAACCATGACACTATTTGGTTTTATTTAAGAGGAATAACAATACATCATTCTAATTATTAGTTACATCTGCCGAACTCAAGGTGTGTCAATCATTGATCAATTTTATGATTCTGTTCATGAGGGAGGATTCTCTACATCTATCTCCAAAACCTATATGGAGTCTCCACAGTTATGGGGCTAACCCTAAGTTTCTAACATAACAAATTGTTTAAATATTTTTAGTCACTACATTAATGAAAAAAATAAAATAAGTTTATAAATTAATTTTATTCCTTCCATCACCCATGAGGACATTTTCACAAATGACTCATGCTGATTAATGTTAAGTCATGCATAGGATAAAACATACATTCTGAACTCAATGGTTCAATCAGATTTTGGAAATGGGAAACTTATTGGAATTTATTTTACTTTTTCATTAAAACTATTTGGACATGCAATTTAATATATTTAATATAATTCAATCCTTTTTTATGAGCACACCAGGCCTCAGAAACACATGTTGTCACAATGATTGGTCTTGAAATTAATATATATAATAAAAAATACACTAAAAATATGAGAAATTACATTCTCCCCACTTTTGATATTTATGTCCCAATTAATCCAAAACAAGGGATAATTAAAAAGATATGGGTACTGAGCATGGATCTGAGTCTCCCGATCCCATATTTTCTCCAAAAGATTCCCATTATACCACTAGACACCTATTAATGGAATAAATATCCCATGATGGATCATCTCATACCAATCTTGAATATCCCTCGGTTAATAAGCAATGGTCTCTCCATTCTCGTTGTCCAGCTCACCCCAGTTTATAACATGAAATGGGTGATGCATGTACCTCCTCAGCTGCAACATATGGAAGACGTCATGTACCCAATCTACTTGAAGAGGTAGATCTAAGAGGTATGACACCTTGCCAACTCTATATAGTTTTTGGAAAGGTCTTATGAACCTCATATATATCTTTCCACCCAGACCAAATCTCTGTAATCCATGTCAAGGTGAAACACAAAGGAAAACATGGTATACTTTTTCAAAATAAAAAATATTTCATTTCCTGTTATCATAATACATATAAAATATTTTTGAAGTCTCCATACACCCCTGGATGATCTTCACATTCTCTATTGTATCTCATATATACTCTATCTCCATGAGTGATGACATACATTGGTCAGTCCAACAATGTGGTGACTTATAGTGCTTTCCATAAAAATCCTCAAATGGTTCTATACTGATGGTGGAATGATATCTATTTTCATAGAAAAAAAATACACTATTGGTAGGTTATTCTATATACTAAATCCAAAAGAAAATATTATATCTTCTAGAATTTCCTCCAAAACTGAAATGGTCCTCCTAGTCCGGCCATCATTTTCTGGGTGAAAAACTGTGCTCATGCATAACTGAGTCCTGAAATCCTCCTGTAATCCTTTCAAAAATAGTGATGTGAAGAGATTATCTTGACTAGAAAAAATCATTGATGGAACTCCCTGGATTCATACTATCTCATAAATATAGTGTTTTTTAGGATCTCTACTGAACGATACTTTCAACTAGTTAAGATGTGGGATGAATTAGTGAGTCAATCTATGATCACCCTGATGAAATCATGTCCCCTTGACGTACATGGTAATACCAACATAGTTTCCATTTATATCCCATACCATGTCCATTATGAAACCTCAAGGTTTTGAGATAAACCTATTGGAATATGGTGCTCAGACCTCACTTGCTCACATGTAAGGCATCAGGAGACAAAACACTACAACTCCTTTATTTACCCCTAGCCACATATACTAATGTTGGAGGTCCTGGAATATATTTTACAAACATGAATGTACCTCCAAATAATATTTTTGAAACTCTCTTAGAACCTCCTACCACAACATGACAGGTACAATCGTGCATCTTCTAAAAATAATGAAATTCTCCCCACCTATAGAAAATTCATCAAGAGTATGTCCTATTAATATATTAGCATATAGGGTATCAAAATGGGAATCTCATAGTCATGTCTCTCTAACTCGATGTTAGAGAATAGGGGTAACAACTATATAATAATGGTAAGCTACTCTATATCCCTCCACAAATGATATCTAAAATGGGGGAAACTTCTCCAATACCTCATTCAGTAATTGCGAAAAAGATCATATACTGAGAGCATCTTCTACCAAATTCCCTTTCCCATGAGTATAGAAAACATTTATGTCATAATACTAGAAGAAATATATCTATCAACTATACCTCAAGTTCATATCATTCTTTGATAATATGTAATTGATACTCCTGTGATCAGAATATATGATAAACAACTCTCCCATCAGGTTGTGTTTCCACGTCTTCAAAGAGAATTCTACCATTACTAACTCATGATTGTGGGTCATGAAGTTCTACTCATGCGGTATAATCTATTCTGTAATATATATAATCACCTATTTCTTCTATATCATAACACAAATAGGATATGTTCCTGATGCATCACAAAAACACTACAGACTTGACACCCTCATCTGAAAATCTCATGATTGGAATGCTTGTCAAACTCTACCTCACCAACTGAAAATCCTGTTGGAATTTTTCTATCCACATGAATGGTTACCACATTGGAGTAAAAACATTCATGGGTGTTGAAACCCTGTATAAATAAAATATGAATCTCTGGTAATATCATTACAACCCATGTAATCTATACACCTTTTTCACACTATTAGGTGGATCCCAAGCTACCTGTACCTCAATCTTGGTTTGGTTCACTTCCAATCCATCCGTTGAGATAACATATACAAGAATGAGGATTAATTGAATCTAGAACTTTTACTTCAAGAGATAAGTTTACACTCTCAAAGTACGTCTAGAACCATCCATAATTTTATCTCATGCTCGTTATCATATGATTAGTACACATGGATATCTTATATGAAGACCACTATAAACTGGTCTAAGAAATTCTAAAAGTTTTAGTTCATGAGTCCAATGAACAATATTGGAGAATTAGTCTCCAAAAATGGAATCACCATGTACTCATATTTTTTGTAGTGATATCTATATGCCCTCTGTAGTATATCCTTGTCCCATACTCACATATGGTGATGGACTGATCTGAGGTCAACCTTTGAGAACCATCACGACCCTCTAAACTGATCAAAGAGTCCATCAATCCTCGGTAGTGGATACTATTTCTTCCTATTCACCAGATTCAAGAGCTGGTTGTCCACACACAACCTAAAGATCCCATCTACCTTATTTGAAAACAACACTAGGGATACCTTGGATGGAACAGTAGGTCAATTATAGCCCTTTCCACTCTAAGTCCTCCAACTGCACCCTCATATCAAAATTCTATGTGGGAGCCATCTGATATGTTGTGGTTGATATCGGTGCCATCATATTGTATATATTAATATAGATGTATATTGATTAGTAGGGAGGTAAACTTAGAATATCCTCATGGAATACATTTTCATACTACTCCACTACTATATGATACTGGGAACTCAAAAAATCCACTACACCAAGGGTTAGTCTAGTAAAATAAAGGGTAACTAGATGCACCCTCCTATGTATGAGTCTATCCTGCACTACTGTGGTTTCCTTTTCACTAAAAAGGAAAACCTAGTTCCATCACTTTGAACATATTACACCCTTCAACGAAAACAATCAATTTGGTAAAGAACTACAGATAACCTTTACATACCATTGATGACTTCCTAATACCTCGATGCTACCACCATTATATTCCAATAGAAACCCTCAAATCTATGAGTTAACTCACACTGTAGGAATAAGTGTGTGATAACTACATCATCTCCAGTAGAAGTCTTAAATCACTATGATTAATCCAAGGGCACAACTAGAATATCTATGTTAAGAAAAATATATGTGGTGAGAAAGGAATGACTAGAAACTATGTCTATCAGTACTATAACTAAGGTAAAAAAGATATAGATAATACCATGAATTCTTCCCAAAGCCTTTAAAGAATAAACTTATACCTCATGATGCATTCCCCACCCATGTACTCCATCTCCCTGAGCCTGGCTTAGACTATATGGGGGTGGTGGTGGTAACATGTCAAAGTATCAAACACCTCCTTCTGCCCTCCCAGCTCCTCTTCCACATTAGCCAATATGTTAACCTGCCTGTCCTTCTACTGCCTCTTCCTCGATGGACCTTATACGGTTTCTCTGACCACTGTATGATGGTCTATAATGTCTCATGAAAGTTTTGCACAACCATCACCTTAGTAACTTCACCTCTTTATGGGATGACTAGACCAATCGAGTGAGCCTTGAACTTCGGATCCCCAATCCTAGAACTTTCTCCTAAAATGTCTCATATGTTCATTTCCTTCATACTGTTATTGACTCCATACTATCGAGGTATCTAGTCTTACATTTCCATTGCTGACTACCACTAGTTGTATCTACTCATCCAAGAAACTTTCAACCACCAGATTTTGATCTATCACGCCAACATAGGTAGTAATTTATAGAGGGAGAACAATGCCTCAGTTGTCTCCATACAGACCTTTCTTGATGGTTTGATACCTATAAAACTAATCTCAAACCCTATCCATAGAGTATGTGGAGGTGTTATTAATCCTTAATGAATACTCAGCTACATTTGGGCTAACCTGTTGCTGGTGTATAAGCGCAGGGATATGAACAACCCTTACTATTGCTGGTGATAATTATTCTCTAAAGAGATGCTCAAACTCTATCCACAAATGACTCACCCTGTCATAAGACTAATACAATATAAACCACCATCACACTACTAATCAATAAAGAAGTATCGCTACCAAGACCACCATCTAATCTACTGGTGTCCCGACTCGAAAGAAAACTTAGCTCACAGCCTCATGCCAGTCCTCACCCAGCTATAGGATAGTCTATCCTCAAAACATGAGGGGTATCGATCTCTGAAACTCATAAATAATGCTCAGCCTTTGAAACAAATCCACTATTACTATGGGAACCACATGATTCTCTAAAGGTTGTTTTTGTGATTCACCACATAGAGGTAACATCTCAATATCTACTCCCTGTATCAAATCCTCACCTTTGAGGAAACTATCCATGTGATCAACATACTAAATACTAGTTCATATACATCCCAATAACATCATTAAAAAACAATATGTACCATAGTCTATGGGTTTATTTTTTGAGACGACTTCATAAGAAAAAATAACCACAACCAATTTTTATATGATGCATGTACCATTGTTTTCCCTTCATCTATTGTTCTCATGTACTATGTCAAAAAGTAGGTGACCAGAGTCTTGGTGTGTAGATATGTTGACTGGCACACCAAAATTTGAGTCATTGTCTTGAATTCTAAACTAGAAACACTTAAAAATATTATAAAGTCTAGTGTTTTTGAATCGGGTTAAAATACCAATGTTTTTGAACTTTTTTAATTTTTTGGACGGGCCAGTCTTAAAACCAAGAATTTTGTTTATTTTTTGTGAGATTGGACCATTTAAAAGTGTTGATAATAGGATTGGGTATATATTATAATAGTTTTTCATGTTTTTAATTGGTTTTGGGAGAATTGAACATGGAAATGGAATTCGTACGGGCTAAGAACAGTTGGTCAAACCATGCGAGTCAAACTATCCATCTTTCTAATGGTGAGGTAGAGGCATTTTCACGGTCTGCATACAATTAGGAAAACCATGCTGGAAAAATCATGAGATGTATGTTCATTATAATGAATTCCCCACATGATTATTTCACAGTTTTCCTGACCATGGGAGACAAACTATTCGACATACATAGTTTTGGGTTTCGGGTTAATTTATTAAATTAAATTCTTGGTTGTGAGTGATTTAATTAAATGTTGTGATATTGAGGTTTTAAATTGATTAAATTAATTGTTAAAAAAGAATTAAATTATTAGATGAAAATGGGGTTAAATTTAATTAAATTAATGTAGAGAGAAATTAATTAAATGATAATGAGTTAGAGTTTTATTTAATTACATCCTAGTCAATGGAATTTAATTAAATAAGGAAAATTGTGGAGTAGTGGATTTACCTAATTAAATTCACGAATATGATGAACATAATTATTTAATGAAATGTGGTGGAAATGATTTATTTAAATTTGAGGTTGGAATAATTTAATAATGATGATTTGGAGTTGTATTAATTGAATTCATTGAAGGGGATTTATGTAAATTATTTAAGGAGGAGTTCTAATTTAATTAAATTTATTGGAGACGAATTTAATTAAATGATGTGTAATGGGGGAGTTATGAGGTTTATCAACGAATTGTTTAAATTAAATTGATAAAAATAATATGGTTGTTATTATTATTATTATTTTGTTAACTATTATAAAACTAATTGGTTTTATAAGAGGGAGGAGCACAAAAGGGTGAGGTGTGACCCCCTCCCCTCGTTCTCCCATGGTGATGCACACCACTCCATAATTCATCACCCCATACATGCATTGGATCATAGTTGTTCCTCTAAGGATTCTGTTCATACCATTGAGGTAAGTCCTTCTCTGCATGTTCTGTTCTTCGCATCAACCCTTTTTCATCTCTTCTTAGCCTCATCTCCATTAGGCTAAAAACCTAAGGCCTGGAGTTAATTCGGTTTCTTCCCTTCCTCCAATTCTAGGTGGTGCGGATGATGTCTTGGGATCCATTGGTCAATATTTCGACCACCACCACTGAAGGCATGGCATTTTGTCTCGATTTGGTTCACTACCTCCATATTTGGGAAGGGGTTTATACTTATTAATTGGTTTATCACCCTTGAATTAGTGCTTATAGTGTATTTTGAGTTGCAGTGAATAAATTTTTTCTACATTGGTCTCTGCCACACTATTTATGAGTTCATGTTAAATGATGTTAGGTAAGGTGATGAATTCCTAGTGTTCACATGCTTTTTTGGAGGTGCGTGTGTGAGAGGATTTTTCAGTTTAATTGTGAAACCGTTGCTTTATCAAGTTCCTAGAGGTAGGGTCCTCAATAATGATTTTATTTGGTAAAAATGCAGTTTTTTGTTAATCTAATTCTTTTGATAAAGTTGAATATAAAATTATAGAAAAGTTCTTATTGGTATAATTTTTTTTAGATTACAAAATCACGTTTTGTATTAAAACCCCTACCATGGAGGTTCATTGCCTTCAAGATATTAACATAATGTTTAAAGTGATATGTTCATTAAGCTTGCGGTTATTTGAATTGATATTTATTCCCTTTTTTGTTGATGCACTTTATGTAAGTGGATATTCTGAGTATTGGGAAGGATATGTTGAGATATTTAATCAGGGAATTAATTATGATATTTTAATTGCATAAGTTATGAAAATTATTTTTTGAATTAATTATAAACCTAGAGAATTGTAACTTAGATATTGAAATGGTTATGTTAAGATAATTCACTGGGGAAAATTAATTATGAGATGATGTTTGGCTATGTAAGATAATTAATGATTAATTAATTTTGTGCTATGATATTGATTAAAGATAATTAATTGTGAGATTCAATTATGATAAGTAGATATTAGATATGGATAATTTATTGTGATGAATTAATTATGGAATGATAAGATTGAGAATGGAATAATTAATTGTGAATTAATTATGGTCTTTACCTTGGAATATAGATAATTAATAGGGGGATTAATTATAAGATATTGAACTGGAAAATTGAGATAATTATTCAGTGGATTAATTGTGATATGATTCTTTAAATAAAATGGGATAATTAATGGTTTATTAATTACGTTCTATTATATTAATGTTTTGGATAATTAATTATCGAATGACAATTATGTTGATTGTGTAATTAATTAATTAATTAATTAATGGGTTATGTGATTATTTAATTGGTGAGATAACTATTGGACTTTGAAATGTATAACTAATCGTTGGATTAGTGATTGAATAATGTGGATAATTCTTGTGAATTAAAAAATGATGTAAATGAATGATAATGTGGTTCTAGGTATGGCATCCCAGAAAAATGTAGAAGTTGGACTTCAACATGTAGTTCCTCCCCAATAGTTATCAAATGATGTAAATGAAAGAGAATGGGATGCTAGGTATGGATTCATAGAAAAATGTTGAAGTTGGGACTTGGAAATGGAATTCCTCCCCAATAGTTATCAAATGATTTAAATGAATAAGTTTTTGGTGCTAGATATGGCATTCTAGACCAATGTAGATGTTAGGACATGGACATGGGATTCCTCCTAAATAGTTATCTATGCACTTAGATGTAAGGGTGTTTGACATGGAGATCTACACCGAATGATAAATATGTGTTAGACATGTATTTCTAACACCAATAGTATAAATATATGAATGAGGCATTTAGGTGAAAGACATGGCGTTCTACACTAATAGTATGTTATTTGAATGAGTTATGAATTGAATGAGAGATGTGATTCATGCTCGAGTTGAATGTGATTTTAATGAAGAATGACTGAGAATGATTTGAATTTCGACATGAGTTGAAGTTGGTGTTGAGGTAAGAGATACCATGGGAACCTTGGTGATAATAAATGATTAAATATAGAACAAATGGTAAAGTGTTTAAAGGTATTTATTATTGATAAATATGCTTGTATGATTCTGATCAGACTCTTATTTCAGCCACAGGCTGAAGAATGTATCGTCTTCAGGTGTCCCATTGGAACCTGGACCGGTTGTTGGTTATTTATTCAGTTATGTTATTACTTTTTTATATATTCACTTAATTTGTCATATTGAATTGTATATATTGATCTAGATAAAAGCTAGTCTCTACCTACTGAGTTGTGTATCTCACACCAAATTGAGCCACTTTTACATTGTGGTACCTGAGTAGACTTTCTTATTTTATGGAATATGGACCTTATCTTTTTGATATTACGTGTACTTTAAAGTTAGGAGAAAAGGATCGAGCATGAGTTTAGGATTCTCATGGAGATTGAACTTGGGGCTTGGGTCCTTTTTAATTTCTATATTGTAATGTAAAGCATACTATTTCATTTACAAATTTTCAATATGTATCACCATGACATGAATGCATTTTATAAACTAGAATTGGACATTTTCATTTTCGAATTGAATATTGATTTATATGCTTCCTCTACTTTCTGAGTTTGTTGTCTATTTCTGCTGTGCACTCTGATTATAAGGGTACAATCTCCCCATTGACTATCCATAATCCCTTTCAAATAGTCAGTAGCTTCTGGCATATGGGGAGACGCGCTTGAGGTCAAGTGGCATCCGGTACTTCTATCAGGTTTAAAAGTATTAAGTCATTTGGATTTTGATTTTGGTTAAAGGTGTGTTTGGTGTTTAAAAATGGAATTTAATTGTTGATATGAGACTCTATGACCTTTTTGGTCGGTTAGTACTGTAGTATATCACGTTAGATTCTCGAAGACGATAAGTTTTTAAGGTGCATCAATTATAAAGTACATTTTTTCAATAGGTTTAAAATAAAAATATCATTGACCTTTTTTGTTTGTTGGATGGATGGGTTATAAAACCAAGTTTTGGGTTGATGTTTTGTGAGTTTGGAACATTTAATAGTGTTTATAACATGCTTGGGTAAAGGTTTGAGATCTTTTACAGAGGGCTTAATGGGATCTGAGAGCATCGAACCTGGCAGTGGCGTTCGCACAGGCAATGCACGGTTGATCAGACCATACGAGTCAAACCATGCAGCTTGCTAAAGGTGAAGAATAGGAACTCGCACAGTCTGCACATGGTTAGGAAAACAGTGTGGGAAAAAACCATGAAAAGTAGGTTCCTTAGATAGGACCTCCCCCATGGTTGGTGCATATTTTTCCAGACAGTGAGAGACAAACTATGCGGCTTACCCAGGTTTTTGGTTTCAAGTTAATTTTTTTAATTATATTCCTAGTTGTGATGGATTTAATTAAATATCATGATGTGGAGGATTTTAATTTATTAAATTCATTGTTAAAAATGAATTTAATTAATTGATGAAAAATTAAGTTTAATAATGATGAGTTGGAGTTGTATTAATTAAATTCGTTGAAGTTAATTTAATTAAATGAGTTTGGTAAGAGTTTTTAGTTAATTAAATTTTTTAGAGGTATTTAATTAAATGAGGTGTAATGGGGAAGTTATGGGGTTTATCAATGAATTCTTTAAATTAAAATGATAATAATAATATGGTTATTATTATTATTATTATTTTATTAATTATTATAAAACTAATTGGGTTTATAAGAGGGAGGAACACAAAAGGGTGAGGCGCGACCCCCTACCCTCGTTCCCCCATGGTGAGGCGAACCACTCCCAAACTCGGTACCCTCTCCACGCACCGGATCCTAGTGGTTCCATCACAAAATTTGTCCATCTTGTCAAGGTAATTCCTTCTACACATGTTTTGTTCTTCACATATGGAATTCTGTACCTTATTCTCCTGGTCTCAATTAGGAAAAAAACCTAAGGCCCATGGTTAATTTGGTTTCATCACTTCCTCTGATTCTAGGTGGTGCGGATGATGTATCAGGACCTGTTGGTCTATATTTCAACAACCGCCACTGAAGGCATGGATGTTTTTCTCTATTTGGTTCACTGTCACCATTTTTGGGTAAGGGTTTATACTCATCAATTGGTTTCTCATCCTTGAATTAGTGTTTTGGTGTATTTTCAGTTACGGTGAATTAATTGTGTGTGCGTTGGTCCCCACCACATTATTTATGAGTTCTAGTTAATTATTGTTAGGTGTGGTGATAAATTCTGAGTGTGTTTGCGTGAGTAGTTTCCTGTTTAAGTTAGAAAGATTTGGTTTAGCCAATTTCGTGAGGTAGGGTCCTCAAAATTGATTTTATTTTGTAAAAATCTAGTTTTTTGTCAATACACTACTTTTTATAAAGTTGAATGCAATATTGGAGAAAATTTATTATGTGTATAAAAATATTTTTTTAATAATTAATTGTGAATTAATTATGTAATTGAACTTGAAATATTGATAATTAATCAGGGGAATAATTATAAGATATTGAATTGGATACTTGAGATAATTAATCAGTGGATTAATTGTGATATTATATTTTGAATAAAATGAGATAATTAGTTGTGTATTATTTATATACTCTAATATTAATGATTCAGATAATTAATTATGAAGAATTAATTATCGAATGAGAATTATGTTTATTTATTAATTAATTCATGAATTGATTAATGGGTTATGTGATTAGTTAATTATTGAGTTAAATAATGGACTTTGAAATGTTTTACTAATCATTGGATTAGTAATGGAATAATGTGGTTATTTCTTGTTAATTAATGAATGATGTAAATGAATGAGAATTTTGTGACATGAATGGATTCCTAGACGAATGTAGATGTTTATACTAGGATATGGAGTTCATCCCCAATAGTTATCAAATGATTTAAATGAAAGAGAATGTGGTTCTAGGTATGGCATCCTAGACCAATGTAGAATTTGGGACCTGGACATGGTGTCCGCCCCAATAGTTATCAAATGATGTAAATGAATGAGAATCTGGTGCTACGTATGGAATCCTAGACCAATTTAGAAGTTGGGACATGGAGATGGTGTTCCACCCCAATAGTTATCTATGTACTTAGATGTAAGGGAGTTAGACATGGAATTATAACACCAATATTATAAATATATGAACAACGTTTTTAGGTTCTAGACATGGCATTCTACACCAAAAATATATTATATGAACGAATTATGAATTGACTGAGAGATGTGAATCATGCTCGAGCTGAATGTGACTTTAATAAATAAAGATTGAGAATGATTAGAATTCCAGCATGGGATAAAGTTGGTATTGAGGTACGAGATAGCATGGGAACTATGGAGATAATAAATTATTAAATACAGAACAAATGGTAAAGTGTTGAAGGGTATTCATGATTGATAAATATTCTTGTACGTTCTTGAGAAAATCCATATTCTGGCCATGGACCGAAGAAAGTATTGTCATCAGGTGTCCCTTTGGAACCAGGATGGCTTTTTGGTTACTTATTCAATTATGTTATTACCTTGTTATATCTTCACATCAGTTGTTATATTGAATTTTCTAGATTGATCTAGACAACTAGCGGTCCCAGCCTAATGAGAACCATATCTCACAACCTATTCGGGATGCCATTGCACTAGGGTACTCGATTAGACGTTCTTGTTTGCAGGACTGTGGATCTTTTCCTATGGATGTTACGTGTACTTGGGTGTTAGTAGAAAAGGGACGAGTAGGAGTTCTATATGCTCATTGAGATCTCCCTTGCCGTTTGAGTCCTTTATTTATTTCTGTGTTTTAATGTAAAGTATGCAGTTTTTATAATTCTTTTGAATATGTATCACTCTAAAAAGCATGCATTGTATAAACTGGACTTGTCCATTTTTATTATCCAATTGAATATTGTTTTATATGCATCAATTTTTTTTTGAGTTTATTATCTATTTATGTTGTGCACTATGAATATGTTGGTACAATCTCTCTACTGACTATATGTAAACCCTCGCAGCAAGTTGGCAGCCTCTGCTGTACGGGAAGACACACATGAGGTCATGGGGTAACTGGTCTGGCTACCAGTTCGAGGGTAAGATGGCTCGAGATGTTACAACTGTATCCCCAAACAAATATCAGAGATTCCCCATCTTAAAGTATAATTAACCACTCCAATACAATTTTTTCATGATGAACCCCAGTGGGGTCGATTCCACGAATTACAAATCCCGACTCAAATAGGTTTAAGGATGGAAACTAGTGTTGAGAAGACATGTCACAAACATATGATGCCTTAGCCTAAGTACCTTGATAAACACACATCTCAAAGCATATTCAAATTATGGAATAAAAAAACCAATGAAAAACCATGAATTCATGCATCCAAATCCCATAAGTATAGTATGATCGGATGTAAAGGAAGTAAATAGTGTCAAATAAACCCCCCCCCCCATAATGAGTCTGGACACAAGTCCAACCTGAAAGTAAAGGGAGTACTATCTAATGTCGTAGGAACACACGTTAATCATTCAAGTATCACTAAGTAGTGTCTAGTCTTATTATTTTTAAGACTCTATCAAATGGTAGATTATTGGAAAAAGACATGACTCATACAGGAAAATCTCAAGCATGGGAAATTATAAAAATACCCAGTAAGACACCCCAAAACCACAAAGAATACAAAAAATAAAATACTATCATATCTACAAAGGTATATGTCTACAATAAAAGTAACAAGAATATTCAGATATATTTAACAAAGACACAAATTCTAGAGTAATGCCACAATAATAGTATATGTGTCACGAACCTGCCAGGGTTCCCTAGTAACCCAATAACCGAGCCGACCCTGACATAGACCGAAGGGAGTTCCCAATCCCCAAGGGTCAGTGACTAGCACATGACATCATATGACATAAAAGTGTGAACAATTTTTCCACAAGAATGCGGAAGCAAGAGTAAAACAAATTGTATTCATAACTGATGAAACTCCACTGGGAGTGATGTACCAGAAAACAAAGATCCATAAAAAGCCCAAAGTACTACAACCCAGTTACTAAAAAGGAAAAAATAGTCCTAAATTCTCAAAGGAAACAACTCACCACGTCTAGATATCAACAACTAGATCCACCTCCAAGAGATCCCTTCCCTTTGCTTGAACCTGGAAGGAGAAAGTCTACATACACCCGAAGGAAAAAGTAGGGTGTGAGCCTAAGCCCAGTAGGATACCACCAATGATTCCATAATAGATGCCAAACATAGATTATCCAAAGAAAAGCTTTCAAATTTTCAAATAAATAGGATTGGAAATTCAAAATCATATTTTAACAAATCATGCTATACATTTTCAAATGTTGGAAATAAATACCTTAAGCAAAGACATTGCAAATGATAGAATATTTCTAAAACAATGGATTAAATAAAACATTTATATAAAACTATTTATATAAGTTTAGCAGGCATGTAAAACATTTGAAAAGCATAGGCATTCATTTATATCACAAATATAAATACTCAGGCGAGCAACATGGTCATCTGCCAAAAGATATGATAGTATTAACCAGTTATATGATTCCTCACTCTCTATGTGAACTCAGCAAGATGTGTATACACATGTCCCTATGACACTAGCCAAAGGAGACTCGTCACCAACTCATCGGGAATGTGACCTGCCACATGTATGTTTTAGAACATTGTCGTATAGTAGAGTGTATCCAAATAACTCACTAACTATCAAAGGCTTGCATGCGCCCTTACATGATGGGAAAACTATTTTAAGAATTATTAAAATATGATCATTCCCATTCTTCCATTTCAAAACTTCCAATCTCATATCATTTAAAACCAAAACAGGTTTTATTAAAAACATTCCTTTTTCACAAGATACAACCAATGGGTTTCTATCAAATCATATTAATCCATTTCACCAGTTTGAAAATCCATTCAAAACCAATTCCATCATTTCACAAATTCATTTCCACAATTAAACTCAACAATTTAATTGAAATCATTTCCATAAAATCCACCAATTAAATTAAACAATTTAAATCGGACAATTTCCATAAACACACCCAATTCAATAGAATTGGTGTTTTCCAAATATCCATGCCAAGACCATTAAAAATATATTGATTCAATAGAATCAAGATTATATCAATTTAATTGAAAGCATATTAAAGTAATTGAATTTTGAATAAACTATTGAAATAAATCAATCAATACAAAGATAAAAAATTTGGCAGGTTGGGATGGAAGCAATTACCACAATTTATTGATGGGAGTTAGCCCAATGAGAAATCCCAAAAGCCGATCGGCACAACGATGTCGATCAAAAGCTGGATCTATATCCTTAAAACCAAAATTATGATCAAAGGAATCATGTTCATGGAATCCTAGATCTAGATTCACAATCCTAGATCTATAACTCAACTCATAGGTATAGATCCATGGAAACAAAGGATATCTCTCGTGAAAAAATCAATGAAAGATAGAGGAATAAACAAGGAACAGATAGATAAAAATAAATTCCCTATAATGAAAAGAAAATAAATAGGATACCCAAGGACTCAAATAATTGATGATACAATGTCCCGAGAGACCTAGATACCTTAAGAAAATGGAAATATTATATCAGTAGATGTTGATCATTTGAATGAAAATTGAAAATCAAGAGAAAATTTTATGGATTAAAACCTATAAATCTATTGACAAAATACTGAATATTGGATTCCATAGACTAATGGTTTAAGAGTCTATACCCAAAGACGCAATGATTGAAAAAAACGAGGTCCTAAATAAAAGAAAGTGGAAATAAGTTAAAATAAGATGAAAATACATGAATACCTGATGAGTAAGAATAAAATTTAAATAAATAATAATAGTGACCCTTAAATATGAGTGAATAGAGAGAAAATGATGGAATATGAAATAAATTTGGAATGAAAATACAATTAACATTGTTTTGTAGATTATTGATATTAGATCAAATATACTAAAATATAGAGAAATGATGATCATAGGATAAATATCTATATAAAGATACAAAATAATGATAAAAAAGTGATAGATATATAATGATGAGGAGTTTTATATTAGAGATCCCATGAACTGATGGTCCAATGATAGGAGATCTAGAATCTATGATTTGAGTACTAAAATCATAGATTTAAGATCAAATAAATAGTTTCGAAAGGACCCCTGGATTACTAGAAACAAAATATTAGAGATAAGATATAAGAATAAACTATAATGTACAAAGAACAACTATGAGAGAGTGAAGATTATGGGATATAATACAGACATATGATATGATAAATAAAATTAAAATTGATTAGGATATTAATATAAATTATAATTATATAATAGATAATAATGATTATACATTCCAAAATCTATTATCCAGATTTGTGATTAAAGATATATGATATAAAATATAATGATAACAACATGAAACAACACACAATAAAAAAATAACAATATAACAAAAATGAAAAAATATATAAAAACAAACTATAATAATAAATAATTAATAATTAATATTAAATATCATATTGAAAAATAAATAATACCTAAAACCTGATATTATGATAATAAAAGAGACCAGGACCCCACATGACAACTATGATACCCTATAAGACATGCATAAATGGAAAATCGGTCCCATTACACAGTCTGCATTATATAGAAGGAATATTCTTGATTTGTTATAAATGGCCCATCATGAGGTAATTAGTTTAAAATAGAATTTTTTAAAATCATAGGAAGGATAATCATGGGGTCACATGAGTACATCTCAAATTATTATAATGATAAATTTCATTTATTCCTACTCATCATAGTATAATGATGATTCTATAATTCCAAAATATGTATAAATTAGAAAATATGAGGAAGACTAATGGAGTAGGAAATGACATATCAATTTTTTTAACATACCAAAAAATTTATCCCAAGTGTGAAAAAGGAGAGGAATTAAAATGGGGGATCAACACTAGTCCCTCATAGAAGGAATTAAATAGTCTATGAGATCTATTAACGAAGATATGGATAACATTATACGTGACCAATAATTGTAGGTCTAACAGTGGTGGAGCCAATAATAGAAGGAAAATGGAGAATTTCTAAAATTAATTATCAACTCGGTGTGTCATATAGAGAAAATTCTATTATATAACTAAGAGTGGATGATGGTTTCTCTAAGGGGATCATGTTTTGATATTCCTTTACTAAAAACTATAACATCGAATGATTTTATTATTTATGATTTTATTAATTTTTTACATCACATGAAATACTGAACAAAATTGAACTTTTGATAAATTAAAACAAAACTATTAAATTTTACAATTATAATTTCCCCATTAAATTTGAAGATATATAAAAAAAGTAACCAGAGTAAAAAATATATGAAGTGGAAGGGATTAAATCACATAATGTAATACGAGAATCCCTTATAAAACTAAATTATTTATGATTTTCAAAATGATTTAGATTATCTATGGGTTTCTCTATAAAAATTCAAAGATTCACATGAAAAATTAATGTTTTTGTGACATCATATTTGATAGAAATTCAGGATTACTGAAATTTCCATGCGATTGAAGTTAGTGTAATAACCAACCTCAACTATAAGTAGGGAATACCTTATTATTATATATTATACAGAGATCATGAGGGGCCATGTTACTATAAATTAGGATAGTATATTTATGTTTTTATAAATATATTATTTTATTTGTCACATGTATTTTAAATATTTTAAAATTGTACTTTCAATGAAAACAAATGATAATTTTTAATATCCAAATAGTTTTATTTAGAATTTATATTTTAAATAAGCATGTATAAATTTTATAATAATAATTTTATGTAAATAGATATTATTAAAAAAATTAATCATGACATTATTATCTTTGGGTGATGTTTTATAGGATTTTTATAATTAATTTTTTTTCAGTTGAAGTACCAAAAATATAGTTTTTAAAAAACATTGACTTATTACTTCATTAGTCTATAAAAAAGACCTTGAATTTAAATGAATGAAATATTTATTTAAGGAATAAGGTTTTTCAATTTAATAATATTGTTTTAAAATTTTAAAACCTATATTATAAATTATAATAAAAAGGTAATATTTTAATAATAATATAGTTTTTTATCTTTTCTCTTAGTTAAGTATTTTATGGGTAAAATTTGGTTTTCGATTATGTTGAATTAAAAATCACATTTTCGTTAGATAAACCAATTTATCACAAGAAAATAAATGAAATTTATAATTTTATCCTGTACCTAAATTTTATTATTAAACAAAAAAATTTCCTTAAAAAGTATTTCATGCTCTATATGTGTTTATTTTTATATTAACATTTCACACAATTAGAAATTTTATTTGATAATAATATTTAAAAATTTAAAAATATAAAAAACTAAATGCGTTAAAATATAACAATGAGTTTCCATCATTAAAATTAACAATTGAGGTGAAAAACTTAATTAGATTAGTAAAAGAAATAAATGGAAAAAATGATTTACTCGTAATAATTAATGGAAAAAATGTTAAAAAATGATTTCAAATAGTTGGTTGAGGTGTGGATCAATGAAACCACACCTATCATTCATCATTTATTAACTTTTCAAGACTAATACCCCTAAGTTATAGCTTTACATTATTTAAACTATACATGGTGCTTTAAAAATTTCAATACTATTCATATACAAAAGGTTAGACATCGACCACTTCATGTTAAACCATTACCTTGGATTTTATTTCTAAAACTATATCATTTTTTCCAATAAGAATTTTTCCAACATCCATAAGAATCTAGTAACCATTTTATATATTATGGAATCAAAATATGAGAATATTTCTAATAAAAAACTCAATATTTCTATTATGCCAGAGTGTGATCAACTAAATAAGAATTCAATGTATGGTATTTGTGTTCTTAATTATTACTCTTTAATATATTTTGTATTTCTGTGCAGAAATTTTCACTTTATATGTTTCCTGGTTTACATTCCATGAAAATAATTTAATATATATATATATATATATTAATTCATGTGATATATAAAGACTAATCATGTTCCTTTATTCATTATTCCTAAAATTAAAGTGATACATAAGATCCAAGAGTTTATTATATTAAAATTTCACAACTAGAGACATATTTTCTATTATACATAGTGTTTTAATTGTAATTGTGTATCTACTATCCATTGACCATATTTATCATATTTCTTTAATTCATTGTGTTTAAAGAGACAAATAATGTTCTCTTGTAAATGGATTGCAATTCAATATATACCATAGAGGAAGATGTTTTTGTGAACTCAAATCCCTTTACTGAGTTATAATGCTTATAATTGAACATATTTCTTCAAAGATTGGATTCTTCCAACATATGATGTTATTTAAGGGTAAATGTTATTTAAGGGTACATTATCTTAGAATCTATTGGAATTGAAATTTTAATTAAAATTTTATTGGTCGATAAAGTTTTATTTCAAAATTTTATATCATTGTCGAGAATAATTGCGATCATTTTTTGTGATACTTTTACCTCCTTTACCATATTTTCATTTTATATTAATTTCCTCCATTTTATTTGGAAATAATATTATTTTTTATCTCACGAGACCCCTATATTTTCATTGTACTCTTTTAAAAATAATGTTATATTATTATTTTTAGGATTTTTATTTTCAAAATAGGTATTTCGAAATATATGAAAGGGTTTTCAACCATTAAAAATTAAACATTTTATTATCCACTATATATTTTCTCTTCAACACCATTAGTTCTACTTCAAGACTCTATTAATCATTATTTATTTATAATAAATGTCGTAATATATCTTGAATTTTTTCATTCCAACCCTTTTTATTATAAATTTTCATAATAAAAATTTGAGATTTTTTCTTTGACTTTATTTATAAAAATATAAAAATTAAATTCCTTTTAAATGGTTTTCACATGAATTTTTTTACCTTCATTTTCAGACATATGTCAAATATTTTTAATAAATTAATAATATTCCATTACACATTGAGTTTTAATTATAAGGGTTTTATAGAGAAGGAAAAAGATTCATCAGTCCTTTCAATGTGATATTATAATATTCTTCAAAAAGTATTAATAATCTATAGTTTTAATAATTTATTATATTTTAAGAAATGAGGATTGTTAAATCTCTGAAATAGAAATACTATATCAATGAATGTTTCTAATTTAATCATTTATATGATATAAAAATTAAATTTTATTGAATGTATTTACACAATTAATACTAGAATTTTTACTCCTTTGATCGAAGGGTCTTCATCAAGATGACTATCTATTGATTGATTGAAAAAATGGTCAAAATAATAATATATCATTTATATATAAATTTTAAATAACATATGACATTATATCTTGACTCAATGGTATTTAATTACAATATATATATATATATATATATATATATATTTCAATACCCATTTATTTTCAATTGTTACTTCATATTATGAATTTTGATATTATTATGAATGTTATGATTATTTGTGTCCATTTTAGAAGGATTTGACACCGATTTTATATCATTAAATTCATTATGATATGATGGTTTTTTTGGGTGTGGCATAAAAATGTGTACGTGACGATGGGTAGAGTCCTTTATTAGCCAATAATTAATTGATTTAATTTTTTATATGATGATCACAACGGTACATATGAGTATTTTTATGAAACTAAAATGTTTACACTGGAGGATTTATCCCGATCCAAAGGGGTCACATGAGTATTTCACCCAAGAAAAAGTGATGTATGAGAGGTTTTATACCAAATCCATGGGTAAACATAAGGATTATTCAAATACCCATATGGTACATGGGGTATATCATAAGAATACTATATGATCAATGCCTTTATGTCCAACCCTAACATATGTTTTCTCTTCATATATTTATTCCACACTTTTATAAATATTCTCATGCCTATGGTTTTATCTCATTGATCATGGTTATTATGAAAAGAATCCACCAAATTCTGATTGACATATAATGTTATTCCATGAATTATTCCATGACTCATGATACATAATCTATACATTGTTATTGAGGATTTTTTATGCGTCTTGATTAGAAAAATATTCTCATCTTAAACTCAATTAAGATTGTTAATTATTACGATATATTTTTCCCTTACTGATCATTTTAACTCACCCATCTCTTATTTTTCTATGTCTGATCTTATGAAGATAAATATTATACGAGTAAAGTTATGAAAGGATTAAAGTGGTTCCCAATTATGGATATATTATTTTAGATTATGATGTTTACATTTCCATTCTCTAGGGGACTAATAATTTCAGTCCCCGGGTTGTGAATCTATTTCTGATATATAATATATAAAACCTAAATAGAATTTTTTATTCGTATTATTTTTATGTTTGGTCATGTCAATTTTTATTAAATGTGGGTTTAGTAAATTTTTATATTTTATTTAGAAATTATGGGAATTAGTTTGAAGAACATTATTAAAAACCCTTGGGATATATCTAAAGTTTATATCTATGTATAGGATAACATCACAATGTTTTGTGAAAGTAGATATTATGAATTTCCCAATGAAATTATATCCCTTTATTGATATTACATGTGGATGTTGGGTCTGCTACATATATAAATAGAGTTTATAAGCCTGAAAATGGCTTGTTATGTATTACCATAATTATCACCTGTTCATAAAAAAGAGACCTAATTGTACACCTCAATTAAAGCTCCAAGTGAATATTTTTTGGTTCATCCACATTCCAATTATGAACCTCTGTTGGTGATTTAAATACCTAACTAGTTATATTAGAGAAATAAGTAGTATGATAACCATTGATAACATAGATTGAATCATATATATTAATAATTCAGGGTATATGAATTTATGTATTAATTTTTCCAGGATTTTTTTTATTTTTTTGTGTTTAATAATTTTTAATTTAAAATATTAAATTAATTAATTTAATGACTACAATTAGGAGTAACCATATAAAAAATATAAATAATAGAAAAAGCGTTAGTTTTATTAACAAGAAACCAAACGGGGTATATTTTGTTGTTATATCTAGTGGTTAAAAAAAAGATTACATGTTATGATTGAAAGATTGTATTTTACTGAACATCCAAACACACCAAAGATGATGGGATTATGATTATTTAGAAGATCATGTGATGAAGTTAATGAAGAAATTATTATTCAATTTCCTTTTCAACATAAATATACGATGATACCCCAATGGGAATTTATTTAAATTACATGAAGAATTATTTTTAGTGTAAAATGATGACATTAAATGAAATGATATCGAGGAAAAATGAAGAGTATAGTTAATAGGATAGTGAAAATAATGTTCTTCCAACGGATCCACTAGATGTTTCGGGTTTTATATGTGAGAAAATTTTGTTGTATAGAAATCATTACAATAATACAATGAATTAAATTGAAAATAAACACTAACAACTATATAGACAATGGGATCACATAAATTCTTATAAAATGACTACTATTGTACTTTAAATTGATAATTATGTGGTGTTATGTTCATTTAGTAATCAATGTTGATTTAAAAAAAGAGGTAGGTAATGTATTCTTTCACTCACTATTTGATGTTCAAATAAAACACCTAGTGAAATCATTATTTTACTTAATTAAAATGAATCTTATTCAGTTATTGGGATTTTGATTCATTACTTTCATATTTTCCTTATATTATAAAAATTAATATTATTTTAAAATGGATTGGTTCTATCTTATGAATGGGGAAAAATTATTAGATTTAATATAGATATAAAATTTCATATCAATATATGATAGCATAACTATGGAAATATGACTATTATAAATCTTAGATACGTAACTCAATAATATGAATCCGGATACCAAATCAGTATGTATGTTTTTCTAAATTTTTTAGGAATAAACCCCATATAAATATTATTATTATAAATGAAATAATGAGTTTCCTAAAAAAACCAGGTTACTAAATCTTAGACCATTTGAAAATTAATCCTTTAGTTAAAAATATAATAATGGAATCATGAAGCATATTTATTAGTGATTAGTAATTAAAATTTAAAGGACTCAATTTATTTAAGGTGGAGTATTTAAAAACCAATTATTTTATTATATAATTTATTATTTAATTAAACATTGTGTTGGTAGATTTCAACACATGAAACTATGAAATGAAATTAAATTGATATACATTAAAAGAAAAATATTATATTTTACCGTTATAATATTGTTGTTATGTTAGTTTTTATAAAAGGAAGTAACCATATTACTATTTTCTGAAGAAAATGTATGAGATAAATTTGCTGGTGAAAGTATCCCTTATGACGATCATTTTTCCGATCATGGAAATGACGTAGTTTCTTTATGGTTTTCTATAGAACAAGAACAAGAAAAAATATAAAAAATATTGTACATGTGTAATCATATGTGAGATAAGTTCAAGCTCATGAAAATTTCCAAGAGATCCTTCCAACCTCAATCACCACCCATGATATCTAGTAGAGAATAACATTTACATAATTAATATTCAAATAACTAGAGGGGATATGTAACTATAAATCAGGAAAATATAATCTTGTATGTATAAATCTAATAAGTTATTTATCACATGTATTTTAAATGTTTTTATTTTTATCTTTTCATAAAAAAATACTTATTTTTCTATAAAAATATTTTTCTACATATTTCATATCTAAAAGAGTCATTTATAAATTTTATCATTTAATTTTATGAAATGAACATTATAATAAAATATATCATGTGAATATTATTTTAGGGTGTATTAATTATATATTTCTAAAATAATTTTTTTTTGATGAATTGTAAAAAATATTTTTTATCAAAAATAATGATTTTATTAATTTATCATTGTATAAACAATACCGAAATATTTAATTGATCAAAAATGTATTTACGGAAATTTTTTACTTATTTTTAATTTCTTTAAAATGTATTAAAACCACATTTAACCTTTTAAGACAAATGTAAATTTTTAATTCAAGGGAATTTTTTTCTCATATATTTTTTTGAATTTTTGTAATTTATTAGTAAAATTGGGATTTTAAATTATTTGAAGGATACATATATTATATTGTTTCTATAACATATCAATATATATAGTGAACATAAAATGCAATGATAATTTTATCATATCAATAAATAGTAATCTTAAAAAGATTATTTTCCTATGATATGTTTTCATACATTACTTGCATTTAAAATAAAATCAATAATTAAAACTATTAGAAATTTTATGTTGTAAAATGATTTTAACATTTATAATTAGAAGGTGAAAATTATGAAAAATTTTGAATTTTTATTTTTTCTATTAAAATTAACTAATAAGGACAAAAAATTAATTACCCTATTAAAAGTTAAAATGGGTAAAATTGATTTACAAACAGTAATTAACTCAATCATGTTGAATAAATTTTTTCAAATGGATTCTTAGGGTGTCTATCAAACAAAAGTAACCCCTTTTATTTTTTCCTTATTTTATACTTTTACCCAAGAACAGAATAATTATATTATTTAAAATTTACTAGTTGCAACAAAAATTGGAATATACTTCATTTATTAATGGTGATCCTTCCACCACATAATACCACACCATTCCCCTCAAATTTGAATATAAAAATATGAAATTATTTTACTATGAGGACCATATCACACATCCATAATCATTTTATCACCATCTGTCGTCTTAAAACCACCATATCAATGTATATTTATTGGATAAAACATAAACTCTCAATGATGTTGAAGCCCGATCAACTAAGAAAAAATTGTTACATGGTTTATTTTTTCGAAAATTTAATATTATAAATTGTGTTCTATTAATTTAATTACCTTTATTGTATTTTTATATTTTTTTTTTCTAATTAAATGTATATACAAAGCCAAATTGGGTTCCATTCTTCACCCGAATTTCAAGTAATGTGTTACCTAACTATAAGGGTTTTGTGTCTTATATTTTTTACAGAGAGAGACATATTTCCTATTAAACACCATGATTTGTTTGGAATGGTTTATGTACTACATAATTGATTTATTTTCCATAATATTTTAATTTGTGGGGTTTTAAGATACATAACATGCTCTCTTGTTAATTTCACTAGATTCAAAAGATACCCAAGTGGAAAAGGTTTTTATTAACTCCACTCCTTTTATTGAGTTATGTTTTTTTATTAATATTGTCTATTCAATTATTGTACTCTCCCACTCTAAGTGTTTTTCATGGTAAATTATCTTCCAATATATTATAAATGGAATTTTAATTCATTTCTTTTACAATAGTAAAATTTTATTTGAAACAAATATCATAACTGAGAATAATTGCCATCCTCTCTAATAATAAATTTACCCTCATTACATTTATTTTACTTTTCGTACAATGTTATCCTTTATATTTGGAATTAAAATTCTATGTTATATTTGGTGATATACATATTTTTCTTATCTTATTTTAAAAATTAGTTTTTTACTCTTCGTAAGATTCTGGTTTTTAATAAAGGAATTTATAATTTTTTTTTCTAAAAAACATCTATTCAAAATAAATTGATTTATATTCTACTATATATATTCTATATAAATCCTTTATGTATTTTTCAAGTATTAATTATTGATTTTTTCATAATAATTAATTTTGAATATATGGTAAATGTTTTCATTACAATATTTTTAAAAATAAAACATTAAAGAAATTTTGTGAAATTTTAAAAAACTATTTAACTATAAAAAAAAGAAAAGAAACAGATTTCTAATTTTTTTAACATGACCACATTTACCTTCAATTTGAAACTTTATTCCTTTATTTTAAAGAATGAAATTATTTTTTCCATTATATAATGTGTTTTATTTAGAGAGATTTTCATGGAAAAGGTTTTTTTATCAAGAATTTTAAATATAATTATATTATTCTTATAAAACAATTCTTCATATAACAGTAGATTCATTACTTATGTTTTCAAAAATAATGAATTTTAAATATATAAAAGAAAAATTATTAATCACTACCATGGTATTTTTTAATAATATTCAATATATAAAATTAATATTTTATTTTATTTTATTTCCTCTATGAATACAATATTTTTTTCCAATTAATAAAGGATGTTCACCTAGAGACCTATTCATTTATTAATTAGAAAAATTAATTACTAAACCATATAATTTTTATCATTATCTTGTGAATTCATTAATCCATATTATTTTTGAATAAATTTATTTACATAAAATGTTACATAAAATTTTTGGACACTTATTAATTTTCAATATTTTTTTCATGATTCCAATTTTTATGTATTTATGAATGTTTTTCATATGTGATTAAATTTGAAAATGATTTGGAACCCATTTTATTTTCATTGGATATTTATGATGTATTATTTATTTATTTTATGTGGAACACATCTGTACAGATAATGACTGGTCGGTTCTTATACCTCCTTCTAATGTATTGGTTTAATTTTATTTCCCCTGATCCCAAAGGTATGTGGGAGGATTTGTGCCAAAATAAAAAGGTTACAAATGAAGATTTATCGCTAGACAAAGGGTACATTTGAGGATTTATCCCAAACAAAATGAGTACATTGGAGTTTTCATCCAACCCCAAAGGATACAAATAAGGATTATCCCAAGAACATTAAGGTATATTAGGTGTTAGCTCAATACTACCCTTGGATAAATGTATCAGTTTCTAGACTTGATATATTATTTCTATGTTTATATTTAGGCCACAATATTAAGAAAATTATTATGAATATGTTTTTATCTGATGGATCATGTTTATTAACCAATGATTCAATACTATTTTTATTCATGTATTATATTATTCTAGGCCTTATTCCCCAACTCATGATGAATGGTCCATGCTTTATTATGTATTATATTTTATGTACATTGATTATATATTTAAACTCATATTATAATAACTTATAATACTTGATTATTTTGATTTATGTTTACCCTTACATAGAATATGATCTCACCCCTTTCTTATGTTTCTACTCCACATGTTATTAATATAAGTATATCATGTGGAAATTCAATAAGAGAGTCTATAAGATTTCGATTATGGGTAAGTTATAGTTGATTATGATGTCTATATAGGTAATATGTAATGTATTAAACCTATATTACATCTAGTTGTGTGACTTTTCCAGATATTTATTATCCAAATCACGATATTAATGTATTATTTAAGTTATGTTTATCATGATTCACATCAAAAACCACTCTTTGGTAGGTATCATAGATGAGTGTGATCCTTGAAGGTATACTATTTAACATGGAGGAATTAACCTCATAAATACTGTGAAAATAATATACAACCAACAATAATTGTCCCTATATGAACAAAAAAATAATCAAACTAACAAATAGTGTATGTATATAAGTGAAATAAAAGTGTCTATAAAATTTTAATAATACCAACTATATATTTTTTCAGTGACATAATAACTCAATGTATCAATATTTTATTCTTTCAGATTAGTCTCCATATCCTTCTTAATAACCAAAAAAATTATATATATATATGTGGGTAAGCCTAACCAGTATACATTGGATGGCCATACCAAAGGAATCACGTTAAACTGAGAACAAAACATTCTAATTCCCCCGTGAAGAAATAGAAGAAATACGTACTTAAAATGGCTCTCTAAAACTTCTGAAATTACTGTGGATCACTAACCCTATATAAAATCTATGTATAGTGAAATTTTATCAATAGAATATAATAAAGGTACACCACAACAACATCCCCACTAGGTTATCACCCTCATTACAAAACTAAACCATTTTGTGCTCAACTCCTTCCCATCCTTACATGGGTTGGGTCATAGACCTACCTACCCCAACCTATTTCATGGACCATCTTGTTGTCTTGGAATCACTAAATAATATAATGCACCATACCATAATCATGGCATCATCTATGTATCACAAGTCTACACTAATCAACGACCAAATTCTTTATTCCTAGTATAGTAGTGAATCATGAACATTAATGACATAATACTCATTCCCTCCCCATAATGTACATGAAATTACCCATATAAGACATATAAAACACAAATTATAACCAAAAAATACTTCTATAATAAATTCCATTTTTAAATGGAGAGCTAGGAAGTGCGTGATGTTAGACATCTATGTCGTCGCTAACCTAGATTGTTGGGTTATCACCTGGGTCTCCAAAACCGTTTACTGTTTACAGTGATATATGAATTAGGTGGGAGTAGGAATGAAATAATAATGAAAATATATATACAATAATCAGAAAAAATACTAACCTAGAGGGTCACAATATAACAACTCCACATACATATAACATCTAAATAACTCAATAAACATGAATCAAATAATTTCACTAAAAACTCTACCCAAACTCAACTTATACAAATTAATAATATATGGAAATAATATAGTATATTGTGTTCAAAATTAGAAACCTTCCATTTCATTACCATCATTTTTTGATTAGTCAATTTTAGAGGCTGTTACAAAATAAATAAGAACATCATTTATATTATCAAAAAAATAATATGCTATAAAAATAAACTTCATGAATAAGAAATTTAAAACATATGAAATAACAAGGAAATAGTTATTTTTTTAAAGAATACTCATCCATTAATATTCATTGTTTATCATTTTTTACTTTATTAGGACAGTCCATACCACCTACCCGATGGGTGAAAAATCATTCTATAATCCACTATCCTTTATTTATAGGGACCTAGGATGTGATTTACATGAATGTGAATGTTTCAGGATTTTTTATAAATATTCTAATTCTAATAGATTTTAAAGGGATCCCCTATAAAATTTCAGTTTGGAGATCATCCCATTATTTTCCTTGTTCTCTGGAGTTATTATAATTCTTCATATTAGGTAGGGGTTAAAAATCTACCTTATATTATTAATTTTTAGTTTGATAAATTCATAGAGTGAAATTCATAAAAAAAGAATACATTAACAGACTCTAAAATACCCTTTCATTAACCTATGGTTTTCAAGGAATGAAATTTAAAACAAATGAATCCAATGGGGATATCCATATTTATAATAGAATGGACAAGAAAATTCATTCCATTCCACAAAAATTGATGACATGATTTCCTGGGGAAACCACCGATTCACAAATTGATTGAAGCCTTTATTCCATGAAATGATTGGGTCCAATATTTGACATTTTTGTCAGGAATAACAATATTTTGTGTTGGTAGCAAACCACAATCCTACACAGCTGATGGTAAGTCACACTATGAATTAGAACCATGATTATTCAAATACTATGTCATAATAAACCATCCAACTCTATGTCCCACAACTCTGTTTTTTTATCTAATGGTTCATTCCATAAATTGTATATAGGGGAACCCCTAAAAATCAACCTTGAATCCCTATAATCACATATCATCATCACATATATAATATAAACTTTATATAGGACCCTATGTAATAGTCCCCCATATATGGTTCCCTTCATGAAACAACCCACCCCTCCATACATGAAGGATCATCATAAGGTTCATCTACCAAATATATCCCAACTCCTCTGACCCAAATACACTACACTACGATGTGACTCTCCCATCTGTATCTAATCCCCAAATCTACTGAAGTCTCTTAAACACTATAACCTAGTACTTCTCACTATGAAGCATTATCATATAATTTTTCATACACTACAACAATCCCTATATTCCATGAAAATAAAATTTACACAATAAAAAACACCTTTAAAAGAAAAATTATCTGAATGACTCACTACACTTAGATAATAATCTTCACCTCTAAATTTCTATAAGTTTAATAATATAATTGGGATAAGGTATAAGTCCTTACATTAGATACCTCCCAAATTATTCTCATCCCTTAGAATAAAAATCTTCATATATTTCACCAAGACAACAAAAATCCCCTCAAGAGAATCTTATAAATTATGAAAATTTCAATGGACAGAATCTAAGAGATTGAGAAAGAAAACATTCCATGAGTCAACATAAGTCATAATTGTATATTATATAGCGAGGTAAAAAAATATAAATAACTCTGGATATAGGCGATATAATTTTACCTCAAACTCCCATGTACTCTCCTCCAAGCCACAATTCCTATAAAAAACTCAAGTAAGGGAATAAATCTATAACAAAAGAACTTATTATAATATAATTTAATCTATATAGGTTTCTCCTTGAATTTTTCATCATCATCAATATCCTAATATCCACAATAAAAAAAAATTTAATCGTTATGAAGGTGCTATCTAATATAAGATATATGTATGATTATGTGTATCCCCTCCAGTTGAGATTGTTGTACAAATTGATAAGATACCAAACCCCTAAGCTCTAACTCCTTTAATAACCTAATATATCCCTAATATTATTGAATCCCTTGATAGATCCTTCAAGCCCCACAATAAGAATACTCCCTCCAGAATAGATGATTTCTATACCCATCTCTATTGGTCTCCTCCTATTATTAGCATAAGAAATATGATAATTACCCTATATATTTATCATTTCACTAACTAAATAAATTTTTTATATCAACAAATGAAACACATTGGGAAACTAACTCACAAATATCTGTCATAAAAAAAATGGGGATCAATATGGACTCCAATAAAGTCCTTAATAGTATCCATATAAATGGATGAACGACAATAATTATTGAAATAAAAAAAACAAAATAAATGGTTTTATCCCATGATCTACCAAAATATAAAACACGAGAAAATATAATATCCTCTATCATCATAATAGTATGATTATTATATAAATCTACATTGGCATGTAAAATAGTTCTAAGGTGATACTAAGAGTTAAAGCATAAACAAATCAACCATTCAAACTAATGAGGTAAACTGAGGGTCTTAATTTGGGTTGATGGTTCTTAAAACTCCACGAATCATCAACACACTATCCACATTTATTTATTCTAGAACATCCATGTTACTATACTTCTAGATCACATGAAAATTAGTGTATTTTATATATCAGTCCATGATACCCTACATAGTTTCACAACCTATGTGACCCCAATGTACTTGTTCAAAAATACATTAAAATGACCTCCCACATTCACTTGGGTACCTCTATGGGATACATTAAACCTAAAAAAATATGGTGTTTGATATTTACCTAATGATAAGTTAAAAAATGTGACATTAACTATGGTATTGACCACATCATACATAGAAACCAAAACTCCATCATCATTCCATGGTACATCTTGACAACATTTGGATGCACTACTACGTGTGAAATATTGATTTTATGAGTAAATGAATCAAACACAACCTGTTATCTAATATACTATCATTATAATAAAATCTAGTTTTTCATGTACAAGGATAATCTGTTTGGGGAATCACTATAATTACTAGATCCCGCATCACCAACACCATTGAGTATCCCTATTGCGACACTTCCACCTACCTCATAAATGATTATTTCTACACCATCTAGTAAATACTTATTCTACCACCAACATCCACTACACCAAGGATCACTGAAAGATTCATTATTTATCTCCATAGATCCCTATAATCCCAACCAACATCTCCCAAATACATTCATATTAATGAATCAGTAACCATATTTCCTTCCCCAAGGTTTTAAGAGACCATAATTTCTTAGTCCTAGGTAAAATACATCCACCTCCAATGGACCAAATATAGGTCTCACTGACAGATGGAACACCTGAAAATCTTCTGATACATGAAGAACATAAATTACTCCCCAATGGTGTAGTGTGGCCACTACTTTAGACTAAACATGAATACTATCAACACTAGGTCAGGGGTATCATTTCTATTCTCATGGATATGTAATAGTCAGTCTTATAGGTCATTACATTCCTATTCTATATCATGATGCATCATTCCTCTATACGATAGGTATCATAAAAACCTCAAACACCACTCCTACCTCACGAAATCATAGAACATAGGTACTGATCAACTTCTACATCAGATAGTTGAGGGCATAATGAAATAGATCATTATAGATGAAAGCATCTTCCTTCATGGATAGATCTATCTAGACATCTAGAATCAAAGAGAAGTCAAACAAAAACATCTGAAAACCAAAAAAAAAAGAAATCTATAGACCTATACAAAAATCTTTGCTAATATCTAATAATTTTTTTAACAATTTTCAATGGATCCACTACTAATCCGTGTAGGGACACTACATGTCTAGGTAAATGAACTCCCACATCAAAAATAAAACCACATAAAATTTCATAAATAAAACATGATTTTGGATAGATTTCAAAATATCATTCATATAATCAAAACATTTTGATTAAGACTATATGTACCCTAGGATATTATAATTGAACATAACTAAAAATTGGTCAAGAAATTATTAAAATACTATTTAGGAGTCCCACAAAAACAAATTGTGATATCATGAAAATAAACGGCATAACCATGAAATCAATGTACCCACACTTGCCCTAAATTATTGTATTTATGATATCTTTCTCATTTACCCTCATATAATGATATCTAGATTGTAAATCAATCATACGAAACCAACTAGATTCCTTAAATAGTTAAGGGAGATAATCTATCATTAGGAGTGGGTTACATGTTTTGATCAGAACCTGATTCTAAATCTAGAAGACTATATAAAAGAACTGACTATTATCCAACCAATTAGAGAATACCATTAGAGCACCCTCTAAGAAAACACTATAATGATAAAAAACCAATCTAAAAAAATAATCTTTCTTGATCCTAAAAATCAATGGATCTGATGAAATTCTTGGATAAGGATCCATTGAAATAAGAGAAGGAAATAACTATACCAGTATTCTAAATTAGGAAATACTTCAAGGTATTTGGGTCATAACTACATTGGGAAAGTTATCTAGAAACTATTCTATAACTATGGGAACCACCAAATTTTAAGCTTGTAATAATTCCATTGATATATCTTCTAACTGAAATATAAGGTAATCTAAATTCATGTTACCCATATAATAAAATCACTCAAAAAAATACTATATTATGGAATTCTATATCAGATATCATAAATCTCTTCTAGGTTAAATGAGATTTCATATACCTGTAATACAAAAAAAATTTACTAAGGATGAAAATGTATGGTTTTTTCTGTACCATAAAAAATCGCCCAATGACTGATATTTCCCCATCATTATTTTAAACTTCCTAAACACATCAAATAATCATTCCTAACCCCTTAATAGTGTGGATAAATATAGGGTAGCATAAAATCTATCCATATACATTATCGATGAAAATATCACTATGGGAGAAAAAAAGTAATTTGAATATTCATAATAAATAAATGTAGAAACATTTATAGACAACAAGATGATGGTACCTAGAAATAATTGTGTCCCCTTTGTCACATGAAAATCCTAGAATGCATCTTTCTTTGGGTATATCATCTTACTTTTTACAAAAAAATCCACTTTTATTCTCTTGTCAGGGTCCCAAATGATGAGGGATATTTTGGGGATATCCTCTAATATATCTATCTCCTATAAATGAGGTATAGGCTTATTGAACTAGCTTCTAAACAAATATGGGAGAATCATGATTTTGATATGGGTTCATGGTAAACTGGTGCTACTAGAAGAGAGAATAATCATTTTCACCATACTATAATATATTATTATTGATATGGAATTTGATGGTGTCTTCAATTCCTTTTCCCTCAGGAACTATCCTACACCAATCTAATTTGTTTTTATGTCTTATGAAAAATTCATAAAACACTTTTTATTGAGAAAAAATGAAAGTTATTATGAGATGAACATTTTATTTTAATGAGGAAAATGAAATAAGAAAATTACACTAAGATGTAACATCCTCTATATTTAATTTATCTTACATGAATTGGGAGTACATATCCCTAGGTAATTTTTTTACTAAAATAAAAAAACATTTACATAACGGAATCAAAATGAATAAACTACCAGATAAATTATCTGAGAAGGCCAAGTGACTAAAAAAAGTCAGTGACAAACTTTTCCATGAGGATTTTCCACCATCTAATCCTTGGTACACTCATTCCTAGACAAAATAAAAATGATACCACAATATAAATGATGAATATTATGGTAGTTGCATAGATATCTAAAGTTAATCAAAAAATTTATTTACAATTCAATGATATGAAGGAAAAAAACTCTATCTTTTTCCAAAAAATTGTCTAGAACCAAGGATTAATCATTTCTATTAGAATTTAATACTAGTTATATGAGATTGAAAGATTGAGGGAATGGTAATAATGATGATAACAAAAATGATACTTACTCTTTTAATCCCTAAAATATCATTAGAAACATTGGTTTTCTTTAACATAATTTTCCACAAGAACCTATCTGACATAAGCTCAACAAATTTATTTTTAAGGATCAATCTAAAATGAAATAATGATTTCCAATTCAGTCATTACTAGTGAATGTTGATGCATGAGATTCTAGATATATATATTTATTATATAAAAGAGGTAGTTTTCTTTATAAGATGTAAGGCCTCTAGAAAAACTTGCTAGAGAGGTTAATAGAATAAAAAGAAGCAACATGGATCTACCCAAATGAAAATTAAACACACAATATAATAATATGGTTAAATTGATTGATCAAGATCATTGGTCCTGGTTAGCCTAAAATACCTAATTTTTTTAATAAATTAAATAAAAAAATAAAAAATAAATTCGTGGATTATAAAAACAAATACGATAGGTTGGTTTGAAATGAATCATGAATTTTTGAAAAGATAGTATCCATGAAAACATTTAAATGACATGAGAAGCGTTTCCAAACCTGTAAAACCAGATAAGGAAAAAAGAATATATAATCAATTTTAATGCTACAAATATACACAAAAAATAAAAAAAATCTATACATGGTAATGAAAACAATTTTTTGACTATGTTATCATAACCTAAAATTTAGATCTGGGACAATGTTTATAATACTCACGCAATGATTAAACATGGAAAATGCATGAAATTAGTCAAAGCATCAGCCGATATTTCCCCAATTTATATCATTATAACACACATAGTCCAAGATTCAAGAACCTCTCAAACTAAGTGATGTATACTGAATATATTCTTTGATATACCCAAGAAATAATATTTTAGACGAATTCAAATAAGGAATATCTATCATAGTGTACAACTACAATTGAAGAACTTAATGATAACTCATTAATTAATCCTTTTTAAAAAATATATTATTTAATAAATTCATATAAATTAATGTATTTGGCCATATAAGGCATACTAAGTATGAAAATAAAGGACCATCATATATTGATGCAATCATAAGTAAAACCCATAAGTTAATGTGTGATATATTATATTAACATAATAATAATAATAACAAATGGAAAAAATAGAACCAACATAGAAAAATATTTTTCAATGTTTAACATTTATAGAAGGAGAAAATGAATAAAACCTAAAGAAACATTTCAATTAATGCAAATGTGGTTTCCCAGGTTTTTGAAAAATAATTCTTTGATTATATAAAATGAAATAAAAATATGATCTTCAAAAAACCATTTCATACATTATAATTCCTACTATAATAGAATTTATAATATTATATATAAATATTACTCCATCTTCACTAATAGGGGTGTATTATTGTGAAATAATGAAGTGTCTTCCCAAAGGTATGATAACAAGTTTCATTCACTCAAGAAAAATACTATTTTAAAACATTATTAACCTAAGCCCTTGGAAAGAGATACACTTCTTGACCCTCACTATACCTAATGACCTCCATTCCAATATTTTTTTACCTAAGTATTTTATGAAACAAAATATACTCAAATTGAATTTTATATGAATAACCATTCTCATGATTTTATAGATAGAAATAATGTCATTAAAATATAAAAGAACATAAATCATGTCATTCTTAACATGAATGAACTAAAAAAATGAATACAATTTACTTGTATTATAAATATTCTTAATAAAAAATGATTCAAATTGATTATATGATTTCCTATATGATTTCTTAAGACCATATAGTGAATTTTGAAAATAGAAGACTTGATTTCTTAAAATTTTTTAACAATACCTTATAAGGATTCAAAATTTTTCTTAAATCCTATTTACTATATGAAAATGGAGTTTTAACATAAAAATAGTTGACATAGAAAAAAATTCTAGTAGTGAAAGAATTAAAAATATATATAGATAAATATTGAGTAACATCAGAAAAGTCTCACATTAATATATCCATTAATGTTGACAGAATCTTGTTAAAACTACACAAGAGTTATGTTTCATTTTTACCACCAAACAAATTTCTGATTTCTTGTAAATGATAAATTTGAAATGATAATTTTTTATATCTACCGACATGGTCACAAAAACCCAGGTCATAATATTAGGAGGGGAATTCCTTTATGAATTCATAGAAGTTAACCACTTTTTAGATACTTTAAATTTCATTTATTTCTTCAATGTGTGTGGTTAACTGTAGCTTATATATTTATAAATATTAAAAGTACACACATTCATAAAAATACAGATAATCTTTGTTGATGTTATTTTAATACTACTCTATCAATTAAAATTAAATTAGTAATATATATTTTTATAATCTCTATTATATTCTGAATTAGAACAAGAGTCCTAATTAGAATCCCCATGAGTATTTGGAGAAGGATCGATGGAAGAAAACACTATTTTCGATGTATATTAACACTCAATACTAACCTAAACACCCAGTTTCTAGGATGTACCATGATGACTAGACTCAACATGATTTCCTTTTAGCACTACAGACTCATGAAATATATCATTAAGAATGAGGATCCATTTCTAATATCTAGGATTTTATATAACTAACATGTAACACTTTATACTCATTGGATAACCAAATAAGATACCATCAATAACCTTGATTCATGTTTATCATTCTTATTGTATGTGTAACCC
Source organism: Viscum album (assembly GCA_963277665.1). Classification (NCBI taxonomy): domain Eukaryota; kingdom Viridiplantae; phylum Streptophyta; class Magnoliopsida; order Santalales; family Viscaceae; genus Viscum; species Viscum album. The sequence continues at coordinate 539,049,800 of OY728142.1, read as the reverse complement.
TTGAATCCAAAAACTCTATAGTGTAAAATAATAAATGGTTTTTCATATATAGAGTTCTTTATTTGTTTTAGAGGAATTAATAAAATATGGGAAATATTTTATAAGTTACCCAATCATCATGGATGTCTCAACCAAGAACGAACTAGGTAAACATGAATAGTTAAATATATATCTCACTATGTTTCATATATTCCTATTTATCTATTCAACTAATCCATTCTACTGTGGGGATTAATGGATAGTCTGGTATCTGTAGGTACCTTCACAGCTATATAACTATATAATTTATTTATATATAAATTATATTTTTTTAATTATATCATCTTATACCTTCATACTGGATAAATTATCTACCATATATTTTATATCCTTGGAAATGTCAAACGTATCAATCTTTTGATTCAAATTGCAAATACAGAACATTCATGATTAGTCAACAAGAAATGTAATAAAGTAATGACTTCCACTATTGGAGGATATACAATAGGGAACCAAATATCACATTGAACACACTCAATTGGGTTTCTAACCCTTCACTAAGACCAACGAAAACTCACTCATATATACATAACATAAATAAAATCTCCATTAGAATCAAAAATATTTTTGTACACATCAGTCAACGAGCCTTTCGTTCTATTTTCTAGGATACCCTTAACACTCACATATTTGTGTATCATATGAAAAAGAATATTATTATGAAAAAAACATTGAGATGGATCATTTGAGTCTTATTATATAACAAATATAATCAATTTAGGAGAGTTCCCTTCCCAATATGGAGGGATCCAGGACTGATTCTCAAGATACCAATCTGAGTTCAGATGGTATACCCATTATTATATATAATTCCTATGAAAATAATATTTCTATAAGTCATGGGTTACAACATAAATAATTTAATATTTATAACCATCATATTATGATTTTATGAAGAAACAAAACCAATTCCCATAATGTAGAAACACTAATTATTTCTTAGGTAGACATAACCTGATTCACACTCCCTAAATTTAGAGATTCAATATTTATTATGACATATATTAAAGGGTTTTATTGAATACAGAATACACTAATTAGAGGGAGAACAATCACAAACATTAAACATATTCTACTAACATTGAATGGTAATTACTATTTTAATTTCATTCTTTCATCTGTTTAGGATAATTTCTCTTCATATTCCTAGGTTATTTACTCTCGAAACATTTAAACACGTTGTTAATGGATTTAGAGCTACACTTCATATACTGACACATATCTCTCTACATACAGCAATATTAACTCCAACCTCAGACATCCACACCCTTATCCTCGATATTAATAATGTTTTAATCACTTTTGGTAAAATATTAGTATTAACCTCCACAATAGTTAAGAGTATCCCTACAATGCATCATCAATTCTACAATAGGGTTAAATGAATTAAAAATTACGTAAAAATAATTTCATCCAGGACCACGTACTCCAATTGAATTTATATTTTCGGAAGGACTCAAATGATTCAATTAATATCATCAAGGTGTATCTTGAAGGTAATTTTAGGGAGCATCATGATGATACAAAGTCTATTATCCTTATATATGATCTTGACGAAATAATTTTTCATGTATAGGGATTTAAATTGAACTAGGATCTATTAGTGATAGACTCAAAATCAAATACCAAAATAAATTTATGGTAAAATGACAAAAAAATTTAATTTGGGACTTCCTACAAACATCATTAGATACAATGGAATATATAAAAATGGCTTATCCATCGAGGGATAAGTTGGTAACCTTATTCTTATTAACACTAATAGAATTAATAGATTAATTATGATCGAAAAGGGAAATCATATTAATAATCTTTACATTGAAATAATTTTAACCATCTAACATGTCTATTTGGAATTTCATAGTCCCCATAATAAAACAAAAATGTAGGTGATGATACTAATATTTCAGGGCCTAAGTGATGTTACTAGATTTTATTGAAGTAAATCTACTAAACCTAATAGTTTTTATCAAATATGTCACACTGTGTTATCACCTTCCAATCATGGATAGCCTCACTCTTTAACACAATGAAAATGATACAACATAAATCAGGGAGAATCTCGTGGAAACTATTTATAGGTCCATATTTAAGCATTCAAATATTATTATGATACCATGATATGAATGCTAAAATCTCTAGGATTTGTGTTAGTTTCATCTATGTCTAAAAAATTTTCAACCCCAGAATATATACTTTAGAATATAAGACCTGTTATAGGGATCAAAACACAAAACATATGGAATAAAAAGAGAGGCGATGGATAAAACATAAAGGGGATGACAGTGTCCCCCACTCCACCGCCTGCTGGCGGGAGGGGGGAGGATCCACGACTTCCTCGTATCGGCCGGCGGCGTGACTTCCACCCCTTCACAGACCCTGTTTCAATTCCGAGCTTTCTGGAGATCAATCTAGGCCTGAAGGTATCTGGCATTTGGGAAAGAGATCCCGTGATTCCACTTTCAGTTTCGGAGTTCAAAGAGGCGGAGAGCCTCCTTAACCTAACCTTGGTTGCAAGATTCACGAAAAAACTCCCTTCGGTGGATGCCTTTGATAGGCTTGTATTCGAATCTTGGGGGCTCCATGAACGAGCGGTTGTCAGTCTTCTAGATAAAAGGAATTTTATGGTTAGATGCTCTTCATTGGAGGACTTCGTTCGTGCGTTGTATTGTGCTCCTAAGAAATGCGGCGGCTGCGGCTTATACCTATTCCGATGAAGCTACGAGCTATACCTGAATAGTTACTCTCCAACAATTCTGGTTTGGGAAAATCTACCTCAATTACCTCTCCCTTTACAAAATCCTGAAATCTTATGTATGTTATAGAATTTAGTGGGTCAGTTTCTCTGCGTTGATTCACGTACTGCTTCCTTGTGCCATACGATCTACCCACGTATGTGTGTGGAGGTTGATGCATCAAGGCCACCAGTTGAGTCTATGTGGATTGAAGCCGGTGATGAGGTACGGTGTAAACATCCGGTGGTCTTTGGCCATTGGGTGGAGTTCTCCTCATCTTACTGTCATCTGGGTCACTCGTTCAACAACTATAGGCAGAGTGTTCACCAGGGGAAGGATGCAATGCAGGCGAGGAAAGGAGATAATGTGGAAGAAACCAATCAACTAGTGAGCAATGTGGTACAGAGTAAACCAGTGGATAAACAGGTGGAGGAACCCTCTATGCTAGGGGTGTTTGATTGGATCAAGGAGGGATTGAGGGACCGGGACATGGGTAAAACAATGGAAAAGATAATGAACGAACTCTCCGTGCAGTTGCCTCAAGCTGAAGGTATGAGTCTCTTTGTGAAGGATATTTTTGTTTGGATGGAAGGGGTGTCGAATGAACCCCATATCACTCCAAACCAGATTGCTTCTACTTCGGGGGTCAACAATCAACGTGAAGACAAGGTTCTATTCCATGACGGTGTCCAAACCCATAACACTTTTGCATGTTTGGACACCAACGATCTTGTACAGAAAAAGGGTAATGTTAAGGCCATTAAGGTTGCTTCGTATTCCAAGGCTATGCTTACTGGTATGGGTCCTTCTACTAAAGATCACATTCAACAGACTGAGGTTATGAACAGATCAAGATCATGGAGCGTGTCTGTAGCTATTAAGCTGGATAATCGCTTTGCTGGATTGAGGGTTGAAGGGTCTGATCAGGAGGACGATCTTCCCAGGGTAGATTATGATGAAGAGTCATCTGGTCAGGCTACCGAATACAGTGATCCAGAATTCCATGAAAATTATCTATGCTTCCAATGGATGAGGAAGGGGAGACAAGGCAGTAAGAAAGGACGAACGAATTACTCATATTTACTTTTACCTATGGAGACTCGATCCGCTAAAAAATAAAAAGGAAAGGAGAAATGGAGCATTTCCAATTCTGTTGGAACGTTGATTCATTTGGAGGAGGGGGTTGTGGGGAAGCCTTCCTTTGGGGGGATCACTATGTGGAAATTCCTTTGGAATTTATATTACATTCCAAAGAAGATATGGAAGAATAATCTATGGTGATTAATGCCTCTACAGAGGATGCTGAGATGATGATGGGAAGGCCTATTCGAGAGGATACTAACAGTGAACAAAGTGAGTGAATAGACAAATAGAATCTAATTTTAGTAAGATGTTTCAATGAAGAGAAGATCACACAGAAGGAATAAAAGCAAGTGTGGGACAATATGTCGTCTCACTTTGAATACCTTCTTGATGACGCACCAGCAACACCGGTAACTTCCCTTTCCTGGAAACTTTTTAGGGATAAAGATGCTAATAGGGTCAAGTTTTATTTTAACAACTATGTTTTTCCTTTAATTCATGTACTAGATGAACTTGGGGTTTCTCACTTTTTCCATAAAAGTGTTTTTTATAATAAAAAAATTAATTTTAAGTCAGTAAATGAAGAAAAAGAGAGAATGAAAACCCCAGTTCTCCATTTCTTCTCAAATATCTCAATTGAAATGTAGTGTTTCTTACTCTTTCTTCACTATGAATAACCAGATCAAAATATGCTCACCATGTGAATGAAAAAGGATGAACCCACATGGAAATATTTAAGGGTAGGTGAGGTTTTAGTTTCATAGGAATATGGGTGGGATTTGAGACATGTCGAATGCTAAGATGATAGAGGTCATTCACATAACTAGATTAGGGGTAGCTGTAATACCATGAAAAATGGGATAATAGGTTTTAGAGACATTGTAAGTATCAAAAAAATTTTATAATAACACAAAAAAAGTGAACAATGATCACACAATCGATCAAGATTAGTTGTCCCAATAAGGGAAATGTATATGTATCCAAAAAGTAAACAAAAATTGATCATAATACAAAATAATTGCATTATAAATTAAACCAATTATTATATGTAAGGTAGAAACATAACAAATATGAAAAAAAATAAACCAATTCAATACGAATAGATAAAAACCAGAAAAATAGAATCAATTTAAATTCAATAATATGCTGAAATTAATTAAATATCCATAAAATTAAAAGTGACCAAAACCTCTATCGAAGTAATTCACTATCAGAGAGCTCTGGGTAAATTCATGGGAACAACTGGACATAAAAAAGTGTGGAGTATAATTCCAATCTATTTCCCCACTAATCAGAACATTTGCTTTTATAATTTTATAGATACCCCATATAGCGTTCTACATCTTGAGAAAATTGGTTTTTATACCTATCAAGGAAATACTCAATGTAAACGCATCTTCTCAATAATTTATTTTTCTTTTTCACCTCCAATTATACCAAAAATTTAAATGGGGGTGAATTTATACTAAAGGGAATGATGCATCACTACCTGCACTTGTAATACTCAAGGATACTCAAATGAAATGAGTACGAGAGGAAAATTTTGAATGTCATTATTCTTATTTCCCAGATCCTGGACACTCATAAACACCTTAAATTGGTAAACATGCTTCAACAACTTCACCACCTTCTTCAATGAAGATTAAAATTCTTATTGGTCCCTTTCCTCAAAATATTTCTATGATACATATTCATTATTCTATTCACATTGATACACCATCCAACATACATGTGTTGTCTATCACATATTGTTGACCATTAACATAACCAAATACTTACCTGAAGATCTAATTATGTTGAAATTGATCAATAATACCCTTAACTAATGATCCAACTTCAAATTTATAACACTAACCCATGCATTGAGAAACCTTGTTGCTTAAATTTATGCAATTTCCTCTATTATAGATCATCCACCTTAACTGAATTGATATTATTCTGGTTAATAGATTTAGACTATTGAACTTCACCAACATGAACTATGAGCATATGGTCACCGATTGGAATCTCAAAAAATATGGAATGGTCATCCTAATCCTTGTGGAATGGAAAATATTTATATTCATTTAGAATAATACATATAATGAAGAACAATAACCCTTCATGAGGAACACAATGAATCCTGAAATACTACACTTAGGTCTCTAACTGGAAATAATTAACAAATAGTTTAGTATGTTCAGAGCGATTAAGGTCCTTATTTTCGGTCACATGGACTGCCAAAATTTTATTTCTTAACCAATATCCCCATTTTTTATCATATATTATGTTCATTAAATACTATTTCCCTAATAACCCTTGTAAACATTACCAATGATCAATTCCAAAAATAATCATAACCCTCAACCAAAATCTTTGACATGACCACCTCAAAACCTGACTCTTCTAGAAACCACTCATATTCCAAAAGGAAAGACAATATTGACCCCCAAAGTCTGCCACCAATAGGACCAATTTGGTGATTAGCAATGAATGTGTATGATACAATATGGGAATAATTACATTCATAAATATATATAACATAGTATAAAAAAAGAATAAAAACATTAATATGAAAAACTGACCAACTCACAATGGATGAATGATAATCAAATACATTCATCTAAAAAATAATAACAATACCAACTAATTCCAATGAAAACACTCACATACTCCATTATTTGATCTAATAATGTCTACCTCAATATCGAAATCACACTTGATAACTATAATTTTTTTATATACAGATTTCAATTAAATGTGTGATATGTAAAATTATTCCAATGGTATTTTATATAAATGAAAAAATGAAAATTAATGTCTCAATAAAAAAAGAGCCAATCCAACATGAAATATAACTTGTCACCTAATTCCTTATACGTTACAAAGGCCCACCAAAAAAATATTTTATCTATGTATTTAAAATATAGTATCAAGAGAATAAAATAAATGATCCCCATTACCACTTCCCCACTATTTTATTACACTCATGCCCCATGAAAAAAAATAAGATTATTACCTTTATAGCCTGTTAAGGGTTAGGTTGCCTTCCTACCAACCCCAACTTTTGATAGAGCCCAACATCTCATGATAAAATATTTTAATTACAAAATTTCATATACCACCATGATTGTATGAGTAAAATATCACAATTAAACCCAAATATAATCCCACACAACACAAGACCAGTACAACAAGGCCTCATGAATAATGAATGAATTCAATCCCATGCCCTCCTACAACCATGAATTACACTGCCACATCTGACATCTATATCACATAGTATTTTTTAAAAGAAACACCAGTATAAATAGTGAATAATGTCATGTTTTATTTAAAATTGTGAAAATAATAACAAAACAATTACAAATATATCAAAAGACCCATGGATTTAAAGGGTTCATGAAAATCTCTATATCAACAGAGATGCATATCACATTCCTTATTTTTCAGGAGAAGAATAATTAAAGAAATACATGTTATAAAAACACTAGATTGAAATGACATAATGATTATGTTGCAACTATAGTATCCTATATTCTAATAATTCCATATATATCCTTATATTTATTCTACTGTAAAAAAATATTTTTTATATTGCATCAATAGCATAAATACTACAAGTAAAGGGATAATGGAAAAAAGATAAAAAATTCCATTCATATCCTTACTGAAATAGATTTTTGGTGAAAACCCATTTTACAAAGATCCACTGGTCATCAATAAGGTTATTATACTTATGATGGGTGCATATAAATTTTTTTGGAAACTTTAATTATAATACTCACACAAAATCACAGAATGTAGGGTCATATAATAACACAAACACAAACCCACAATCAAAAAAACACTAAATCAATTATACAATCAATATTTCCAATTATGAAATTAAATAATCCCATGATTACCAAAAAATATCCATGAGGTAATCAATTCATATCACCAACCATTTCATTTGTATTACTCACTATCATAGTTCTTATGATGAATCAAGTAATTTCATATTTAAGGGCATTTAATTATTGACATATGCATTTCTTAATACTAACCGTACCCTTTTGAATTCAAGAATGTTATATAATTATTATCCACCCTCAATAGATTACAAGTTAATACCAATTATTCATTACTAATTATTGATTATATTATATAAACATTAAGATACTACTAGTATGAACTACACAAATCAACCACCACACAATCCTCGCACATATAATGCTAAAACCATCACTATAGCTTATTCATCACTTCAAGACAACAATCATCACCAATTACAACCATATAATCCTACCGAAGTTCCAATAGGAATAAAATAACAAGTCCCATACAAAAATAATCACCACCACACAATAATCGCATCGATTATTATAATAAAAAAAATCAATAAGTAAGCATGAAACAATTTTATCAACAATACTAACCAAACAAACTTTTTTAATATAGTGAGGTAAATGATAAAAATATATATCATCCCATGTTCACAATGAAAAATTATCCATTTCATTTTAATAATGAACTAATTAGACAATTTTGGAGTGTGTTACACAAAAAATCAAATAAAATATTATATAACATCAACAAAAAAACTAGATGATCAAGTAAAAATCTATAAACAACAAAATAAAAACACAAGGAATATCATATAAATAATTATACACATTAACAACACATATATACCATCAATTTTATTGTTATTATCTTGATGGGCCAAATCCATACCGTAAACACTATGGTAGAAAATTAATCATATATTCACAGAATAATGAAATTAAATAGAGTGAAATCAAATCCCATACATGAAATAATTAATTTTAATATTTGTTGGGAAAAATTCTAATAAAGAAGTAATCACTACACAAAGATCATATATGATAACCCTTATAAATATAAGAAAAAAGAAATCACTTTCAAAATAACTTCTTAAAAAATCCATCATCCAAATATATAACATGGGCCCCTTAAAATAGAGTATGAGGGTAAAAAAAACCTTAATGAAAGAAGAAAAAACAAACCTCTGAAGATGAATTCTTAACCTGAAGAGCCCAGTGATAGAATTTCACCAATTAGTGATTCAAAACACTCTAAAATGTACATCTGGTTTCCAACAATTCCATAATAGTTAATGGAATTAATTTGAATGGGGATTCAATATTTATTATAGGATATACAATTTCACTCAATCTGTAACACAAAAACACACATCATTATTTGCAAGTGAGTACTTAATTTATTATATGAAAAAATCCATTATTCCATGAAATGTTTGAGTTTATATTCTTACAAAATTCATTCCATGAATCTACACATTCCATATCCCAGTAAAACCTACGTACAAAAAACAAAGAGGTACTTGAGCCCATGAACATGAAGAATCATGTATAAAACACTACACCAGATATTTTTCTATCCAAACTCTGACTCCCCAACTTCATGTTGTGAACCAATGATTCCTGTTATGAATCATAATAGGGGAGAAACCGAAAACTCTACCTCAGTTCCTTTACTCCACTTACAATCATCATTTAATGAATTTAACATTTACATAGGAACCTATTTAAGACTAATACATGTTATTATTCCATGATGATATCACCCATCCTTCTATGTTGCAAAGTATCTATATAATGGACATCCACCAAAATCACCTAAAATCCTCATGCAAAAAACATCACACCACACTAATACTACCCAAATAATTCAGAGCCCGAGATATTATCATAAAACATCCACATTATGACCTTTCCCTTTATGATTGGAACCTTCATCCTATAATTTCAAATCAATAATTCCCAACCCTATATGACACAAATTGAAGATTAAAACTGTTAATTAAACCTTAAACTAATGTTTCACCTTCTGATACACTTTACATCAACCAAAATCTAACATCAACTCCAAATCCCAAAAAATCATAAACAAAACATATGTTCTTGTCTATTACAGATCATGAAAAAAAATTTGACCTATAAAATATGAGTTAATAAATATAGAAGAAATAAAAATTAAATAAATAGTCAATAATATCTAAGATCCAATACTAATCATAAAAAAATAGATCTACATAGGTTTTATTGAGTGAATCCTTAAGGGATGTATCACCGGATAATAATATCTCTTTTTTATTCATTATAGAGTGAAGTAATTAATGGTAGCATATTTCCTAAGGAATTTAAATAGAATAAAAACATCATATTTTAATCATTTTTTGGTTTTCCTTTTGTAATTGACATGGAATGTGTTTATATAGGAACTAATATATAAATTCAATAGACTAAAAAAATATTATAGAAATATTATTGTCTTCATATGTGATGAATATGTTTTGAATTAACTTAAACATAAACTTAGATATATTTCATATTTCAAAGAAAGAGATACTAAAATCAAATTATTAGATAATGAATTGAATTCCCTCAATGTTGTGAATATTTAATGATATGGGATAAATAATCATAGTTTCATAATTTTTGTTTATATGATGAATTTTATAAACCAAATTTTTGGTGTCCCAGGATTATTAGTTGTGTTGATAATGATTAGTGTAAGGGTTTAAATTAAAGAGATAAGTGGAATATAAATGAGTTCTTATTAGTTTATGGAAATAATGGTGAAAAAACTAAAGCTATATATCAAATGGATTTAAAATGACCTGATTATAAAGACCCAAGACCTAGTATCCTAGAGTTGATGGTAACATTATTACATTGTCACTGGATATAAGAGATCACGTCTCAAACGAAAACAATAGTTTAGTAGTCTTGGTAAACTAGATACATACTCAAATCCCATATTAGAGTTAAAATAAAAAATAAAACATTGTATTTTAATTAATTATACCAACATTACCTTTATCATATCTCAATATATCAATCATAAAAAACATTCTAGAATCATAGGTAATTGTAATATAATAAGGGGTGAGTTTAAATTCTCATTTAGGGTAAGTGTATAGATGATGTTAATAGAGAATTAATAATATGTTAGGAATAAATGACAATAAAATAATTCCCTATAAATAATTTCATAATTTATAATATAATACATGGATATAATAATAATTAAAACAATAACATGAACATAAATAACTAAATTCATAATGATGGATGGAAAAATTCTAAAAATCTAAAAAAACCATCAAGGCTTTATTCCATGATATTTGAAATACCATTAAGATATTGTTTTAGGAAATCTATATATATGGTTAGGACCTCGACCAAAAACCAATCTAGTTTTCTCACTAGAACTATTTATGCATCGATGGGCTATATCGGGCCCCTCCAGTCACAGGCTTAGTACAATGAATTACACATATGCAAGGGGTGAAACAGAATCATCATAAAAATTCATATAAAAACTATTATAAATTTTTGGATAATTTTACCAACAAATTATATTAAATAATAGGAAAATTAAAATTGAAAAATATGTACAATAATTTTAATACATTCCCAAATAAAAAATCATATTCACAAACCATACTAAAAGATATAAATAATGGTATCAAAATAGATCATCCCCATAAAATTAATCATAAAACACTAAGAAAAATAATAATTATGGTATCATTACAATATAATTCCAATATAGAATAAGGTAAAATATTGGTTTTTGTAACTGATTTATAGAAAGAAAATAAAAATTCCATTAAAACATTCTTGAGAAAAAATAATTTTCAAATTGAAAATAAATTTAAACAAAATATTCTATAATATTAAATAAAATATTTTCACTAAAAATATTTTGTGTAAACATGAAAAGGAATATTCAATGTAATGAGTATTCATGATGGAATATAATTCCATAAATATTGTATAAGATTAAAATGTTATTTCCCATTATTGTGAAAATGTTAAGTAGTTCCTCATTTAGAAAATAATAATAATATTTAATTAACATTATTTTTTAAGAAGTCAAAAATGGGTAAACAGTTCTTTAATATATCCCTTATAGAATGATAAATATTTTTTAAAGACATGAATATGGATGAAAATGGTTTTTTTGACAAAAGAGAGAAGTAAATTTTTTAAAAAAAATTATTTGGTCACTTTTGTTCATAAAGAGAGGCACATGAGTGAAAAAACTATATTTTCTATAAAAAATATAGGATTATAAACATAATTATTTTCCTGAAATATATATCCCATTATTTCATCATAAAAAATCTAATTAATATTCCTAACAAATAAAGAGATCATAACATAAAACATTACCCCATTGGTAACTTTTGGATCATAAGCCCCATAAAAGAAATAAAATAAAAAGACATTCTAAATACCAGTAATATTATGGTATTCATTATATAAAATATCAAATAGGTAGTATATACAATACATGAAAGAACTAATTAGATAATATGACATGTTTTTCATGGATGTAAAAGTGAGATGAGAAACTTTTACCGTATGGAAAATTTTTATCATACGTGTATGTAACCCTTGATTCAAAAATATATATTTATTATAAATCTATTACATAAGCATAATAATATATTTTATATCATATATTATTTACTTATAGTCATTTATATTCAATTTATTAATTTGTTTGTTAAAATCATTTTGTTGAGTGATAATTTCAATGTTTTTATAGAGGATTTGGTTTGGTAACTTTTAATCATTTTCATTGGTCATGGTTCCATAATTTATATAATTTTAAATAGTATTTAGATAATATATATATATATATATATATGAATTACACATTTATTTATAAAATTCCCTAAATGATATAGTTGGTAAAATGAGTTACGTCATGCATTGAGATGGAAAATAGTGTGCACCCATGAGCACTGATTCAAATTTTCAAATTTATGGGATATAAAAAACATTAATATTTAAAATCAATAGTAACATTATAATATAAAATATGTCATTTATATTCATTAAATATACTCTTATTAACATCCATGTCTATATAAAATGACCAACATTTCATATCGTTATGTGGATGTGGTTGTGCACACGTACGCACAAGTGAAGTGATTATTTTTAATCAGGTTGTAGGGTAAGAATGTATATGTGAAATTATAATTCAAAAATCACATAAATTTACAAAATATAACATAAATATATTTATTCTATCATTATATTTAGCCTTGATAGGTGGTAATGGAAAATGAGTTACATTTATTTTCGAGGTGATTGTCCGCCGTACACACGATTAACGATTTGTTTTCTATGTTGATGGAAGGGGATTGGGATATAGGTATTTAAATTAACATAATATAATCTCCTTATATTATATATAATTTATTATCATTATTTTATCAAAATTGGAGAATACTTTATTTTTGAGGAATAATATTTAAAATGAAAATACACATTTAAGAATCTCACCTCTTATTCAAAGTGCTTCTTTTGGTTTATACCTAACGACTTATGGGGATGGTTTAATATAAATCTATGTCTCTTGGATGTGTGGAGGGAGTTAAGAAATATATTTTTTTAGTAAATTTCTGAACCAAAAATATTTGTTAGTGCAAATATATGAGGAGAGGGGGTGGCAGTTTATAAGCGGGGGGGGGGGGGGGTGGACCTACTATGTGTTTTTAAAAAGAAAAAGTTCTACCCATATTTTTTAATATTTTACAAAGATCCAAAGTGTTTCAATATAGAACAATGTAATATATATGGTTTAAATATTTTCATTTAATCATAATTCGACAAGTTTGAGCTCATTTTAACCATTATCGTTTTAGTGTAACCCCTCAGTAAACCAGTTTTTTACATAACTATGATAGTTCATTTTCACTATTTTAACTATTGATTGTAACAAAAAATTATGTTTTACTGATTATATAATTTCAATTATTCATATTAAATATATATAATCCATTTTTATAAATTCTAGTAAATTAATTTTCAAAATTTAATATAAAATTAATCCCATAGATGTGATTAAAAAACTATTTTCCAAAGAGAAAATTCTCATAAGTATTGAAATATATAATATCATAAATAAATTATAATTTTATTAAAATATCCTAAATCATATTAATTATAATATAATTTAACTTAATTTACATTTAAAATAATTTTAAATGTAAAGTGAGCAAATAAATTCTTTAAATGAAAATGTAGTTTTTAATAAAAACTCGTATTTTTTCATTATTCTTTGAAAATATTATATTTTCAAAAAATAAATAAATAAACTCTAACTAATCATTGAAATTATGATTTAAGAAATTATTTTCAATTTTGAAAATAAATTTTATAATATGAATAATTTTTTTACTGTATGTGTGCAATGCACAATGAAATATCATTATAAAAAAATTTCCCGAAAACATTTCTTTTTATTTAAATGATTAGTATTTGGTTTCTAATTTATATATTACAATAATATTTATATTATACATCTATAGAACATAAAATTTCCATAATTTATCTTTTAACATTAGTACCCTACAATTTAATGGCTATGTTATAATGACCACATTAAAAAAATATAATTCATGGCGTTATTTTTTTAAACATAGGTTTTCATGTATCACATGATCTTGAGGAAATTAAATTTATATAAAATTTCATATTTTAGAACGTCTCATGGTGATAAATTATTCCCTCCTATAAAAATTTATTTTTATGTATTTCTATAATGTAACCTGTTGAAGTGATTTGGGATGATATTCAACATAATTTGTTATGGTTCCTACATTACCTCTTATATCTTATAGTTTCACCAATGTACCTTTACAAAGAGAGTCATATGATTCATGAATTGTTATTCCTAATTTTATATAATTTAGATATTCCTTGTATAGTATTAAATATAATATTACAATTTTATTTCATCAGATGTTATCATATGTGCGGGATCTCAAAATTCCCTTTCTTAGTAAAGAGAAATGGAAAAAATAATGTACTTTAAAGAGACTTGGATGAATGACTATATGGTAAACAATAGATCTAATTAATTTTAGGATTTATAAAGGTATGATATTCCTTGGTCTTAGTATACCTTTCATACCAAAACTTATAACACCCATCCATTGAGGCTCTTTTATGAAAATGTGATCTCTCGATTAAAATTAGAAATCATTCATCTGATTATCTAAGGAAATTCTTTCTTTTTTTAGTTAACTTGATATGGTTTGAATAAAATTTACCTTTTTGGTTATATTTGCCACATTTTCAACTACTAAAATCATCCTTTCACAATCTACATCCCAACATGTTGGGGAATTAGTTTCATTCCATATAATTCTCTCTATTTGGAACCATTTGAATACTTGAATATAAGTTAATATTATAGGACATTTTTACCAAATGTAAATACTTATTCCACATACTTTGAAATTTAATAGAACAATACCTCAAAATATATTATAATGTTTTAATATTCCCTTTATAATTTCCATAATTTTATTCTGATAAGTGGTGCTTATATGATGATCAGTACTAATATCCTTTTGAAGAGATTTCTTGAATTCTGATTTAAATTATAGATCTCGATCAAATAGATTTGGAATAGGTGCACTATGAAGTATTAAAAAATAATTAATATGGTGTCATTAAAGACTCTCAATAGGTAAATCATGTAATATAGAATATAAATTCATATATTTGGTTAGATGATACAAAATACAATATATATTTTTTTAATTGAAGTCTTTGCTAATCCTGTGAAAATTTCCACAGTAATTCATCCCATTTTATAGTAAAAATACAGAGAAGTTGAAATAATTCTCAAGTATGCCATCTATCATCCTATAAATGTTTTAAAAAAGTAAAAGTGACACATAATAATTAATTTTACACTTTAAATTATCCTAAAAAAGTTTTCCTTCAAATATTTATACTTCATGGAGATACCTTGGTGTATAGAGAAATTCTAGCTTTGAGCATGATACAAAAAAGTTCCCCTTTTTATATTTGGTATAGATGAAACAGATATTGTCTTTTAAAACATAAGAATTACATCTTCAAAAATAAATTCAGTTAAATTATCATGATTCAATGATGTAATTTTTTTTTCAAAAAATCTCATCACCAGGTTGAAATAATTATATCTTTTTCAACAAGGATGGTTTAACAATAATTAAAAATAGTTTTGATGTCTCACATTCCTAAGTAATTCCCATATCAACAATTACTAAATAAATGAATATAGGATCCTTATTGATCCCATCTTTCACTTGGATTATGTTATATGTAATGATCAATGATGCAGTTACCTTATTTTTTTCATGGGTGGTAGTGTATTGAGAAATAATAGTCTTTGAGTATCTATATCCATCTTCTTTTCCCAAAGTTAATCTCTTTTTGTGAAATTATTTTATTTAAAACTCATTTTATCCATATATAACTCAAAAATTTCACCATTGATATAATTTTTCTATATTGTGAAGTAAAATATTATGACTGCAAACTCAAGATCAAGGGTTGGATAGATTTTTTCAGGATTATTTTACTACCTCAATTCATTGGAAATAAATTTATCATTCTGGATAATGAATCAATAATGTATATGATTCAATGCATCACTATATGCTACAAAATCCTAATTTTTTAATGGTAGAGTCAAAATCATTGGATTCTCTAATAACCTCTTCAATTTAGAAAAACTAGATTTACCTTCCTTTTTCAATACAATCTTAACCCATTTTCATGCATTCTTCTTTAATGGTTTTCTAATTGGATTTTTGGAACAAATATCTGATAGTGACCTACAAAAACAATAAAACTATGAATTTAGGTTATATTTATTGGTGTATACCATTATTGGTCAACCTTTTTCTTTATAGGATCATTTTATATTCCAACCATGGAGATATTACGACAAAGAAAAGAAAAAATCTAAACCCATAATTTACACTTTCTAAAATTACTATAAAACTATTCTATTCTAAGAGTATCAATAATAAAAACCAAGTGATTATTACGGTCCTAATAGATCATGTATACACCAATTTATCATTAATTAATACCACAATAATATCATCATGATATTCCTTGAATACTCTATTCAATAGGCCTATAAAAACATGGGGTGAATTAGTCAATCAAAATGGAATTACTGTGAACTCTTAATGTCCATAACTTCTATGAAATGTTATCATTGATATATTAACCTTCTATAATAAAAAATGATAACACTGAGAGCATAAAAATCATTAGAAAGTATTTTTCTCTGTGATATTCAACATGTAATTCAACAATTTTTGTAGATGATACTTTTTATTTACTTTACAAGCATTGATCTCCTAATAATAAATGTAAAACCACATCAAAATATATTTATTATTAATTATAAGACCCCCCCCCCCCAAATGTAGACACACTAGGGTTTATAAATACCTTACCACATAAATCCTATAGTCATTTCTCTAAATCCAATAATTCTATGATGCCAATTATATAGGGAGTTTTTTAATATTATTCTAGACTCCATGACTAAATCAATAGAAAACACAACTTCATGTTGTCTTGTAAGTCTAAGTAATTCATTACGAAATAAATCAATTTATTCATTCACAATAGTTACATCCTTAATTTAATGATTATATTTTACATCCGTATATTGTTTCATTTATTCATCACCAAGGATATCATTCAGAAGAGCTACTAGGGGGGATTAAGACATGACTTGGATGATTAAGTATATCATCTGATGTTAAATAATTCTATATATTCTTAATGAATCGTAACATCCTTCTCATTATAAGAAATTTTTGGAAAATATTTTGAAACCCATTACATATTAAGGATTATATCATAATGAACCATAAGAATAATAATCTTGTTATTAAATTGGACACACTAATGTGTCAGGATATAAACAGATAAACAAATGCTTATTAGAGTGAGAATTAAACAAGGATTATTGAATGATGACCCCATTGTTAATTCTATATAAAAATATATAATGTTCATCGAAAAAATGAATATATAAATTATTGTGAAGAACCAAAACCAATTAACAAATTGGGGAAATTTGAAGATCTGATCAAAGTATCTACAAAAACATCTTAAGGAACCTTAATATCGTCTGCTGTATTATCAAAATAATGTCCTTATTCCCATTTTATTTTTCTAGGAAACATTTCCCTCATTCTTAGAACAATAATTTTAATAGTTTCCCAACTAATTAAAATTAAATAATTTAATATTGTTTATTTTTTCCCTCCCTTATAATCACGGGCATGATGGCCTTTTTATCCACACATGAAGAAGATTCTTCTTTCTCTTCATTAAAATTTTCACTTTTTCTCCTAACTAATCTTAAGATATTTCATTCCATCAAAAAAATGAGATATAAAGAATTATTTCTCGATAATGTAAAAACTAATACTATATACTCATATCATGATAATGTTTAAGTGGCTTGTTTTATTTGAAGGGTTGTCATAATCCCATCAAATAATAGATAAATAATCATCTTTTAATTATATAAGTTTTCCACAATTTTTCTTTCCAACCATGGGATTCATAAATATAAAAACATTTATCTTATTTTTTCTTATTGACTCGGGTATTGACTCTCTATATCGACTCAATTATATTGTGGGAAATAGTTCTCCCTGAAAATTTATAAACATCCTTCCACTCTTGGTTCTCTATTTCCTCAGTATCGTTGGTGTTTTAAATTAATTTCCACCATTATTACACATCTCTTGAGATATAATAGACATCCATGAAAACATTCTACAATTAATTACATTCGATTGGGAGAAATATATTCTCAATGAAACATATCCATTTATTATAAAAAATTGTTTTTGAGTCTAATTGAATGATGGAGGTTGTGAACACATGAATAAGCTAAAAATTGTTACACCACATAGTGGATGAGTATGATAATCTATATATTAATTTTTATTTATCATAACCTAAGTCATCTACCAAAATATGGTTATAATTTTATTAGTTCCAACTGTAGCTCCATCTCCAGCTTCATTACTTTTCCCGAGAGGAAAATTCCTATATGGAGTACGTTTATTGATATAGTTCGCATTAATTCTAATAGGTACCATTTCTAAATAATATAATACACTTTATTAGAACAAAATAATATTAAATATAATGTATAATCACAAAATTCAGAAAAAAATATAATAAATTCAAATATTTATGCATCGCTAATCTCTTAAAACATGGTTTATTTGGAAAATTTTCCAAATAATAATGTATATCATTAAATTCATCAAAATATTTTGTATTTGGAATTTTAAATAACCAAATAATATCCCTAAATAGTTTCAAAATATTTTCTTAATAAGTCCCTTAGTTGTGTACTAGGTGGTTCTCGAGTCTATCCCTAGACACCTTTTTTGGGGTGTGTACCCATAAGTACTTATGTTCCAAAGCCACAACCACATTTGATATCCTGAGAGGGATAAGAAAAATTTATAATCTCTTACTCACTATAACATTAAAAAGTTATTCTATACCGATACCAAAATTATATCATAGAGTTATACTGTATAACATATGTTTTCTTAAATATAGTTTCCAAGGATTATAGTAAACCTACTTTGATACCAACTATAAATACCCCAATTATAGTATCCCAAAGTTAGTGGTCACATTATTACATTAGGACTATATTCATGTGATCACATCCAAAAGGATCATATATTTTAGTTTTCTCAGTAAACTAGATACAAACTTGATTATCATATTACAATTGCATACATAAAAAATAGAGAAATTTTTTACAATATCATTTTTCCATTTACCATATCACTACAAACAATTCATAAAACACATCCTCAAATCCTGAGGAAAGAAAAAGAATAATGTGGTGAGCTAAAATGTCGGTTATTTGTAATCATACACAATAATATTTTAAGTAATGGATAATATAGATGTAGTAAATGATAATCAAATAATTCTATATAAATTATCTAATGAGCGATCAACGCATCCATGTATATCACTAAAAATTAAATAATCACATGGAAATCAAAAAATAAATTCGTAATGATGGAATGGATAATTTTGGCCATTGAAAACATACTATTGAATAATTGTTCCAAGAAATTTAAAATACTGAAAATGCCATTTGTTATGACATGTATATAAATAGGTAATGCCTCAGCTAAAACCCAATATAGTTTTTCTCATGAGACCTATCGATACAAAAATTAGATATATTGGGTCTCTCCCATCACATATTAAGTATAATGAATAACTCATTTGAAAGTTAAGAAACATAATCAACCCAAAAATTTATATTGAAATACAAGAATAAGAGTTGTTAATAATTTTAACAATTAATAACCACTGTCAACATAAAAATCTATATTGGAAAACTATTATATGAATATTAATATATTACCCAGTCATTAAAAATAATCATAAACCATCCAATGTTCTATGGAAAATGGTATCAACATAGTAAATCCCATCCAAATTGATCATAAACCGTCCATATAAACAATAAATATGATATCATTACAACACATGCCCAATAATTTATAAAGAAAAATGAGGGTTTTTATCATTCATGAATAATAATCCTATAAAAATACCATTAAAATATTATTGGTGAAAATATCCTTTTAACATTGAAAAACAATTTCAAAAGAGGAAAATTCTTATTTTATTAAGAAATCAAATTTCTTTTAAAGTATCTTTGTAAACTTATAATGGATTATTCAATGTAATGAGTGGTAATGTTTGAAACTAATTACACACTTTTCATATATGTTAAAAAAATTCACACTATTATAAAAAGTTTAAAATGAAACTCCCTGAGAGTTTGTGAATTATTATTTTTTAAAAATAATTTATCTTTTCTTATATTTTTCATTTTACAAAACATTGAAGATATTTTATTTTATATCAAAGCACTATGTTTATATTACGTTATTCACAACACCCAGTTAATCATGAAAAACAGACAATATAAAATTTTGTTTTATCTATATGAAACACTGAGGTTATCTTTCGTTATATACAATAATGAGATTCCACAATTGCTTTCTTATCACATAAGATTGAGTTTTATCAAAAAATAGAAATACATTAAAATGTTATTACAAAATATAATAAGATATAACCAATATGTTAAATTAGTTGTGATGAATAGTAATAATTAATTTATGAAAATGTATGATTTAGAGATATATAATATGAATTCATAGGTTACCAATTGATTAGAAATGAATATTAAAACTAATTTAATATAAAGGGAAAGTTTTTAATTTTTAGTGTCACTAAGAAATTTTACCCTAATAAATTAAATTTTTTACAATTAGTGAGTGATATTAATGTAATATATTTGTTTTATATTCTGTAATTTTTATATTCATACAATAGGGTTTAGATACAAAAGATAAGAACAATCCCAATTTTATACTTAAAAACCACTATTTTTATTAAGGCATTTTTATCACCATTAAATAGAGAACCCATTTTAAATCCAAATATTGGAAATTTTATAGATTTAATATGTTAGGATAAGAAAAATATTTTAAATTTGAACAAAATCATTATGTTAGGTAAAATTGAAGGTGTTTTTCTAAGATTTTTAAATTTTTAATGAATAGAGAAAAAACTGAATTTTTGTTCAGAACTACTTTTTCATCTAATTTCATTATAAAGATAAAATACATATTAAAATGGTTTAAAAGTTTAATTAGATAATATTTTAATAAATAAATATTATTTAGGTCATTTATATAATATTCCTTTTGAAATTAGTTATAAGAATATAGCAAAATATTAAATATTTTTACTTTAAAAACCTACATTGTCAACCCGTTTGCGAGAGTAAATTTAAACTAATTTCTGCCAGTTATGTGATTGAAATTTGGAAACTGTATTCCTTATTTGGAACCAATGAAATATCTAGTTTCTAATGATGTTGAATTATTTTTTTACCACAAATATTGGTGAAAGTAATTAAAATTAATAACATTGATTAAGGTAAATTTACGCTTATCTAGGGACCAAAATATATATTTAAGACAAAAAACAACCTAAAACATGTAAAAATCTATTTTATAGCCATATTTATACCATATACTCCCTTTTATCTACATTTTAAAATTAGTTTATCCACATTAAATAAAAAACATGGGTGGGGTTACCCTTTTCTAAAATATTTCAAGAGTCACATTCCTCATCCACTATAAAAGGCATCATCTCCTCTCACTTACTCATACCTCTCAAGACACATCGGTATGGCTAAAATAATCCAAATTAACTCTATAAAACCCATTAATTCTTCATTTAATCCTACTGTGAGTATGTGTACTTATATGAAATCCCTTTGATGCAATCAAAAAGGAGTTACCCGATTTAGAGGTAACACCCTCCCTCAATTTTCATTGTTTTATTTTCATTCTACAATCTTTAAAATATAGTTATTACCTGAATGTATAAAAAAAATATAATCAATATAATATGATTTTTATGATATTTTTTTGACCTAAACATACACTTACATCCATCTAAGGGGTATCAAATATACTATTTACGTGTGTCATGAATTACAACCTCACTAAACGATGATTGTTCATTTTTCCTTTACCACCTCTCCGGATGGGTATTATGATGCAAAATATTTATATATATGATTTATGTTATATTTAATATATATTTTTCTTTATTTAATTATTTTAAGACACATATCTTATATGATAATTCTGTTTGAGAAAGTGTGGACTACCACCCCCTCAAAGTGATTTGATTCGTTCACTACCTACATATAATGAAATAAGGAATAATTTAGTGAATATATATTATATATAAGATATAATAAATCTATAATAATTATATATATATACACATATATGTATTTTACATTATTTCTTTCAACATGAAAATTAAACGGATGTAGTATTCATGCGTACCTATGAATTTCCATCTCTATAAATGGTGTATTGAATTTCATTAATATATATCCTATGAATTATTATAATACAGCTATAATTTAAATTAATTATATTTAAAACTGGTTTTTACATTCTGGAAATCATTATAAAAATATATGGCCTAAAGATATAACAAATCAAGATAGATGTGAAAAACAAATCAGATGTCACCTGAAGTGAAATAGTAACATAGAATTGTTAAAAAGACAATAATATAAAGACATAATAATACAATATATGGAATTGTAATTAAGAAAATTTTATATTTATTTTATGGGATTTTGGAATGAGTACGACAAGAGTCAACACATATGGTAATGGAATTTCATCCAACCTTCTATTACTGTGAGATATATGGTCTATTCACCACTAATATTTATTCTGTGGTATGTAATGGCCCGGACCTCTCCGGTCCATTACTGTATGAATTTTAGTGTTGGAGGTGTTCTGGGAGGTCAAGGGGACTTATCCTCAACACTTGGCCAATTTTCAGTTCTGTGAATAGTGTTTCCAGTTTTATGAACAGTAACAGATCGGTCTGACAGATCGGTCTGACAGATCGGTCTGACAGATCGGTCTCATAGATGGGTCTGACAGATCGGTCTCACAGATCGGTCTGACAGAGCGATCTCACAGATCGGTTTCACAGATTGGCTTCACAGATCGGTCTGACAGATCGGTCTCACAGATCGGTCTGACAGATCGGTCTCACAGATCGGTCTGACAGATCGGTCTCACAGATCGGTCTGACAGATCGATTTCACAGATCGGTCTGACAGATCGGTTTTACAGATCGGTCTGACAGATCGGTGTCACAAATCGGTCTGACAGATCGGTTTCACAAATCCACTACTAGAAAACGGCCTATACCCATGGTTCAAAACCGTGGGTATAGCCCCCAAAACCGTGGGTATAGCCTATCCCCACAGTTTTGGGAACCGTGGGCTGGAACGACGTCGGGATAGGTCCCCAGCCTATACCCACGGTTTTCCAAAACCGTGGGTATAGTTGTCCTGCCACCATGTCACCGAAACATATCCAATTTTCATGGTGTCAACGACTTTTACCCACGGTTTCAAAACTGTGGGTATAGGTCCTAAAATAATGCAGGCGCCGAGTTTCGATCTCGCGACCTCTCCGCTGGAAACACTGCGCCTAACCACTACCCTAACATCACCTATATGTATATATATATATTTAGTTAAATATATTTATAAAAACCGTGGGTATAGAGGGAAGAACCGTGGGTATAGGGTTCCTGCCAAAAAAAATTCCTTCCTGCGAAAAAAAAAAATTTCCCGCGCACACCAAAGTGACCTATACCCACGGTTTTTCATAACCGTGGGTATAAGAATTTTAGCCTAGACCTATCCCCACGGTTTTCCCCAAAACCGTGGGTATAGGTACCCCTATACCCACGGTTTTGGGAAACCGTGGGAATAGGTCACTTTTCAGGACTTATCCCCACGGTTTGGGAAAACCGTGGGGATAGACCCCCCCTATACCCACGGTTTTTGAAAACCGTGGGTATAGGTCTTGAAGAGACACCTATACCCACGGTTTTCCAAAACCGTGGTTATAGGGGGGGTCTATCCCCACGGATTTGGAGAAAACCGTGGGGATAGGTCAATTTTACAGTAGTGATCGGTCTGACAGATCAGTTTCACAGATCGGTCTCACAGATCGGTCTGACAAATCGGTCTCACAGATCGGTCTGACAGATCGGTCTCACAGACCGGTCTGATAGATCGGTTTCACAGATCGGTCTGACAAATCGGTTTCATAGATCGGTCTCACAGATCGGTCTCACAGATCAGTCTCACAGATCGGTTTCATAGATCGATCCGACAGATTGGTTTCATGTACAGTAACGGTGGGTGAATAGTGTTTTTAGATTCCTACAGTTTTGCCCCTTTTGACGTTTCCTTTGACGTAAATTACATGTAAAGCCTTGTTTTAAGGGCTCTTAAGGCCGTTTCAAAGGCCATAAATCCTATATTAATTATTCCTACGGCTTGGAATGTATTTACTTGGTCAAACTGTGTGGGTTAATGCGATCTGTTTTTAACGAAGAATTAACTAGATCATAAATCGTCGCCCCATTAAATCTTCAAAAAGGGATGAAATATCATTCTCCCTTGTTTTTTCCCTTTGTTCTCATCTAAGAGACACTAGAACCTTTCAATCATTACTGTAGGAGTTGCACAATCAATCTTTACTCCTAGGATTGGTTCTGCACTGTTTTGGATGCAACCGAGCTGTGTCAGTCAATCTTCCCAATAAGGTATGTTTTATCGTCGTTGTTTTGGGGATCATCTTCTCTTTTTTCTCCCTTCCATATTATACCATGTAATTTCCAAGATTCTAATGGGTTTTTCTTGGGGTTGGTTGGTACTGTCGTACCGTGGCATCTTCTGGAGGATGCAGTTGTCACGAGAGGAGGATTGTGACACGTTGTGTGGATAAAGAACATTAATAACTATTTAAGGTAGGGGATTCATGGCTTCTCTAATTGTATATGTGAAATCGTAGAATTAGCATGATTTATTCCTTTGGATCATAATGAAATTGACCTAATTAAATACTTGAACCGGATTAAAAGAATTGGTTGATAGCATGTTGTTTCTTTGTACCGTGATAATGGTTTGCCTCATGTTTTGCTAGATATAGGGATATCTATGTTTTCTTTGATTATTTGTTCGTTCTTGATGGAAATTGATAATGAACGTAAAGCCAGATTTAATTTTTAATTTAATTGGCTAAAGATAAAGAGGCATGTAAATGAATCTGGTCGTTGTCATTGTTGTAGTTGTTCTAATTTGAGGTTAATAAAATTAGGGATGTAAGAATGGTTATTTAATTGTGATAGCTTACTGATTAGATATTTCGTAATTGGAACCTGTGAATAACAAATCTGCTAATTCAATATGGATTAAAGAATAGATTGTGTGAGAATTTCTTAAAGGGTTATGAGTTACCCTCTTGATTGTTAAAGGTCCAAGAGCCCATTGATGTGATTGTTGTTTTCCTACTGCTTGTGCTGTGATGTGACCCTGGAGGGGTGTTGAGATATGTGGAGGCATGGAGGCCTTGTGGTTATGGTAGCGGATAACGCCTAGGTGGCGAGATGCATCAGCTTATGCATGTGGGTGTCGGGGAGGACACCCAGGATGATGGTATGGGATGAATGTGATGGATGGATGTTGGTGGTTTTGTTTGGTTGCTTATCTATTTTACTTTTCTCCACTGCTCAGGCAGTTGGTATTTCTTACCCTCCTTCCGATGAAGGCAAAGACACACAGGGTATTCCACGTGCTTTCTATGTTTAGCCTCTCGAGGGAGAATGAGTCTATGCTCTTGCTATAGGCGGAAATACTCAACGGGTAGTATATATACTCACCGTGTTGAGCCCCCTTTGGGTTTAGTAGCATATGATGCCTTTCTAGAATGCCTGGGAATATGGTAAAGTAATTATGAAATGAAAGTTTGATTAAATGGTGATAATCCATGGGGATGGAGATACTGGAATTTAAAGGTGATGTGAATCTTAAAAGGAGAAGTTGCTTTTGAATGTGATTCCAATTCAGTTTAATGTGGAATTGCTCATGGTTAATTAATGTTTAAAGAATTAATTAACGTACAGTGGAACTGATAAAATGAGAATAGAGTAATCTAATAAAGCTCTTCAAATGTTTGTGTGCTTATAGGACACCTAGTCTTAGAAGTAGCATCTTGGAGTCTGAGAGACGTTAGCTGCAGTTGTATCTAAGACGAGGTAGTGTCCATAGTGTGGATGTGAGTTATATATATTCTGTACTTGTGTATTTCTATACGCTACTCCACCCTGTCGGTGAGGGCAACTAACACCCCGGGGATTCTGAGCGCTGGGGGGTGTTTTCCCAAACATTCTGATGGGAGGTCGAATGGCTGACTACCCCCTTTGGCCCCGCTCTCTTCTCTTGGTAGATACATGTGCCAACGGGAACACCGGTTAGTTTCCCCATATATGTGTGTAGAGGGCTGTAATGACTTGTGGTTATTTCACACACATATATTCTGGATATAGTATCCTATGGACTACTATAGGTGTAACGTGTATAGGATGTGATGGCTTGAGGATCCGTACTCTGCGTATGGGCTATAATGGCTTGAGATATAATACATGATGTATGATACACATTATGCGGGCTGTGGTGGCTCCCAGAACTTACCTGGTTACTTTTGGTTGGGCGGATAGTGTGGTGCTTCGCCCAGGTGTCTGCGGGAAAGCCTCTGTGGTGCACGAGGTGCAGATTGTGGAGGTTAGCCCAGGTGTCTGCGGGCAAGCATTGGAGAGAGATGCACATGACGTATGTCGTTGGGGAAAAGCAGAAAACCAGTGGGGAAGTATTAGCGAGGTACCCTTGATACTCTTTATTATATGCTATATTATTGTATGCGTTACTTGGTGAGAGTAGCCATGGTGAGGTTGGGAACTTAGTATACCTGTTTAGCTGATGAGTTAGTTTCCGTTTTTGTTCACTGGGCTTTAGCATGTTTTCTTTACTTTTGCACGAGAGGCTTGGGGAGGATCCTACTGAGTATACTGTTATACTCACCCTATGTACATATAAACGGTTTTTCAGGTCACTTGGAGAAGGTTGGATATCAACCTGGTTACTACTAGCTTTTGGTTGGAGGAGGAGCTGTTCGGGCTTGTGGTCGCTGTCATTTTACTTTCTTTTGGGTACTTTTAGTTTCACCTTTTTGTTGTAGTACTTTTGCATGACATTTCATATATGTACTTGGATTTCTTTTATATTTCACTTATGAGTTGGAGTTTATTGGAGTCTATTTTATCTCTCTCTTCTGCATGTGTTCTCTTAGAGGGTAATGCCTCCCATTTGTGTGTTTATTATACCCTCGGTGCTAGTCTCTAGCCCAGGGCCTACTGGAGGCGGGACTCGGGGGGACACTCTCCCTCTTCTCACATTGCCGGCCCAGGAGGGGTACACTTTGTAGGGAGGGGTTCGTGACATGGTATATACACTTCCCTTTAAAATTTAACCTAATGAATCATCTTGATTTCATTATATTATAAGATCCATGAAATTTTAATTTATTACATGGGTAGTATGTTTGAAAAATACTTTGTGATAAGAGTTTATTGAAACAATCTAATTGCTTTTTGAGATTAGTTGTGATGATAGTTACTTTGTTAAAATATTATGATCCACCTGTCGAAAGCACTCATTAATTTTATTCACCGTTGGTTATTCATGATATATTAACATGTAGTTAACATTTTTCATCACTTTGTTAAAAAATATAGTTATGATTGTTTAAATAAAAATGTAATTTAATCTCTCTTCTTTCTGAAATATTAGTTCCTTAAAAACAAATTTTTCTAAAAAGGGTTTCCAAGAATATTATACTATTATACTATTAGGTTTCAAATAAATATATAATTTTTTTTCTTTTACCAATGCTATAAAAGAAATATTTTTGTTTAATTTCGAACAAAGCATTTTCTAATATTTTATTGTGCAAAAATAATGTTCTTGTTTCCTTGTTCGACATATATATATTTAACAGCCATTATTTCTATGATGTTTACATTGATTTTTTAAAAGGATAATTTTTATGAAAATGATTTTAAAAATTAATTTCAATGAAATTGTTTTCAAAACTTTTTCCTGATTTCATTATAATTTACAAGGTATTTTTCTAGAGAAGTATTTTTCAAAAGGGTTTTCAGATTATTTTAAATGTTTTTATGGGAAATGGTTTTAAATTTTTTTTAAGCATCCTAGATAAGTTTTAAAGGAAAAATATTTTTAAAAAGATTTCCAATGATTTCTTTATATGGTTTTATGTTGTTTTTTCAAAATGAGTTCAAATCATCCTTTATAGGTTTTCAATGAATTTTTTTGGAATTGTTAATGAATATGAATTTATATGTTTTAAAGGAAAATTATTTTCCAAATGTTATAAAAGATAAATATATAATTTTTCAATGGAAAATTTATTTTTAAAATGTTTTAAATCTTTATTCATAACTTCTTAATATATTTTTAATGAAATAGATTTAAAAACAGTTTAAAACTTCATTTATATGTTTTCATGGAAATTGGTTCTCAAAAGGTTTTATTTGTCTTAAAATTTTATTTTTCATTAAGAACTGATATTTTTATTAGGAAATTTTTTCAAAATATAATTATATGTTATTTTCCATATAAGATGAATTATATTGATGTTACCCAATCCCTTTTAGAAAATAATCCAAATGTTTAATTCATATTTTTTATTAAATGGTTTATATTTTGATGGAATGGTGATTTTAACACCATTTTATATTCCAAGAGTTATATGATTTTAAAAAATTCTTCCATTCACAAGTTAGGATTTGATTAAAAAAGTATGAAACTTATCAATTTCCACAGGCTAAGATATTTTTACATGTTTATGATACCCATATCATTTCATGGGTTATGATATGATTGTTTATTAATTTTTGGTTCATTTTTGTATGATTTCATTATGTAATATGTGGGACTAATATCTAGCTCGAATTTATAGGGTCATTATTTATATTTTATTAAATATACTAAGATGGTATTGCGAGTGAACCTTGACTACTAAGATGGCCATGATAGTTAACCACAACTACCAAGATTACATGAGGAGTGAACTCATGCTACTAATATGGCCATGGGAGTGAACCATAACAACCAAGATAGTATGGGGAGTGATCCCATAGTTCTTATATGGTCTTGGAAGTGATTACATGGATACTATAGATGTTATATTATATTCTTATGTGTTTACCATAATTCCAATTTTTATTCGTCTGTTATGATTTCATAGATTATGTTCTTTATTTGATAATTATCCATGTCTTATGAACCTCAAAGATTTAGGGAATGATTCATATTTATGATCTTTGACATGTATGCTATGATCTTATGTTTTCTTGGTCATTCTCTCAAGTCCTTATGTTCCTGATTATACTTACATGAATAACTTATTAACAATTACTGAGGATCTGAGCTCACTCCTTTCTATGTTTCCCTTCCATTGTTGTGATGATATGTATTTTTTTTGATTGGACAAAAAAGGATTTTATTAAATAAGAACATTTTGTGAGATAATGTATGAAATTCATGTATCAGTGTTTATGTTTCCATGTTTTCAAATATAGTAGAATAATTTGGACTTTGGGTGTATATTTTTATAATGTTTTATATATTCCACAATAGTGATGTAATGTATATGTATTTCAATAATGTATTAATATAGTTGGTATCATATAAAAGTTTTAGATAACCTTTGTAAACTAGGATGAGAAAAATTTAGTGATATCCCTAGGTATATTTCTATATATGTCTTTTTATATAAGTATAAGGATAAGTTTAAATTTAAAAAATGTATTGGAGTTTTCGAAAAGGATAAAGTGGTTGGTTTACTAGAAATAATACCATATCTAGATACTACAAGTGGATTTGGATTGGGAATATATTTAACTAGGGGTAAAAACAATGACAAGATATTCCAAGTATGACTCGGGATAATCCAGTACACGAAAATGGACCTTGATGCATATCTAGTTTGACACTGTGAGGGGATATGTTTTGGGAATTCACCAAACACATCATAAAAAATAATAATGGATTTAAATATAAGTTGGATATTAATAACCTAGGATGAACCAATGGTGTCATAGTTAATGAAGGTTTCATGATTTAGACATCCTATTAGTGATTATTTTCATAACTATGTGGTTTTATACTAAGATAAGTAATGATCACACTATGCTTATGGTTTTAGTATATTATAGGAACATGAATGGACTTGATTAATATTGAATGTAATGGATAATTTACTGATGAAAAGTCAAGTTGGATGATCACTTGAGTGAAATATGTTGTGATCATGCCTAATCGGTTTTCACAGAACATTACTAACAATTTATACCTTAACCAACTCTTGGACTTCCTAAGGAAGAGAAAGAATGAGTTTCTTGAGCGTTTCTGTGATAGATACCATGGAGGAAAGATTATTTGGTTTCCTTTATGTCAAGAATCTGGAAATAATCACTTAAGTGAATGTCTTAGAGGAACTATAAGTTGTTCTGACTTTGGAAAAGAAGGACACAAAGCAAGTGACTGCAACAGATAGGTGAAGATTTGGGTTTAAAAAATAAATGATAATATTTCCCCCCCATAAGTCATTATCAAAGGTCAATTGACTTATGTTTGAAATAAAGGTCAATTATTAAAATCAATATCCTTGAGTAAAGGTTTTGAAGGGAATCAGTATGTTTTTGTGAGTAATGGTTAAATTTTAGATGATAACAAGAATATAGATTAAATGTGAAAGGAAAGATGCATTGTGTAAGATAATGTGGTATCTTTGTTAATGGAATAATGATTAAGTGGAATAATTAATGTTTTTATGTATTTGGATTCAATAATTATGTTATATGAAAGGTGAAATATGTAAGTATTTTCAGGTTAATGTTTTTTAACTAATGATTTCTATTAATACATTGAATGGATCAGGTTGAAAAGAGATTTGATTTAATTGAAGTGTGATGTCCTTGTAAAACACATGATTAAGTGAAAGGTAATCCTTAATATGTTCATTATGTTATGATAATGTAGTTTGGATAAATATATGTTGGATATATGTAAACTGAATGTTGTTGATTACATTGGAACTAATTATGGACCTTTTTACATGTAGTTTATGATATCATAGATGATGTTTATAATTTCATGTATTTATGGAATATATCCAGCAACCATTAGAATAATTAAGAATGCATGTTTTCCAAACGTATTTATCTAAATTCAGGTTGTTACCATGTTTTAATAGATTATATGATCAAGGTATTCACATGTTTGAAATGGGACAACCAAGATATACAATGTGATATATGGCAGAATCAATGCTAAAATGATTTCATGACTTCATTTATAGATTTTTTGGATTTTTATCATTCATTGGGGTATAAGGTTAACCATTCCTATAAATTTTAAGTTAAACTCTAGAAGAAGTAATTATGCACTGAGTTTTACTAAAAACCTTCTCTAAAAGGATATTTAGTAATTATCCTTATTTCAAGGTCATCCATATTATTTGTTGGAAGTTATATTATCATGGTTTTGGAAAAAGACATCATGTAAGTCGAGTGATAGAAAATCATTTAGATAAATGTTGTGGGTCTTGAACCAATGATTTAAGGATGATAATGGTTTCATGCCTACCACTGGCCTACGTAATGTCCAGGTAAATGTGTAATTATTATTTTTTGAATATTTATTAATTATGAACCTAAAAAGTTACATTTTATGTTTATATATTAGTGTATTATTCATATTTTTTTGAATAATTGTTATAATAATTGTTATAGTTTTCATTATTTTATGGCCCTTAAGATAAGTTAAAAGTTTATTTCAGCACTTCAGGCATCAATGTTAATTTTGGGACATCTATTTCAGAAAGTAATGGATGAATTAGAAATAGATAAAAGCAGAACTATTGAATAGAAATTTTCCTATATAAATATATTATGTAAATATATTTCATTGCATTCCTGTTCAATACAATAATTACTCAATGTTAGGAAACTGGTAAAAAAAAGTGTTGATCTAATAGCTTAATTTTGTTAAACATATGGTCTTTTAAATAATCAATTATTTATGTGATTGAGGCCCTTATCTTTTCTTTGATAAATCATTTATTTATGATTGATGACCTCGATCACTTCTTATAAAAATTTACACTTTTATGGCATGTCCAATATTCACACCCAACCAATTTTCTCCTCTCTGGAAACATAGTTATATTTTAATTTGTGTAAATGTTATGGTTCTATATTTCCCTTCTTAGGTAAATTTTTATTATCAATTTTTTTGATGTGGGTTTCTATGAATGAATATTTCATGTATTAAAAATTTTATAAAAAAATTAATTTTTATGTAGAAAAACATTTTAAGGGTGTTAGAATGTAACACCTAGATATTTTTTTAAATTCTTTTCAACTAATTTAATGTTTTTTATATTTTTAATTTTACGTAACACTGAATATAGTATATTTTATTTTTAAAGAAATATGCGTGTATTACCTTATCATAAACAAGAAGTTAGTCATGCACAACATGGAACATAAACCTCATCATTCTCTACATATAATTCCATGGTTATCTTGCATTATATGCAATCATAACTTTCCTCAATGACTTTTTTAACATGCAAGACCGAGTTTTACTAAAAATTAAATAATCATTTAAATGTTATTAAAACATTAATTAATATATAACCTAGATGTTAAATTAGTAGTTATGAATATTATTAATTTATCTATGAAAATATATAGTTTACATAAATATATGATGACTTCATAGGTTACTAATTAATTATAAATGAAAATTAAAACCGATCAAATATAAAGGGAAATATTATTATTTTTAGGGTCACAAATCCATTATACCCAAATAAATTAAATTTATTAAAATGGAAGAGTGATTTGAATGTAATATATATGTTATATATTCAATAATCTTGATATTAATCAAATATATTTTATATACATAAGATAATAACCAACCCAATTTTATATTTACGAACAAATATTTTTATTACGGATTCTTTAACACCCTTAAATGGAGACCCCATTTTAAATTAAATTCTTTGAAATTTTTTAGTTTTCATATGTCAAAATAGAATTCATAATTGAATAAATAACATAGGAATTATGTTATGGTTTATTTTTGGGGGTTTTTTTTACAGATTCATTTTCTAATAAATAATGAAAAATACTGAATTTTAATTCAAAACATAGATTTCATTAGGATAAATTATATTTTAAATTGGTTTCAAATTATAATCAGATAATTCTATACCATTTAATATAATATAGGTTATTGAGATCCTTTTAAATTTGAAATATGGTATAAAAACTTATCAAATGTTTGATTGTTTTTACGTAAAAAAATGCATTGTCGACCCAACTACCGAGTTAATTTTAAATTAATTTATGCCATATCTGTGATTGTAATTTAAAATATTGATTAAATATTTTGAATGATCATAATTTATAATGTATAATACGGTAAAATAATTTTTTTTCCAGAAAAATTAGTGAATGTAATAAAAATTAACTACATCCACTAAGGTATAATTAAGCTGAACTAGGGACTAAAACATAAATTAAATACCCAAAAAAACCTCTAAATATGTCAACAAAAATAATTTTTAATGAGATATTTAGAGCCTATTATCCCTGGTATATACGTTGGGCCATTATTGGATCAACTTTGAATAAAAAACGTGGGTGGGGTTTTGCTTTTCCAAATTAACAAAAGACTACCACGCCTCCATTATAAATGCCCTCCTCTCCTCCCACTTCCTCATATATATCAATCTAAATTGGTTGGACCAAACTATTCCTAAATTTCTCCCCAAAATCCATGCCTTCCTCAATGAATCCTAACATGGGAGGAAAAATTTCTATAGAATCCCTTTGGTGAAAACAAAAATGAGTAACCCAATTAAAAGGTAACACCCTCCCTCAAAATCCATTCTTTTATTTTTTCTACACTCTTTAAATATTAATATTCCATGATTGTATAAAAACATGTATCCAAAGTATACTTAGATGTTTTTATTATATGGTTTCTACCTAAACATACACTCACTTCCATTTAATGGGTATCAAATATACTGTTTATGTGTACGGAGAACTACCAGCTCACTAAATAATGATTGTTCATTTTTCGATTACCACCTCCCATGGTAAAAATTATGATGTAAAATAAATTTATATATGTTATATATTATATATTATGTATTATATTTATTATATTTATTATTTATTTAATATTTTTTAATTATTTCACAAAACATATCATTATTTTTTCAATTTTGTGTTAATATGATGATTTCTTTTGAGAAAGTGTGGACTACCACCCCTCAAAACGATGTGATTCGTTCATACACTGTATGGAATGAATTAAGGATGCATTTAGTGAATATATTTTATATATGATATTATACAGAAAAATTATTAATTATAAATATATATATATATTTATTTTACATTCTTTATTTCAACGTGATTATTAAATGGAAATAACAGTCATCCATACATACAACATACCATCTCTATGAATGGTGTATTATATTTAATTCTTCTATATTATATATGTTATTATAAAAAATAATTTGAATATAAATTATATATAAATAATTTTATAAATTCTAGATATCATGATATAAATATATGGTTCCAATATATACAAAATTAAGACACATGTGAAAAAAAAAGTAGATATTACTCGATGTGAGACCTTAACAATTAATTCTTAAAAACCAGGTATTATAAAGCCATAATAAGTCCATATAATGTATTAAAAGTAATAACCGGGTTGTGTGATAGATTTATAATAAATTTATATTTATCATACAAGATTTTTGAATGAGTACGATGAGATTCAAGAAACATGGTATGTGAGTTTCACCTCACATTTTATTAATCTGAGATACATACATTATTTCCCACTAGTTTTTATGTTGTGGTATATAAACTTGCCTTTGAAATTCTATTTCATTAATCTTATTTTTTTCCTCATATTATAAGGTTCATGAAATTAATATTTCTTACACAGGGATTATGGTTTAATGTAACTAAGTAATAAGAGTTTATTGAAACAGTCTCATCACATTTAGATATAGTTTATGATTACACCTCATTTATTGAAATATTATGATCTATACCTAAAGGGAACTCATTATATTTATTATCCCCAATTTATTCATGATATGATAAAGTATTGGAACGATTTTTCAACTATTTGGTACATAATGTAGTTAAGAATTTTTTTTGAAGGCCTGAATTTACACTCCCTTCGTTCAAGAAATATGTGTTCCTTCAAAACCATGTTTTCTAAAAAGGGATTAAACGAATATTATAATATTCTTCTATAATCATTAAAATATTTTTCTTACATCTTGGTCTCTTACTAATGTTTTCAAATGAAACTTCTTGTAAGTTTCAAAACAAGGAATATTTCTTACCTTTTACTGAGAAAAAGGAATGTTCTTCTTACCTTGTATGCCATGTACATATTTACCCACATTAATTTCTATAATAATTACATTGCATGTTCAAAAGCATTATTTTTAAGAAATTATATTAAAATTATGTTTCAATGAAATGGTTTTCAGAACATTATTATTATTTATTTATAATATTCTATGTATATTTCAAGAGAAGTTTATTCAAAAGGTCTTTTTAATTATTTTATATGTTTTTAATGAAAATTATTTTCAAATTTTTTTTAATCATCCATTATATGTTTTCAAGGATAATTTTTTCCAAAATATTTTTAGATCTTCCTTTATAATGTTTTAGGGAAATTTGTTTTTCAAAATTATTTCAAAGCTTAATTTATATGTTTTCAAGGAATATTGTTTTCAAAATATTGTCAAGGAATCCTTTAAGAATTTTGAATGAAAATAGATTTCAAAATGTTTTTAAAGATACCATTATAATTATTACAAGTAAAAAATGCTTTTAAAATGTTTGAAATATTTAATTATATGTTTCAAAAGTATTTTAAAAAAAAATTCAAAATATTTTCAAAAATAATTTATATATTTTCATAGAAAATGGTTTTCAAAATGTTGTAGGCTTTTAAAAATTATTTTTCATGATGAAAGTATGTTTTCATTAAGAAATGTTTTCAAAATATATTTCCATGTTATTTTCCATCAAAAACGACATCTGTTGATGTTACTAATTCTATTATTGGAAATGAACCAAAGGTTTTATTCATATTCATTCATTTATGGTTTATGTTTTAAAGGAATGATTCTTATGACACCCATTTATCTTCCATTGGATATATTATTTTTGAAACCCAATTCCTTTCATGGGCTATGCTATCATGAAATGTTAGTGAAACATATATTTTTCCTCAGATTAAGATATTATTACATGTTTATGACACCCATTTCATTTCATGGGTTACAATATGATTTTTTATGAATTTTTGGCATATGTACCTATGACTACATTATGGGAAAGGTGGGAACTATAAATTCGTCCAAGGAATTGGGTAAAATTTTATATCTCCTGAGAGAGACTAATATAGTCTAGGGCGTTAACCATGACTACTATGAGGGCCATGGGAGTGAACCATCACTACCATGGTGGTATCAGGAGTTAACTCATACTATTAAGATTTCCATATAAGTGAACCATTACTACTATGATGGTATGGGGAGTGAACCCATACTACTAAGATAGTATTGTTAGGTTTCCTTAGATACATTAGAAATCATATTTTATGCTTATGGTTCATAAAAAATTTAATGTTTTATTCCTATGTTATGATTTTAAGGATTATTTGTTTATTTCATTTTGATTCATGTATTATGAACAACAAAGATTTATTACATGATTAATGTTTATTATATTTTATATAAATGGTGTGATCTTATTTTTTTATTATCATGTTATCATATGATTATAATCATGATCATTCATACTTGTATTCCATATTTATCATTATTAAATATCTGATCTCATCTGTAACGCCCCGACCCCAGTTACCCAGAGTCGGTGCATTATTACATAACATTGGCATGATCACGAGAAAGATCAAATCTCGAAAGACCGATTGGTTTAGTAGCCTTGGAAACACTAGATATATTCATAAAGTTTTACATTACATCATAAAGTGAAAAACTACTACAACAACATAGTCTCCATATTCCACACTCATATCCACACATTCTATCCCTGTAGGTCATTTATAAATTACTTTTTCACATCCTGGGAAAAATAAAACATAGAAAAGGGGTGAGCTCAAATGCCCATAAAGGATAACAATATAGCGGAAACTTTCATAAATAAGAATAAACAGTTAAGGCAATGTATAAATTAAAACAAAAGTCTTTTAAGCTTGAACTTCAACATAGTATGGCAAAAATAAAATGAAATAATTCCATTTACTTATTCACATGGATATTCTACTAATCAAATAATCACATGCAATATCAATAACCACTTCCATAATGATGGAATACATAATTCCATACTATCATAACCACATAGCCAAGGCCTCGTGCCAAGACTACAAATAATATTTTGCCAAGGCCTTGTTCCAAAACACTAGTTTGTCTCATGAGACCTACTGATGCATCGAGGAGCTATAGCAGGCTCCACCCGTCACATATTTAGTCCAATGCATTCCTATATGAAAAGGTTTAAACATAACCTAAACATTCGTATTAAAACTAGCATACGAAATGTCAATACTTTCACCATAAACTATGAACAGTATAAAAATAGCACATCCACAGTCAAACATATCACAAAAACTTCAATACAGTATAGAAGTTTTGTATCATAATAAATCAAATTCAAATAAGCGTAAAATCCATCAAAGGATGTTGACATAGATGAAATCAAAACTCTTCTTAGAGAAATATCTCTTTCTATTTTGAAATCATTTAAGAGTCTTATATTTATGAAATAAAACATTTTCTTTGAAAATATTCTTATAAGCTTTTAAGGGAAGCTTCGACAATTTTATAACGGTGGAAAATAGCCGCACCCGCCGTATAAGTTAAAAAAAACTTTCTTACCTTAATTTTGTCGAAAAGGTTAAAAAGCACCTTGTTTGGAAAACGACGGAAATATTCCTTTATAAACCTCTTCTAAAAAGTCAAAGAATGGTATAAATGACTTTAAAACATATTCTAGTAAATATTAAAAATGTTTTGAAATTCATTTTTAAGAAACATGGATGTGGATGATAAAGAGATCCCAGTAGATTATTACGTATAAACAACCTCAGATAAGGAAGAGATTGTGAAATAACACTTACCTTGTAATTTTCCTTGGTTGGGGTAGGTTAACCTCCTGTATAATGGTGAAATAATTTTTATTAAATTATACAAGAATCATATACATTCATATGATATCATATATGATCTTTTATCATTGCTTTGTTAATAATATCTTAGTATTATCGTCGTTTCGGGTGTTAACATACTCGTTTTTTATATGTTTTGATACATAAGCCATGTTTTTCATGGATAGCTTGTATATTATTCATATACATAATTATATCAAGTCCTTAAACATTATTTTTAAATCATCAAATGATAATTATACTTTAATGGATACG
This sequence comes from Viscum album, assembly GCA_963277665.1. Classification (NCBI taxonomy): domain Eukaryota; kingdom Viridiplantae; phylum Streptophyta; class Magnoliopsida; order Santalales; family Viscaceae; genus Viscum; species Viscum album. Next base: position 539,010,960 of record OY728142.1, on the reverse strand, counting down.
ATGGAGAATGAATCTCATCGCGTTCGTGGAGACGGTAGTCCGTACGTACGCACGAGCGACAATATCATTCTTTTGATATTAAAATAATATACAAATGGATGGTATAACATATATAAAGAATCATTATCATGTTATATTTATTATTTACATGAGTTACACATCATTTTTATACCCATCCAAATAATAATTTATTGAATAATAATTACACCACGATGTGGAGACGGTAAGCCGTACGTACGCACGTATGGTGACATGTTATTCAAAGGGTAGATAGAATACTGAATATGGTTGTACCATATTTATAATAACATCACAATATATATATTATACTGGAGTTATTATTTTATAATGGTAATAACAAAGGAAGAAGAAGTGGAAGAGGAAAGGAACTTGGAAAAGGGGTGGTGAAAACATTACCTCTTCTTCTGGTTCTTCCTTTTGATTTGATCAAAAGGGCTCCTTATGTTGGATTTATGATCAAAATAAGGCCTCTAGGTTTTATTGAGGGAAGTTGGGAGAGTATTTGGTCAGATTTTGGCCGAACCAAAAGGCTTTGAAGGTGTGAAGAAATGAGAAGGAGGAGTGCCCTTTTATAAGAGGGGTGAGGGGCACCTTTGGAAAAGCTAGAAATATTAATTTATAATAAATTAATATTAGGTTTCTAATGGATACAAAGTAGATTATTTATATTTTAAGGTGGTGATGGGTCGAAAACCACTCAACCAATAGAATTTAGACAGGTTTGGGTACTTATATTAACCTTATATTTAAGTAATAACTCTAAGTTAATTAGTTTCACATTTACAATGTCTCTTTGTATTTTTATATTATATGGTTAATAAACTTACTATATACATCCAAGAGACCCCCAAGTGGTCTATTAATGATATTAATATCATGATATAAGTCTCTTGGACGATCCTTATATTTTTAGGAATTTAATATCAATTAATAATATAATATTTGTTTTAAAAACTCTTTTATGTCAATTTTGACACTACTCAATAGTTGATTTTTGAGAAACTCATAACAGAATGATTACTTCAAAAAAAATTAATTAAATCAATCCTAATATGTCATATTATCCTAGAAAATTATTTTAATTCATTAAAAGTCTCAAATTATATTTATTTGGGTATTTATAATATCAATTATTTTAATTTGTCACTATTATGGTAATTATTGCATCATAATTGTGTCATAATTAAATAAATTATTTAAAGTCTAAAAATTATAAATAAAATATAATTATGTAGGAAATCTGTTTTTCTTTCTAATGAATATTTATAGTTGAAAATAAAACATATATAACCCTATGTAAAAATTGTTTTTCTAAAAGATATATGCTTATGTAATTTTAGTACTTATTTTAACTTAATTAAAATTAAGTGTCCCTATCACCTACAAGTGGCTCCATAGGGTCCCAAAATCGACCCAAATATGCCTATGGTCGAAAATGTATCAACCAATAAGGCTAGGACACGTTTTAGGGTAATTTAGTATTATTATAATATTATTTGATAATCCTTATTTACCGGATTTACCCTTAAACATGGTAAATAAAATATTTACCGAAGTAATTATTCAAAATGTCTAAAAATAAAAGATACCTATTTACACAATTTGAACATCCTGATTCCAAATATAAAATCCATTTTTCCAAATTCAAAACACAGAAGTGGAAGAAATTAATTTAAAATTAATTCTCGTTGTTAAAACAAAAAGCGTGTTTTTAAGAGATAATAACTAACAAAAGATTGACACTTGTTTATGTCCGGTATAATTGTAAAATTATGTCCAATGACCAACATTGTATTAAATGGTAAAAATATATTCTTCATATACTTTAAAACCACTCAAATTCATAATTTATCACTATTAATTTTTTTGATTAAAAAAGTTGTTTTTAATTAAAATTTAGTAATTTTCACTATTCATCAAAATATTAATGTTATCCAAAAAGTACCAAAATTTCACCTTAGGCTAAATTCGATATTCCGAATCCAAAAATGAAGTCCATTTTGAAATATATAATATATATAATTTCAAAAAGTAGGTATACTATTCATAACGGCTAGTTTTATTGGTTGTGGTGTGGTAGAACTCGATGTTGCGTACAACACACGCTATCGCATTATTCAAAGAGAAGCGTACCGTAAAAGCTTGGGGTGTTACATTCTACCCTCCATCAAATAATTTCATCCTTGAAATTTCTATAATACTTATCACATGAAAAGTCTCGGGTGGTTCTTCATCATAAGTTCCTCCTGTTCCCACGTTGCATCTTCCATCTTATGGTTTCTCCACAAAAATTTTACCAGACGTGTCGTCCGGTTTCTCAGTACTTGTTCTCTCATATCAAGAATCCTGACGGGATCTTCACAATAAGACAGATCGGGATCCAGTTCTAATTCTTCATAGGTGAGTACATGCGTTGGGGCGGGCATGTATTTCCTCAACAGAGATACGTGGAACACATCGTGAACTTTGGAGAGACATGGAGGCATTGCCAATCGGTAAGCTACAACCCCAATTCGTTCTAGAATTTCGAAAGGTACGATGTACCTGGGACTCAATTTACCCCTCTTACCAAAATGTATGACTCCCTTCCATGGAGATACCTTCAAGAAAACATGATCACCGACTTGAAATTCCAAATCCTTCCTTCGATTATCGGCATAGCTCTTCTGCCTACTTTGAGCTGCTTTGATGTGATTTTGGATTACCTTCACCTTTTCAATCGTTTCCTCCACCAGTTCTAAACCTACATGTTTTCTTTCACCAGCGTCATCCCAACAGGTTGGTGTGAAACATCTCTTTCTGTATAACGCTTCATATGGTGCCATCTCAATACTCGAATGGAAGCTATTGTTATAGGAAAATTCTACCAGAGGTAAATACTGATCCCACATACCCTGAAAGTCAAGTGAACAAGATCTCAGCATGTCTTCTAAGGTTTGAATAGTCCGTTCTGATTGTCCGTCTGTCTGAGGGTGGTAGGCAGTGCTCAAATGAAGTTTAGTATCCAAGGATTTCTGAATACTCTTCCAGAATCTTGAAGTAAAACGGGGATCACGATCATAAACAATCGATAGGGGTACTCCATGAAGTCTCACAACTTCATTAATATATAGTCTTTCTAGACGTTCCAGTGGTAGATCATCTCTTATAGTAGGAAAATGTGCTGACTTGGTAAGATGATCAATAATAACCCATATTGCATCATTCCTTCTAGGAGTATTTGGTAGCCCCATGACAAAGTCCATTGTAATATTGTCCCATTTCCACTCAGGTATGGGAAGAGGTTGCAATACTCCACTAGGCTGTTTCCTTCCAGCTTTCACTTGTTGACAAACCATAAATCTTGACACAAAATCAGTAATCTCCCTTTTTATATTGTCCCACCAAAAATGTTCCTTCAAATCTCTATACATTTTGGTGCTCCCATGGTGTATAGAGAAATTGGAACTATGAGCATGATCCAGCAATTCTCTTTTTAGATCAGGTATATCGGGAACACAAAGCCTCTTCCCGAATTTCAAAATTCCATCTTCATACACAAAGTCTCTCAATCTCCCATCATTTATAGATTTAATTTTCTTTTGAAATTCTTCATCATCGGTCTGAGAACTCTTAATTATTTCTAGTAAATATGGTTTGGCAACCATTTGAAATAGCATTGATGTTTCACCTTCCCTGGTTATTCCCATGTCCATCTTCACTAGATCCATGAATATTGGATCCCTTTCAATTCTCATATTGTTCAAAACTCCATGGTCTTTTCTGCTCAAAGCATCTTCCACCTTGTTTGCCTTCCCCTTGTGGTAGTGTATCGTACAATCATAATCCTTGAGTAATTCAAGTCATCTCCTTTGCCTCATGTTGAGTTCTTTTTGTGAGAAAATATACTTTAAACTCTTGTGATCAGTATAAATCTCACATTTTTCACCATAGAGGTAGTGCCTCCATATCTTCAAAGCAAAGATCACAGCTGCTAACTCGAGATCATGAGTAGGGTAGTTTTGTTCATGAATTTTAAACTGTCGTGATGAATAGGCAATAACCCTATCATTCTGCATAAGGACACAACCAAGTCCTTTCTTCAATGCATCACTATAAATAATGAACCCATCATTCCCCGATGGTGGATTCAATATAGGAGCATTGACTAATCCTCTCTTCAGTTCTTCAAAACATTCTTCATACTCTTTTGTCCAAACAAATTTAACCCCTTTACGTGTGAGCTTCGCTAATGGGTTAGCCAATCGGGCAAAATTCTGGGAGAAACGTCGATAATAACCTGCCAAACCAATAAAACTATGTACCTCAGTTATAGTTGTAGGTGATTTCCATTCTTGGATTGCCTTGGTCTTAGAAGGATCAACAGATATTCCATCTTTAGAGACAATATGGCCAAGAAAAGAAATATCTTGAAGCCAGAATTCACACTTACTAAACTTCCCATATAATTCATACCTTCTCCGAGTCTTCAAGATAATGCGCAAGTGATTTTCATGATCTTCATAGCTTTTGGAGTATACCAAGATATCATCTATAAATACCACCACAAATTTATTGATATACTCCTGGAAAACTCTATTCATCAGATCCATGAATACAGAGGGTGCATTAGTCAATCGAAAAGGCATTACAGTAAACTCGTAATGCCCGTACCTGGTTCGAAATGCTTTCTTCGGAATGTCTTCCTTCTTCACACACAACTGATGGTATCCAGATCAAAGGTCAATCTTTGAAAAGTATTGAGCTCCATGCAGTTGGTCAAATAAATCATCAATGCGAGGTAGGGGATACTTTTTCTTTATTGTTATAGCATTGATCTCCCTGTAGTCAATACATAACCTCATGGATCCATCTTTCGTTTTAACAAAAAGAACAGGGGCTCTCCATGGAGAAACACTAGGGAGAATAAATCCCTTATTACTCAATTCCTCTAGTTGTTTCTTTAGTTCGACTAATTCTACAGTGTCCATTATATAAGGGGTCTTCAATATAGTCCTTGATCCAGGAATTAGATCAATGGAAAACTCAACTTCTTGTTCTGGAGGATTTCTAGGTAAATCGTCCGGAAACACATCTACATATTCTTTAACAATGGGTACATCCTCTATTTGAAAATTCCTTTCCTCACCCATAGTCATTTCATTCTCTTCCTCCCAAATAATTGAATTTAGTTGAGCTACTGGGGGTGGATCTAGATAAGAATTAGGTGTTGACGATTCTGCTCTAAAGATAAGGTGTTCCTTATTATCATCATCAAAAATCGTAACCTCTTTCTTCTTACAATAAAACTTCGCATCATAGTCCAAAAGCCAGTCCATACCGAGGATTATATCAAACTCAATCATAGTTATGACGATGAGATCAGCAGATAAAGAACATTTATGTGCTCTAATGGGGACTGATTCACAAAACTTTGTTGCAATGATACTTCCCTTAGGAGTTTTAACTGACAACTCCCTTGTTAAATCAAATTGGAAATATCTAATTTTCATAGAAAACTGGGAAGATATGAAATAATGCGATGATCCAGAATCAAATAATGCATTTTCTAAACTTGAGCAAACCATTAAATTACCTGCCACCACGTCTTTCGGAGCTTCTACCTCAGCAGTAGTGATAGCATAAGCTTGTCCTTGATCCCTTGGATTTTTCTAAGTTAAGTTATCATGACGCTTAGGACATTCATTTGCATAATTCCCCATCTCCCTGCAATTGTAGCACTGAACATTGGTAGCTTCCTTCTTCCCCTTACAATCACGAGCTTGGTGGCCTTTTTCACCACACTTGTAATAGACTCATGTTCCCTTCAGGAAAGTACCGGGGTGTTTCTTACCACATTTACCACATGATGGATATTCAACCTTTCCCTTCTTCCCCTTATTTCCATTCCCATATTGATCAGTAGGTCTCTCCTTCTCTTTCTTTGCTTTAATGTCATAAGACTTAGAGAATTCCTTTTCGGTCTTGATAGCACATGAGACAATGTCTTCGTACGATGAAAAGGATTGTGAGACTAATTCTTGACAGAGAAATGGTTTTAACCCATCAATGAAACGATCAATATTACTTCTTGGGTTATGTATATAATCTCCAGCATACTTTTCTAACCTTGTAAAGTTAGCCTCATACTTTGAGACATTCTCATCCTCCTTTTGTCTCAGACTCAGAAATAGCCTTTCCATATCTGCTCGATGGTCACGAGGAAAGTATTTTTCTAAAAAAAGATCTTTGAACTCCCTCCATTACATATTCAATACTTCATCATCTTCCATCGTGTTTTGAATCAATGACCATCATTGATCAGCATCTCCAGTGAGGCGGTAAACTGCCATGATAACTTTTTCTTTTTCACTACTCCCCAAAGCCTAAAATATTTTCTCTAGGGAATTTATCCATTTCTCAACTACTAAGTTATTTTTACACCCATTGAACGTTGGTGGTTGTTTCCTCATGAATCGATCTAACATTGATCCTCCACGCTGCGGATCAGGGTGTCCATATGGGTAAGGTTATTATTCATAACCTGAGTGAGTTTTCCCAGTATGGTGATTAGCTGATCGGCACCAGTTGCATCACCGGCTGCACTATAATTATCTTGAGGAGAAGGGCAATCCCTACATGGAATTCTTGCATTGATACAGTTTCCATTTCTTTCACTAGGCGCCATTTCTAAACAATGGCATAAACTAGATCAGTTTATGAATCAAAATACATAATCCCATACTTATAAAACACTTAACATAAATTGAACTATTTATGGATATAATCCATAATCATAAGAATGTTTTTTTTTGAGGAAGTATATACTTATAAACCCTTCATAATGACTTGTAAAGAAAATGATGGTTATCCTAAGCATATCCCCCGGGAGTGTCGTAACCAAGAGTGCAGCAATGCCCGTTGTCGTGCACTAGTTCCCATTCGAGTCTAGCTCAAAGTGGTGTTTTCGGGTTTTACACCTAGTTACATCTGTTCCAGAGCCACCTCTACCTGATCATATCCAGATAGGGATGTATTGCTTAGAAAACTCACAAAATCTCTACAATACCAAAATTCTAGGAAGTTCTTCTATACTAATCCTCAAAGTTCATCTTAGGTCTACGTGCTCTAATCAGAGTTTATCTAAATCTAGCTTCCAAGGTTTGTACTAAACTTCCTCTGATACCAACTGTATCGCACCGACCCCAGTTACCCAGAGTCGGTGCATTATTACATAACATTGGCATGATCACAAGAAAGATCAAATCTCGAAAGACCGATTGGTTTAGTAGCCTTGGAAATACTAGATATATTCATAAAGTTTTACATTACATCATAAAGTGAAAAACTACTACAACAACATAGTCTCCATATTCCAAACTCATATCCCCACATTATAACCCTGAAGGTCATTCATAAATTACTTATTTACATCCTAGAAAATATAAAACATAGAAAATGGGTGAGCTCAAATGCCCAGTAAGGATAACAATATAGCAGAAACTTTCATAAATAAGAATAAACATTTAAGGCAATGTATAAATTAAAACAAAAGCCTTTTAAACATGAACTTCAACATAGTATGGAAATAATAAAATGAAATAATTCCATTTACTTATTCACATGGATATTCTACTAATCTAATAATCACATGCAATATCAATAACCACTTTCATAATGATGGAATGCATAATTCCAGACTCTCATAACCACATATCCAAGGCCTCATGCCAAGACTACAAATAAGATTTTTCCAAGGCCTTGTGCCAAGACACTAGTTTGTCTCATGAGACCTACCGATGCATCGAGGAGCTATAGCGGGCTCCACCCGTCACATATTAAGTCCAATGCATTCCCATAGGAAAATGTTTAAACATAACATAAACATTCGTATTAAAACTAGAATACGAAATGTCAATACTTTCACCATAAACTATGAACAGTATAAAAATAGGTCATCCACAGTCAAACATATCACAAAACCTTCAATACAATATAGAAGTTTTGTATCATAATAAATCAAATTCAAATAAGCATAAAATCCATCAAAGGATGTTGACATAGATGAAATCAAAACACTTCTTAGAGAAATATCTCTTTCTATTTTGAAATCATTTAAGAGTCTTATATTTATGAAATAAAACATTTTATTTGAAAATATTCTTATAAGCTTGTAAGGGAAGCTTCGACAATTTTATAACGGTGGAAAATAGCCGCACCCGCCGTATAAGTTAATAAAAAACATTCTTACCTTAATTTTGTCGAAAAGGATAAAAATCACCTTGTATGGAAAATGGCAGAAAGATTCTTTTATAAACCTCTTATAAAAAGTCAAACAATGGTATAAATGACTTTAACCCATATTCTAGTAAATAGTAAAAATGTTTTGAAATTCATTTTTAAGAAACATGGATGTGGATGATAAAGAGATCCTAATAGATTATTATGTATAAACAACCTCGGATAATGAAGAGATTGTGAAATAACCCTTACCTTGTACATTTCCTTGGTTGGGGTAGGTTAACATCCTGTATAATGGTGAAATAATTGTTATTAAATTATAAAAGAATCATATACATTCATATGATATCATATATGATCTTTTAACATTGCTTTGTTAATAATATCTTAGTATTATCGTCGTTTCGAGTGTTAACTTACTCGTTTTCTTTTATATGTTTTGTTACATATACCATGTTTGTCATGGATAGGTTGTATATTATTCATATATAGAATGATATCAAGTCCTTAAAAATTATTTTTCAATCATCAAATGATAATTATACTTGAATGGATACGATGGAGAATGAATCTCATCGCGTTCGTGGAGACGGTAGTCCGTACATACGCACGAGCGACAATATCATTCATTTGATATTAAAATAATATATAAATGAATGGTATAACATATATAAATAATCATTATCATGTTATATTTATTATTTACATGAGTTACACATCATTATTATACCCATCCAAATAATAATTTATTGAATAACAATTACACCACAACGTGGAAATGGTAAGCCGTACGTACGCATGTATTGTGACATGTTATTCAAAGGGTGGATAGAATACTGAATATGGTTTTACCATATTTATAATAAGGTCACAGTATATATATGATACTTGAGTTATTTTTTTAGAATGGTAATAACAAAGGAAGAATAAGTGGAAGAAGAAAGGAACTTGGAAAAGGGGTGGTGAAAACATTACCTCTTCTTCGGGTTCTTCCTTTTGATTTGATCAAAAGGGCTCCGTAGGATGGCTTTCTGATCCAACTAAGGCCTCTAGGATGTATTTAGGGAAGTTGGGAGAGTAGTTGGGCAGAGTTTGGCCGAACCAAAAGGCTTTTATGGTGTTAAGAAATGAGAAGGAGGAGTTCCCTTTTAAAGAGGGTGAGGGGCACATTTGGAAAATCTAGAAATATTAATTTATAATAAATTTATATTCGGTTTCTAATGGCTCCAAAGTGGATTATTTAAATTTTAAGGTGTAGAGGGGTCTAAAATCACTCAACCAATAGAATTTAGATAGGTTTGGGTACTTATATTAACCTTATCTTTAAGTAATAACTCTAAGTTAATAAGTTTCACTTTTACAATGTCTCTTTCTATTTTTATATTATATGGTTAATAAACTTACTATATACATCCAAGAGACCCCAAAGTGGTCCATTAATGATGTAACTATCATGATATAAGTCTCTTGGCAGAACCTTATATTTTTAGAAATTTAATATCAATTAATAATATAATATTTGCTTTAAAAACTCTTTTATGCCAATTTTGACACTCTTCAATAGTTGATTTTTAAGAAACTCATAACAGAATGATTAATTAGAAAAAAATTAATTAAATCAATTCTAATATGTCATATTATCCTAGGAAATTATTTTAATTCATTAAAAGTCTCAAATTATATTTATTTGGGTATTTATAATATCAATTATTTTAATTTGTCACTATTATGGTAATTACTGCATCATAATTGTGTCATAAATAAATTAAATTATTTAAAGTCTAAAAATTATAAATAAAATATAATTATGTAGGAAATCGTTTTAACTTTCTAATTAATATTTATAGTCCAAAATCCAACATATATAACCCTATGTAAAAAAAAATTCTAAAAGATATATGCTTATGTCATTTTTGTACTTATTTTAACTTAATTAAAATTAAGGGCCCCTATCACCTACAAGTGTCTCGATGGGGTCCCAAAATCGACCCCAAGATGACTATGGTCGAACATGTATCAACAAATAATGCTAGGACACGTTTTAGGGTAATTTAGTATTATTATAATATTATTTTTTAACTCTTATTTACCGGATTTACCCTTAACCATGGTAAATAAAATATTTACCGAAGTAATTATTCAAAATAGCTAAAAATAAAAGTTACCTATTTACACAATTTGAACATACTGATTCCAAATATGGAATCCATTTTTCCAAATTCAAAACACAGAAGTGGCAGAAATTAATTTAAAATTAATTCCCGTTGTTAAAACAAAAAGTGTGTTTTTAAGAGATAATAACTATCAAAAGATTGACACTTATTTATGTCCGGTTTAATTGTAAAATTATGTCCAATGACCAAAATTGTATTAAATGGTAAAAATATATTCTAAATATACTTTAAAACCACTCAAATTCATAATTTATCGCTATTAATTATTTTGATTAAAAAAGTTGTTTTTATTTAAAATTTAGTAATTTTCACTATTCATCAAAATATTAAAGTTATCCGAAAAGTAGCAAAATTTAACCTTAGGCTAAATTATATATTCCTAATCCAAAAATGAAGTCCATTTTGAAATATAAAATATATACAATTTCAAAAAGTAGGAATACTATTCATAACGGCTAGTTTTATTGGTTGTGGTGTGTTAGAACTCGATGTTGCGTACAACACACGCTATCGCATTATTCAAAGAGAAGTGTACCATATAAGCTTGGGGTGTTACATCATCCCTTTTTAGGTTTCCTTTCTAGTGTTATGAAGATATATATTATGTTCAATGTGTCTAAGAGGGTTTCTAGTCAAGAAGAACATTTTGGGAGATAATATATCTCATTTGTGTATATGTTTGTATGTATCCATGTTTCTAAAGACATTAGAGTAATATAGTCTTTGGGAATATATTTTTATAATGTTTTAAGTATTCCACAAAAATGATGTAATGTTTATGTACATTAAAACAAGTTTGTTAAATAAAAATATCCTTTCTTCGAAAATAACAAGAAGATCCTTTAAATTGTTTTCTTTGTAAAAGGTCAAACGTGAGTAAAAACTTTTTTAATAAATCACTTGGATTGTGTTAAATAACTATTGATTTTTTTAATATATGGATATGGTGAAAATTTATTTTGACTGATGAGAGAAATAATGATGGTTTTATTTTAGCATGCTATTTTAGTCTATATGGTTCCTAAAACATTGAGGGGAAAACATGTATTAAAAAAATAGTCGATATCAAAAATCAAGATATTCTTGAAAAATAGATCATAAGATTTTATCATTGGAAACATAATTAAAAATATCGATAAACAATGAGATTGTAACATAAACCACACCCACTTTAGTAACTTTTGAATCATCAGACCCCTGAATTAAATAACATCAAATGAATTTTTTAAAAAAATTACATCAAATTTTATCTATTTTATAAAAAAGAAAATTTGAATTCTTTAAATGAAACAGATGCTTTCCATAAAATTAGCATTTTCCCTTTTTAATCAAAAAATAAATATATCCAAAAAATTGTCAATAATTACTCTAAGTTTATTATCAAAAGTATATTTCAAAAAATTATGTTTATTTTGTAAAATAAAATTTCTATAATTAGTAGAAATTAATTTTATGCTATGTATGAAAATAATGATGAAACCACCTTTAAAAAAATTAATTTTTCCGAAAAAACATTTATTTTTTATTTTAGGGATTATTACATTATATCTAATTAATTAAAAAGCTGATGTTGTCTTATACATTTACAATACATATAATTTTCATAATTTATTTATTCATAATCATTCCTTATGATTTAACATCTATGTTATAATGATCACGTTTATATAATATTATTCATATCATGGTTTATTAAATATCAGTTTGGCATGTATCTCATTCTATTATGGAGATTGAATTTTTCTAAAAAGAAATATTTCTTAATGTTTCAGGGTTTTAAAATTAACATTTAAAAATTGATGATATACTTAGTTTTGAAACCACAAGAATATATGATTCATTTGATAGAGGATCTATAAATAGATCTAATGTTCCTACAATCATTTATGTTGGATATGTTTTATATGTTTTTAATGGTTCATATAGTGTTTGACAATAGTAAAAGGTGTTTCACTATGTTATTGAGGATATGTATGGAATAAAACTGATTGATACTCTAGTTACTAACATCACTTGTTTTCATGATTAAAATGTTTCATCTTCTATCTATAAGTTATTGCAATGAGTTTTTATAGCTATTAAACAATTATATGAACATGCATAGATTTTTGTATATTAATGTATAATTATCTAATAAGAACATGATTAGATTAGGATGTCAAATCCATTTAGATATTCAGATGTTTGGAGGATCATCTAAGAGATTTATTAGAAAGGATGTTTCTAAAAGGTTTTGATTATTAAACAATCTATTGGTCATACTAAATTGTAATTTTAATTCCTATGTGGTATGAACTCATTCCTTAAGAATATGATTATGTTTCTTAAAGAAGAGATCTCTAGTAAGATATAGTAATTTAAGAAAATGCATCAACTATTTATTATAGAATATAGGTAATAAGATTGAAAATATATTATAATGATTAATTTCAATCTGTCTATGTGTTTTTCAATAATTTTTATCAAAGATGTATTTTTTATGATACAGTCATCTATAAGGATATATATATCCTTGTTGACATCATAGTATTTATGGATCAGATGTCATACATCGATATAAATATTTCTAGTAAAAATTTATTAAATATTATAAAAAAATCATCCAAAAACACATATCATGAATCATTTGGATTTTATAATGAGGTTATTTTATTTTCTTCAAGAAAAGAAGACCCCAACAGTGCCACTAATATGGCTTCAAAAATTTTTATTTTCTCAAACATGGTTGAAAATAATAATCCACTTTTTCATCTATAAATAATGTTTTATAGTTTACCAATGAAAATCAGGAATCAATTATTCATGTCTATAACAATAACATATTGACTTGTATTTATAGTCTTAGAGATGTATCCTATTATGATTTATTTAGTATCCTTCAAGTTGTTAAACTAGAGACATTTCCATTTGGATTTTATGACAATAGGAAAAATACATTATTGAATTAATATTGGCATAACATGATATAAGGGGTTGTAAGGAATATACATTTAGAGGAACATGTGTTTCTTGATAAATCTGGTGGTGTTTTAAAGATATCTACTTAAGAAGATAATAAATTAATTACTGGTGGTGAGAAAATTTATTACAATTTGAAAAACAAATTAGAAGAACTCCTTATGATTCCAACTATACTGGGAATGGAATCAGAATAATTATTTTGAATTCGAGTTAGGATGATATTTTGAAGAGGTAAATATTAATTAATTCTATTATTTTCTTTATTCTCCAGAACAATATTGATTCTCATGCAGCGTTGAGTATTAGATAAAAGGAGACCACGTTACAGTTTTTAAAATTTTAAAATCATATTCTAGAAAGAGTAAAATATCTCCACATGAAATCCTATAGATGTTTGATGGAATAAATTATAAGGGTTACAACTATCTCAAGAGATTGTAATCAGTTTATTATAGACCCGGTTAAAATCATTGGTAGGAGAACCATTGGTCTCTTGATTACTATTCCCATTATTAAACTCTTCTTATTCAATTCATATTCATTATGATTAACTAATAAAATTATGATTATATATTTCCAAAATATGTATAATTAAACAAATACAAGGGAGACTAATTGAGTGAGAGTATTAGCATCGACCGAGTTACTACAAAATAAATAATACCAGATAATAAATTAGAGGATATAATAGATGATAGTCAAAAATATACAATATAATAATGAGATTCATAGATAAATGACTTTAGATTATAACAGATTAGAGATCTTTATATCTCATGGATTAACGACCATATGATTTAAAAATATGATATAGGATTCAATATATTATATTTACCATTAATGAACAAAAATCAAGATATTAAATATGATAGATTAAAAACCAAAAATTAGGTACCAAAGAAATTATAGTTGAGAAAGAATAGAAAAAATAATTAAAAATAGATAACATATAAAACTATTTGAGTGAAAATATTAGGGAACAAAGATATGATATTTGAATATAAAAAGACATAAAGATCTAGATATCAATATTGAAGGTACTAGTCAATGGAATACATATTCCAATTAAAAAAATACACAAAAGAAGTAACATTTTACACAAAAAAGAAAATGAAAATATACACTATTTAGTATATAATACAATATTTTAGAAAAAAAGAAATACACAATAAAAAAATATAATAAAAAATATAGTTAAAATATTATATAATATACAATAAAATATACAAAAATATGATACAAAATAAAATTAAATATAAAAAAAATATGAAACCATAATTAATAATCTAGAAGATATAAATGATATTTCATAAGGGGTAGAAAAAAATAAAAAATACAATATTCAATCCAAAATATACAAAAATAAGATGTGAATAATGGTATAATTAAAAAAATATAAAACATGATTCAAAAAACATCATATAAAATATCTAATATATAATTCATAATAAATCATATGTTAAAATAGAGAGAGAAAAATAGGGAGATGAATTATTCTAGAATGAGATTCATTTGAATTGTATACATGTAATGAATGTTTCAACACCCTTCGAAAGTAACAACAGTGTAAAAAAAAGATGATTCCACTAAATGTTACACATACATATTTGAAGACCCTATAGTTTTTTCATTACCATTATTTAATTCATCGTCAAAATATATACCTATAGGATTTATCATTATTTTATCGAGAAACTTCTTCAATAATAATATCTATCGAATCACAAATGTCATAACAGAAAAAAATAATATTTTTATTTACTAGATAAAAAAGAATAAATATCAAACTCCTAACATATGATCTCAGATAATGATTGAATAAAAACATGGAAATATTTAATTAGTATTAATGATCATAGGAAGGGATGAAAAATGAGACCATACACATGATTAATGAGATAGATTTATAGTTAGAAAATTGAGATTAAATATCGAAATGGATATGGGGTGGAGACATAAGATACTATATGAAACAAGAGAGTAGATATGGATACCTTAGAAGGATATGGAGAATGATTAAATAGATAGATGGGGATGGAGATCAAAATTGGAATGGGCAGGATCTCTCTGGTCTATTCCTTTGTGAAAATCTGGCATTTAAGGTGTTCTAGGAGGTCATGGTGACTTACTTATAACACAATGAAAAATCCCAAGTTATGTGAACAATGTTTCAAGGACGGTAGGTCATATATTAGTAGTTTTAATAAAGTTTTCAGGACCAGTAGGTAATTTATTAGTAGGTTGAACAGTGTTTCCAGGATGGAATGTCATCTATCGGTAGGTGTATAGTGTTTCCAACTTCCTACAGTTTGACCTCTTTGATGTTATATTTGACATAAAATGAATTAAAATTATTTTTAAGTGATTTATGGCCGATTGAAAGACCATATATCCCATATATGTTTTTCTAAGGGTCGGGGGTCCATTACTCAGTCATAACACACACTCTTGACAAGATCCGACTTTAATGGAAAATATAAACCACTTCACTCTCTAGATTTTCAAAAGGATGAGATACCTTTGGCCCTTGTTCTTCCTTCTTATTTTTCTTGGTTTTAGATACCTTTATTTCTTCCTCCTGCAAGAGTCATGTGACTGAACTTCAATCCATGGATCATTTTACGTTTTATTTTTCTTATTGCATGTACACCCCTTGTTTTAGTGAACCTTGGAAGGGTCGATCCATATTCGATATAAGGAATTCCATAACTTCATTATTATGGATTCCTCAATCTGTTTCCTCCAATTTTTTCTTTCCATGTAATGGAATGTGATCTCAATGTTTCTAATGGATATTTCTAAGTTGTTGGTTGGTGTAGTTGTGTCACCATGTCCTTAGGTGGATGCAGCCATTGAGGGAGAGTTGATCGTTATCTGTTATGTTAGATCATTCTCATTCAAAGAATATTAGAAATCATTTATGATTGGGGATTCATGTCTTCTAAATTCTATTTATGTTCAGTCATAAATATCTTGATTTACCCAACTAGATCACTATGAAATTGATATAATAAATATTTGAAGTGTATTAAAGAATTGGTATCAATTACACAAAGATTTTATTGCCTCTTGATTTTCTGTATTGTGTGGTATCTATTCTTTTCTTGTTTAGCATGCTATTCTTGATGGAAATTTGTAATGAACGCAAAGCTGAGATTAATTGATAAATTAATTTTCTGTGATTTTAAAGAGGCATGTTAATGAATCCTGTTGTGGTTGTTATAATTTTATGATAATAAAATTAATGCATTAAGTATGTTTAATCAAATTTATTGATAAAACTACCACTCTGAGGATTTTTTATTAAAGGCATGAAAAAATAATTTTTGATTCAATATTTAATAGCTTGAGAAAGCTAGTGTTTTGGGTTCTCTATTGTAGGAAGTTGTGATAATGAATTGGTTAATTCAAGATGGAATAAATAACAAATTATGTAATAATGTTAATTCCTTTGTGGTGATTTATTTGACCATTTTTTATAACGATCAAGTTCCATATTCTTTGGATCTATGATAGCCCGTTGTTTTTGGAACCAATGATGTTCATTTCTAATAATGGAGTTTGGTTTTCATTTTTTGTTTTGGTTTTTGTTTCATTTTAAATATTCACATGGATTCCTAGGGGGTTCGTAAGGAATGTGGCCATACTTTTATGGTTGAAAGCAATATTGATTGTGGCATAGTTTCCTAGTTTTTTCCAAATTTTTGGGTCTCAAAATCAGAAGTTTGGTGTTGGAAAACAATGGTGTTTCAGATAGGACAGAATATTTTATTAAACAACAAAGAAAATAGAAAAAATAAGGGAACCCCAGACCTCATAACATGGATGGCGTACCATGTTTCAGGAATGGTTCATGGCCACAATCCAGGCAGCAGGAACTGTATGTGGAGTGATACGTGGAGTAGTGCGTAGAACCAAGAATAGAATGAAGCAACAATACTTGGATAAGGAATGTAGAACGCAGAATGATGATGGGTGAAATGAAAAATGGTTCACAAGGATGTTATGTGGTGAATTCATGTATTATGCGGCGTTATGAAGGTTGGAGGGGCTACTACGATTCGTGAAATAGGAGTGGTACGTGTTGGAGGCTAACCATACAGAAATGAAGTTTAGTTCACTGTCAAGATTGTCCGACATTGAAAATTTGGGTTAGTATGATGTGAGAATTTTTCACAGTAATGTACCTATTTAAGGAATAGTAATACCCTTTACTAATAAACATGATTGGAGATTAAAATTTTGTGATGAAATCCAGTGTAGTCCGAAGTGGTACGTGGAGGAAAAGACAGTATGCTGATAAAATCATCTGTGTAAGGAAAAGAGCCTACCAAAGAGAGTTCGGTTTGCATAGAATCTTCTCATAGTATGCTATGGAGGAAGGAAGTAAGTGGAGTAGGAATATTTTTAGAGGAGTGGAGCAGTACACAGAGTAGGGTGATAGGCATTTTAGGGAAGTAAATAGTGGATCTAGATGGTACACATAAACAATAGTGGTACACTAAAAAGGCAACAGTATATAGAACACTCAAGGACATCAACAAAGCATCCATTTATAGTTTAGGATTCATAATTTAATGATGAACCATGTAATAAACCTTCAAGTCTATAAACTGAGTTATAATTCACCCAATATAGTGAGCATGGGGGTGTCTATGGAAGTGATCTGAGGGACATAGTGTGTGATCCCTAAAACCTGGTAAAGGTAGTGCGCCTCGCACATAGTGACAATTTTAAAACCTGTAATCCACAACTTGAGAATATCAGTGGTTTTGGTATGACCAAAACACTGTCAGCATATACTCATTAGACATATCCCTTAGTGGTGAACCATGAAATTTTTTTGTGTCATTTCTTTTCGTGTGATTTCATTATTTTATACTCTTCCTCTTCAGACATGTTTAATAGGATCATACCAATGTGGGAACAAGATCCATCAGTTTAAAAAAATTTGACACCCTGATTATCCCATATTCTATCAGGGTGTCCTAGGAACCTTAAAGAGGTATCAGAGGGTAAAGGTTGCTGGTGTTAAATATGTTCTATTTTTCTGAAATGGAAAATACGATTAATATCATGGGAGTTCTTTTATTTCATGAAAATAACTATCAAATATGGAATAATAGGATGAGATCTCATCTTTGATCTCCAAGAATTGATGTATTGTTTTTTTACAACACAAAGAATACAAGTCACTAATCCAAATGGTCTATCTATGAGAGATACATACAATAAAATGATGGATGTTGATGTTAAAGAATAGAATCCCCCAACTACAGCTCTTTCTGATCAAATATATCAGAAAGTGTTGAACTGTATGTCATAAAAGTCTTTGTGGGAGAAACTGTAGTTTATATATGATGGTTACATAAAATTAAAGTATGTGAAGCCCAATGTTTTAATGAACATGTTTGATAATCTGAAGAAGCACCATAATAAAAATGCACAATCTTTATTCAAATGAATTACTAAAGTTGTAAGAGAAATTTTAGGGCTTGGAAAAGAGATCCAAGACATTGATATTGTAATTAAAATCTTGATATTTTTTCCTCCCATTAATAATGCAATGGTTTCAACTCTTGAGGAAAGGGATATTTACAAACATCTTCTTTATAATATGCTAAGAAGCCTGGTAGAATATGAGATGAGTTTCATCCCAGAAGATGCAATGAATTATGTAAGTAAAGATATGGAATTCAAAGCTAGTGATATAATAGAAAATTTAGGAGAATTTTTTGATGAATATGATGAGGAGAAAGAAGTTCTTTCTCTTTATTCCTAGAAACAGAAGAAGGGAACAATGAAATTTGAAGGAAAGCTACCTCTGGATTGTTTTTTATATAGAATAGTTGGTCACATTTCCTCTTATTTCCCATGAAATTTCAATGGTGATGAAATAGAATATCGGGCATTCAAAAGCCTCAAAAATGGGTTTTCAAAAACAGATACTTAAAATAATGAAATAAACTTCAACGAATGATTTTTTTGATGAAAAATAATATGGTAGTGAACTCTTTGAGAAAGATAAAGCAGAATTCAAATATGGGAACCATGCATCCATGATGGATAAAATTGGAAAATCAAAATCATAAAAAGATAAGGATTGTGATAATTAGTTGACTATAGATGGAAATCCCAATTTTCAACTTAATGATGCATTCAGTAATCTTGTGAATCAATGTTAGAGATGTAGTAAGTGGAATGAAATTGTGGAGGAATCATTAGAATATATTAATATTTTGGAGAGTAAATTGAATAAATAGATGAAATAGTGAAGGTAAAGTAATAAATACTTTAAATCACTGAGGATATTATGAAATTGAAACTCATAATTGAAGAATAAGAAAAGGTTATCAATAACCTTACCTCGAAACTAGAGGAGATGACTAAGACTGTTGAGGGACTTGAAGAAGAAGTTGTTACTATGAGAAGAAAAGTTAAAATTTAATCAATTCCCAAAGAATAAAAGATGAAAATAAAATTTGAAAGGTTCTCAAATGATGAGGTGATTGATAGGAAAAATGTGGTTTAAATGGATTTGAAATGATCATGAGTGATCAAAGTCCCATATTATTGGGAAACAGTGGAATTAGTTGTGATGTTGAAACATCAAATTCTATAAGTAATGTGAACCCGAATAAAGGCAAACTGAAATTTTATAATGTTAAAAAGACACCAAAAGTGCTGGAAAAAAATCCCTAAATAAAAATGAAAGTACAACTGAAGATTATCCTCACATATTCATAATCAATAGGCAGTCAAAATATTTTCCTGAGGAAGAAGGTATGAGGGGAAACAGAAGTGGGAAACGTTTCCTTTCATGATGTGTTAGTTTTTTGGCTATATGGGACATACCTTGTCATACTACGAAGAGGAAAGGAGCTATATGTATGCGGAAGATTTAAGAGTTCAACAAAAGAGAACATATTCATATCCAACTTCTTATATAAAAAATAATTTCTATGGATATTTTTTTCACTATTCTCTCTTTGTCCATAACGTTGTGTATTGATTGTAGATATTTGACAGGAGAAATTCATTGAATGCTCAGAGATGAGTCAATACTCATCAACCAGAAAATATTTCTTTTTCAAAAATGTTTTCTCCTCTAAAAGAAGAATTTGAATATGAACAACCCATGTACATATAAGAGAGAATTAAAAATCCATCAGTGTCCTACACTCAATCCTATATCTCATGGAAAGAATAGAGGAAAATAGAATAATTCAATTTTGCAGAAGTATCTCTCAAAGTAACAAAGAAAAATAACTCCTTGATTCTTATTAGCGGATGTTCATACCAAATGGAGGGTAATGCAGTTCTATTAACAAATATCAAGAAAATGGTAGATAGAACAATGAGGTTTGGTAATGATGGTTCTTTTAAGATCAAAGGCAATGGAAATACTAAACTGGCTTATGATGAGATGAGAAAGATAGACATTCTTTATGTGGATGGATTGTGTCACAATATTCTAAGTGTAAGTCAACTCTGTGACTCAGTACTTATTGTGACATTCAACAAAAAGGGATGTACTATAAGTGGAAAATCATGGAATTATCTCATAAAAGGCTATTGAAAAGATGGAAACTTTTATCAAGTTTAGAGTTAGGAGAACATTTTCTACTTAATTTTCAAAGAGGAAAGAAACTTATGGAATCGAATATTGAGGAAAATTAATCAGCAAGACATGGAAAAGATATCTATGTTTTATATAGTCATGGATATCCATAATCTGAAGTGTGAATGAGAAATGACATGTGATGCATGCAAGAAAGGGAGAATGGTGTGCAGTTTCAACCGGACAAAGAAGAAAAGAGCATCTAATCTCTATGACATCAACCATATAGATATAGGTGGTTTGATAAATGTTGTTGGAACACATGGTTAATGGTACATTGTTATTTTCATTGATTATTATGGTAGAATGGCATGTGTGATTGTTATACACAAGAAGTGAAAAATGCTTGATTGCATGATAACCTATAGTCAAATCATTGAGAATGATACATGATGGATGATCAAAGTCCTTTGGTCTGACAATAGAGGGGAATACACTACCATTGAGTTTGAAAATTAACTAGAGAATCATGGGATTCAACAAGAGGTGGCTGTTGTGAGAAGTCCATGAAAAAATGGAGTTGTTGAGCATAGTAATCTATAGGTAAACAAAATTTTCATAACTATTCATATTGAGAGTATTATTCCTCGACATTAGTGGAAAGATTATGTATAATGAGTATTGTATATTCAAAAATGAATAGATCTATATTTGGGTGAATCAAGGACAGAATATGAGTTGTGGCATGAAAGAAATCCCTCTTTGAAATATTTTTTTTTGAAGCACATTTTTTATCTGAAAAAAAGAAGGAAATAAAGGGAAGTATGGATGAAATGTAGATGAAGGAATATTTCATATATACTAAATGGTAATTAAATCCTACAAGTGTTTCAATAAGCGATTCAGATGATTTGTAGGAAACAAGTGATGTAAAGACCATTGAAGAGAAAAACATGAATTCTTCAAGGAATTATGTTTTTGATGTGATAGAAGATGAGGAATAATGTGAACATGGAATAAATACTAATACAAAGGTATATTAATGTGTGAAAAACTCTCAAGAATAACATTATGATGTTGACTCTAATGAATAATCAGAAGAGGATGCCGTATCTTGATAGAATTCCATTGAATCAAAAAGGAGAAATAGAAGACCAGAGTTTGATCAATCCAATATTATCTAGGATCATAATGCTCCTACAAAGACAAATAGAATGATGAATAATTCATATTATGCCTTTCGATCATTTGTGGAACCATCTTCATTTGAAGATGATGAAAAGGATGTGTCGTGGCTAAAAGAAATTAATAAAGAGTTAGATCAAATAGTAAAAAAATCATACTTGGGATCTTATCAAAAGACTCTAAGTTTACAATGTGATTGGTACAAAGTGTATTTTAAAGAAGAAAATTAAGACCATGGAAATGTGATTAAAAATATGGCACGCTTGGACTATAAGATATATTCATAGATCGAATGTGCTGATGTTCAAGAGACATTTTCTATAGTAGTGAGACTGGATTCAATCATATTATTTCATTCCATGGAAATCCAAAGAGGCTATAAAGTGCATCAAATGGATGTCCGGAAAAATTCAAAAATGGAGTATTGGAAGAAAAAGTCTACATTGAACAACACATGGGGTACATTCAAGGTAATGATGAAATGAAGGTTTTCAAATTTAAGAATACTCTCTATGGCCTGAAACAACCAACCA
The DNA here is from genome assembly GCA_963277665.1 of Viscum album. Taxonomy (NCBI): domain Eukaryota; kingdom Viridiplantae; phylum Streptophyta; class Magnoliopsida; order Santalales; family Viscaceae; genus Viscum; species Viscum album. The sequence goes on along the minus strand of OY728142.1, from coordinate 538,988,305 downwards.
AGGAATGTTACTCTTGGTTGGACTTTTTATGAGAAATATTTAGTTTAAAATAGTAGGAGTGGATCAAAATATTTATGATAAGAATTATGAAAAGGATTAGTTCATGGTATTGGTATACGAGGATGATAATATTTTCAGTTGAAGAAGAAAAGATTAGCGGATGCATTTTCTAATCACATGAAATCGGAATTTGAAAAGACCATGATTGGTGAAATCATATACATTTTATAGATGAAGGTGATTTAGAAGAATGATTACACATTAATTTCATTGGAAAATTATTCAAGATAGCTATTTAATAAATTCATTATGCATGATTCCAAACCAATGTCACCTACGATTTCAGTTAGGGAAAAGATCGGGAAGCACGATGATGGGACTTCTGCGGATCCCACCATATATAGAAGAATCATTCAAATTTGACTATACTTGATTGTGATACAACCAGATATTTTCTTTTTAACTTTCCTTATGGACCAAATTTAGAGTATTCCAAAGGAAGAACATATTTCAGAATTGAAGAGAATCATGATATACATTAAAGGTACACAATATTATGGGTTATCTGTTGCTTCATGAAGATATAATGAACTATCATCATTTTTTGATTCTAACTGGGCTGGAGATGTAGTGGACAAAAATTCTACCATTGGTGGAGTATTTTATATTGGGAAGAAATGTGTGGGCTTGTTAATCAAGAAACATGAAAGTACGTCACTTAGTACTACTGAAGCAGAATATATATCTGCTACCAAGTTCTGCACTCAGTTACTTTGGATGAAGCAACAACTGATTGAAAAAAGTGATGAGGTGAAATAACCAATGGTGATTTAATGTGATAACAATAACATAATTGATCTAACAATGAATCATGCTTAGAATTGTTTTATAAAACATATTGACATATGATATCAGTTTATCATGGAAAATGTTAAACAAGGCATGATCAAAATGGAGTATATGGGAACTGATGATCAAGTGGCTGACAATTTGACCAACCGCATGTCAGCGGTTGTGTTTCTGAAACATCGGTTGAACATCATTGTTCAGGAACCTCCCAGTGCATAAGGAGGTTACGAGATCATCATCTCCACAGTTGTTTTACCTTTTTTTAATTTTTTGTGTGGAAATGATCCCGGTTTATGGTGAAAGATACGATCTAGGGGGAGAATAGTTTGTTCACACTAAAAGTCAAGATTTAGTTCATTGGGTTTATAACCTATTGGGAATAATGGATAAATTTAATGTAGTACATGGGAGAAATGAAATGAATTAGAACTCAATTCATGTCATCTCTCTTGTTTTCTACATAGAGAACTACTCATATAGACTAAGAGTGATGGATACATTGTTTCATGACGATTTATGTTTATATCATGGATGGAACATTAGTGAATTTATCTAAATATTTCCAACAAACCCAAAGGGATGGATTTTTTGAACCATGTTTGTTCATTTCTAATAATGATGTTTTGTTTTGGTTTTTGTTTGTTGTCAATCATCACATGGAAGACTAGGGATTTTGCGAGGAATGAGGTCATACATTTGAGGATGAAAGCACTATTGAAGATGGAATAGTTTCCCTATGTTTACAATGTTTTTTATACTCAAAATCAAGAGTTTGGTGTTGGTAAACAAAGGTTTTTAAGATATGATTAGATGGTAAGAGAATTGACAATGGAAATCGAAAAAATATGAGAACCACATGCCTCAAAAAAATGTACTTCATTCCATGTTCCCAGGATGATTTGTGACCGCATTCCAGGAAGTGAGAAATTTACACTGTATAGTAGGAAGAGTGGTGTGCGGATCCAAGACATGTTTGCAGCAATGGTACACGGTGAAGGCATGCAATATGAGGAATACTAAAGTGTGAAATGAAAAACTGTTCACAATGACGGTATGTGGTGAAGGCATGCAGTACTCTGAGTGATGAACATTGGTGAGATTGATGTCGTTTGCAAAACAGAAGCGGTATACGATGGAGGATAACCCAACGTATATTATGTTCAGTTCAAAGTGAAGATATCCCCACGTTCAAAATTTGGGTAAATTAGATTAGAAATATTTGGGGAGTTACGTGCTTATTTAAGGAACTATAATCCCCTTTGTTAAAATATTATATTAGAGATTAGAATTTATGGAAGAAATCTGCTGAATTTCAAAGTGGAATGGAGAGGAAAAGATATTATCTGGAGGGCATCATCCGCGTAATGAAAACAGTCTACAAAGGAGAGTGTGGTTCACGCAAGAAGCTCTCACAGTACTCGACAGAGAAAGGAAGTACATGGAGTAGGGTGATTCATTGAAGAGTTGTGTGGTACATGGAGTAAGGAGGTACGTGGAGCATGGCAGTATGCGGTGAAGATGGATGGTATGTGGAAACCACATTTGTACACTAAAATAGCATCATTATGCGGGAGAATAAAGGACTTAAATCCAACATCCATTTATATTTGAGGATGCATGATTTAATTATAAACCATTTAAGTGACCTTCAAGTTGATAAACTAATTGAAGATTCTCCCAACACATTTAGCATGGGGGAGTCCCCAGTAGTGATCAAAGGGATGTAGTGTGTGATCCCTAAATCCTTGTAAATGCAGTGCGCCTAGTAAAGAGTGTCTATACTAAACACTTGTAATCCACAACATATAAAGATTAATGGGTTTTGTATGACCTACACACTATCGATGTATGCTCTTTGGACAATGAACTTAGTGGTGAACTAAGTACAAATTTTTGTCATTCCTTTGCATGTGATTGTTTCTTTTCTTCACATCCTCTTTAGACAAGTCTTACATGTTCCTACCAATCTTGTAATAAGATTCATTACTTTAAAATAAAAATTTAACACCTTGATTCACCCTCCCCTCTTAGGGTGTTCTGGTGTCCTTCAGTTATGTGTAATGAATGAATGCAACGTTTAGTCCCAAGATCCATGTTGTTAAGTTTTTTCCTACTGTTTGTGATGTGATGTGATCCTAGATAGATATTGAGATTGTTGGGGTAGGTAGGCTTGGATGTGATGTTATATTTGGATGGATGAGCCAATAGGGATGTTGTGGTATGTGGGGAAGGGAGTCCTAGTGGTTATGGTAGCTGTTGAAACTTAAAGTAGCGAGATGCATCGGTTTATTCATATGGTTGTCAAGGAGGAAACTATACGTTATGGAATGGGTTGAAGCTTGGCTAACCTATTATAATGAATGTGGGGGTGCTGGTTGAATCTATTATGTGTTATATACATTATTTTCCACACTACATGAGTTAGTTAGTCTTTCTTATCATCCTTACTAAAAGAGATGAATATGCATGGGGTATTACATGGGATTTCTCTGTTTAGCTTCAAGAGGATATATGGGTCTACACTCTTGCTATAGGTAGAAAAGACGCGATGGATAGTTCATCAATTCACCGTATCGAGCCCCTTATAGTGGGTATCTTAGGTTTTTTTTCTATAATTCCTATAATTATAATAATTGATGATGTTATTAATAATTTATTGAATGAATGAATTTTTATTCCGTGGGGTTGGGGCTTGTTGGGATACAATTTCGAGGTAATGTTTTTGAGAAGTAATGGAATTGGTTAGGTTATTCATGGAGGGAATTTATCTTGTTTGGAATGTTAATGGTTTATTTGGGAAATGTAAATGGTTAATAAACAGTTGAATAATTAATTAATGTAAAGTAAAATTGATAAAAATGGACATGTAACTCAATGTAGATATTTAAATGGTTGTGTGATTATAGGATGTTGAGTATTTATAGTGATATCCGAGAGATTGAGAGATGTTTTTTACAGTTGATTCTGAGACTAGTTTTTGTAATAATATGGTTGTGATCAATATTATATCATATACATTTATGTTTCTATATGATACCCCACCCTGTCAGTTAAGGAGACTGACACCCTAAGGATTTTTAGCCCTGGGGGTGTTTTTTCCAACATCTTGGTGGGATGATGGATGAATGCCTTCCCGCTTTGGCTCCCTCTCTTCTCTTTGTAGTTACTTGTACTAGTATGAAAGGTGGTTACTTTTCCGCATATATGTGTATATAGGGTAGGAATTTCTTGTTGTTATTTCACACACATATATTATGGATATAGTTTTCTATGTACCGATATTGGTATAATGAGTATAGGTTGTGATGGCTTGAGGGTCTATACTCAGTGTATGGTCTGTAGTGTCTTGAGGTATAATACCTGATGTTTGACAAACATTATGTGGGCTATGGTGGCTCCCAATAAGAACCTAGTTAATTTTGGTTATGTGGTTTTTGTGATGAGTTGAATGAGGTTCTTGTTGTAGTGCTATTCCCATGTGTCTTCAGGATAGCCTTTTTGGAGAGATATTCTCATTACGTTCGACGTTTGGGAAAAGTGGAAACCTGAGGGGAAAGTGGTAGCAGGGTACCCTTGATAGTTTTTATTATATTATATTCTATTGTACATGATACATTGTTAGTGTATCCTAGGAGAGGATGAGACTATTTCATACCTATTTAAGTGATGAGTTAGTTTCACTTACTGTTCACACTGCTTTAGCATGCTCCCTTACTTATGCATGAGAGGCTCCAGGGAGGATCTTACTGTGTATAATATTTTTCTATTAAGAAATTATAAAAATAGTTTATCAGGTAACTTATTGCAGGCTAGATATCTGGTTGGTTACTACTATCTTGGGGGTTTAGAGGAGTTTTTCAGGAATCGTGGTAACTTCCATTTTAATTTCTTTTGGTACTTATAGTTTCCCTTTTAGTTTTAGTATTTATTTCATGACATTAAATATGTGTACATAGGTTTTATTTTATATTTTATTCTGAACGTGATTTGGTTGGTGTTTATCTTATCTCTCTCTCTTTCAAATGTGGTTTATTTAAGGTTAATGCTTTTCATCTGTCTGTTTTCTATTCCCTCTGTGCCAGTCGCCAACCCAGGGCCTATTGAAGGCAGGAATCTGGGGTTGATTATCTCTCATATTACATTTATGGATAAATAGAGGTAGACTTTGTGGGGAGAGGGTCATTATAGCATGGTATCGGAGGTATGGTTGAGGGATTAAATGGTGGTTGATGTTAGGAACCAGTGAGGCTTCCTCGGTTGGTAGGTAAATGGATCCATCTATGTTTATAAAGTATTTTAAACACAAGTGAATAGATAATAAATAAATATTTAATGCCCTATATGATCAGATGCATGATACTTTATTATTATAGTGGCTACAAAACTAGGTGGTACTAGTTGTAGTGTAGATAACTAAGAAATGATCATGAATCATTACGCATTGTTCCTATGTTTGAATGGGTGGACCATAGGATACTTTGGTATCAAAATGAATAAAAAATTAATTAATGTTAACATCATCTATATTATAGGTTTAAGAGGTCTAACTGTTTCGGATTTTTAGGTATGGATCCTGGTTGACATCATCATCAGGTTTGAGTAGAATATGTCTTTCAGGTTGTTATAGAAGATCACCGATGATTAGAGGTTGATGACAGTGACACTTGGAGAAGGAATATCATATAATTTCATAACACGAATCTACATAATTATAAGTGATACATTTCAAATGATATCAAAGAAGACTTGTTGGAGGAGGTCGAGATGTCTTTTAGTTTGATCCTTGTTAGAAAGGATAACATGGTTTTGATGGTTGTGATGATGTTGTATGGGGTAGTGAGGAATTGCTGGTTCTTGTTCTTAAGGGACTATGGGGAGTCGAGAGTATCAGTGGAGATTTTCAAAATGTAGTCCCGAGCTGATCTTCATTCTTTTACTATGAAGGAAACCAATTTCCAAGAGATACTTACCATTTGGCATGGAAGATCTATTGTGTGAGTGTTCAGGATCCACTTCCAAAACATTTTTTGATATAATTTGGACCTATTTCCAGATAATGAGGCCAGGGTGAGTAATTTTAGGGAGGATTTTCATCCAGAGATCCAACACTAATTCATAATGTTTATGTTGATGACATATCTCAAGTTGATGGTCAGAGTAGAGGTCATCGATATGATGTTACCAAGAACCAGATCATCATGAGAGGAAAGTCTTCATGATTCCTCACAAAGTAGATCCATGGTCTGAGGTTCCCAATTTTTTGGGAAGAAGACCTTCAGTTCGACTGGGGGTTGGTTATAACCCTTAGTATCTCATTGCTCTCTGGGAAATAGCCCTCAGGACTATGCTATGGGATTAGGCATGTTTTTTTACTGTACATGTTGAGTTCATCAGCATTGAGTGATCCCAACCTTTTAGAGTAGTTAGTGTGAACTAGGTGTTCTATTCCATGATCCTCTATTGAGGCAGTTTCAGTAAAAGAAGTAGAACCAGTTTACAACAGCTTTGGATTTCATAGAACAAATGGGGCAAGAAGTAGACATCCCAACAATGCTCTCCATCCTTAGAGAGTAGATTGTTTCCATGGAGGTGGTTTTACGTCGTGTCAGTTAGGCCATGGAATAGGTCATGGATAACTTCATGCATTACCATTTCCATCTCTTGGTGATCCAGATGACATTCGAGGTATCGTTTTCTATTTTTTCACATGGGTGTATGCCTTTTTTAATTTATGAGTGACACACTCCTTTATATGACCGACTATTTTCCATGCATTAGGACTTGAGGTAGAGATGATTCTAGTTCCCATGGCATTGAATATGACATTTGGAGGTCGAGATGATTTTTTTAAAGTATGCAGAGATGATGAGAAAGTGTTGGTGTGGCACTTCACATCGGGATATTTTCTATTTTTATAGATACAACCAAATAATGTCATAACCAAAATTGATTTTTGATATTCGGTATAGGATATCATGGATTGTGTGTGAAGATATGAGGTGTTTTTTGATGCTGATAGATAGCCATTATTTTTTGTTAGAGAGGAAGATCCCCAGATATGTCAGAGGCATGTTCCATAGCGATCATCCTTGATGGATAAGATGATGTTGAGTTCATTAGATGTTCGTTAGTAGGTATTAACCATGATCGGTGAAGATCACCCGGATTTATTTTCAGAAGTGGTTTTATCATTACCCCCTTGATGAGAGATTGCGTTTGGGATCAAGATACAACTAGTCATGTCTTCTATAATAATGTATGCATATAGTATGGAACATTATGAGTTATTAGAGTGGTTTATATATCTCGATGGTCAATTACAGTGTGGTTTTGTTCAAATGAGTGTGTTACCATGGGGTGCACTAGTTTTTTTATTATGAAGGATGAAGACAATTTGTAATTGTGTGTCAATTATCGTATCTTAAAAAAATTATATTTATGAAACTCTATCATCATCCGTAGATAGATGAATTATTCGATCAACTGAAGGGTGCATGTTGGTTCTCGAAGCTTGACTTTCGGTCATGATATCATTAGATGCATATGAAGGATGAATATATCATGAAGAATAAATTCCATTGCCGTAATGTTCATTATGAGTTTGTGGTGAAGTAGTTCATTGTGACAAATTCTCTAACTATGTTTATGGGGTTGCTGAATGAACTATTTCCTGAGTTCCATAGATTTATTTTAGTGGTATATCATGGTGCTAAAAATTGTATTTATTTTTGAAAACTCATTTTTGGTAGACTGGGTTGAAGCGTACAATCACAGAGTTTGTTTCTTGATGCATCGTCTTCCAGAAGGTGGAGGACAAGCATATTGTTCTTGGTGTTTTTTTAGCTATTAGATGATCATATGTGTATGTGGGAGGACATATAAATTGACATTAATATTGGTTTACCTTTATCTCAGGGAGGTTAAGACATTATATGGGTATTAGTTGATTGTTTGACCAAATCATCTGACTTTACAGTGATTAAGAAGTCTAGCATAGTGTAGGTTTTTTGAGGAAATATCTGAAAGAAGTGGTGAGACTCTATAGAGTCACAGGGATGATCATTTCTGATCAAGGTCCTTATTTTACCTCCAAGGTGTGGAGAGGTCTCCAATATTCTTTTGGATCTCAGCTATGCCTTAACACTACTTTTCATCCGCAGACGAATGGTCACATAGAGCGGACCATCCAAACTCATGAAAAAATATTGCACTATTGGGTCATTGATTTTGGAGGCTTGTGGACGAGGTAATTTCCATTGGAAGAGTTTTATTACAATAATAGTTTTCAATTCACCATTTGCAGGGTTCCGTTTGAAGCCTTATATGGCTGGCCATTCCATTCTCCATTATTCTAGATTGGGTTTCGAGAGTTAGTAATTCTCGGGCCGAAACTGGTACAGAACACGACAGATATGGTTTAGGTGATTTGTGGGATGATGATAGAAGTTAATGATCATCCGGAATCTTATTTAAATCAATGGAGGAGACCTATAGAGTTTGAAATTAGGGATCATATGTTTTTAAATGTGTCTCCCCATTGTGGGAAGTGATGGGTTGGTTGTGGATTAATATGTTTCCTTGATTTGTTGGTCCTTTCAAAGTGTTACCTCATGTGGGAGTTGTGGCATATCCTGTAGCACTTCCGACGTAGATGAGAAGTATAAATGATGTTATTCATGTGTTTAATCTCAGTAATTATCTTCATGATGACTATCACATCATCAAATAGGGTGATATTGATGTTGATGATGATGCGATCTTTGTTTAGCGGCCTGTAGAGATCCAAGACCTCTAGTAGATAGTGTATGTTGGATTTCAATCCCCTTGGATCGTGTATTATGGAGGAATGGTGGCATGGAGGGGAGTACATGGGAACATGATTCATATATATGTGGTCAGTATCCTGAGTAGTGTGATGTTTAGCTCATCATTTGTGACATTGTTCGTTTGGTGGTTTTAGACCATTTTAATTTATGATATGTATTTATATTGTTGATTGTTTTGGATTTTCTCTTTTCTGAGATATCATCCATGGGAGAGTTATTAGGTGCTGGTTGAGGTTGTTTCATGGTTTCATGTTGTTCATTTTATTTATGTGGTTGAGATCCCATGGTGGTGAGAGCATTGAGAGGTAACTCATGGGGTAGTTGTTCGCATGACCCCTTTTTTGTTTCATCTCTAGGTTGCTTTAGGATTCTAAAATATGATAATGTTTTGATATGTATATTATTTAATGACCTAGACTTCTCTATTCCATTCCTTTGTGAAAATTTAGTGTTTGAGGTATTCTAGGAGGTCAAGGTGACTTATTTCTAAAATATGGAAAAAAAATTTATTTAGTGAACATTATTTCTAGGATGGTAGGTAATCTATCTGATGGTTGATAAATGTTTTTGGGATGGAAGTTAATCTATTGGTTGTATGAAAAATGTTTCTAGGATTGTACGTCATCTATCGGTAGGTTGAATAGTGTATCCTGGAATCATAGTTCATCTCTCAATAGGTTGAACAATGTTTCTAGGATGGTAGTTCATCTATCTGTAGGTTGAACAGTGATTCTAAGACTAATATGTAATCTAACATATGTTTGATCATTGTTTCTAGGATGGTTGTTTATCTATCAGTAGGTTGAATAGTTTTTTGAACACCAAAAAGACATCTATTGGAAAGTTGAATAGCATTTCAAAGATGGTAGGTTATCATTCGATATGGGTATAGTTTTTCCAGATTCCTATAGTTTCACTCCTCTGAAACTATCCTTGATGTGAAATTAATTCATATCCCTTTTTATTGTATTTATTTTTGATAAAATACCCATTACTCCTATTAATATTTTCCTATGTGTTTGAGTGACTTTACTCGGTCTAAAAATGTAATCTCAACATGATCTTCCTTTAATGTGAAATCAAAACTATTACTCCATCTAGATTTTTAAAAGGATAAGTTCCCTTCTTCCCATGATCTTCCTTCTTGTTTTCCTTGGTATGTTATTACTATACATATTCTTCCCATTAGATTCTTGGGATCGAACTGCAATCCTTGGATCACTTTCCCTTGGAGTTTTCATACTACATTTTCACCCTCTGTTTTGGTGAAACTATGAAGTTCCAATCTATATTCGATATATGGTATGTTACAGCTCCATTATTCTAGGTTCCTTTATTATTTTCCTCCCATTTTCTTAACATGTGATGGCATGTGTTCTCCATGTTTCTAATGGAGTTTTTTCAGTTGTTGGTTGGTGAGGTTCTCTCAAGGTGTCCTCAAGTGGATAAACCATTGTCAGAGAGGTGATCATGATCTACTGTGTTGGCCCATGATCATGAAAAGAATTTAATAAAATATTTTAGGTTGGGAATTCATTTATTCTCTATACAATTTACAAGAATTCATAATGTCATCATGATTTAGCCCTCTGAATCGCAGTGAAATTGACATAATAAATATTTGAACTGGATTAATGAATTGGTATCAATTTCCTAGAAATTTTATTGCCTCTTTATTTTCTAGATAGTGTGATATATATAATTTTATGGTTTTGAATGTATTTCATGATGGAATTTGGTAAATAACATAAATACAAGATTAATTTATAAACTAATTGGCTATGAGTTTAAAGAAGCATGTTAATGTATCAGGTTGTTGTTATTATAAATTGATGATAATAAAATTGATGCATTAATCATGTTCAGTTAAATTGATTCATAAGCCTGAATCATGTTGACTCTTATTTATTAGAGTCATGATAAATTAATTTTTTAGTTAATATTTTATATCTTGAGATAGATAGTTGTTTTAGTTTTTCATAGTTGGAACCTGTGATTATGAATCGGTTAATTCATGATGGAATAAATAATTGGTTGTGTGATAAATTTAATTCCTTTATGGGGAATGAGATCCCATTATCATGTAAAGAGAATGTGCCTTATACTTTGTAGCTATGAGATCTCATTATGTGGGAATATTGAATGCCTTGTTTAGGGCCAAGATCCCAATTTCATTTTCTTTCTTACTAATTCTGATGTGATGTGAGCATAGATGGATGTTGTGATTGTGGGGGAAGTGAGGCCTAGATGCAATGTGAGACTAGGACAAATACACATGGAGGGATGTTGTAGTATGAGGGACAGGGAGGCCCTGTCGTTGGGGAAGCATTTGACACCTAGAGTGGACAGATACATTGATTTATGGTTATGTATTTCAGGGAGGACACCAGAGGTGATGGAACATGTTGAAGGTAGGATTACCTGTTGTTATGAAAGTGGGATACTTGGTGAATTTTAAGTGTGTTTTCTACTTTTGATTCTCCACTACTTGAAGTATCTAGTCCTTCATACACTCATTCCCAAAAAAGGATATGACTCACAGGGTATTCCAAATTCATTTCATGTTTAGATTCTTGATAATGGATTAGTCTATGATCCTACTATAGGTGGATGTTGGCGCCAAAATATTGCACGAACAAAAAGGGACGGAAAAGACGGCCTGGACGCTGCCTCGTGAAGCATCGATGCGAAGCACCCCGAGCATCTCGGTCTCGCGAAGCTCCGGAGGAGGTAAATCTCTACGACCGAGTTTGACGTTCGCGAGGCCACCGCGAAGCTCTCGAGGCGGTAACTCTCCGCGAACGAGAATGACGTTCGCGAGCCCGCCGCGAAGCTCCGGAGGCGGTAACTCTCCATGAACGACGCTGACGTTCGCCAGCGCGCCGCAAAGCACCTGAGGCGGTGCGCGAGTTCTGCTTCGCGGCTCCCCTTGCCTATAAATACTGGGCTCCCCCTGAGTCCCAGGGATGTACAATACGACCTTTCGGCTTCTCCTCTCTCTAATCACAAAGTACTCTTTGCCCCCGGGAATCATGAGCTCCGCGAGGTACTTCTACTTCACGTGACGCCTTTGCTTTGTCTCATCTTGAGGCCCTCTTTCGAGAGGGATGCCCTTCGTGAAGCTCAAGGGAATTCGTGAAGGAAGGAGATTCCCAAGGGAACCCGGGCAGCCGCGGAGCATTCATGCTTCGCGAAACACTCAACCTGTACTAGTGATCCCTATGCTAAGGCAGGATCGCTACACATTGCGAAGCACACTACTCTGCAGCACCCTACTTCGCGAGGCACCTCTTCTTCGAGAGGCAGTGCTCCGTGAATACTGTTCCACTTCGCGAAGCACCTTCCACTCACACCAATGCCCCATGCTAAGGCCAAGGCACTCCGCTTCGCGAAGAACACTCCTTTGCTTGGCAATTCCTCTTCCCGTGCGACCCTCCAGGTATGCACGATGTGATTTCAAAGTCCCACGGACAATACCACTCGTAGAATTGCTTTTCCTAATGCTTCTTCTCATGGGCACGCTAACATCTATTGCTTCTTCGCATAGCCACGCTAACGTGGACCCCTCGATGGTTCGCTTTACAACCCCCTTTGACCATGGCCTTTCCAGTACCTTCCCTCTCCCAGGGACCAGAGGGTACCGGTTATGTAAGTCCTAGGGTTATGGCGTGAACCCACCTCGTCTGAGCTACAGGACGTTAAACTGCCAAGCACCACATCCTTAACACATGACGTTAAACTATGACCCGAACTTGTTCCTCTCATGAAGGGTCCCCTCAGCTCGAACATTTTTTACACCACTCGTCTCCACAGAAGTGGAATCACCCCTCCACAAGGGGTGATATCCTCCTTATTGGAGTGGAATATGTTCTCAGGAGAAGGGTGACCCTAGTTCCCCAACGGATGGCTACACTCCTGCATCTCCGTACTTCCCCACTACCAAGGCCAGTGGAGGGAGTGATAGGGAACGAGGCACCAACAATCATTGGTCCCAAATCCCTCCTTCGCTGCGCTTTGCCGCACTTCGGGCCTCCATCCTGGATTAAGTCCCAGAACCATGGGCCGCTTAATGCATAAGCCCATCTTCGCTTCTCACGGATGCATCCTTCGTGACATGATCGTCAGGTCCCTGCAACCTCTTGTTTCTCACACTTAGCATGACTCACGTGGGCTTAGAGTGAGCACCGACCCTGACCCCTTCCCTACCGAACTACGAGGTCTTTGATCCATGTCAAGGAATGGGACGTAGGAAGCCTCCACGAGGTTCAAGCCCACTTTTCGAGCGAACTACGAGGACTTTGATCCATGTCAAGGCATAGTACGTAGGAAGCCTCTATGAGGTTCAAGCCACATTACTCGGTCGTTCATTCACGTCGAGTTTCACCCTCGTCCAACATGACGTTAAAATGCATGCCCCTGTCCCATATGACATTAAACTACACACCCATTTGAACTACGAGGTCTTTGATCTGTGTCAAGGCATGGTACGTAGGAAGCCACCACAAGGTTCAAGCCCACCCGTCATCTAATTCACGTCGAGTCCCATTTGCGTCCAACATGACGTTAAGCTACTTTTCAGTCCGATGGCAAGTCGTTGTGACCACCCGAACTACAAGGACTTTGATCCATGTCAAGGCATGGTACGTAGGAAGCCTTCATGAGGTTCAAGCCCAACAATCATTGGCCCGGACCGTCTCCTTGTAGGTGTGACAATCCCCCCATTCCCTCCCAAACAACGGGGACATTGATCCATGTCAAGGCATGGTACATAGGAAGCCTGCCAGAGGTTCAAGCCCAACTCCCATCAAACCAAGGTCCCTCATTTATGTCGGTTCTCCGACACCCACCGCCATCCTGAACTACGGGGACTTTGATCCATGTCAAGGCATGGTACGTAGGAAGCCTCCAAGAGGTTCAAGCCCACCGCCCGTTGTTTATTCACGTCAGGGTTCACTACTGTCCCGCATGACGTTAAACTGTATTCCATAAATCCTTTGAACTACGAGGTATTTGATCCATGTCAAGGCATGGTACATAGGAAGCATCCCCGAGGTTCAAGCCCATATTTCATTGGACCAAGGTTCACTTTCACATTGGTTCGCTGACGAATCCCATCCTTTGAACTACGAGGTCTTTGATCCATGTCAAGGCATGGTACGTAGAAGGCCTCCCTGAGGTTCAAGCCCACCACCCATCGGACCAAGGTCCGCCTTCACATCGGTTCGCTGACGACACCCATCGGACCAAGGTCCACTTTCATGTTGGTTCATCGGCACCATCCCGAACTACGCGAACATTGATTCCCTGCCACGAGGATACGTAGGAAGCCTCTTCAAGGCTCAAGCCCAACTTCACTGTCGCCCCCTACGATGGTCCCATTTCATTTCCCCCTCCACTTCATTCGTCCATCCATCATCCACCCTGATTCTTGCCCGGACCATCATATCCCGGTGAGACCATGTCGGTCCGAGACCATGTTGGTCCACTCCTTCTTTACAGCCGCCCATGGGCTGGTCCTGGTATCGGAACCCCTTCAAGGGAAATTCCTCAATCCGATCCATTCTAGGTAATGCTCTGATCGGGCTGATCTATCTCCGCTGAACGTTAAACTCACGGCATACCCTGTGTTAAACACAGGAAGCTGAGGAAAACCTCAGATATGTGTCTATGGAATATAATTCCCCGCGCTCGATGTGGGATGCCTCGGGCTCCCACGCCCTCGAGAATCCCTGTGACCAAGGATAATAGACAGACATGCCAGGTCCCCAACATCCAGACACGCTAATAATGCCTCAACGTGACTACTCCCCCAACTGAAGGTTGCTGCCCTGACCGGACCCTTTGGAATGTCCCGACAGAAGTAGTCTAATTAACCGGCGTCCATGGAAACATGGCACTGGGAAGAGTTTCACGAACAACGTATTAAATCTATGAGAGAGACCCGGACTAGGTGACGAGTTCTGAGGAGGAATCCACGGAAGGAAGAACTGACATCACATCATCCCGTTTCGATTAAGGAGAAGACATCCCTGAATAAGGAGCGAATGCCGCCCACCTTTGGAAAGAGGGAATGCGGGGCAATAGTGCAGCGCGTCCTCCTCCGCGGACGGACGGATGCATGCGCGCCCCGTCGAAAGCGTCGGAAACAGAAATAGTGAACCCGACATGAAATTATTCTCCTCAATGTGGGGATTAGTAGCGTTTGATAAACCAGTAGATTGACGTGTCACCGGATCCAGATATCCGGCGCCAGGTCCCGCCAAGCAAATAGCGGGCCTGTTGTGAAACTCACCGGAAGTCGGGGCAGTAGAACGTGGGGCACTCCATTCTGCAGCGTGTTGGCGTGGATCCTTCTTACAAACGTGGAGAATGGAAGGACGTTGGGGAACTGGTTTTCAATCCTTTTTCTCACAGTGCTGATGAGTTGATCACTTCATTTCCCAGGAACCAGGTTGCTGTTACCGAGACATGATCACCGCTCGCTCGCCTACGCAGGGGCAGGGGCAACATCGCCACAACCACCCCGTATGGCGCTGCTACCGCCACGACGGCCGCCACATCGCGGAATACGGGGCGCCCACGTCCCCTTTCCCCATCATAGGGCATCCAATGACTGGTGATCAACAACCTCATACGCAGGTACAAGGAGGAAGGGGTCATCCCAACTCGGGATATGGCCCGCTTAGACCTGGAGGCCTCCAGGCCCCGCCGTCAACGCCGCCCTAACAGGCCACACAGGGAGCCCCTGCTCCCCACCCCAACGTTCAACCGTTTTGGGAGCCTGTACCCGGAACGCCTTGACGACTCCTCGCCTTTCGCTGATGAGGCGGGCACCGTCCGGCTCGGTCCGCTCAGGGTCCTGACCCAAGGGCTCCAGGAAAGGGATCCCATTCGGCCGCGTCAGCGCCGCCATCCGACTCCGAAAGAAGAGAAGGCAGGCCATGCCCCTGCACCACCTGCACTAGCTCGTCTGACCCGACGTCAGTGCCAGGCCCGGGCTGAGGATGCTCGCCCAGATGCGTCAACGTCAACAGCTACAGTGGCCCGAGCCACCGCCGACGTGCATCATGGAGTCCCTGCATACACTGAGCAGGGGTACTCATTCACCCAACCAAGATCGAGACCCCAACCGCCCCACAAGCAGGCTAGTTTGACTCTCTGGGTGGCAGTCCTGAGTGGTGATCGCCGTGAACTAACCCACAGTGATGTCACCTCGTACGGAGGCCCTACCCGTACCACTACTCCATAGAGAGTCGGCCTTCCCCACTCTGAAGCCCTTCATGGAGGTATGCCTCATGCTACCCCCATCCTGAAGGAAGACCTGCCCTGTGGCAGTAACGCTCAGCGTGGAAACCTTTCCCGCGCCCACTATACAGGGTATGGAGTCCATCCTCCTTCCCCCGATCGCCGATCTGAAGGCACTGTCTATCTGGTCCTTCTCCAGTGTGGGGGCCCTCCCTACGTCCTCTCTGCAACGGGAGAAGGTCCTCATCGTCCCAGCAACTTGAGGAGTGAAGGTCAGCCTCGCTCTGCCCGCATCGACCTTGGAGGTCCTCCCCATGCTCCTGCTGATTCCAACAGAAGCTCCGCCGACATGGGTGATGTTGATGGAGGTCCTCCCCATATACCCTTTGACATTTTCCCCGGTGCCCCTCACACCTCGGCTATCTCGAGCAGGGGCCCTCTCCGCCATGGTGCCAACGCCACCCCGAGACTACATGATAGGGATCAACTTTATCCCGAAGAGCCACCCCGGGGCAGGAGAGCGGGTCGTCACCACCACAAGAAGAATCCCGGGAAAGCCTGGGTGGAGATCAAACCTGCCCGCTTCTTGGATTCTGAAGCGGAATGCGACTCAACAATGGAACCTTCTCCCCGCTCCTCCATATCAAGGACTGGGACGGGAACCAGCTGCGTTAGCCTCATTCTCCAGGAATATGAGGTCCACCAGATTCCCACCTCCCTCCGCAGGTACATCTAGGAGGAAGAAATTGTGGAAATTACGCAGGTCTTGACCATGCAATCACCACCATTGTCACCAGAAGCGCCCTTTACCTCTACCAGAGATCACAGAGAGATATTTTGGGGGCCAAAGGTGGTAGAGCGATGACGTGACCTATCGCCGGCAGCCGCGACTCCTGCGCCAGAAGCTGTGGCTATCAGCCCATCATATCGGGACATCGTGGCCAGGTCACCTCACTCTTCAGAGGATGGCCCAGAATTCAGCGGCCATTCAGCTCGTTCGCCGTATTCTCCGCCGCCGAGTTTACTATCCCAGAGGTCCGCCTCGGTACCGCTACCGGTCCCTCAGCCACCTCCAGTTGACGATTGGGGCAATACAGCGCCAGACCCTGAGTTCGAACCCAAGAGCTTTTGGAGCATTCTTGTAGAGGATTACTTCCCGGAGAAGTTCTGGTCAATGGTGGCGCTGAACTTTCACGCACCAGAGTCTCTTACCCCTGAAGAAGTGGGGTGATTTTGTCGAACCCTATGGGAGACACACTTTCACCTTCGTTACGAGCGAGTGGTGTACCCCAGAAGTTGAGATCACTTCGAAGAAATCGGCGAGCAATGTCGCCTGATGGATTTGGCCGCACTCCTTGTGGCCCAGCACCCTGAGTCGCCAGGCCGCTAGAGCGCTCTTCAACATAAATTTGTTCAGAGTTTCAAAGTACTCCACAGAGTTTTCAGGGATGCTACCCCCCATGTGCAAGTCTGTAGTTGGGGACACTACGCCGCTCTCCTCTTCGACCCTATCCGACGGCAGCCCGATTCGTTATGCGACCTCGGGGACATGCCCTCGAGAGGGTTCGCGGTCCACATGACTGACATTGTGGACAAGGAAGGCGATCTTGAATTACTTAATGGGGAATTACCCCCCGAGGGCGTACCGCCACTACTGGACCCATCAGGGAGGGTTACCTGTCAGCAGAGGAACCTGCTAGGCCTTCCTGTACCCACTGAGTCGTTGTTACTCGGTCGAAATATCGACAAGGCTAAGGAGAATGTCAGAACTATCAAGCACTCTGACCCGTCTGCCTCTGTGCAGAAAATGGATGAAGATCCAGAGAAGGCCACATTACGCCAGCAGCTTGCTGAGCAGAAGAGGCTAGTTGACGAACTCTTGGCTGAGCGCGCTGCAGAGCGGCGACCCCACTATGGTAATCCCAGGCCGGGGCAGCAGAGGCAGGAACAATTTCCCCGGTGAGATGCCTCTGGGAAACCCTGATCATGCTACTTCGGCAGACAGGGAATAAGCCGGAACTTACGGCAAGAGGGCGCGATACGTCTCGCCAACCCCCCCGAACGACGGGGCAATCCGAAGAATCCACTCTGGATTCCCCCAGTCGCCCCACAAGTGGTTCCGCCAGTCCATCCATGAGCTACTGATGCCATATACCATGTTGAAGAACCTGTAAACGCAGTTGGGATTAGGGATCCCTGTCAAGACAAGGACCCCTACCCGAATGATCTTAAAGCGGCACTCCCATCCCACCTCGAAGCGTTGGAAACGCGGCAGGTGGCGGTCCCACTGGATGGCAAGCCATATCCCGCGTGGGTGGATGATATGCCCGCACCCCCGGGTTTTGGGAACCCCACTTTCTCGCCCTTCAACGGGATAGGGGACCTTCTGCAGCACTTGGCTCATTTTTCTTCCAGGTGTGGCCCCATACTGGGGACCCCGGCTCAGCAAGAAGCCGCCAAGCTCCGATGTTTCGTACAGAAATTAGAAGGTCCAGCATTCGTCTGGTACAACCAGCTCCCTATCAGATCAGTGACAGGTTGGGAGGATCTCCGCCGGTAGTTCCTATACTAGTTCAGCTCCACCACGCGGAAGACCAGCATTGCAGACCTCTTCAAGTGCAAGCAAAGTCCTGATGAGCGAGTCACACATTTCATCACCCGGTGGAAGGGACTTACGTATTCCCTCAATATGCCACTGAATCAGGAGAAATTACTGAAGATGTGTGTGGGGAATGTCAAAACAGAGCTGGTACCCTCCCTGATTACCCAGAACTACCCTAGAGGGTTCATATATTTCTCAGATAAGGCTCAGCGCCTTGAGGAGGCTCTGCAACAGGCTAGTCAGTCACGTTCGTTTCCCCCTATGATCCCATCCATGAGGACCGCCAGAGCTGAACCCGCTGCGGTGGCCCAAATAGAAGCCCCTAGGAAGTTGTAATTACTTCCAACTACACCATCCCCTCAACCCCGCAGAGGTCCTCCACCTCAAGCGCAGGCTCCTGCCCAGCAGTGACCGCCTCAGAATCGACAGGTTCCTCCGTGCAATGCACCACCTCCACCTTGGAGAGATAATCAGGCGTCGCCTCCTCGGCAGGCCCCTCCGGCCCCTCATCAGGGCCAGGCCCCCAGGGCCCCCTATCCGAAAAGAAGGAACCAGACTTATTCGTTCAACGAAAATCAGGTCCCTGGCTACTTCCAAAGTGCTCTAGAGAAAGGGATTGTGCGCCTGCCCGAGTGCAGAAGGCCGACAGAGGCGATTCTCACCAATCACCCCAACTACTATCCTTATCATCGGATTCTGGGGAACACCCTAAAGCAATGCTATGTGTTTAAAGACTGGCTTCAAGACCAGGTCAACAACAACATAGTCAGGTTGGGCCCGACACCAACACAAGTGGCGGGTGTCTTTGCAGGATCAGAGATCGGTAGCGACAGCGAAGGCGAGTGGCAGCAGGTTCCCAGCCGCGGATCCCGGAAATACGACAACTGGATGGCTCGAAAAACTATCTTCCGTGCCCAGGGTATCATCCGGGCACGCCAGAGGCAGCCGAAACCTTTAGAAGAAGTAGCTGGTACCTCTGCATCGTCTTCACAGTCGACCTCTTCCCAAAAGGGCAAGCAGCGACGACGTAAGAAGAAGTAACGCACTCTGCCGGTGTCGTTGTCATCCTGCACTCTTGGAGACTTTATGCCCCCTGAAATGGGGATTCCTCACATAATCCGTCCGGTGGCGGATGACTCCTCGAGCGACAGCCAGGGGTACGCTTTAGTTAACACCAGGGAGCAGGTAAAGCCCTATATGACTCCCGACGAGGGGGAGCGCCAGGCGAACCTCCCCAATGTTTCCAGCCGATGTCAACGTCAGCGGAATCACAACCGCGCCGGTCATCTAGGTACGTGAGCGGACACTTTCAGCCAAGCCGTGCATGCACTAAGACTAGACAGCAGGCTCAGCGCAGAGCTCAGCACGCTCAACCCCATCTAACTCCCTCAGCTCTACCTCCACCACTGTTTGTGCTACTAGATCAGGGAGAGTTTCCTCGTTCGTATCACAATCAGTATTGCCCGGCTACAGGCCAGCCTCCGGTGTCCGATCCTAGTCCGATGTCTACTCTCCATACTTCAACTAGTAGGTAGCAGGATATACCCAGTACTAGCTGACCGCCGGTTCAACCGGCAGGACCCGCTATGCCTCCAACTGCCGAACGACCTCCTATAGGCAGAGGTTCACGTTTGGCATGAAAGTATGATGTACGGAAGCACCTGGCCAGCATTACAGTGAGGCTTTCTATCCTTGAGGCCCTTCTCCTGTCATCTGAAATGTGCGAGGCACTTGCCGAGGCCCTAAGGAGCCCCCTCCAGTTTGAGACGGAGGTAGCAGCTGCGGAAGCCTTCCATACCGAGACAATTGAGAACGCCGAATGTCAATTGGTTATCTCGTTCTCCGGTGAAGATGAGGACCATCCTCTATAGGGGCATATTCGCCCGATGTACATCACTGACCACTTCAATGGTGTGGAAGTCCGTCGTTGCCTCGTTGACACGGGTTCCGGAATCAATCTAATTCCACCTCGGACTTTGAAAAAGCTGGGTCTGTCTGAAGGTGATTTAACTCCCTCTGACCTCCGAATCCAGGGGTACAACAGGACCGAGCCAACCCAAGTCGGCAAGATCCTCATGAAGACTCAGTTCGGTGGCCTAATTCCCAACACTGAGTTCATGGTCGTCTCTCAAGACACCGCCTACAACGCGTTGATGGGCAGGACATGGCTCCATATGCATGCAACGGTCCCTTCGTCGTATCACCAGTGGCTCAAATACTCTCTCAACGGTCGAGTAGGCGTGCTCCAAGGAGATGCGTCTCCTTTCGCCTCTTGTGAGGCCCGCTATCTGGATGCTGATTATGACAAGAGTAAGGATAAGAAAATCCTAGCAAGTGAGGATGAACCCGCCCCGATCACAGGTGATCCTTGGGCAAGCATGGATGACGCCTACATCCTCCCTATCCATCGATTGGAGACCACGACCCTAGACATGATGAAATGTTTTGTTGTTTCGGGTACACAAGGAAGGCATGTTCCCATGTCCAAGCGACGACGGAAGATCACCTCGTACTCCTACATCAACTAGGCTCAGGTTATCCTGGAACCTCCTACCCCTGTACGGTATCGGAGTGTCAAGCTTATGAAAACGGCAGTGTGCCATACGTGTCTCTTCCGTTGGGCTGGAATTAACCGAATCAGGCCGACACGTCACCGCTGCTTTGATATCATCAAACATGGCCCCTTAGGCCGAAGGCCAGATGGGATAGGATCGACTGCCTTCATTTCCATGGTCTCAATGGCGAGTGAGTCTCCTGATATGATGACCACTGCTACCCACACTGGCACCAGCTGCCCCTCAGGCTTCGATAGCCCAGAAGTGCCTCCCGTCGCGGGAAATCCCCCCATGGGTGGAGAGGAAGACTTGGAGGATGCTCCCCCCGCCTTTGAAGAAGGCGTCTCTACCACGGTTGATGAACTGGTACAGGTGAACCTTGGTAGTGAGGCGGATCCGAAACCCACATTGATTAGTGCAGCTATGTCCCCCGAGGAGCGGCATCAGTATGTAGACTTCCTCAAACAACACCGTGACGTGTTTGCCTGGAGTTACAATGAGATGCCAGGACTAGATCCCCAGGTAGTCGTTCACCATCTGGGCCTCCCAGCAAACCATCGTGGGTTTATGTAGCCTCCCAGGAAAATGCACCCTTCTCATGGTGCTATGGTTGAGGCCAAAGTTGACAAGCTAATCAAAGACAACATCGTTAAGGAAGTCCAGTACCCCAAGTGGCTTTCCAAAATTGTGCCAGTCAGGAAGAAGAATGGGAATATTAGAGTCTGCATCGACTTCTGCGATCTTAATCGCCACTGCCCAAAATATGACTTCCCACTCCCGGTGACCGAGTTATTGATTGACGCCATGGCCGGGTTCCAAGCTCTCTCTTTTATGGATGGGTATTCCGGGTACAACCAGATTCGGATGGCCCCTGAGGACGAGGAGTCCACTACCTTCAGGGATCCCCAAGGTACCTTTTGTTACCAGGTTATTCCATTCGGCTTGAAAAATTCAGGTGCCACTTATCAGAGGGCCATGCACTGCATATTCAAGCCGATTCTCGGGACGCTGGTGGAATGCTACGTTGATGATCTAGTGGTTAAATCATGTCAGCGCCATGACCATCTCAAAGACCATGAGAAGGTGTTCAGTTTCCTCCGTTCCCATCACCTGAAGATTAACCCGTTGAAGTGTGCCTTCGGGGTCACCTCTGGGAAGTTTCTGGGCATTGTTGTTAGATACCGAGGTATTGAGATCGACCTAGAGAAGATCAAGGCCATCTTCCAAATTCCACCCCCGAGCAACATTCGGGAACTTCGAGGCCTCCAAGGCCACATAGCCTATATACGCCGATTCATCGCGAATCCGGCCGGTAAGTGTAAGCCCTTTTCCCGACTCATGAAGAAGTGCGCTGCCTATGAATGGGATGAGGAGTGTCGGACCGCCTTCGAGGAAATCAAGCAGTATCTGCTCCAACCTCCAGTTTTGATTCCACCCATCTCTGGAAAGCCGCTGGTCCTTTACATGACCGCCCTGGAAAGATCCCTCGGTGCACTGCTCACCCAGAAGAATAACGAGGGTACTGAGAACAGTCTCTACTATCTCAGCCGCATGCTTCTCGATACGGAGTTCAGATACTCCCCTATCGAAAAGAGATACCTTGCGCTCGTCTTCGCTGTGCAGAAGTTGTGACATTACCTACAGCACCATGAGGTGCAATTGGTCTCCCGGGTAGACCCAATGAAGTACATCTTGAACTGCCCCATGCTGAGTGGTCGACTAGCACGGTGGGTGGTGATTCTCCAATAGTTTGATATCAGGTTCGTACCTCAGAAGTCCATTAAGGGGCATGCGTTGGCATAATTTTTAGCTGCCCATCCAACCTCCGCAGATCAATCCCTGG
Source organism: Viscum album (assembly GCA_963277665.1). Taxonomy (NCBI): domain Eukaryota; kingdom Viridiplantae; phylum Streptophyta; class Magnoliopsida; order Santalales; family Viscaceae; genus Viscum; species Viscum album. The sequence continues at coordinate 538,965,385 of OY728142.1, read as the reverse complement.
ACCTGAATTTTCCCGATGAGACGATCCTCTCAGTCGATCATGTCGTCCCGTGTTGGCAAATGCACTTCGATGATGCCTCCCGGAGCCCCACCAGTAGGAGGTTCAATGATCCTATGCTCAACAGAGTGGGCCTGGGTATTGTCTTCATTACCCAGGCACAATCCGTCCTTCCATACTCGTTCTTGTTGTCAGAAGGTTGTACAAACAACGAGGCAGAGTACCAGTCTCTCATCACCGGCCTCGAGTTGGCCCTTGAGATCCATGTGCCCCATCTACATGTGAAATGAGATTCTGAGCTGGTAATCAAATAGGTTAATGGAGACTACGTCATAAGGAAGCCGGAGCTTGTACCATTGTTGGAGTACACCCTCCGCCTAATGGCCCAGTTCTCTTCTCGACCAGAGATTACCCATGTCCCACTGTCGCAGAACGGTCAAGCAGACGCCTTGGCTGGCTTAGCCGCGTCGCTCGCAGAACCCAAGCAAGATGATTTGATCATACATGGGGGACACCGAAGAGTCATTTCCCCCGTCACCCAAGAGGACAATGATGGCCTGCGGGTAAGTCATCTCACTGCCGTACCCTCTACGTTAGGGGTCTCGGGTTCGTCAGACACATTGGGTGAAGCCACTCTCGACTGGAGGGCACCTTTTGTCGAGTATCTACAAAATGGTCGCCTCCCGGACGACCGGGCCGAGTGCGAGCGAATCCGACTCTGTGCGCTGCAATTTACCCTCTAGAGCGGCCCCAGTCTTGAACAGATCCTTTATAAGCGGAGCTTCGATGGTGTCCTCCTCCGTTGCATTCATGGAGTAGACATTCCTCAAGTTATGAAAGAGGTTCACGCCGGTTCCTGGGGCGCCCATCAAGCTGGGCCGAAGCTGTCCCATCAAATCCGTAGGTTGGGGTACTTTTGGTCCTCTATTATCCACGATTGTATTGGGTATGCCAAGAGATTCCACGCGTGCCAAGTTCATGCCAACTTCTTGCATCGGCCGCCAGAGCCCCTCCACTCCACCAAGTACTCTTGTCCATTTGCGTTATGGGGACTTGATGTAGTGGGACCGTACCCACCGGCAATATCCCGCCAGTGTAGGTTCATCCTGACTGCTACAGATTTCTTCTCCAAGTGGGAAGAGGTAGTTCTGCTCAAAGAGGTCAAGGCATGTTCCATCGTCGACTTTGTGAGCTCCAATATTATTCACCGGTTTGGGGTCCCTCACGCTATCCTCACCAATAACGGCACCAACATCCGAGCGGCTGAACTAAAGAAATTGTAAGCCAAGTATGACATCCGTTTGAACCATACCTCTCACTACCACGTGCAGGCAAACAGACAGATCGAGGCGTTCAACAAAACCCTCTCTAACATTCTGCAGAAGACGGTTGGTCAGAACAAGAAAATTTGGCCGAAAAAGCTCCCCAACACCCTCTGGGCTTACCGGACGATGACTCAAAACTCTACCCAGGTGACCCCATATTCTCTGGTATATGGAGCTAAGGCCATCCTACCCATTGAGATCCAGCTGCCATCGTTACGTACTGCAGTCTATGATCACCAGACATCAGATGAGGTAGCCGAAATCCATCTTGCTAAATTAGAAGCACTGGACGAGAACCAGCTTCATGCCCTGCACAATCTAGAAAGGCATCAGGATAAGATAGAGAGGGCCTTCAACAAGAAGGTTCATCTTCATTCTTTTCTACAGGGCGACCTAGTACTGGCCCTTTGAGCACCAATGATTCTCGGTAGGAAACCGCCCAAGTTAGAACCCAAATGGGAAGGGCCTTATATCGTCCACAAGGTTTACCCCAATGGAGCATACTCCTTGGTGACCACGGATGGAGAGCGCATAACCCCTCCTACCAATGCCAAGTTCCTCAAGCGATACTTTGCCTAGGGAAAAAGGGTCCTGAACGACCTTAATATGCATCTTCGTCCGTCATGACGTTAAACTGCACATTATCGTCCAGTAAGACTATAAATTGCACCTTGGTCCTGCACGACCTTAAACTGCATCTTCGTCCTACAAGACGATAAACTGCAAAATGGTCCGAGCTCTATGACCTTAAACTAAGATCTCCCCCCCCGTCTTTACTGCAAGACGTTAAACTGCAATCCAGTCAGGCCTTCCTGACAGAGGCTCAGCCTCTAGCCCCTTGGCCTCCTCGGGCCCACGGCCCCCGTCTTCACCGCGAGACGTTAAACCGCAAGCTGGTCAGGTCTCCCTGACCGCGGTCCAGCCTCAGGACCCTTGGTTTTCCCCGACTTACCCTCTTGCGGGATTGTACGGTATGGTGTGGGACTACGTCATCATTCACGTCGGATTACCTGTCATACCTTAAATATCCCCAAATGAGATGCATCCTCATCCTGCATAACGTTAAACTGCATCTCAAGAACTACGTGTGGCTTGATTCTCATCCTCATGAGATACGTAGGAATGCTCGGATGCCTCGTCTTGAGCCCAACCCCAAGCTTTTCTCTTCCACTATTCCCCCCTGGGAATAGTTTCCTTGGAGGATCATTGTGTAGAAGGGGGTAGGCTTTCTTAGCCCCGCTCATACAACCCCACTCACACAAGGATTGTAAGGGTCACACCATGTGCCCACTCCCATTCTTCTATACTCCCAAGTCCTCACCGCATGACGGTAAACTGCATGGCCTTCAAGAACTACGTATGGCTTGATTCCAATCCTAATGGGATACATAGGAACGCCCGGGCATTTCGTCTGTTGGCCCAGCCCGAAACCCAAAATCTTCCCCTTGGGTCAAGATATATGGCAGGGTGCACACTTTTTCCCCAACTCATATCGAGCAAGCCTCAACCCGGCTGCACATCCCCCCTGGAGATGTTTGACTCTTTCGTGGATGGATACAGCTATTCTTCACCCACTCCTTGTCTGGGATTCCCTCATTTTTGCACACCCATAGGGACCCACAAGAACGGCCTGAATACTACGACCAAGGGCTCTCCTACCGATATGGACCAATTCCCCCGAGGGTTTTCAAGCAACAAGTCGATACAAGTCCCGCGTTGTGATTTTGGTCAACGGTCGACGCTCATTTGTTGCTCCCATATCAGGTCACTATAGGAACGCTGTGTTTCGAACATGGTCAACAGTTTCCTGGATCTTCGGGTCCACCCCGAGATATCCCAAACATCAAGTGCAGTGATTCATTCTACCCCATCCCGAAGTGACAAACTTCCCCCCGGGTGGTGCTAGCGATCGGGCCCACGGCCCTGATTCCCCTATAAGGGATGTACGGTGTGGTGTGGGACTATGTCCTCATTCATGTCGGTATCATGTACCATGCTGTACGCCTTCCCTCACGAGGCCCACCCTCAGGCCCCTTGGCCTCCTCGGGTCCCCGACCCCCGTCCTCATGTAAGACGTTAAACTGCAGATCCGTCAGGCCTTCCTGACTGATACCTCTATATAGGCCCCTTGGCCTTCTCGGGCCCCTCCGCCCAAACATTTTACTCGGGATGTACGGTGTGGTGTGGGACTATGTATTCATTCACGTTGGGATCATGTACCATGTTGTACGCCTTCCCTCACGAGGCCCAGCCTCAGGCCCCTTGGCCTCCTCGGGTCCCCAACCCCCATCCTCATGTAAGACGTTAAACTGCAGATCCGTCAGGCCTTCCTGACTGATACCTCTATATAGGCCCCTTGGCCTTCTCGGGCCCCTCCGCCCAAAACTTTTACCTGGGATGTACGGTGTGGTGTGGGACTATGTCCTCATTCACGTCGGGATCATGTACCATGTTGTACGTCTTCCCTCACGAGGCCCAGCCTCAGGCCCCTTGGCCTCCTCGGGTCCCCGACCCCCGTCCTCATGTAAGACGTTAAACTGCAGACCCGTCAGGACTTCCTGACTGATACCTCTATATAGGCCCCTTGGCCTTCTCAGGACCCTCTACCCAAACCTTTTACCCAGGATGTACGGTGTGGTATGGGACTATGTCCTCATTCACGTCGGGATCATGTACCATGCTGTACGCCTTCCCTCACGAGGCCCAGCCTCAGGCCCCTTGGCCTCCTCGGGTCCCCGACCCCCGCCCTCATGTAAGACGTTAAACTGCAGACCAGTCAGGCCTTCCTGACTGATGCCTGACTTTAGGCCCCTTGGCCTTCTCGGGCCCCTCCGCCCAAACCTCTTACCCGGGATGTACGGTGTGGTGTGGGACTATGTCCTCATTCACGTCGGGATCATGTACCATGCCATACGGCTTCCCTTACGAGGCCCAGCCTCAGGCCCCATTACCTCCTCGGGTCCCCGGCCCTCGTCCTCACTACAAGACGTTAAACTGAAAGCAGGCCAGGCCTTCCTAACCAATGCCTAACCATCAGGACCCTTTTCCATTTCGGGCCCCGGCCCAGGTCCGCTCTTATAGGAGTGTATGGTGTGGTGTGGGACTATGTCCTCATTCACGTCGGCTTCTTCTCTGTACCATACACCTCCCTTGTTTGGGGGTATATTACTCCCCCCCCTCATCCCGTATGACGTTAAACTACATTTAGAGAACTACGTGTGGCTTGATTCCCATCCTCATGGGATACGTAGGACCACCTGAATGTCTAGGATTCGGGTCCAGCCCCATCTCTCGGGAACCTTCATCCCATCTTGGCCCCTTGGCCTACCCTTCCTCCATGAGAGGATTATGTGGTTTGGTGTGGGATTATGTCCTCATTCACGTCAGTCTCGTAATGACCACACCATGTACCTCTCCCTCCTGATCTATTTCGTCGATCCCTTTTCGGCAGTTCACCAATGTGCCTAAGAGTACTCTGGTTTATTACCTGGAATGTCAAGCTTTACTCAGACACATCCGCACCCACTTTCCAGGCTTTGCGTATCCCTACATCAGGGCTTCCATCACCTTTCACACCTGGAGGGACCCCCAAAAAACGGCCTGGATACTACACCCAAGGGCTCTCCTACCATTACGGGCCAACGCCCCCGAGGGTTTCAGACAACAAATCGATAAAATCCCACGTTGTGAATATGGTCAGCAGTCGATGCTCGTTTGTTGTTCCCGCCTCAGGCTAACGCGATATGGACGCTGCGTTTCCACCATGGTTAATAGTTTTCTTCTATCTCCACGCCAACCCATTAAGCCCAAAATGTCGGGTACACAATTCACACCCTTCATCACTTCATCGTGTCCAAGTAGAGTCTCGGAACTCTTGGTAATTTTCCTCCGTGCACATCTGGGCATTGGGGAAACAAGCCGCGTCAAAGGTTTCCTTTGGGGCTCTCTACCAACTCCCCTCTAATGGATGCCCCAAGTATTGCGATGAGGATTCTCCCCCATGTTTCCCACACCGAGTATAACTCACGTGGGCTTAGGGATCGGGTTGACGTCTGCGCTAACTTGGGAAGTTGTTACCATTCATGTGGTCTGAGCTCTAAGACCATAAAATAAGATCCATCTATAACTACGTTCAGCTTGATTCCCATCCTCATGGGATACATAGGACCTCCCAGATGCCTTGTCTTCGGGTCTAGCCCCTTTAGGGAGCTAGTCTCTCCCCCCTTTTTTCACCTCTTACCTCTATATAGGCCCCTCGGCCAAAGGTCTCCCTCTCCGAGTGGCGTACAATGTGATGTGGGATCATGTGTCCATCAATTGTGTTTTATAACACTACGCACATTCCCTGCCTATCATCGTCTCTGCTACGTCTGCACTGCATGATGATAAAATGCACGCTTGGTCCTATCACATGACCCGAAACTGTGATATTAGCGTCCTGGCCGCACGACGAAAAACAGAACTGCATTGTGATGACCTCGTTGTAGAGGAAATCATGTTGGGTATTGGTCACGTGCCATGCCATTTTTCAATGCCTATCACGGCTTGATCCTTGTGGCGACACCACGAACTACTAATTCAGGCCTGTCGCTTCACAAAAAAAACCACTCACCTTAAAGGACAAACAAGATTTATCAAATTCCACTTATTTTAGTGTAAGGGCCACGCTTGCACTCCCCTTTTCCCTTGGCACTGGTATCTTACCATGTCACCCGTTCAGAACTACGTATGGCTTGATTCTCATCCTCATGAGATATGTAGGAGCGCCCGGGCACGTCCCCGCAGGCCCAACCTAACTTTCACTTTCGGTCCCTTAACCTAAAACCTATCCCAAGGGGGTCATTCTGTGTGATATAGGATTATGTCCTCACTCATGTCGGGTTGTTCACCGCACCGTACACACCCCATATTCCCATTCACGCCAGGTGTTTGATTTACTCCACCATGGGCCTCATATGTTTCCTCCCATCCATGGTCCGAATTCTATGACCCTAAACTAAGATCTCCCTCTGGGAAAGGACTCTGCTCCCTCTATCTAATACGTCTCGTTTTCGTATTCTGATGTGTTTTGACAAAGAGCCCGAAGTGTTGGGCGAGGGACACCACTAGAGTGGACGTAATCCTCCAGCTCGTCCAATTATTGCTCTGCCTCCGCCTGAGACACCATGAATCCAGCCCGGACTAGGCCTATGCCCAGTAATTCCATCCCGAGGCGATTCAGGTGGGCCCATGTCTCGGGTGGGATGAGGAATTGCAGGTTGACATCCCAAATATCCCAGGCTTCCGGGAAGACGACATCCTCCACCACGTCAATATGACACAGCCGCTTCCCTGGAGCCTGAGTGGATATCCTACGAAATCCCCTCGGTGGCTGCCACTTCGGATGGCCATGCTCTTCCAAAATCACCAGATCCGCCGATGCTGCCACACCCTTGGCCGGTGCGGGTCTCGCCGCCATGGAAGCCCCGCCACCGTGAGAGTCCCTAGCTGCCCTCCAACCCTGGCCTCGAGATAGAGGAGGCCCACCATCACCGACCCAAATAGTTGGTTGCTTCAGCATCTCCCCTGGGTAAGCAGCTTACCAACTAATGGCATAATCCCTCACCAATCCGAAAGCGGCGGTGGAGGAGGCAATGCAATTCACATCTTCCCATCTTCCCATGTGAACATGAGCCGCAGCTTCCTCATCACACACGGGTGCTCCTCGTGACACACCTCCCAGTAGACATGCGAGATCAGCCGTGGGAGGCACCAAAACTGCCTTGCAAACCGATGCGGGGTGTACGGTTCGGAGAGTGGCTCATGATCTACTCGTGCCACCAAAACTCCACCTCGAAAGGCCAGGAGGTAAGCCCGATGTTCCTCCGTTCCCCTCCCATTGTCAGTAAGTATCCTCGTCGGCAATGGGAAGGGGTGGAAATTAAACTCATTCTCCCTCCACACCCGGTTCAGCACCATCGGCACGGTTAGTTTGAACGGGAAGCTCCCGACCGCATTCAGGATGGAGGGGCGGAAGTTTGATCCCGATGGCGAAATAGGGTTTGGATACTCATAAATCCCCCTGATGTGCGCTGTGATCCACCCATACAGAAGGTGGAAGGGCCCGCATATCCTTGGTGGTTTTTCCCCTCGCTAATGTGCCGCAGCATTCTGTACAGTTTGGCGAGCATTGGAATCCCCATATTGACCCGCTGCCCCATGGCCAACATGGACGCCATGATAAACGAGCTGGGCCACACCCCCATGCTTGTATCCCTCACCGGTAGGATCCAACCACAGATGAGAGCCGCGATGAACGCCACCAGCCTGACTATCGGCTGTTGTTCAGTGCTGACACTGAAACCCCAAGTCTTCCATTGGCTTTCCTCCAGGACCCGCCAATACAAGTGCCCCTTACCCCGTTGGGCCTCCCTCGGACAAGTTCGAGGCCTCGTAGGGAACTCTCGATTCTCTGGGAAATTCAGGAAGCACTTGAACCATCTCCTAAAGTGGACATTCCTCACTACCTCCTTGTCCTCTCCAGGGACGAGTGCCATCAGCACTGACGACAGTTGCGGCATTTTCTCTGTATCCTCCCACGCGCTGATGACAGGGATGAACTCATCATACATGGCCCCCAATATCGGAACCCCAGAAATCTGGTGGACATCCCACAGGCTGATGACCACCTCCCCATGATGCAGGTGAAAGGTATTGGTCCTAGACGACCATCTGCTCAGCAATTCTGGCATCAGTTGCTCTAGTTGGTAAATGTGGAATTGGGATGCCCATGCCGCCTCATATAACACCACTCTCCTCAGCTCGGACCCAAACTCCTCACATGAGGCTCCTACCTAGTAGGCCCTGTCCCTGTTATCAGTGAAGTTGTCGCCCTGGTGCAGGTCCCACTCATCAGACCATCCCTTCTTCGAATCCTGTAAAGCCGCCTTCAGCATGGTACGATAGAGAGGAGGGTACGTCTCCGGTTGCATTGGATTCTCATCAATATCGTTCACATGTTTGTAGAGGCAGTCAGCAGTGACGGGTGTGAAGTCCTCTTGCGCATGACCATCGGCCGCCCTGAACCATTGGTGCTGACATGGTTTTCTCCTGAACCAGCAAGCTGGTTCATCCCTACTCGCCTCAGGGATGAAGACGTCATCCCTCAACCTGAAGCCGTACAATGGCAGATTCTTACACTGCGGATAATTCTTCTGACACTCCGATAGCAGATCTGTCAAAGAAGCGTGGTCCGAATGGCTTCAGACCATCTCTCCAAGGCCTGGACAGTTGGCCATCTCATCCCGACGGGCGGCATCTGCAAGGACCCCCAATACAGCTTCTCGATGGGCCATTTCAGTTCCGGCACTCAGAAAAGAACTTTTTCAGAACAGATCTCGAAGATGAATCGTGAAGACGGCTCGTGAAGGTCGGTCGCGAGGACAAGCCACAGAGTCGGACCTAGGTCGGAAAGCAGAAGTTCACTTGGCGCAGTGGCAGAGTCGGAGACCCGCGGTTCACCGTGAAGCTCGATTCGCGGAGAGCAGTCGCGGAGTACGCGGAGCTTCGCGAAATCGAGAGCACAAAAAGACAAGAAGTCGCGTGAAGACAAAAGAGGTCGACCCCCCTATTTATAGGTGTCGACCCCGGAGCATCGTGGCGCGCCCCGCCCGCACGGAGCATCGCAGAGCATCTGGATCCGGGGCCTCAGTCAGCACCGCGTGCCCCCTTCGCGAAGTCGCATCGCGAACCGCCGACAATTTTGGCAATTTTCCCTTAGAATTCGACCCTTCACCCTCCGCGGCTCCAAGTATGAGGGGGGGCATTTGTTGGCACCAAAATATTGCACAAACAAAAAGGGACAAAAAAGATGGCCCAGACGCTGCCTCACGAAGCCCCGATGCGAAGCACCCTGAGCATCGCGGTCTCGCGAAGCTCCGGAGGCGGTAACTCTCCGCGACCGAGTTTGACGTTCGTGAGGCCGCCGCGAAGCTCGGGAGGTGGTAAATCTCCGCGAACAAGAATGAAGTTCACGAGCCCTCCACGAAGCTTCGGTGGCGGTAACTCTCCGTGAACGACGCTGACGTTTGAGAGCGTGCCGCGAAGCACCTGAGGCGGCTCGCGAGTTCTGCTTTGCGGCGCCCCTTGCCTATAAATACTGGGCTCCCCTTGAGTCCCAGTGACGGACAATCCGACCTTTCGGCTTCTCCTCTCCCGAATCGCGAAGCACTCTTTGCCCCCGGGAATCATGAGCTCCGCGAGGCACTTATACTTCGCATGACGCCTTTGCTTTGTCTTGTGTTGAGCCCCTCTTCCGAGAGGGATGCCCTTCACGAAGCTCAAGTTCATTCGCGAAGGAAGGGGATTCCCAAGGGAACCCGGGCAGCCGCGGAGCATTCATGCTTCGCGAAACACCCAACCTGTACTAGTGATCCCTATGCTAAGGCAGGATCGCTACACATCGCGAAGCACACTGCTCCACAGCACCCTGCTTCGCGAGGCACCTCTTCTTCGCAAGGCAGTGCTCCGCGAATACTGTTCCACTTCGCGAAGCACCTTCCACTCACACTTATGCCCCATGATAAGGCCAAGGCACTCCGTTTCGCGAAGCACACTCCTTTTCTTGGAAATTCCTCTTCCCATGCGACCCTCCAGGTATGCACGATGTGATTTCAAAGTCCCACGGACAATACCACTCGTAGCGTTGCTTCGCCTAATGCTTCTTCACATAGGCATGATAACAGCTATTGCTTCTTCTCATAGCCACACTAACGTGGACCCATCGATGATTCGCTCTACAACCCCCTTTGACCATGGCCTTGCCAGTACCTTCCCTCCCCCAAGGACCAAAGGGTACCGGTTATGTAAGTCTTAGGGGTATGGAGTGAAACCACCTCGTCCGATCTGCAGGAAGTTAAACTGCCAAGTACCATGTCCTTAACACATGACGTTAAACTGTGACCCGACCTCGTGCCTCTCACGAAGGGTCCCCCCAGCTCGAACATTTTTTACGCCACTCGTCTCCACAGGAGTGGAATCACCCCTCCATAAGGGGTGATATCCTCCTTATTAGAGTGGCGTATGTTCTCAGGAGAAGGGTGACTCTAGTTCCCCAACGGATGGCTACACTCCTGCATCTCCGTACTTCCCCACTACCAAGGCCAGTGGAGGGCGTGATAGGGAACGAGGCACCAACAATCATTGGTCCCAAATCCTTCCTTCGCTGCGCTTTGCCGCACTTCGGGCCTCCATCCTGTAGTAAGTCCCAGCACCATGGGCCGCCTAATGCATAAGCCCCTCTTGGCTTCTCACGGATGCATCCTTCACGACGTGATCGTCAGTTCCCTGAAACCTCTTGTTTCTCACACCGAGCATGACTCACGTGGGCTTAGAGTGAGCACTGACCCCGACCCCTTCCCTACTGAACTATGAGGTCTTTGATCCATGTCAAGGCATGGTACGTAGGAAGCCTCCACGAGGTTCAAGACACATTACTTGGTCGTTCATTCACGTCGACTTTAACCTCGTCCAACATGACGTTAAACTGCATTCCCCTGTCCCGTATAACATTAAACTACACACCCATTTGAACTACGAGGTCTTTGATCCGTGTCAAGGCATGGTACGTAGGAAGCCTCTATGAGGTTCAAGCCCACCCGTCATCTAATTCACGTCGAGTCCCATTTGCATCCAACATGACGTTAAACTGCATTTTAGTCCAATGGAAAGCCGTTGTGACCACCCGAACTACGTGGAATTTGATCCGTGTGAAGGCATGGTACATAGGAAGCCTTCCTGAGGTTCAAGCCCAAAAATCATTAGCCCAGACCGTCTCCTTGTCGGTGTGCCAAGCCCCCCATTCCCTCCCGAACTACGGGGACTTTGATCCATGTCAAGGCATGGTACGTAGGAAGCCTCCCAGAGATTCAAGACCAACTCCCATCAGACCAAGGTCCCTCATTTACGTCGGTTCTCCGACACCCACCGCCATCCCGAACTACGAGGAATTTGATCCATGTCAAGGCATGGTATGTAGGAATCCTCCACGAGGTTCAAGCCCACCGCCCTTCATTTATTCATGTCAGGGTTCACTACCGTCTCGCATGACATTAAACTGTATTCCATAAATCCTTTGAACTACGAGGTCTTTGATCCATGTCAAGGAATGGTACGTAGGAAGCCTCCCCAAGGTTCAACCCCATCTCTCATTGGACCGAGGTTCACTTTCACGTCGGTTCGCTGACGAATCCCATCTTTTGAACTACGAGGTCTTTGATCCATGTCAAGGAATGGTATGTAGGAAGCCTCCCTGAGGTTCAAGCCCACCACCCATCGGAACAAGGTCCGCCTTCACGTTGGTTCGCTGACGACACCCATCAGACCAATGTCCACTTTCATGTCGGTTCACCGGCACCATCCAGAACTACGCGGACTTTGATTCCCTGCCACGAGGATACGTAGGAAGCCTCTTCAAGGCTGAAGACCAACTTCACTGTCGCCCCCTGCGATGGTCCCATTTCATTTCCCCCTCCACTTCATTCACCCATCCATCATCTACCCTGATTCTCGCCCAGACCGTCATATCCCGGTGAGACCATGTCAGTCCAAGACCATGTCGGTCCGCTCCTTCTTTACTGCCGCCCATGGGCTGGTCCCGGTATCGGCACTCCTTCAAGGGAAATTCCTCAATCTGATCCATTATAGCTAATTCTCTGATCAGGTCGATCCATCCCTGCTGGACTTTAAACTCGCGACATACCCTATGTTAAACATAGGAAGATGAGGAAAACCTCATATATGTGTCTATGTCATATAATTCCCCGCGCTCGATGTGTGATGCCTCGGGCTCCCACGCCCTCGAGAAGCCCTATGACCAGGGATAATAGACAGACATGCCAGGTCCCCAGCATCCAGACACGCTACTGATGCCTCAACATGAATACTCCCCCGACTGAAGGTTGCTGCCCTGACCAGACCCTTTGGAATGTCCCGACAGAAGCAATGTAATTAACCGGCGTCCATGGAAACATGGAACTGGGAAGAGTTTCACGAACAACGTATTAAATCTATGAGGGAGACCCGGACTAGGAGACGAGTTCTGAGGAGGAATCCACGGAAGGAAGAACTGACATCCCATCATCCCTTTTCGATCAAGGAGCAGACGTCCCTGAATAAGGAGCGAATGCTTCCCGCCTTTGGAAAGCGGGAATGCGGGGCAACAGTGCAGCGCGTCCTCCTCCGCGGACGGACGGATGCGCGCGCGCCCCCGACGAAAGCGTCAGAAACAGTGGCCAAGACTCAATGAGTAGTTTATCTACTCACTGTGTGGAAAAACTTGTGGTTGGTATAATATAATTATTTTCTAGAAATCATGGAATTGTGGAAATTGAAGATGTTATTAATAAATGGGTTATTTAATGAATGTTTAACCCATGGGGTTGGGGATTTCATGGATGAAATGTTGAGGTAATATTTCTAAGAATCAATGGACACAGTTTGGTTATACATGGAGGGAATGAATCTTGGTTTTAATATAAATGAAATGTAATATGGAAAATGTTAATTTCTAATTAATGGTTAATGAATTAATTAATGTAAATTGAAACTGATAAAAATTGTTTAGTAATTTAATGTCCCTCTATAAAATTTTGTTTACTTATAGAATATGTAGTCTTAATATTTTTAGCTAGGTGTTCGAGATACGTTAGCTACAATTGATTCTGAGACTAAGTTTTCCCCATAAATAGGATGTGATCTATATTATTTATTGAACATTTATATTTCTATACGATAACCCACATAGCTGGTTAGAGTTAATAAAACCCTAGGGATTATAATAACTAGGGGATGCTTTCCCCCAACATCTCGATGGGAGGATGGAAGGTTGACTTCCCCCATTGGCCCCACACTCTTCTCTTGGTAGTTACTTGTTCTAGAATGCGAGATGGTTAGTTTTACCATATATGTGTTTAGAGGGATGTAATGGATTGTGGATATTTCACACACATATATTTTGGATATATTTTCATATACCCTACTACAGGTATAATGTTTATATGTTATGATGGATTAAGGATCCTTACTTAGTGTATGGGATGTAGTGTATTTAGGTATAGTAAATGATGTTTGATTCATGTTATGTGGGCTTTGGTGGCTCCTGGGAACTCCCTGGTTACATTTGGTTGTGTGGTAATGGTAATGAGTTTCATGAGGTCCATGTTGTGGTGCAACACCTAGGTTTCCTCAGGCTAGCCTTTTTGGAGTGAGATGCTTAGAACATGAGATGTTTGGGAAAAGTAGAAAACTAGTGGGGATGTGGTAGTGATGTACCCTGAATATTATTTATTATATTATATGGTCATGTACATGAGTATTGGAAAGATTAGACATGGTGTGGATGGGAACCTAGCCCAAATTTTTAGGTGATGAGTTAGTTTCTCTTATTGTTCCCTATGTTTTAGCATGTTTTCCTAAATCTTTCATGAGAGGCTAGAATGATTATAATAATGAGTATACTATTATATTTACCCTAAGTTATATAAAATATTTTTTAGATAATGTGGAGTAAGTTGGAGATCATATTAGTTACTACTAGATCTAGGTTTTTCAGCATATTTTTATGATTCATTTTCGCTGTTGTTTTACTTTCTTTTGTTACACACAGTTTCTGTTTCAATTTTATTACTATTTCAAGACATTACATATGAAAATTTGGGCCTTCAATTATATTTTAGTATGAGTAAGAGTTGGTTGGTGCCTATCTTATCTTTATCTTTCACATGTGTTCTATTAGAGGGAAAATTCTCTTATCTATGTGTTTTCTATACCCTCAGCTCGAGTCGTCAGCCTGAGGCCTACTGAAGGTGGAACTCGGGTGTTTTTATCTCCCTTATCGCATTGTCGGCCCATGAGGCATAATACTTTTGTGGAGGGGGTCATGAAAGACATAAATTACTAGATATTGATAAAAAAATATACATAAACTGATATTGATGACTGATGATTGAAAATAAAGGCCATGATTGAAGATCCAAAATCCAACATAAAATTTCAAATATTAGAGATAAAAAAGGGAGGCAATGTTAGTGATAATTACTATAATGTAAGTATTAAAAATGAAACCCCAAATTATAATATTAGATGTTTGATGATGGGAATCTTGGGAAAAAGTGAGAATGAGAAAAAATGAGGCAATAATAACATATTAATGAAAAATATGAAGATAAAAATTGAATATAAAATCTGTAATTATATAATGAAAAAACATTAAATACAGGGATAACCAAAAAATTGTCAAATATTATAGATAATAATAAATTATCGTGATGAATGTCAATATGGGAATAAAGATAAAGATTGCGATCTGGGATGGTGATTGAATTCTATGATATAGATAGTGACACATGATCCAAATAAATAAAACAAAGATAAATATCAATAGAAATAATGGTTTTTTGAGGTAGATATTGAAAATAGATCTTATAGATCCAAAAATAAATATTTTATATATAAAAAGGTTAAAGATTAATGATGTTAGTGATTATTAATATGAGAACTATGACCATATATTGAAATAATGTCAAGAACAAAAAGCTGAGATTGGAGACCTAAATGAATATAAAATACAACAGACTAATAAATGAATAAAAAATATGACATAGTGACAAAAATGAATGACCATAACCCAAAGGTGAGGATTTTTTATAGAATAATGGATACCCATGATTAAATATTTTAGTACAGATACTCCGAACTAAACGTTTAATAGTGGAGAATCAGACATGGGATATAAAACAATGATAGATGATAATGTCTAAAAACCAGAAATGATGATCAAAAATAAAATAGAATTAATAGATATCGATATTGGAGAATGAAATTAGATAACATCAATGTGGCTGAAGATTCCATATTATGTAAGAAGATAAAAATGGAAAAGGATGAGTATGAAATAATTAAAAAAGATATGTGACAAAATTCCTTAGATGTAGATAGATGATAAAATATCTAATATTAGAGATCATTGAGAAGACCAATTACCATGAATGATAAACAACTATCATAAAAAATGATGAAGTATAATGGAGATAGAGATCATAGAAATGAATACTATGTTGGATGTAATGAATCATGGTTTTTGGAAAATAAATTTTTTCTAATATTTATGCTATCTTCGATAGGTTATTTCATATGAATTAATAACAAAAAATGAATGAAAAAATATTAGGTAAATATTATTAAGATAATTTAAGAATAATAAAATATATATTAATTAATATGAATGGGTTATATTTAGTATATATCAATAGTTAATATTGGAAATGAATATTTTTTAAATAATTTTTCTCTTATGAGTTGTATAATTTACCATTTTTTAATAAATTCAACTTTTTAAAATATTTTTATAATAATGTATGATATTTAAATATATTGAATAGTATGGTAACATTCATTAAATTAGAACTTGGAATGAAAAAATATTAAAAACACTTAATTTAAAAAATTACATTCTATAAAAATGAAGTTTGTCTTTCTATTTTGTATTTTCATTATATTGAACAAAAAATTTGAGTTATAATTATATAGACTCAATAATATTTTTGACATTATAATTCCCAAAAATTATTATTTTTATTTTTTATTTTTTTTTAAATAATATGGTTTTAGTTAATAGTGAAACATAATGTTTTTATAGAAAATGATTTTTTTTAATTATTTTAAAAATATATGAATGCCATAAAAATTTATTTACCATTTGAATCAATTATTTATGTATTTAAGGGGTAAAATAATGTATTATAAAATATTATTTTGAACATAGAAAACCTATGATTAACATATAGAACATATGTAATATTTTACTTCATTTTAAAAACTATTTTCGGAGTTTTTTTTCTAAATAATCCTTATTATGGAAGAATACAGTTTTTGTTTCTTCGAAAGCAAGGAAAAATTTATTTATTTTATAATAAACCATTTTATTTCATGGATGTTATTAACATCAACAATTATGACCTTAGTTTTCAAATCTTAAAATAATCATTTTCTAAAAACAATTTTTATGTGTTCGGATTGCCAATTATAAAATTATCTTTTCTATCCTATAGAGATTTTATTTGATAAAAGTATTCTAAAATTTTAAATAAAATATTAATACTATTAAATAATTTCATTGGTAATTTAGTTCATTAGAATTAAATAAAATGGTATGAAATTTATTATAAAGGTTATAGAATATTAGGGTTAAAGAGGGAAAATTAGAAAATAAAAAGACATAAGTAACTACACATTTTATACCAAATTATATTTAGAGGGGTGTATGGGATGAAAAATTATCCAAAACTCATATTTCTCACTTTGGTAACATTTTCCATTAAAAAATAGCATTCCATTATTGAGAAGTAATAGGTACTCTAAAAATTATTATTCTCATCAATTATAAAAAGGGAACACTTACAACCCTTTATTCTACCCTTATTCCTTTATATTTATAGTTAAATCATTAAAATCATCTTCCATATAACTCTCTCCCACTTTATTGAGCCTTTGGGTCCTGAATATTTTTCAAATCCCATAAATAATAATGTGGTTTATAAGAGGAGAATAATTTCTTCTACATTAGAATCTCACTCCCTTTAATTAGTATTCCATGCATTATTCTCTTAATACCACAAATTATATTAAAGTATAAAGAATTAAAAATAATTTCTATGTTGAAATATTATCATATTAATAGAAAAACAATTATTTATTCATTCAGTTCCAATTATAGAAACAAAATAACATTAACCATGTGAACATGCGGTCTACCACCTCAATTAAATAACATGTTTAATTTTTCATATTAAATTCCATTCACTATCCAAAAATATTAAAATATGATTATAAATGGAAAAGATACTATTATTGAAATATAGTAGTGATATTATATCAAAATATACAATATCATAAACACACTCACCAATTAAATTGTAGCATGTTCATGTTTGGGTCAGTTTATCAAACAATATAAATGAAGATATAAAAAACTATTTGGAATGAAAATGGGAACACAAAATATAATAATATTATATGTCAATATATAAATAACTATTGGTTTGAGTTTCTTAAAGGATTATGGTATATTTAATATATTTTTAAAATATCATCTTCCATACCTAAAACTACCAAAATTATTGAACACTGATTCCATTTTCATGAAACATAAATAAAAACAATTGTTTAATGAGGTAATAGATTAATGAAAATATATTGGTTAAATATTTAAATTATGTAAATTATAATGGAATGAAAATTTATATATCAATAAAAGTGTACCAAAATTGACATTATAAATCAATAATGAAACTCTTAAAGTTACTAACATTTGATATTAAAAAACAAGCAGTAAATGACTAATATATTAAAAATATATGATTATAAATGAAGTTTAAAAAATTCAATTAATGTTATTAAGGTTATAAAATAGAATATAAATCTAGTGGTGTTTTTTGTATAAGAGGTTAGTGTGCATTGATCTTTGTGGGAAAAATGATAAGGGTTTCCAGAATCATATTTAATTTCATGAGAAACAATTCTTATTATATACCATGCTTTATTGGTATAGTGTATCTACTACCCTTTTGATATTTCTTTCATGATCATCTCATTATTTATAATATTTAATATTTCATTTTAAATCATATAATTCAAGGTGATTTTATTTGAATGTTTCTATTAACATAAGGGTTTTTTGTATCAAATTTTAATTCTGTGAGATAGGGTTCTTTTATACACCATGTAATATTATGTAAGGTTCACCTAAAAGACGATTGAAATTTTATTTCATAATTATCATATATATCCAGATATTTAATGTTTTATTTCATATTTTTTTCACCTAGTATATTGATATATAAAATACTAATGTTTTATGGGGTTTTTAACTCAACTACCTTAATTAAGTTATAATTCTTATTCTTGAACAAAATTCATTCAATTTTGATTACTTCCACCATATAATTTTGTATCATGAATTACCCTCTAAATCATCTTGTATGATTCTTAATTTTGGTGAATTTAATTAATGACAATTCATTACATATTTGGACTTTATTTCTCATCCAATATATATAAGAATGATTTTTCTTTCTATTAATTCCTTATTAAATACCATATACTACATTACATATATTTAAGGGTGTTGTAAATGATTTGATACATCAAATTATTTGTGAAATTTTTGACATAACCTTATACCTTATATTTATATGGTGTATGTACTATGTGAAATATTATCAGGATTGAAGGGAATTTACTTAAAAATTTACTCAACATATTTGGATAGCTATTTACTATCCATAAGTATTTTTCACTAAAATTATTTATGGAGTTGTGAAATTTTACCCAATATGATTCCATTTTAAAGGGATATGACACCCAATTTCAATCAGTAGGTTCATTATATAGAATTATTGATTTCAAATGACACAAATAAGTTTTCATTATGTCAAGTGGGGTAGTATATCACCCTTAAATACAGTGGATTATGTTGATATCTCACAAGTTATGTAGAAGTGGGTATAAAAGATTTTTTTCACATAAGTATGGGAAGAATGAGTTTTCTAAAATTCTCAATCATGAAAATAATGTTTTTTTCACATATGTATGGGTATCAGGAGTTTTATTATAGGACTCTCCTATGATATTAGTTGTTACATATCTACACATTTATTTCCATTTTATAGTTATATTAATCTTATAATATTGAAGATATGTTAAATTCTATGTTTATTTCTCCGTTTTTTGAATTTATGAACTATTATATTATTCCATATATTATTACATGATTTATGATCTATTCTTTATTGGTTTTAATATTATTTTTTATCTTCACTAAAAATAACATATCCACAGTCAAACATATCAAAAAACCTTGAATACAATATGGATGTTCTGTATCATAATAAATCCACTTCAAACATGCTTAAAATACATCAAAGGATATTGACAGAGATAAAATCCATAATATTTGAGAGAAATATATCTTTAGATTTTTTTGAAATCATTGAAAAGTGACATAATTATAAAAGAAAAAATTTATTTTAAAAATATTCTTATAATCTTGTAAGGGACGCTTTGATGATGTAATAATGGCAGAAAATATCCACACCCACCATATAAGTTAAAAAAAGACATTCTTACCTTAATTTTTTCTAAAAGGTTATAAAGGACCTTGTTAGGAAAATGACGGAAATATTCCTTTATAAACATCATCTAAAAAGTCAAATAAGGGTATATAAGACTTTACCCCATAGTATATAAAATATTAAGAATATTTTGAAATAAATTTTTAAGAAACATGGATGTAGATGATAAAGAGGTCCCAATAGATAATTTTGTATAAACAACCTTGGATAATGAAGAGATTGTGAAATTTACCCTTCACTTTTTCTTTTCCTCGGTAAAGGGTAGGTTAACATCCTATATAATGGTGAAATTATTTTTATTAAATTATACAATAACAATATACATTAATATTATATCATATATGATCTTCTTATATTGCTTTGTAAATGATATTTCGGTAGTATCATCGTTTTGGGTGTTAACTGATTCATTTTCCTTTATATGATTTGTTACGTAACTAATGTATGTTATGGATATGATGTATCATGTTCATATTAAGAATAATATTAAGTCTTTATGCATTATTTTTAATCATCAAATAAAAATTAGTCTTGAAAGGATACGATGGGGAATGAATCTCATCACGTTCGTGGAGACGGTAATCCATACGTACACACTAGCGACAATATCATTATTTTGATATTAAAATAGTATATAATTGAATGGTATATCATATATAAAGAATAATTATCATGTTATATTTATTATTTAAATAATTTGGATTCATTATTATACCCATCCAAATGATGAAGTGTTTGAGTAAGAAACTACACCACGACGTGGAGACGGTAAGCCGTACGTACGCACGTATGGTGACATGTTCTTCCTAGGATGGATAAAATAATGAATATGGTTGTAAAATTTTTATAATAACATCATAGTATATATAATATAATGGATTTATTAATTTATAATGGAAACAACAAATAAAGAGGAAGTGGACGAAGAAAAAAACTTGAAAGAGGTGATGAAATATTTACCTCTTCTTTGGGTCCTTCCTTTTGATTGGATCAAAAAAAACTCCTTAAGTTAGATTTTTGACTAAAGGAAGGCCTCTAGGATTAAGGGAAGACAGTTTAGAGGATATTTTTTTGGGTTTGGCCGATCCAAATGGCGTTGAATTTGTGGATTTGAGAGAAGGGTAGTGCCCTTTTATAAGAGGGGTGAGGGACACCTTAGGAAAAGATAGAGATATTATTTTATAATAAAATAGTTTTTGGTTTCTAATGGCCCCAAAATAATTTATTTTGAGGATAAGGTGGGGATGGGTCACAAACCACTCAACCAATAGGTTTTAGACTGGTTTGGGTCACTATATTAACCTTATCATCTAGATCTAACTTTTAGTTAATTAGTTTGACATTTACCATGTCTCTTTGTATTTTTATATTGTATGGTTAATAAACATACTATAAACTTCCAAGAGAACCTCAAGTGGTTCATTAATAACATATATAATAATATTTAATACCTTTTTCCAAACCTTATATTTTTAGGAATAAAATATCAATTAATAATATAATATTTGTTTTCAAAACTCTTTTTTTAATATTTTTGACATTATTGGCTATTTTGTTTTTGATAAATTCCTAAAAAAATTATTACGTTGAAAAAATTTCATTTAATCAATCCTAACATGTCACATTAACCTATAAAACTATTGTATGGCCTCAAAACTTTCAAATTATATTTATTTTATCATTTATAATACCATTTATTTGATTCTTTCATTAATATCGAAAATACTGCATTATCATTGTGTCATAAATAAATTTAATCATTCAATGTCTAAAAATTATAAATAAAATTATGTAGGAAATATTTTTATCTGTATAATTAATATTTATAGTCGAATATATAACATATATAACCTAATGTAAAAATTGTTTTACTAAAGAATATCTGCTTATGTCATTTTTGTATTTACTTTAACTTAATTAATATAAAGTGTCATTATCACTTACAAGTGGCACCATGGGTTTCCAAAATCGACGCAAGGATGACCATGGTCGGATATTATCATCCAATATGATTAGAACATGTGTTAGGGTATTTTAATATTATTATAATATTATGTTTTTTACCCATATTTACAGGATTTACCCTTTATCCATAGTAAGTAAAATATTTACCGAAGTAATTATTCAAAATTCCTAAAAATAAAAGTTACATATATACACAATTAGGACCTCCTAATTATAAAAATGGAATCCATTTTTATAAATTCAAAACATAGAATTGGCAAAAATTAATTTAAAATTAATACCCATTTTCAAAATAAAAAGCGTGTTTTTAAAAATAATAACAGTCTAAAGATTTAAACTTGCTTATTTCTTGTTTTAATGTGAAATTACGTCCAATGACCAACATTGGATTAAATGGTAAAAATATAATCTAATTATACATAAACCCACTAAATTGTATAATTTAGCACTATAAATTATTTTGATAAAACAGTTGTTTTTAATTAAAATTTAGTATTTTTCACTATTCATCCAAAACTGAATGTTTTTAGAAAAATACCAAAAATTCATCCTAAGCTAATTTAGATATTGCGAACCCAAAAATGAAGTCCATTTTGAACGATAAAATTAATAAAATTTTAAAAAGTTAGTATTACTATTCATAACAGCTAGTTTGATTGGTCGTGATGTGTTAGAATCTCAAAGTTGTGTACAACGCAAGTTATTTCATTATTCAAAGGGAAACATACCGTGGAAGTTTTGGGTGTAACATGTATAACCCCATATTAAAAAAATGAGTTATTAAACATTGAATTTATTTCTTTTAACACTTCTTTAAATAAAATTATAATAAATGTCCTAATCTAATCCAAGTGAACTAAAATAATCATATTTTATTCCTAAGGTTTATTTTGGTCAAAATAAACTTATCAAATAGAATTAAGACATGTGTTAGTGTAAATATAATATAATTTTTTAGCATTAATTACCCTATTTACTTTTAACCGTGGTAAATAAAAGTTATAAGTTAGTATTCACCAAAAAAAATTTCATCTTATAGAACCACATTTTACACACTAATATCAACCATGTCTCCCAGATTTTTGAAATTCAATTCATAGAAGTTGTAAAATTGAGTTTTATTCAAATTTTCAAATGCGCCTAGAAGGTGGGTAAAATATGGTAAAAAGTTCAATAAAATTTTATATATCTATTATTATTATAAAATGACTACAATTAATTACATTGAACATATATTGGTATTACGTATCTATTTTTACCTAATATAAATTTATATAAAATAACTAATTTGTAAATAAAAAGTCATTTTTAAACAATAATGTAGTGTTTTTCATTATTCATCAAAAATATGATGTATTCAAAAAAATACAAAAAATTCACCCTAAGCTAATTTTGATATTCCTAATCAAAAAAATGAAGTCCATTTTGAAAATTAAAATTTATAAAATTTTAAAAAGTAGGTATTTCTATTCACAACAGCTAGTTGGATTGGTCTTGGTGTGTTAGAACTCAAAGTTGTGTACAATAGAAGCTATTTTATTATTCAAAAAGAGGTATACCAAGGACGTTTGGGGTATTACATTTGTTTTTCACTAACACCATACACTAAAGTTAAAAATGATAAAATTTTATGAATATATTTTACAATATGAAATAATTATGAAACTAATGAAATATCTATCATATTAATAATATAATATACGATTTTATTTCTTACACATAAAAATTATAATGTCGTTCGTGCGTACTTGTAGACTACCAAATCCATGAAGCGATGTGAATCTTTCTTCATCAATATACCTCATAGATTATTTATATAATTATATTTAAAATAAAAAAAATGTTATTTATGATATTATGACCATTATATGAATATAATATATTTATTACCTAATTTTTATAGTGATCACTGAAAAATGGAAACATTAGTCATGCGTACGTATGGCCCAGTATCTCCATGATCGTAACATAGTTAATTTTTAATAACCATAATTCATAATAGGTTTAAAGGATATAGTTTATGTAGAAAAATGATAATTATTTTTTGACTAGTATTTTGTATATGTTTAATAATTAACGCTTGGACCAGATTTAACCTACAAATGTCATTTTTGAAAAATACACCAAATACCTTCAAAACATAGTATGTAAACTTTATTTATTATTTAATTTTTTATGAAATGTTAAAAAAATGAAATAAAATTAATAATAAAATTTTAAATGTATTTTGTGAAATTAAATAATTAACAAATGTTTATTATTTAAGAAGATAATGAATGTACATAATGAGTTGGACTCTAGGTAAGGTAATTCATCCCAGTTTCCTTTCATTGAGGCATATTTTGATGTTATAAATCAATATTATTTTATAAGGTGTAAATACATACTATTTTAAATGTTATATCATTAATCTCTCTATTATCAAGGTATTTAATATTTTAAGTTATTATTTCATGGGTCTTATGATTCCACTGTTTCCGAAGAGGTCATATACTTTTCATAAAAAAATATTAATTTTTAATGTTTTCATTCAAACTCTCTTTTTCTTCTATGCATATGTTTTTTAATTTTTTTTAATAAAGGAATTATATGGTCATGAGAATTTTATAAATGGATATTTATTTATTTCATTAATTTTTTTTTAAAAATCTTTTTATGTAATGTTTTACTTTTTTACAAGAAACAAAAGGAATACTCTATTTTAAAGTATACAACAAAAATTGCATTTAATGAATTCTTAACTATTATTTGAATTTTGGGTCATCATAAAATTTTTCATCTTATAATCCATAAAAACCCATTTTTATGGTATTTGGAAATTGAAAATTGGTTTTATAAATAATATGGTATTTTGGAATTAAAATTATTTTTACACAAAATATGAACATTGATATCTAAAAAAGATTTACATACAAAATTAAAAGTGTGTTTAAATTATTTTATAATGACAAAGTGACATAATAACATGTTCTATTCATGAAATGTAACTAGAGAATTATACAAGTATCATGTTATCCATATGTAGCTTATAGGATTAGTGTGATTTGATATAACTTGGTGATCTTGATATTGGTTATAGGATGGATGAACCCAAATAGCGCGAGGTGATCCCGATATGGATTATATGATTAGTGTGTTAATATATATCTCTAATGAATTCATTAATGTTAATGTTCATAAAACCAAATAAGGAGGGAGTTACTAGATGGTTTCTCATATGAATTTAAATGGGATCTAGTTATTTATGGCATGGGTTTAAAATATGTTATAATTGTGATAATCTAATTTTCCAAAAAATGGTTTTTATTTTTTTTAGGTGTTTTAGTGATTTTATTTGAGAAAAAATTGTTTGTTTTTTTTCATATGAAAATGATTTATTCATTTCTCTCAAATAATATTGAAAAAATGGTAAAAAAAAATTAGGGTTTTTTATATTTACAATGGTCTAATGAGTTTTATTTTTTTTATGATGCTTGGTAATATTTTTGTGCTCATCCCACATTTCAAATTTTTGAAATATGGATTAAACAAGGATAACAAAAATTAGGAAGTCAAGTTGAAGATGGTGAATATTTCATCAAAAAGGAAATCATGTTTTACTTTAAATTTTTTATTTTGTAGAAAATGGATATTTATTAGATGTGTATACTTTATATATATATATAGGGTTGTTATGTAAAGGATATTACCTATATGTCAAAAAATATAAACCGAAAAGATTATTGGCATTGGGAGAAAGTGAATTCTATTTCAAAGTCACCAAAATTTATAACACATAATGTTGGTTCCTCACAGTTGGTATAATATCATAGAATAGATAAATGTAATCATTAGGATAATGTTTATAAATCTCCCTTGAAAAAATTTACATTATATATATGTTGAAATAATATAGATATTTATTATCACATTCTTAACTCATCTAAACTATATCAATTCAGTATGGTTTCCTATATAGGAAGTTGGAAATATGTGGTTGGAAGGGACTATGGGGAAAATACCCTTCCTAATCAGCAACCCATAAAGGTTGAAATGATAAAATAATAGTTTACTAATGTGGTGGATCAGTTGAAACAACCTATAAATGGTGGTGTTATCCATGCTAGGGAGTATCCAGATCTTCCACCGAGGAAGATGTCAGTAGTGAATCATTTCATGAGACATAATCCCCCATAATTAATTTGACTATCTGACATTTTGGTAACTAAAGCATAGATTAATTCCATAGAAAAAGTATTTTAAGTTATGCAGTGTTTAGAAAGTCAAAAGGTAACCCTTTATATTCATATTTTTAAAGGTGAAAATGATCGATGGAGGTCTTTGGTTAATAATACCAGAGGGGATGCTGATCAAGATTCTATTGAATGGGACATATTTAAGAATATTTTAATTGATAAATAATTCCCTATGTTATTTGGTTTAAGATAGAGTAACAATTACTGTAATTGAGGGTAAAAATAAATACCTTTTAACATCATATGATGAAAATTTCACAAGATTGGCATGGTTTGTGTTATATTTTATTCAAATCACTAATAGAAAACTTAATAAATATTACTCAATGATGAATCAAAGTTTACAATGATATTTTAACATAAAATAATTTAAAAGTTTCACGAAATTGTTTCATTCTGATGATAAAGGTGAGATGGAGTTTATAGACCCTTTTGTTCCTTAACAAGAAAATAATTATAAAAGGTCAAGGTGGTAGGAAATGAAAAAAAAATCATCTATTAATTTTGGAGTGTGTTCCTCACAATGCTCCAAGTGTGGTAAACAGAATTTAAAGCATTGTTTGATATGATCCAGAATGTTTTTATAGTGTGTTTAGTTCGGACAGAGGGCTAGTGACTATAAATAAAAGAGTCATGGAACATCAAATAATGGGGTAGCTGATTTTAACCATTTTTTATATGTTTTTTGTTTCAATGGGTTGTGTTATTATTCTAAAAGGTGTTTGAAGTTATATATATATGATGAAAATTATCATGGAAAGAAATAGTATGGTGTAAAAAATTCATTCTCTACAACTAAAATTTATTTTGGACCTTCAAATGATGGAGTGACATGTACGATACTTGTTATTCCAAATATTCCAATTCCCTATTTTACTCTGGAACATTATATTATTTCATTTTTGAGAAAATTTCATATAAAATTGAAATATGACCACATGAAAAGAAGATATAAGTTTTTATGAAAACTTCTTGTGTAATTATGAAACAAAGAAATATTTATAGTGTTATTCCTATTTTTATTATTTGGATGGCCTTTCCTGAAAATATTATTGAAGTTTTCTGTAACATCCCAGGTAAATAATGAATACAACATTTTTATATTTATTAATATTTACAAATTAAATATTAATTTTACTATAAAGGGGTTGCTATGTTCGAGAGCGTACCCGATACGCAACAAAGAGTTTCTTTGAAATCTTACGTTCCACACAAGTAATAAAAAAATATTATTTTAAATGGTAGTTAACACATAGTCGTTGTATTGGCGGGAATGGATATAAATAACTAAAATAAGATTATATATGTTTTTTAAATGTTTTTACTTTTATCTAATAAAATATAAAGGCTTAAAATACGGAAAGAATTCAATTTTAGGCGTATATGCCCTAGTTTTCACTAAAGGTTCACTTATCGCCTTTTGATGGAGAACCGTCATTAAATATAGTTTTGTTCACTCTTATACATTCTATTGGACCAAATAAAACTCTTCTTTAGAATCGGGACATCAAAATTTTCTTTGTGTAAGTTTTTGGTATTTTTCCGTTAAAGTTCATTTTTAATGAATAGTGTAAAATGTTGTATTTTAATTCAAAAACTCTTTTTAATCTTATTTATTTATATGATTAGATTATCATTTGAATTGGTTTTAAAGTGAAATTATAATATATTTTTAGCATTAAATCCAATAGTGGTCTTTGGAATTAATTTCACTTTGAAATCGGACTTAAACTAGTGTCAATCTTTTGATACTTATTGTTTCATAAAAACACGCTATTTGCTCTGACAGTAGGAATTAATTATTAAATTAATTAATGCAACTTATATGTTTTGAATTTTTTAAAATGGACATAATTTTTGAATTCGTAATATCAAATAAATCTTAGGGTGAAGTTTTGGTATTTTTCTGAAAAACTTCAATTTTGATGAATAGTGAAACCACTAAGTGGTACTTAAAAAACTGATTTTTCGTTTAAATGAAATTTTACCACCTCTGTGTTTTGAATTTCAAAAATCCCACATACATGGTTGTCATTAAGAAGTAAAATTTTCTTCAATGGGATTAAAATAATTTTTTTTGTGAATAGTAACTTTTAAGTTTTTAATCGCGATTAGAGGTAATTAGTGTAGTTTAAGGTAATAAAAATGTTTTAATAATATGAAATGAGCTTGAAACATATCCTACCCTCATTGGATGTGTCATGGCCGACCAAGAAAATCCATGGGTCAACTTGGGGACCCCATGGAGCCACTTTGGTTGGGAAATGAAATAAATAACTTTTTATTTCATGTAAAAGAAAAAATGACACAAACATGAGTTGTTTTACTAAAACAATTTTTACATGGGGTTATAGAAGTCATATTTTTACTATAAATATTAATTGGAAAGGTAAAAAGATTTCCTACATCATAGTAGTTTATTTATAATTTTTAGACATTAAATAAATTACATTATTTATTACATCATGATGATGCAGCGATTACCTCATTATTTAACGATTTAAATAAAATGGAAATATAATGTAAAATATAAGATCTAAACATGTAAAAAACCTATTGGATGGGTGGATTTAGAACCCTTATCCCCTTATACTCTAAAAAATAAATTTTGGACCATTAAAATACAAAATGCATTCTAAAATAAAGTAACATTTTCATACCTTCCAAGAGTTCCCCTCCTCTCCTCTTATAAAAGGCCCCCAACTCTACCACCTTACCCACACTTCCAAAGCCTTTGGATCGGCCAAACCCTGACCATTTTGTCTCTCCACATCCCTATCTTTCTCCTTGAAGCCTCATTTTGAACATAAGTCTTCCCAAGGAAGCCTTTGAGCTCAAACCAAAGGGAGTTACCTGATTTTAAGGTGATGTCTTCACTTGTGTTATTTTGTTTTATTTTGATTCTCCAACCCCCTAAACTCTTTTTATTCATTTATTTCGTAACAACTCCAGTATCTTCAATATACTAGGATTTAGTTATAAGATTATTTCAAGCTACACTAACACACATCTACATCTAATGGTTAAAGAACACACTGTTTCTGTGGTTGGTTAATTTCTGCCTCACAAAAGGATGATTGTTCAATATTCTTTTAAACACCTTTAATGGTGTCCATAAATATGTCACTCTAATTATATATGATATATATTACGTTTATGTTTTCCATATGCTTCTTTATTTTTCATTTGTGGTATACCTTTATGGTTTCCATTGTGGGTAAACATGATAATTTCATTTTAGGAAGTGCGGACTACCGCCCCCTCAAAGTGATGTGATTCGTTAATGCCATATGTGGGACGTATAAAGGATGGACTTAAAGTTATTATATATGATGTTATACTGGAATTATAATATACCTCTATATAATTATTATTTATTTCCATTAATGTATGAGATAGAAATGAAAGTAGCGTTCATGCGTACGTACGGCTTACCGTCTCCATGAACGGTGCATTTCATTTCTTATCCCCAAATGTAATGTACTATTATAAGTACATATATATAATGGATATATATGATGTATGTTACATCTAAATGATTAATATACTTATGGAATTAAAATATACATACCTCTCATTTAGTTTTAATTCAATTAATATGACATATAAATGAAAGTAGCATCCATGCGTACGTACGGCTTACCGTCTCCATGAACGGTGCATTTCATTTCTTACCTCTAAATGATTATGTGATATTAGATTTACATGTATATTCTATATATATATATTATATATATGATATCCAAATCAGGAATGTCATTCTGGATATAAAGAACCTTTGACCACACGAACAACATGTAATTGTGAGAAGTCCACTTTCGACTTAAGAACCAAATATTGACAAAACAAACATTATTAACTTAAATGATTACATAAAGTTTATAACATGGAAATAAGTGATATAAAAGGAATAATGAACTTGAAAAAGGTTTTTAAGCAAATAGAAATTAACTCAAGTTTATTATTCAGGACATTAAAGAATGATCGAGTCAAGTCGGACCCGAGGTAAGGGACTTCGTCTCAATCTCCTTTCATTGAGGGATATTTCGTTTTATACAAAACTTTATTTTATACGGTGTATAAACCCATATGAATTTTACTTTTATACAAAAGGATTATTTTTTTATGAAGCGTTTTACGAAACAACAAAAAGGAATGTTTCTTTTAACATACGCGGTGACAACGACTTTTTCCGCCGCCGTGAGTATTATTTGGTCTTTGGCTTCCTGAATAAGCTGTAATGTTTTTTTAAAATGAAATAAATACCATATACTCTTTTATGTATTTTGGTATTGAAAATGGTTTTTATAATGGATTTTTTATGTCAATATATTTAAGTGATATATTGTGATCAATGTGTGGAAATTCTTTCTTTCCATTATATTTGTTATATGTCTTATGATTTTTATAATGGTACTTGGAAATTTGACGGGTGGTTACGTGATAAACCATATAACGGGTGGTGCTGTGAATACTAGGACGGGTGGTTATGTTATAACCTCCAATGTATTGGGTATGGAAGTTGGCCGTATGGCTATTCCATTAAGTATGTATGGAAGTTGGCCGTATGGCTATTCCATTATGTGATATGTGTGGAAGTCGACCGTATGGTTATTCCACTTAAGTATGTTTATGTCCCAAGTTACCTTTATATGTTATGTGTTCTTTATATGGGTTTTATGGTAATCCTTTGGTTACGAAAGGGTAATTAATGATATTTTATTCAGTGAAGAGTTTTTACTAATTCATGAAGGTTAAGGTATTACTTTGATAAAGTATACATGGTTTACTTGATGTTTGAAAAACTAACAGTTTTCATTCTTTGTGTATCCCTTACTGAGCTTTTTATGCTCACCCCAAGTTTTTTTGAATTTTTTTCACAGGACTTAATGTGGAATAGGGTCAAGGATGGGATCAAGGGAAAGTCATGCTATATAAAACATGGAACTAGACATGTTTCTTTTTAAGAGTTTTTTTATTCTATGGAAACATAGTATAAGTGTCTATTTTGTAATCTTTTTAGATGTAACAGTTATGTTCTAATTATCTAAAACTCTAAACCTGAAAAGATCCTAAATGTGAATTATTCATTTAATTCAATATTAAGTAATATTTAAGGTCGGGGCCTTATAGTTGGTATCAAAGGGAGGTTTAGACAACTTTAGGAGTTTGGAAAGTGTACAATTATAAGTTAATTTATGGTATGATTGAAATGATATAGAATTTAAAGATTACCATGTTGCTTCGCCTAAGATATTTCTGTGATAAGAATGGTTTTCCATTGAGGAAACAGAGCAGCTTTTCTAGGAAGGCATACAGAGTATAATGACCTTCCGAATTAGCAACCAGAGATGGTCGGAATCAGAATTGAGCAGTTTACTGCACTGATGGCTCATTTGAAATAAGAGATAAATGGTGGATGTATTTATTGATGATATTTTGGTTTTTTCTAAAAGTAAAGAGGAGCATGAAATTCATTTAAGGGTTATTTTTCAAACCTTGAAAGAAAAGAATTTGTATGGGAAATTCAGCAAGTGTGAGTTTTGGTTACAACAAATTTCTTTCCTGGGTCACATTGTTTCAAAAGATGGCATCACTGTTGATCCTGCTAAAACAAAAGTTGTTGATGAATGGTGAAGACCCACAAATGTAACCGAGTTCCGTAGTTTCCTTGGTTTGGCAGGTTACTACCAAAGGTTTGTTGAAAATTTTTCATGGTTATCTAGTCCAATGACTAAGCTAACTCGTAAGGGTGTTAATTTCATCTGGATAAAAGAATGTGATGATTGTTTTCAGGGGTTGAAAAGAAGATTGGTGAATGCTCTAGTTTTGGAACTTCCTTCCAGGAATGGTGAGTTTGTTATATACAGTGATGCTTCATTGAAGGGACTTGGTTGTGTCCTTATGCAGAATGATCAGGTAATTGCTTATTCTTCACTTCAGTTGAAAACTCATGAGGTAAATTACCCTACACATGATTTGGAATTAGCTGCTGTTGTTTTGCTTTAAAAATTTAGAGGCATCATTTGTATGGAGTAAAGTGTGAAATATATATTGACCAAAAAAGTTTAAATTATATATTCACTCCAAAAGAATTGAACATGAGACAGAGGAGATGGCTGGAATTAATCAAGGATTATGAATGTACAATTCATTACCATCCCAGAAAATCAAATAAAGTTGCTGATTCTTTGAGTTGAAAAAGTAATGATTCATTAACAATGTTGCATTTGGAATGAGATCCTTTGGTTTTTGATTTGATGAACTTTGGCATGGAAGTTGTTTGTGTAGGAATTCCTTCTGTTTTGTTTCAGGTATCAGTGACATCTTCCCTATCAGACAGAATCAAGCAAGCACAGAAGCATGACAGTGAGTTGCCGAAAAAGGTAGAGCTGGTTCAGAAGGGTAAGTTTCCTAAATTCAACATTGATAATGATTGTGTTTTGAGGTTTTTGAAGAGATTATGTGTTCCTTGTGATTCATAGTTGAAGAATGAGTTGTTATGTGAGGCTCCTAGTTCCCCGTTTTCAGTTCGTCCTGGCAGTACTAAGATGTACAGAGATCTGCGGGAGTATTACTGGTGGGATGGAATGAAAAGGGATATTGCTGATTTTACTGTGAAGTGTTTGACTTGTCAGCAGGTTAGAGTAGAGTGGCAGTTACCAAAAGGGATGCTTCATCCTTTACCAGTGCCAGAGTAGAAATGGGAAAATATATCCATGGGTTTTGTTGTGGGATTACCGAAGACATCTAGAGGTAATAATGCAATCTGGGTTATTGTTGATCGTTTGACTAAATCTGCTCATTTCCTTGCTATACGAGATACTTTTCCCCTAGATCAACTTTCCCGTTTGTATCTTAAAAAGATAGTAAGGTTACATGGATTTCCTCTCTCTATTGTGTCCGATCGTGATCCCAGGTTTACTTCTAACTTTTGGAAAGGCCTTCAGAAGTCATTGGGTACTGAATTAAATTTTAGTACAGATTTTCATCCGCAATCAGATGGGCAGTCAGAACGATCAATTCAGACCTTGGAGGATATGCTACGAGCTTGTTCGATGGATTATAAGGAAAGTTGGGACCAACATCTTTCTTTGATTGAGTTTTCTTATAATAACAGTTTTCATTCCAGTATACAGATGACACCATTTGAGGCATTATATGGGAAGTGGTGTTGAACTCTAGAATTTTGGGATGAAGTGGGTGAAAGGAAGCTGATGGGACCAAAATTGGTAGAAGAGATGGTAGAAAAAGTTCATTTGATTCAGAAACACATGAGAACAGCTCAGAGCAGGCAGAAGAGTTATGCGGATAACCGGAGGAAGGATCTATCTTTCTAGGTAGGTGATCATGTTTTTCTCAAGGTTTCTCCATGGAAATGTGTGATGTGATTTGGTAAGAAAGGAAAGCTGAGTCCAAGGTTCATTGGACCAAATGAAATTTTGGAGAAAGTTGGATCAGTTGCTTACTGAGTGGCTTTACCTCCGAGTTTATCTTAGGTATACAATGTTTTTCATGTTTCGATGTTGAGGAAGTATATGCCATATCCATCTCATGTTTTGAGTCCAGAGGTAGTTCAGCTGGAAGAGAACCTATCTTATGAAAAACAACCAGTCCAGATTCATGACCGAAGAGAGAAAGTGTTGAAAAATAAGGTAATTCACCAGGTAATGGTTTTGTGGAAAAACCATATGGTTGAAGTGGCAACGTGGGAATCTGAAAATGCTATGAGGGATAAATACCCCCCTTATTTTGATAAGTGAATAAAATTGCGAGGACGCAATTCCCAAAAGGGGGGAAGGATGTAACATCCCAGGTAAATAGTGAATAAAACATTTTCATATTTATTAATATTTACGAATTAAATATTAATTTTACTTTAAAGGGGTTGTTATGTTCTATAGCGTACCCGATACGCAACAAACAGTTTCTTTGAAATCTTACGTTGCACACAAGTAATAAAATAATATTATTTTAAATGGTAGTTAACAAATAGCCATTGTATTGGAGGGAATGGATAGAAATAACTAAAATATGATTATATATGTTTTTAAATGTTTTTACTTTTATCTAATAAAAGATAAAGGCTTAAAATACGGAAAGAATTCAATTTTAGGCGTATATGCCCTAGTTTTCACTAAAGGTTCACTTATCGCCTTTTGATGGTGAACCGTCATTAAATATAGTTTTTTTCACTCTTATAAATTCTATTGGACTAAATAAAACCCTTCATTATAATCAGGACATCAAAATTTTCTTTGTGTAAATTTTTGGTATTTTTCCGTAAAAGTTCATTTTTTAATGAATAGTGTAAAATGTTGTATTTTAATTCAAAACCTCTTTTTAATCTAATTTATTTATATGATTAAATTATCATTTGAATTGGTTTTAAAGTGAAATTAGAATATATTTTTACCATTAAATCCAATAGTGGTCGTTGAAATTAATTTCACTTTGAAATCGGACTTAAACTAGTGTCAATCTTTTGATACTTATTGTTTCATAAAAACACGCTATTTGCTCTGATAGTGGGAATTAATTATTAAATTAATTAATGAAACATATATGTTTTTAATTTTTTAAAATTTACGTCATTTTTGAATTTGAAATATCAAATATAGCTTAGGGTGAAGTTTTGGTATTTTTCTGAAAAACTTCAATTTTGATGAATAGTGAAACCACTAAGTGGTACTTAAAAAACTGATTTTTCGTTTAAATGAAATTTTACCACCTCTGTGTTTCGAATTTCAAAAATACTACATACATGGTTGTCATTAATAAGTAAAATGTGGTTCAATGGGATTAAAATAATTTTTTGGTGAATAGTAACTTTTAAGTTTTTAATCGCGATTAGAGGTAGTTATTGTAGTTTAAGGTAAAAATAATGTTTTAATAATATGAAATGAGCTTGACACATGTCCTACACTCATTGGATGTGTCATGGACGACCATGAAAATCCAAGGGTCAACTTGGGGACCCCATGGAGCCACTTTGGTTGGGAAATGACATAAATAACTTTTTATTTAATGTAAAAGTAAAAATGACACAAACATGAGTTGTTTTACTAAAACAATTTTTACAGGGGGTTATAGAAGTCTTATTTTTTACTATAAATATTAATTGGAAAGTTAAAAACTATTTAATACATCATTTTATTTTTTTTATAATTTTTAGACATTAAATAAAGTTAATTATTTATGACACCATGATGATGCAGCGATTACCTCATTATTTAACGATTTAAATAAAATGAAAGGATAATGTAAAATCTAAGATCTACACATGTAAAAAACATATTGGATGGGTGGATTTCAAACCCTTATCACCTTATCCTCGAAACATATCAATGTGGGACCATTAAAATCCGAAACTCATTCTAAAATAAAGTAACATTTCCTTACATTCCAAGAGTGCCCCTCCTCTCCTATTATAAAAGGCCCCCACCTCTACCACCTTACCCACACTTCCAAAGCCTTTGGCTCGGCCAACCCCTGCCCATTTTATCTCTCCACATCCCTCTCTTACTCCTTAAAGCCTCACTTTGGTAAGAAGTCTTCCCAAGGAAGCTTTTGATCTCAAACCAAAGGGAGTTACCCGATTTTAAGGTGATGTCTTCACTTGTGTTATTTTTTTTTATTTTTCTTCTCCAACCCCCTAAACTCTTTTTATTCATTTCTTTTGTAACAACACCAGTATCTTCAATATACTAGGATTTTTTTATAAGATTATTTCTAGATACACTTACACACATCTACATCTAATGGTTAAAGAACATACTGTTTCTGTTGTTGGCGAATTTCTGCCTCACGAAACGACGATTGTTCAATCTTCTTTTAAACACCTTTAATGGTGGCCATTAAGATGTCACTATATTTATATATGATATATATTATGTTTATGTTTTCTTTATGCTTATTTATTTTTCATTTGTGTTATACCTTTATGGTTTCTATTGTGGGTAAACACGATAATTTCATTTTAGGAAGTGCGGACTACCGCCCCCTCAAAGTGATGTGATTCGTTAATGCCATATGTGGGATGTATAAAGGATGGATTTAAAGTTATTATATATTATTTTATAATGGAATTATAATATAAATTTATATCATTATTATTTATTTCCATTAATTTATGAGATAGAAATGAAAGTAGCGTTCATGCGTACGTACGG
Organism: Viscum album; assembly: GCA_963277665.1. Lineage (NCBI taxonomy): Eukaryota > Viridiplantae > Streptophyta > Magnoliopsida > Santalales > Viscaceae > Viscum > Viscum album. The sequence goes on along the minus strand of OY728142.1, from coordinate 538,929,524 downwards.
CTTACCGTCTCCATGAACGGTGCATTTCATTTCTTATCCACAAATGTAATATACTATTATAAGTAAATATATATAATTGATATATATGATGTATTTTACATCTAAATGATTAATATAATTCTGGAATTAAAATATACATACCTCTCATTTAGTTTTAATTCCATTAATATGACATAGAAATGAAAGTAGCGTTCATACGTACGTACGGCTTACCGTCTCCATGAACGATGCATTTCATTTATTACCTCTAAATGATTATGTGATATTAGAAATACTTGTATATGCTAGAAATATATGATATATATGATATAAAAATAAGTAATTTTATTCTGGATATAAAGAACCTTTGACCACACTAACAACATGTAATTATAAGAAGTCCACTTTCGACTTAAGAACCAAATATCGACAAAACAAACATTATTTACTTAAATGATTACATAATGTTTATAACATTGAAATAAGTGATATAAAAGGAATAATGAACTTGAAAAATGTTCTTAAGAAAATAGAAATTAACTTAAGTTTTTTATTCAGGACGTTAAAGAACGATCGAGTCAAGTCGGACCCAAGGTAAGGGACTTCGTCTCAATCTCCTTTCGTTGAGGCATATTTCGTTTTATACACAAATTTCTTTTATACGGAGTATAAACCCCTCTGACTTTTACTTTTATACAAAAGGAATCTTTTTCTACGAAGCGTTTTACAAAACGACAAAAAGGAATGTTTCTTTTAACGTACGCGGTGACAACGACCTTTTCCGTCATCGTGAGTATTATTTGGTCTTTGGCTTCCTGAACAAGCCGTAATGTTTTTTTAAAATGAAATAAATACCATATACTCTTTTATGTATTTTGTTTATTGAAAATGGTTTTTATAATGGATTTGTTATGTCAATATATTTAAGCGATATATTTTGATCAAAGTGTGGAAATGTTTTCTTTCCATTATATTTGTTTTATGTCTTATGATTTTTATAATGGTACTTGGACATTTGACGGGTGGTTACATGATAAACCATATGACAGGTGGTGCCGTGAATACCAGGACGGGTGGTTACGTTATAACTTCCAATGCATTGGGTATGGAAGTCGGCCTTATGGCTATTCCATTATGTATGTATTGAAGTTGGTCGTATGGCTATTCCATTAAGTGATATGTGTGGAAGTCGACCGTATGGTTATTCCACTTAAGTATGTTTATGTCCCAAGTTACCTTTATATGTTATGTGTTCTTTATATGGGTTTTATGGTAATGTTTTGGTTACGAAAGGGTATTTAATCATATTTTATTGAGTGAAGAGTTTTTAATACTTCATGAAGGTTAAGGTATTACTTTGATAAAGTATACATGGTTTACTTGATGTTTGAAAAACTAACAGTTTTCATTGTTTGTGTATCCCTTACTGAGCTTTTTATGCTCACCCCAAGTTTTTTTGAAATGTTTGTCACAGGAATTAATGTGTAATAGGGTCAAGGATGGGATCACGGGAAAGTCATGCTATATAAAACATGGAACTAGACATGTTTCTTTTTAAGAGTTTTTTTTATTCTATGGAAACTTAGTAGAAGTGTCTACTTTTTAATCTTTTGAGATGTAACAGTTATGTCCTAATTCTCTAAAACTCTAAACCTGAAAAGATACTCAATGTGAATTATTCATTTAATTCAATATTAAGTAACGTTTAAGGTCGGGGCCTTATTTTTTCTAATTGTAGATTAATATATTTCTTCTAATGGATTGTATTTCAATTTAGCAAGTTAAGATTTATTTTATAGCTATGAATGTTATGTTCAATTATTTAATGACATTGATTATATAACAATGAGATAAGAAATTGATTATAGATTTCAGTCAATGTTAGAAATATCATATAATTGAAAATATAGAAACAACTCAAATTAGTTATGTTCTAATAGGTAATAAATTCATGGATTTATTTATTCATCAATTTTATGGTCTTATTCATAATTGTATGGTTGAATTTACTATTGAATTAGTTGTTGATTATAATCTCATTTCAAAAAACCAATTATTTAATGTCTTAGGTTTTATTTTTAGAATTGAAAAGGACATGTTAATTGTTTTTTGAAAAGGTTTCCACTCACCTTATGACTTCACTTTGTGGTGATCCTTTTTTTATAAAAATAATTATTGTTGAATGAGAAATTTTATTTATGATCAATTAATGAATAAAGTCACTATTAAAAAAGTGTCATTTTCCTCAAATTAATGATTTGTTTTATTAGATCTAGGAAGATAAATATTTTTGAAATTTTGATCCAAGGTATGGGTACCATTACCTGAATATGGACAAGGGTAACATTTTGAAGATCATATTTCATCCTAGATATGGGAATTATTATAATTTTTATTTATGACCACTAGGTAATCTAATGAACATTCAATATTTATAAACCATATGAATATATTTTTCAATGATTTAATTGATAAGTTTTTGGTTGTGTTTATTGATGATATTTTTTATATTCTAAAATACACAAGAAATATTAAATAAAACTAAGGATTTTTTCCAAACCATAAAAACAATATGTAAAATTAAGTATTTTCTATTTTTTACAAATAATTTCTTCTATTGGGAATATTGTCTCTAAATATATCATTTATATTGAATCTAATAAAAATAGTTGTTTAATAATTGATGTATCCCAAATAATGTCACAGAAATTCATGGATTATTTGGTTTTGTGGGTCACACTAGTAGTGTTTTTAAAAAAAATATCATTTGTCTAAGAAATTTAATATGATGACTCAAAAATGTGTTAAATTAATCTTGTTAAAATAATGTGATTATTTTATCATGGAGTTCAAAAGAAGATTGGTGAATTCTATAATTTTGGTCAATCCTTATTTAAATTAAATGTTTTGCATCTACATGTATTCTTAGATGATGGTGCATGGTTTCTTCCTGATTCATAATGATTAGTTAATTGATTATGAATTATGTTAGTTGAAAATCAGGAGTTAAATTTCCATAAACGTGATTTGAAATTAGATTCTATGGTTTTTCTCTTCAAAAATGTTGAGAATTTTTTTTAAGGATTGAAGTGTGAAATATATACTGATTACAAAATTTTGATATTTATATTATCTCCTAGAGAATTGGACATGAGATTGAGAATATGTATAGAAGCAATCAAGGATTATTATTCATGATTCATTATTATCCTAGAAAATAAAAAAAATCCTTTGGTGGTTTGATTTTGAAAAATAATGCTATATTAACCATGTTATATTTGAACTATAATCGTTTTGATAATGATTCGATGAATTTTGGACTAGAAGTTATAGATGCATGTAAATTATCTATATCTTATATAGATTTAAATAAAATAGACTCTATAAAAAAAATTAAGAATGCTGAAAAGGAAGAATATACATTGTAGGAAAAGGTAGAATCTATTAATAAGGGCAGGTTTCCTAAGACTATTGTTGAACTGTGATAAATTTATGGTCATATTTTAATCATCAATCTAATGAAAAGTCTAATAAAATAATTTGGACAATCGAAAATAATCTACTCACTTTATCAATGTATTACTAGGGGAGTAAGGATAAAAATATTCACTATTTGAGTTTTCTTATAGAAACAAATTTCATTCTATTATAATAATCGAATATTTTATGAGATTATATGGAAATATGTGTCAAAAAATAGATTTTTGGGTCGAAGTAGGAGAAATGAAGGTGTTGGGAATAGAGTATTAAGAGAAAATGTCTAAGAAGGAGAACTTGAATTGGTAGTAAATGTGGAAGGATCAGATCAAGCAGAAAAGTTGTGTGGATAAACAGATAATATAATATTCCTTAGAGGAAGATGATCATGCCTTAATAGATGTGTCGATATGGAAAATTGTTTATTAAAATATTAGACCATTTCAACTTTATTAAAAACCTAGTAAATGATAGAATAAATAATTTTCATGATTATTAATATTATTTAGACAATTATATTCATTTTAAAAATATTATCTAATATTTAAATAATAAAGGGAATTGTTTTAATTTAATTTTTTTTATAATAATGTTTTATTTATAGTTTAATTTATAAATTTAAGAATTTTAATTAGAAAAAATAAATATCATTTATCGTATCAGCATATAAAAATTAACTTATGGTGAAATTTTGGTATTTTTTTGTAAAATGTTGATTTTTGTTTAATAGTGAAATTTACAAATTTTTATCAAAATGTCATTTCTTTTAAATAAGTTATGGAAAATAAAATTATCTTTATGTTTTATATATTATTTAATTCTACATAAATATTATTTAGTTATATTTAATCAAATTAGTTTCTTTTGAATGAACTACTTATTGAATTTTAGTATAAGTTTATTTTTGGGTTTTAAACCTGATTTTTATTAAACATTTTTTAAACTACATAATGTTTCTCTGTTTCAATTAATTAAAAAAAATATTCAGAAATAATTTAAGTTAAATGTAAATATCATATTCCAATAAATATTAATTTAAATTAAAATAATTATGATTACTAGTATTATAGATAATATAAAATCATCTTTTTCTTGAATGATACACTTTTGTAAAACTATCATTATCGTCACGTCTGCATTTTTAATTGTAAAATAAATTATTTCTACTTATGTGAATTGAATTTGGTAAAATGTATTAAATAATTTCAATCATCATAATTTATACTATATAATATGTTTAACATAATTATTTACCATAAAGAATAGTGAAAGCAGTAAAAATTAATTACTATGGTTATGGTAAAAACAAATTTAGTTTTAGTGAAACTGGAAAGATAAGGGTGAAAATATAATAAATAAAAATATATATTATATTTTATATACGTATTGAGAAAATATAATTTATATTTATTTATAATTTATCTATTTTAATCATTTTTAAGGGTGAAATAGTTGGGTACAACTTTTTCTTTTAAAAAATCTCAAGTGTGCCTCTCACCTCCCTTATAAAATTTTACCCACTATCTTCTCCTATTTACACATTAAAATAAAATTTTATTATAAAATAACTACCCAAATATCTCCTTTAATTCCATATTCATTACCTATATCCCATATTTTTCTAAAAAATACATCCTATGATGGATTTTTTCTAACCTAAGGAGGTTTTCTGAATTAGAGGTACCATGCTTAACTTAGTATTTTTATTTTATTTCTTCTAACACCTCCTTAAAATATTATTCAATTATGATTATATTACAATAAATATATACCAAATATAATAATATTTATTATGTTAATTTATTATCCTATATTTATCTCCTCTTTCATCAAATCGGATATGAAATAATCATTCTTGTGTTTAACAAAAAACTACATCGCAAACTGATGTAATTTGTCATTCATTATATCATCTACAGAATTTTTAAAATATTGGATTCAAAGTGTATATATATAATTTTTTAAATATATTTATACATATATAGTTATTATATAACATATACATTCTTACTTTCAATTCCATGGGGGCTAAGATAAGATCACTTGTGTGTACAACAGACTACCACCTTGCGATGTGATGTGATTTATTTTTCAGTAAATCATTAAATGAAAGATAATAATAATAAATATAATGAAGATATGTGATATTAATTAAATAATTATTATATAAATAACATATTTAACGTTTCTAAAAGATAATATAACAATTTATTTTGTACGCTAAAAAATTAGGAAGCCATTTCTGCCTACATGGGAAATACCACCTCGACAAATGTAATGGCCCAGACCCTCCTGGCCCATTATATTGATAAAGTGAGGTTCTACCAAAACAGTGGCACCATGAGGGTGACACCAGGATGGTGGAACCGTGATGGTGGCACCATGTCCCCACGCGAGCCTTTCATTTTTTTCCAGTACCTAACTTTTCCACTCCCACAACAGAATTTTCGATGTAAATTAATTCTTTTACTCTTTTTAAAACCATTTAAAGCCCATAATTAATTCCTAAAAATCCAGAGAGAACTCCGTGTGTAAATTCCCAACCGCGTGGTCAACCCACGACCCCCGCTCCTTACGCGGTTTCGCGTTATCACCTCAACCGTCTGTGGCTCTTATAAACTAAGGGTTAGCCGTGGTTTCTTATTTCCTCAATCGCGGATTTTCACGAACAGCTTCTGGTGCATCGGGTGAGCTGCATCATTATGTGTAGAGTTCCGCGCCCGACCTAAGAATTGATAGACAAAGCAATTCTTGTTCAGGCGAGCCGCGTCGCTATCCGTGAAGTTCTTCCCCTGGCCTCAGCATAGATCGTTGATCCAACAAGTTGAGAATTTCTCCTTCGTCTCTCTCTTTTTTGTATCATGCGGGGTGGGAGTGCTTTTGTTTCTGTAGAATTGGATAAACCAGACCTAAATAAAGATAATGAATGAATCCTATAAGGAATGAAGGGTGGCTGTGATCGTTGATGTTGTTTATATTATGATCATCTTCCTGAGTTGTGTTGGCTTACTCCTTCTGAAAATCGAGGTCGTTGGTGGTCATTGTTTGTGCACTAATGAACCCCTCTTGGTGTTTTAAATGGCTTGTTCCTAATTTTAAACTCTTGCTATGAAAATAAAATTGGTTAATCACGTATAACAGGCTGAATAAATTGAAAGCACCAGGATAAATACCTTCTATGCTAACCCCGATCAAAACACGGAATTGAAATCATGGAGTGTGTTAAGTCTTATAAATCTGAAAATATAGGCATGGAACTGCTTAGTGTTGGTGACAGTGGTTTGGTTGTTTTCTTTCACGGCCGATTGGTGGAAATGTGGGAGGGGATGAGATCCCCTATTTTTTTTATATATACTCTCGGTGGTTGTGTGAAATTGTGGATGGGATCCCCTGTTGGTATGGATTTGGTGGTTATGAGTTTTAAGACCAGGTGGGTACTTGTTTATATCACGAATTGGGGTGGGATCCTCTGTTGATGAAAAACCTTTTTTGGGGGGAGAGGACACGGGGCAGTGTCTCAGGGTTGTCTGGTTCCAGGACTTCGAGAGTTCTCACATTTCCTTGTTGTTGTGACTTTACAAGAGAACCGGGTGTGGATACTTAAATTGACGTTTGGCTGGTTTCTTTTCCTTGGTTATGCTTATGGTGTTAGTTGCCCAGTAGTGCATAAACTTATTTGAACATTATTAATGAACATGAAAACAAGAATGGGACAAATGGGTTTTGTTGGCGAGAGTTATGACTCAGACTTGAGTGTTGTTGTGATCTGTAGGCTGTCTGAAGAAAAACCTAGTTTGGGGTGAGCTCTTGTTACCTATATATATACCTGTAGCTTTTTGTTTCTTATTTGCGCCCCACCCAAGTTGATCACTTAGTGCCGAACACCCCCATTTCATGGGGGAGGGTATTTTTCCCAACACTATTCTTAGTGGCTGGTTATTAGCTCATTCTCTGCTCCCTTTCCCAGATAACCCAAGTATCTTCGGGCAGGCTGTGATGTCCTGAGGTCCATTATTAGCCCAAGAACCTTCAGGAGGGGTAGTGTGGTGGTTGGCCAGGTGTGTGCAGCAGGTGGTTTCCCAAGTGTCTTTGGGATGAGGCCCATGTGTCTTCGGGCGTGGAAGTTGATTTTCTAGCCCAGGTGTCTTCAGGCGTGGTGGTGTTTGTCCCGACCTAGGTGTTTATAGGCGTGGTTACATGTGATAGTTGTGGCCCATGTGTTTGCGGGCGGGATTCGGCAGTGGGACTGCATATGGTTGTGGCCCAGGTGTGTGCAGGCGGGTGTGGCAGTGGGACTGCGGTGAGAATGGCGGGATTGGTCCGATGCATAGGATGTATCAATAACTAGTGGGAAAGTGGCGTGGGGTACCCAAACATCGATGTGATCTTATTATATATATTACTTGACTTGTGTTATTTGGGGAGTGTTCCTTGGTGAGGCTTGGTTAGATAGTTTACCTTGAAAGGTGTTTAGTTTACTCCTTTTCTCATGGGACTTTAGTACGTTCCCCCACTTGTGCACCAGAGTCTTTGGTTTTACCTACTGAGTGTACTTGTATGCTCACCCTACGTATATAAAACTGCTTTCAGGTTTCTAGGAGGACTTCGGGGATCGCACGGGACCATACTAGCTCAGACCTTTGGGGCAGTTGCAGTTACTTCTTTTCTTTCTTTGGTACTTACCATTATAGTTATCTTCTTGTACTTTGTGGCTTTTACTTTTGAAACATGCATGTGAAAATGGTCTAATTTTGGCTTTACTTTTCTTTTATCTTGGTGTTGTTGAGTTTCATCATCTTATCTCCCGATCCTATAAAACAAAAAGGGGTAATGCCTTCCATTTGTGTGTAATTTATATACCCTTGGTGCTAGTCGCCACTCCGGGACCTATTGAAGGCGGGTCTCGGGGGGTCATATCTCTCCTTCAACTTAAAGAAGGAAGGGCCTAGCAATCTGCTGACCATTCCCTCCTTTTGGTGAAGGAGGGCCGTGACAACAAAGCTATGTCAATATTTTTCATCACTAAATATCATGGAATATATATATGTAAATTTAAATTGATAATAAGTTTTTTATGATCTAATGATAGTTATATAATGATATAATTTTACTTACCTTCTCTTTATAATAATTGTTGAATAGGGGAATCATTATTATGGCATATGTATGACCTACAATATTAAAGATCGAAATGTAGTTTATGTTTAAAAAATATAATTAATTATTGGTTTTAAAAGTATAATGGATGTACAAAAATAAAAATTGTGTCATAACTAATAATCTAGATATGTTAAATAATGAAAATATTTAACATATTTAACCTATCAAAGTCATTTTTGACACTTATACTAAATACTATGAAAACATCTAAATAAAAAAAAAACACACACTCACAAATATATATATATAATTTGATTGGGGGATAAAACTACATTAATCATAGAAACACCACACACTATTTATAAAGGAAGACTATAGCCCCCAAATGGATAACCCACCCATAAGCCTTATTTATTCAGTACATGGCCTGAATGCCTAGTGGGCATGATGCTCATTACATTTCCCAAAGATCCAAAAACTGACCTAATGTCTTTGTGCATCTCCATGACTACATCATACATATGTCCCCATTTTCATGTGTCATTTCTGCATGATGATTTGAACTCAAGGTATGGGACTTCATCTCAATAACCATTCATTAAGGTATAATTTAATTATTTGCACCTATATTCTTTTATGAGGTGTATATATATACAAGTTGGCGTGGTATATCATGAATTATTCAATTCTCTTGATATTTAATGTTTTAATTTATATTTATATTTTTCATTAGGCTTATGATTCATATTTTTCCACAGTGTAAATTTATATTTCTTTAAAAACCCATCTTTTTAATTTTTCATTCAAATTTTCCTTTTCATCCATGTTTATGTTTTTAAAATTATTTTTTTAATGAAATTATAATTAAATGAGGATTTTATATAAGGAAATTTATGTATTTATTTCATTGTATTTCAAAGAGTAATATTTATATGGAATTCTTGACTTTCTTTACAAAAGAAAGAAATATATATATTATTTTACCGTATATAGTGATAACGACATTATCTTATACTGTAATCGCTATTTTAAGTTTAATTCCATTATAGTATGTTTTTTTAATTCGACGAATGCCATTTTTCTCATATTTTGGTATATAAAATAGTTATCTCAATGAATTGGTTATTTTGGCATTGAAAATGATTTTTCAAAATAAAGGGGATTTTTGTTATTTGAATGAGATTTAAATATGAGTTTAAAATTGTTTTTAAAATATTTTATGATGAAAAGGAGAAAGTATAAATTTTTTTATTCATGACATGGAACATGAAAAATATAATTCAAATGGGAGAGCTAGTAATATATTACAAGATGGGTGAGCCCAAATAGCACTGGGAGAACTCGATATATTTAATATAATGGGTGAATCTAAATAGACCAATATATCTTGTATTATGGGTGTACCTAGAAAAAACTCCAATACATTGTGTAATGTTATTTTTCTTAACATGTTATAGTGAGAGATTTTCTAGAGGTATTCTCATTTGTATTTAATTGGGATCTAGTTATTTATTACAAGAGATTAAAATTTTTATTAATTTGATACACAAATTTATCAAAAAGGGTTTTCATTTTATTGATATGGGTTTTAATGATTTTATTTGAGGAAAAAGGGTATTTTATTTTCCACGTAGAAGTGTTTTTATTACATTTTGTCAAATAAAATTAAGATAAATGTAAAAATTCGTTATTTTTTATTATTTTCACTGGACTAACTATTTTTATTTCTTTTTTATGTCTATTACTGAGATTTTTATGCTCATCCTACATTTTAAAATGTTTTTCAAAGGATTTAAGGATGGATAAGGGGAATCAATATTATATATTCAAATTAATGAATATTTCCATGAAAATAAATAATGTTTTAGTTTGAATGTTTTATATTGTGTTGAAAATGGATATGGATAAATGTTTCTACTTTTTATATATATGGGTTTTTTATGTATCAGTTACAAACTATCTCTCTAAAAATCTAAACAAAAATTTCTTTGAGAATTTTAGAAAGCTAATTCTAGTTAAAATTCACTAAAATGTGTAATTTTTATGGATGTGTCCTAACTTTTGGTACATGAATTTAATAATAAATAAATATATATATATTTGAATATATCATTTATAAAAATAGATATATTTCTATGATACAAAATTAATGATTTTATAAGACAAATATTTTCACATGGATCCTTTTTAGTACTACGATGATATTATTAAACTGAATTCATATGGTTATATGACAGCACATGATGTGGAAGAGATGATGCATTTATTTAGGTGTGAGTAATAGTAATTGGATGAAGTATCATCTCATTAATTCATCAATTGGTAATTTAAAATACCAATGATTATGAGAACAGAACCGCTTGATGGAATTCCACATGTTATCTTTCATTAGATATTATTATCTAAAAACTTTTAAAATGGTTCTTAGAATTTTGTATTATTATTAATACAAGTCAAGAGTCTCATACTGTGACTTATTTTCATAATACAGGATGATATTTTTCCAGAGAAAACATTGTCACATTCAGTGAATCATGAGTGATATTTTATTAATAAACAATTTGAGAATTTATTTATCCCTTCCATTTTTATAAATGTTGGTATATCATCAATTTGATTGAAATAGAACCATCAAACTAAATATTATTTCCAGGGTGTATTGACTATTTCATTGTAGGAAGTCAAATGAAGACATAACAAATATATTTGGTAATAACAATAGTATGAAACATACATGATGAGATATCGAGACAGGGTTTTATAAATAAAGTTATCATTCATATGTTGTTTTTCTCATAATAACATTATCTTCTTCCTATATGGTTTTCTTTAGATGTTACAAGAAACTAACATTGTAATCAAGGAAAACCCACCGAATTTCATTAAGGAGTACTCTAAGAGATTCAAACACTTAATGATTCCATTGATCTTAATTAAATTATTTTTGTATTCAATTCTTAAAATATATAATATTCCATAAACCAGGGAATAATATTTAATCTGGATATATTTATGACATATATTCACTCACTATTTTATGTGAGTTGAATGTTAAAATAAGTATTTATACGCAAGACTGTGAATGTTATAATTATTTATCTAATAAAAAATATTTAGTATTAGAGGATAAAAATGTGGTGGAGGATCGATATCCTTAGAAGGGTTCACAGGTGAGAATGATATGAGGGTAAAATATCAGTATATAAATCATAACTAATTATTTTTAAAAACATATATTTTTTGTGTGTGTGATAGTGCACTCTATATAATATTAATGTTATTATAATTAACATGGGGAATATATAGAGTTTAATATACGATAGGTCACCTTTATGAATTAATGGATATTGTAATACTAGATCTATATTTTCATCAACTATATAATTTGTATGGTTAATCTAAATCATTGGTGTGTATAATTATTCTATCCATTCATTTCTATATCCATGAATAACACTCAAGATATTTCCTCTCAGGATATAGTATTTCCACCACCTTTTCCTCCCTCTCAAGATAGTTATAAAAAAGAGATAATATTAAAATTTTATTGGATTTTATGACCATTTCTTATTGAATAAAAATTACCAAGATTTGTTTATTGTTCAATAAAAACAACATAAGTTGATTAGATCATCCAAACCAACACTCGGGGTTCCATTTATTCTATTAAAATATTAATGATCATGTATATATTATTAGTATAGGGGATATAATTTATTCCCTCTATCCACAAATATTAAAAACCAATATCAGGTTAAACTGTATCAACCCATTATCTGAAGAATAAATTCACGAATGTGGTAATTTATTATTTATTAAAATAATTATACATTTTCTATAAAATTTCCTCTCTTTGGTTCAAGAATTATATTACATTTTCATAGGTTATGTTTACCAATAGTGATGATTAATAACTGTATAAATTGTGGATAATTCACTAATTCAAATAAAACCCAAGTTATGAATAGAAATAACTGGTTTTTTGGTTGTATTCGAAACCATCATGTTTTATAAAATTAATGAAATTTGCATTTATAAGTATTAAATTTTGTTATCAGTAATTACAATTACATTGTTCATTTTATTTTACATAATATTTCACAATCAATATATTGAGAGAATATCTTCAATTACAATCATATGACGCAAAAGGTGACAAGAATATGTGATGGATTCATGGATATTCCATCAAGAGGAGCTATAGATTATTGATGGAAGAAATTATTACACAATGTATAACTAAAAATTATATTACAAGTACCAATGATCACTATATTAGGATGGGTTATAGGATATTCACCTCACCAAGTAAGAAATCAGTATTTGGTGTGTTATTACACAAGAAAATAAAAACAAAACCAAATTATAAAGGTTAGTCACCATAAAACTGGTGTACATTTCCTGTAATCATATATGGATAATCCAATGAATTTGTCAAAATTTATGTTGTTAAAGTAAACAACATGTTTTAATTACTCACCATGTAGTGCCTTAAAGTCTAAAAACATTAATCCATATGTATTTTAGGATTTTGGCCTGTGAAAACACTATGTAACACCTTATTGATTACAGTTTGAGTCCCTAGGTGTGTAATGTGGGATTGAACAGACGAAGTTACATTCCATCTGGAAAGTATACACACCTCGTAACTCATACCTTTTTACATTGAGTATACACCAATCTAAGATATAATCATAAAAACCTAAATTACATGTATAAAATCAATTATTCAATTAAAGACTCAACAAGATGGCCTATATCTAGAGTACATTACCCATGAAAAAGTTTTATGTAATAAATTTTATAAATTAACTCCATTTAACAAATGGATCTATAATTCATTTTTACAATATAGACACCATGTATGTTGCATGAGAATTTAAAGAGGTACACGATTCATATGATACTTGTTTGTTTATAGACAATGTATAAAGGTGAAAGGTCATGTTTGTAAAACTAAAATGTGAATATATTGTTTATGATTTTAATAGGTGTTTCATAGATCAAATAGATTCAAATCATATTGACTCCTATTGCATACCATGTATAAAAGTAATTTTAAATAAAATTGATTTTTTTAAATTACATTGGGTGGTTTATATCAAGTATTTAGACGATAACATAGATCAATAATTGAGCTAAAATATAATTAATTAATAAGAGAATTTTTTATTAATTCTTGATAAAATGTAATATAAATTAAAAGACCGATTAAAATTATATACTAACTTGTATGAGTAAAATTTCATTGGATATGAGGATGATCACGAGAATGGCCGACATGTCTATATGACAGAAATATTTTAATTTAATTATTTTATGGGTTTATGAAATTATTATTATTAAATTAAAAATGATGGTTTTCATGTCATCACATTCCCCTTATTAGGTAAGACATGTGTGTCCATTGTTTGTTTTACAACAACATTAAAAATATCTAATGGTTTCCCCCACCGTCATATGAATCTAGAATATGTATATGATGATGATATAAGTAGAGGAGGTTGTTTAGGACCTTAGATTATGTGAAATCAAACCAAAAAATTCAATGGTTTAAGGAGGAATATTGTAACTTGGCCTATGACTGGCTTAAGAAGTTTATTCTTCTAGGTTAATAGTTATCTACTCAATAATTCACCCACTAAAAATATGTTGCCATGCCATATTATTTATTTTATATCTATTAAAAACATAGATAATTTAATGTGTTCTTAATCATGATTACAAAAATTAATTAATTAACATGAATTCATGATGGAATTAAATTAAATTCGAATATGCATACTTTGATTTTATAAAACAATAGTTATGTAATTATGAAAAATACACATAATATAAACAAAATACGTTTATGTATAATAAAAAATCCATTACTAAAATAAACATTATATATTTTGATTATCGTGTTATGATGCCACCATAGTTTGAAGTACTTGACTATCCTTTATCGAGGAGCTCCCATATATTGGGAAATTTTAACAAATGTTTTGGGTTGAATTAACCAGGTTTGTTCTAGGGGTTGTTCATCTCCCTGAGACATTGTTCAACTAGTTTTATTGTTTTGTGTAAATATGAATCTACAATTTTAGGAATTTGGATTCCACTCAACAGATCAGAGAGTTATTAATTAATGTTTTTGGAATGATTTTACTACCCAAATTCATCCAAATAGCATGTCAATACCCCATTTGGGTTATAAGAAGTTTTATGTGGATCATTTCCACAATAATATCCCAGAGATAAGATATTCTAAATCTAATAGATATAGATATTTCAATTTATAAAATATTGAGATACAAATAATAATAAAAAATTATGTTGAGGTGATCCATGCATATCATTCATGTATATTATATACTATTTGATTAATATTAATTAAATATCATTATGATCTATTCTAGATTCATAATGGTTTAGTTTATTTGGAAACAAGGATTTATAAAAAACTAGTATGTAAAATATATACAATGTATCCCATTATGTTCTTCACAACTATCTCCTTTATAAGATATATCATTCTTAAAACCATTCCTCATATCATCAGGAAAATGAAACATAATAAAGGTAGAGCTCTAATGCTCAGTAAGGTTAAACAAGAGAGTGGTCAATGACAGTTTAAGAATTACATGAGAATAATGGTATAAAAACATGTCATTAAAATTTGGAAATCATACTCATAAATTATTAGATCATAATCAAGATTCATTGAATAAATATTGGATGTTTGTAAGAAATTTAGATATAAGGAAACTAAGAACATGAACCATGAGAGCGTAACAATTGGAATAAAAAAAGAGATAAAAATATTTAATAAATTATGGATGAATAATAATCATAGAAATATTATTTCAATGATTTCCAACAATACATTCATCACATGTTAGGCTTAGGAGAACCAACCATGTGACAACATTGGGCTTGAGATATCCTCTTATGCACCCTATTTTGGTCTTAGGGTAACCGTATGTGTTCCCTCATTTGGGATTGGGATGAACTATTATATACCATTTTTCTTTTAAAACATTAATCTATACCAAAAAAATTTGTGGGATATCATAGGGTCACCCATCACATAATCATAATCCATTTATATGAATGCCACAAAATCATGAAAATAATTTCAATTTCATCATAGCACAACCCATAGAAGAAAAAACAAGTTTCATCAATATTTCATCATCATAATCATAAAACATCTAGAGATAGAATAATTACATTATTATAGGATCATATCCTTAGTTATCCATTTGTATCATCAAAGGATTTCATCATAGATAAAAATTCTTTTATAATCTTACAAAATGTATTCTTGAGGAAAATACCCTTTTCAATTTTGAAACAAATTATTAAAAAAATTAAATTTACCAAATATTAAGGAAATTTTGTTCTTTTAAAATAACAATAGAAAATTTTAATATATGATTTAAATAAAATATTATTCATTATAGTAGAAAAATATATCTGAGAAATATATGGTTAAATAATAATTTTATCCACACATTTGGTAAAAAGTACATTGTGGGGAAAATTATAAGAAGATCCATTTTTTAAAATATTATATACAGTAGAATATGTGTAAAAATGACTTTAATGAATAATTTTAATATATTAAAAACATTCTTGAAAATATTTTAAAGAATATATTGACACTTAAGAAAATATTCTTGGCTGACTATAAAAACATAGCTATTTTTCCTTAAAAACACTATTTAAAAAATTTGAGATTATAGAGATAGAAAAATAAAATGAAAACATAAAAGTTGCATAAATATACCTTAAATAATATAATATATAATATTATAAAAAATAGATCATTTATTTTCATCATCATAAATTTAAGAATAAATAATCTTAGTAAAAATTGATATTTTAAATTTAAACACTTAATGTTATGGTAAATTTTTAAAAAGAGCCCCCATGAATGAAATAACATCAAATTTAACATTAAAAATTGTAAACAAAATTATATTCATGATAAATAATATCATAGTGGTTTTATATATACCCCATAAAATAATATAAGTCTATCACATAACATATGTTGCAAAGAATATATTTTGAGAGGACAAACCTTTACCACATATGTAAAGCTTGAATCAAAACCACTTGGATTAAGTAATTTTAAAGTATAGTAAATAATAAATAAATAGTATTTATAAATTATATAACCTTTAAATATGTAATTATACACACCTAAAAATCATAAATAAGTTCATAACATAAAAAATGTCTTATCAAAACAAAATTGAGATGAAGTACCCTTAAACAAAGTTTTAATTTCTTCATATGTTCTCTAACCTAAGGTAAAATGACGTTAAATTAATTTAAATTATAGAAAATAAAAATAAAAATACTCATAATACCACATATGATACCCTTATAACATTTCAACTCTTATTTATCAAAAATACTTTATTGAAATCCTTATTTTTAGTTGATAACTGTTTCATTTTCATATTAGTTTCAGTTCAGTGGTTATGGTACAATAAATTTTATCACAGTTCCATAATCTCCATAATTTTAAAAATTCAATAATTTTCGTACTTTATTCTTATATACACTTTTATATCCCATTATATAAGGCAGTGATGTTAAATGGTGTAAATCACTTCATTGATAGAGTTTTTTGTACGTACCTACAAATGATGTTTCAACATTTTTTATGGATCGAATGAATGTGAGGTAAATAATAATTCACTTTTATAGAATAATTATTATATAATAATTATAAAATATATTCATTAAATTTATACATATTACTATATATAAACATATAAATGAAGAACAAATCACATCGTGTCATCGAGGTGGTAGTCTACACGTACACAAGAGCAACATTATCCTTTTTCAACTGATAAGATTGTAAGAAGATATATAATATATTAAAATCACTAAAGAATAATTCTTTCATAAATATCATATATAAAAATTAAATCCATAATAATAACCAAACATGATATATGTTTATGTGAAAATAATTATATCTCTATTTTAAGGTTTTAGTCCATATCCACGCATGAGGGATACATTAATTTTTTAGTTAATGGAAAAGAGGGGTAAATGGTTGTAAAATAATCATAAAAAATATAAGTGTATTTATGATATTTTATTGTTAAATTTATGATTTATATAATAGCTTTATAGGATTAATGGAAGAAATAAAATTGAATGATCCTAGTTAATATTTATTACTCTCATTTTAGAGTCCTCCGGTGAGTTATACATTAATCCATAAATGAATAGTCTAAGGAATAAAAAAATGGATCTATGATGAATGAAAGTATGTTTGGAATTTTTTTGGGTAGATCTTGGATAAGATAAGAGGTCTAAATTTCATAAATAAGGATGGATAGTAAGTTCCCTTTTATTAGTAAGGGAGAGTATACATATGGAATTAAAAAACAATTTAACTAATTTAGTGTCACTTTCTTTTAAAATGCAATGAATCAACCCGGGTCAACCCTGAACCAGTTAGCCAAGCCGATCCAAAGCAAGGATTGAGAGGCGTTCTGAATCCTCCTGGGTGGGCAACAAGCACCAGTGAATCAACAATGAATAATAGGGGAATGATTTTTCCCAAATAAAAATAAATAATCAGAATAAATAAAATATACCATCGAAAAATAAATAAACGACATGAAATATAAAGTATGACCAACAACATATATTAACCTCACCATGACCCAAAAACCTCACAACCCTAAGATTCACTCACTAATCCATAACCAATTATCTTCTATGATGAGCAAGCTCAAGTCGAACCTACAAGAAAAACTAAAAACAAGAAATCTCTATCAGCATGTGTATTAAAAATCATTACGTAGGCATGAATAATTCTATTCCCAATGAACATTCCATTAAATAATTAATTCACTAATTTAATGTTTGATCCACCATTTATAAAAATAGGTTTTCATAAATATTTTACTAGAAAAGAAAACATTTTAAATATTAAGATCCTTTTTCCTATAGTTGGGGTATTATTTTTCTATAGAATATGAGATAATATGCTAACATTATTTATTTATATAAATAAACATAATTTAGTGTTTCAATTGTTTTACCTTTTTTCATCATATATTCTAATGAATAATGAACAATATAAAATATTCATGCATTAATCAATAAAATGAAATTATTATAGATCATATGTTCCATAAAATAATGTTATGGTATACCACTTATATCTATTTAGTTGTTGAAAAAATGGATTTTACATGACAATTGAATATACCTTATTTTGAATGATTAATCTCAATGCCTTTAATAATAATACAAAAACATATACTTAATTCTTTCCACAAATAGAAAAATTACAAAACTCCTCAAAGAATGATAATATATTATAGGAAATGAAAAAGGCAATCAAATTCTTAAAATAAACGTAATCTCAAGACCCAAAAAAACATAATGTATCTATTAATTTCACCTACCAAACATGTATATACCTTCATTATATATTCTCCTAAAATATTATAATAACCTGAATCCCCATAAAACCATTATGAAAACATAATTAATTTTAAAAATAAACCCTATCATAACTTCATTTATAAAATTATATAGAATCAAACATATTCCATAAACCCATAAAAAATAGTCATCATTAATGTTAATATAAATAATATTTTCATGATATAAACAATCAATTCCAAGGATGTAGATGGTATAAAATTTACTCTATCAATATAAACCATCTATTTATCTAAACAAAAACAATTATTTCAACACCAAAAACATATTAAGTGTCACATATTCCATAATCATGTGTTTTATAAATTATACCCTTAATACTAAATCACCTTTCTATATAATATATACCATTAAACATAGTCTATAAAATCTATTATGAAAAACTACATAAAGAATAATCCATATATGTTTAATTATTATTATAACAAAAATATCATTTATAAAATAATTGCACAATATAATTGTTAAATCCCATTACGTATACCCTTCAAAAATTCTACATAAAATATTGGCCTAATATAGTAAATTACATGGTATATGTGTTATCCCATGGATTAAGGCATTGACTATGATATTGATCATGTTCCCTAGAGATGTGATATTGAACTATAAATGTAAAATTATGATATACCTTATTTCTATCTATTGAAAACATTATTTTTCCTCATAAATTCATTGATTTGTGCCCTTATTTTCAACAAATAAAACATATTCTCATTCCTCTATGAAATTTACCATGCTATTTATTCCCACATTGTTCACATATAAAAAGGTAAGTCTTTATTTCTCCATGGTCTTTGTAAAACTCATTTTTTATTTTATTTGGTTTATTTAGAAGATCACCTATGTTTAAGTTATCCACTGTATATTGAGACATATGGTTTGACATAATCACACGCTTTTTTAATCCAACTCCCATTTTCTTTTGTTTCTCATGTGAATAATTGTTTGATATTCTATCAAATTTATCACTAACATCACTCATCCTAATTCCAACCATTAAAAAAACTAAAAATAATTGTTTTTATAGAAATAGTAATTGTGGGTAATAAAATAATCCTGAAAAAACATGCTTATATTTTTTAAATAATGACACATTTTTTTAATCTATGAAACCAATAGGTTTAACCTAGGTATTGTATGGGCATTATCTATTTAAATACATTATAATGTCCTAGAAAAGAAATGTGAATTAACATAATAATATACTATAGGAGTGTCTAGTCAGTTGTGTTGTCTTTTTTCAACTAACTATACACTAGTGATGATCGATTTAATACCCATTCCACTCAATTTATAGTGTCTATGTGCTGATGTGCCATTATATTTCATAAACATTTAATTACATGGTACAACATTAAAAAATATAGATGATCTTTTGATATTTAGTGTCTTGGAGATTAAGAACATAATTCATGAGAAACTATAAAGAAGCATAATAATTCTTTTAATCCACTTAGAATGATTATTTATAGGCTCATCCTAGGTTTCTTTTACTAAATATAATATCCTGGGGACATACATCAAAGCATGGTGTAAAAATAAATCCAAAAAAGGGAATAAGAAAAGGTGATACATAGAATCTGACCAATAGGCCTATCAATGTGGACTGATTATATGAATGTTGGGCCCATAATAATATATATTACATGAATCATAACATGTAAATGTGTATATAATATAAAAATGAAAAATTAATAAGCATATCACTAGTCTGTTATAAATCATAATTTCCATGGTTATTCGCCACAATATCGTAAAACATATCATATCTATTGATTGTTTCTTTGCCTAATTCATTGGAGTGTTATCATGTTAGACCCTTTATGTGTACTAACTAACGTGATTCGAATTGATAATAATAAATCATTTCATAAATAACTTGATGAGAATACTGATCTGGTTTCTTATAAAATTAGAAAGTACATAAGTTCTTAAGGAATTGAACATTTCATCCTTTTAAAATTATAAAAAGTGAATATGTGTTTCATATATATAAATATCCAAATAAAAAAGTTATATTTATATCTAGGTGAATATCCACAAAAAAGTAACTTGTCTATTTATTCAAAATTTTAGAATTTCTCATATAAAAGAGAGAAATTGAATAAATGAATTCAACAACATGATGTTATAAAACATGGATTAAAGGGAGGTGACAATGATGCGGGAAAAATTTCAACCATTGGTAAAAAATATTTTGGATGAATCAGTATGATAAAAATTCAATTAAAATAAAATATATTTAACAATAAAATGACTCACAAAAATAAGGTACATGGATGCAAAGAATAACAAGAAAATTCTTTTACTTTGAATATTTTATTTATAAAACTTGAGGATTGAAACTTTAGAACTTTAGAGATCCTTATAAAGACTCATTTGGAGGTAAAATGTATTTAAATTATTGTAATATGAATTTTTATGGTAGAGGAATAAGAAATGGGTGGTATTTATACATGAAGAGAGGTGGGTTCTAAAGGATTTAATATTTGTTTTTATATTATATGAGAAAACTACATGGGGATGGAATCAATTAAAACCAATTTTCTTGACTGTTAATTAGTGGCATAGTGTGTTTGGATGAACATTTTATTCTTCAAAAAAATTACCTTTTATAAAACCTAATTATTGTGCATAATCCAAAAATTAATTTTATTTTAGAAATCCAATTATTTGGTCAAAAAAATAATTTATAAATATCAAAATTCAAATTAGTATTTAATAATTATTTTATAATTATTAAATTAAATTTTGATTGATTAAAATATTTCACAAATTTTCTAATCATTATGACATAATAATGATGTCTTAAAATCAGATTTCTCATAAACCGACAATTTTCACTTTTTCACCAAAAAATAAACATCATTCTAAATTTTCCAAAAAATAACTATAAGATAATTTTGAACTGGTGAGTCTAAAAATAAAATTTATTTCTACAAAATAATTATCTAAGTATGAGAATTTAATCATTTAATTAAAATTCTTATTTATTTTTATTTTCAAAATTTATATAAATATAAACTTTTTAACTATAAAAAAAATTATTTTGGACATCGCTAAAATATATTATCATTTGAAAAACATTTTTGTTATATTATTTAATAAGAATAACTTCAATTTAAAATGTATAAATTTTTTAATTTTTTTTAATAGAATAAGTTTATATTATATAAAAATAATAAAAATTTGATTATATCATTAACTTTTCTTGATGACAATTTATATGATTCTATGTAACCCAAAAAATAGTGGCCATCATTTTTATTGACTAATAACCAAAATGTAGATCAACATTATTTGGTAAAAAAATGTTATATGATCAAATTTATCCATAAACACACCATTATTCTACAAAATTATAATTATTTTCAATTCCTTCAAGGATAAATATCATTTCCTAAATGAATATTTTATTTCTAATAGTCTATACTTCTATTATTGTGATATTTGCCAGTGAAATGATTCATTTGGATCATAGGTGTCCCAAATTGTTTTATAGATATTTATTTTTCCTCTATAACTTTCCAATTTTAATTTTATAAATTATATTTGGTGTATTTTTGAATAAATTGGTTTTCTTAAATATTGACATAAAGTATATCTTCTTTCGGGTTTTTTTCAATTTCTTTAATATTTCTAGTTGTACTAGTTATTATCAACACATTAAGTTAAATTTTCATATGAAATTTAAAAGTTATACTATGTTATTCTATTTTAATCATAATAAAAATTATTTAAACACAATATATCCATTATTAAAAGAAGTAGATTTTTTGGGTTGTTACATTCTCCCCCTTAAAAAAATTTTTATACAAAATCCAACTCATATTATTGGCTGAGAACAGATGATGGTACTTCTATTTCATTAGATCATATAGTTCCTATTTTTTCTATTCATATTTATAGTTCATATATAGAACTTTGACAGGGTGACTTGTTTTATATAGAACAACTTCTCTCTATTTCAAGATCTTCAATGGTTCCTCCTCATATGAGAGTTCATTCTCTATTTTTACCACCTCTAGATTTATTAGATTTGTTGTGTCTAGAATTTTCTTCTTCCAGATTGATATGTTGAGCACATCATGAACATTATCCTTGTTTATTATATGTCCTAACTAATAGTATAGTACTCCTTTGTGATCAAGAATCTTAAAGGGGACAATGTACCTAGAGTTGTGTTTTCCTTTCATTTCAAAACACATTAATCTATACCATGGTGATATTTAATGTAAAACATTCTCTCCAATATCAAACTCCAAATCCCTTTGAAAGTTTTCAACTTTACTCTTCTACCTACTCTTAGAATCTATTGTGTATTTTTTTATGGCATGGACCATTTATTTCAGATCATGAAAGATATCTTGTCCTTGTATCTTCCACTCACAAACATAATCCTAAAAAGATAGAGTTCTATATTACTCCCCATAATGATAATTATAGAGATCCATTTGAATACATGAGTGGATGTTTTTTGTACAATAACTCACCTAATGAGATATGTGGATTGCATTGAACATTAAATTTTATTTACTAGTCTCTTATCATGTCATAAATTTTCTTAATGGTCCTTCCATATTTGGAAATAGTTTTGGGGTGATTGGTTAAACTGAAATTCAATTTGGTATTCAAATAAAGTTGGAGGATTCTGTAAAATTTATAATTGAACCTTGGATCATGATCATAAATGATTGAAATTCATACCCCATGTAGCATCACAACATCCTTAATATATACCATGGAATGTTTTTCAAGAGAGAAATATTTCTGAATAGTTATAAAGTGGGTATTCTAGGTGAGTTGATCCACTACCACCCATATCTCAATGATTAATTTTTATGTCTTTGGGAGACTAGTGACAAAGTCTATGGTTATGTTCTTCCCTATCCTTGTGGGGATATGAAATTATTTTGTATTCCATTTGGAATTTTTTCACTCTACATTAACTTTCTGACATACCAATCACATTTCGGTATAATTTACGAAATCCCTATTTATGTTTTCTACCAGAAGTTCTTTTGAAGATCGTAGTACATCATGGTACTTCTTGGATGTAAGATGAAAGGTGATTATTGTGCATTGTCTAATTGCTCTTTCATTATCTTGGTTAATAAAGGAAAAAACACTATATCCAAAAAATAATACACCATCATATCTAATTCCTAAATCATAATGATTTTACTCTATTACTTCTTTAAGACTATTTTGAAGTCTTATATCATCCCTTTATGCCTCCATGATCCTTGCTTGGATAGATGGTTTTAAATCATTTGAGCTTCATAGGATGTATTACCACACATTATTATTTATAAACTTTCCCTTTGAATTTCCATGAATATATGGCCTTTTTCAGTACACATCATGGATAGAGTAGTAGTTTCATTTCAGATAAGAGAATCAACTACCTTATTCACGTTTTCAGGATGATAGTGAATATACAATTTATAGTACTTTGTTTTCAAAAAATGTCTTTGTTGATGCACATTTATCTATTTTTATGTGAATATAAACTACAAATTTTTTTGGGTATATATCACATTTTATCCCATAAAGGAAGTGTCTCTATATCGCTATTTCAAATATCACTAGAGTTAACTATAGATCAAGGGTAGGATTATTCAATTCATGAGGCCTTAACAATCGTGATTCATAATAAACCACATTTTCATTTTACACAAGTATGAATTAAATACCTCTTAATAATGAGCTAATTAAAATGATAAATACTTCCTCATTAGAGGGTAATGATAGCATAAGTCCACTAACCAACCTATTATTCAAATTATGAAAACTCAATTCACATTCATTTTTCTAAATAATCTTAAATTCATATCAAGTTAAAATGGTTAGTGGATATATAATGTGCTGATTTTTTTGAAAACCTATCTATAGTTTCTTTCTAGACCAAGGAAATTTCAAATATTAGTTATAGTTGTAGGATGTGGCTACACCTTCAAATCCTTTTTATTTGATTGATCCACTAATATTCCAACACTGGACACATTATTCCCCATGAATGTGAAATGTTGTAACCATAACTATCATTTTCTAAATTTACCAAAAAACATATCCTTCCATCATGTTTTCAATATGACCCTTATATAATTCTCACTATATTTATGTATTTTTTATTGTATCATAGTATCATAAATAAATATAATGAAAATATTATCATGGTAGTCCTTCAAAACTCTATTAATTAAATCCATAAATATGGTAGGAGAATTAGTTATAAAGAATGTAATAACAAAAAAATAATAATGCCCATATATTTTTCTAAAGGGAGTCTTTGAAATATATTCTTTCTTGAACCCCAATTGATGATACCCATATTTCTAAACACTCTTAGAAGATAATTGAGCAATATAAATATTTTCAAATAAATCCTCAATCCATGAAAGAGGATATTTATTCCTCAAAATTATCCCATTAGGTTTTCTATAATAAATACAAAGTCTTATTAATCAATCCATCAACTTTATAATGAGAAAATTTTCTCTTCACGAATACACCATTAATTGAACAAAACCCTCTTCCAAAAAATCACTGAATTTGTTCTTTAATTCATCTAACTCCCCATATTATATTCTATATGAGATTTTCAATATTTTTATTGGTCTAGATAAAATATCTATTAAGAACTCTTAATATTCATATGGGGGAGGTCCCAATGAATCTTCATGAAATGAAAAAATGTTTTCTCAAAAAATTGTTGCATATCCTATATTTAGGCTTTATCTATATTCTTCTTCATTAAAAATAATTTCCATAATGAAGGATATAATTTGTGGTTATTAGAAGGACTTAAGCTAGGAAATATCTCTGTTGAGGATGATCACAGATTTTCCATTCAAGAATACTAAAATATCGTTACTTATACTATTGATCTTGGAATTAAACATTGAAATCCATTATACCATAAGAATTATATAAAAAACTATCATTGTAATGATCACCATGTCTGTAAATAAATTGTACTAACCAAAATTGTTTAGTAAATCCCTTTATACCTTTGATCCATGCATAGTTACACCAAGGGTTTTAACAGAAAACTCAACTTCTTATAGTCTATGGATTAAAATTATGTTATCTATTAACATGAAAGAATAAAAAGTGTTCAATGAATAATAATGAAACATTATAATTTCTAGAATTGAGTGTACTATCTGTGTACCTTCCACAACTTCATTTGTATCCTTAACATCTGATATTGTTATTATTAAATCATGGCCTTTCTCCCTTTGCCTCTGTTGGGGTTGATTTTGGTGTCCCTCAATTATCTTATAATTTATATATTGGTTTAAAAAATTCACAAGTTCCCTACACCTGTGGAGTTTCATAATAGGTTTTAATTTCACCATATTCCATTCATTATTTTCATTTAGATATTGTGTCTTTGCATCTACATGAATGTTTCGAGCTATAAGTCCATCTATTCCAAACTTATATTAATTTACACTTAAATACCTGATTTCTTTATCCCAAATTTATTTCACTTGAGTTTTTGTACATTATTCTCATTTGGATTATCCCCATATTATTGTTCTAACTTTCTCTTCTTGTAATTCTATCCACGATTCTACTAGAAAACTATAAACTCAATTTCAACATTTATAGATGATTTCACCATCTCATAACAACTCTCAATGTCATGTATTTAAATTTCATTATTTAGATAGGGTATCAATTCTCTAAGTAATAAATATATCCTCCCATCATAATTAATGAAAAATAATTATGTATAACACACAGTACATGTAGATTTTATTTTATAATTCACCAAAGGATTATTTTCACATCATTTAAACACATCGAATTCCCTATCCATTTTATTCCATAGGTTATAGGGAAAATAAATTATGAAAAATTATTTTTTTAAGTCTTTTGATCCCATGGCGTCAACTACACCCCTTGGCTTCATGTTGTTGATTAGTCTCCCCCACTTATTAGATTATCCCGCTAATAGATTTACTTACAATTTTACATTATCTTATATAGAACAAAAAAAGTATATAAAATATATTTTATATAGTATTAATCAATTTTTATATGGTTAAGGGATGAATAGTTCTACTAAAATTTGGTGTTTTTGATACATGAACGATTCAACTGTTGGTTGTTCCTTCCTTGGAGAATCAAGATGCCCACACGGTTTTAGTTCTTGTTAATTACTTGGTTTGAATAATTCATCATCCTTATGCGGTTATCAAATCATGTTCCCCATATAGAGAAAGTCACCATAATAGTCTCATCCATTTTTTTCACATGTTCTTCTATTTACATCAATTTTTATAGAAGTAGAAACCATATGTGATAAATTTTTTAATATTGGGAATCTTATATAAAAATTTCTAAAAGAAATGTTACTAATAAACTTTTCTAAAATAATTATTTGAGGATTATATACATCAATATTAATAAACCCATTACATTATCTACATATACTTCATAATGGTTTGTATAAGTAAGTGATTAACCAAAGAATATCCCCAAGTTGTGTTAAAATAGGTGTGTAGTTTGGTTATGATCACCATGCACTAGAATGATGGCAGTGATAAAACTGAACAATAAATTTTAGGGTTTTAATATCAAGATTAATTTTCTAAAAAACTACATATACTTATAATATTCATACATAGATGTATTTTCTTGGAATCTAGTTAATTAAAACATCAATAAAACACCAATATTTTTTTCTAATAACGGGACATATCCCTATGGTTTTTACTAATGATCTCTAATCCTAATTTCATCAAATATTTTAACCAAAATTTTATAAAAACATTGGATACCAACATTTTTATTTCATAATACGTTCATTAAATATAGAAACTTTTAAAAACGTAAATCATCTCTTGGGGTTTAGTTTCTTGGATATTACAAACATCATACATAAAAAACTTAAAAAATAAATATTATTTTAATTCACTTGGAAGGATTTCTGAATGGATAATTCTATGTTACTTTTTGTCCATCTCTTATCCTAGCGACAAACAAAAAGGAAAGGGGTGAGCATAAAGCCTAGTAATGGAATAAACAAAGGAAATATTTTCCATGTGACCAAGAATCGTATCAATAAGGAACGATCATATAAACCAGAGTCATATCACAAAATATATAACATGAATCGTAAATAAAATTATTTATACAATATAAAAATGATACATTCATAAGAATATAACTAAGCTTTATTTCTAGGGTTTCATATATCATAATTTCCAAGGTTATTCTCTAAGGTATAAAAAACATGTCATTTATAGAGATGAGTTACTTTCCCAATGAAATAGAGTTATATTAAGGTGAAAATTTCATATTTTTCATTTATCTACACCTCATTGATCATAATAAATCATTTCATCAACAAAATGAGGATAATAATGAATTGGGTTATTAAAAAATAATCACATACATAACTTCTTAAGGAAAATTAATTTTGATCATTGTTAACCTATAAAAAGTTAATGTGGGTTTTATACACGTAAAACCTTGAATCAAAAAAGTTATAATTAAAGATTGGTAAATACCCTATAAAAATAAAAAAATCGGTATTTATAATATTGAATATTTATTTCAAAAGATAAAAAATTATGAAATGAATTTGGAAGCATAACTGTATAAAATATGGAATAATTGGAGGAAATAATTAGAGGGAATGAACATCACCCATTGGTAAAAAACTATTTTAGATGTAAGGAGAATAATATAATTTAATAAAAGGAAAGAATATTATACATTAATAATTCTCATGAAAAAGTGGTACTTGAATGAAAAAGAACAAGATCGGAATTAATATACCTTATATATTTTCACCATAAAACATGGGGATGGAACCATGAGACCTTGAAGGAACCTTTAAAAGACTATTTGAGAGATAAAATCACCATAACTTCTAGGATTAGTAATATTTAGTGGATATTATTAGGGAATGCATTGTATTTATACATCCAGAGAGGTTGTATTTAAATAATTAGATATTGTATATTTTATTATATAATGTAACCACTTGTTTCAGAAATCAATTACAACCAATTTAATAGGCTATTACTTAGTTAGAAGGTGTGTTTGGGCCTTAAACACCATCTAAAACTGAAACTTACCTTCAAAGAAATGAAATTATGACGTATAATCCAAAATTATATTTCATTTTGAAAACCCAAATTTTTATTCAAAAAATTAAATTATTTATTTAAAAATTATAACTAATATTTATAAATACATTTTATATTTATTAAATTCAATTTTTATTGAATAAAAAGTTACGTAATATTTTTATTGATGATGACATTAAAATGATGTCATAATATCACAATACTTTTAAAATGAAAATTTTCAAATTTTCACTAAAAAAACTTTGACATAAAATTCAAAATTTCTTTCCCATAAGCTATTTTTTATATTTTGATTGAAAAAATTATATTAATTTCATCATAATAGTTATATAAAAATTAAAAATTTAAATGTTAAATAAAAACCCTAATTTATTAATATTTTTAAATTTTATTGACAAATAAAAATTCAGACCCTTATAAACATTATTTTGGACTTATTTAAAATATATTATAAATTTAAAAGTGTTTTAAAAGATTATTTCATGAACATTTGTTCCAATTAAAATGTAAATATTCATCATAAATCATATTTTTAATAAAATCTTTTTACAGTCTCCATAAAATATAAAATTTTGATTATATCAATAAATAATATCAATGAATACTTATTAATGCATCTACATAACCAACAATAATAATAATGAACTATTTCATTGACTAATGGTAATAATTCTGATCAACCATGTTAGTTAAATAATGGGAAAGATGATGATGAAATTTCACAATTAATACACCATTATTCTTACACTTCATCATTCACTTCTATTTTATCAATGTTTGATATCATATACAAAATGAATATCATATTACTGGCTCTATGTTCCCATTTTATAGTGATGTTTGTGGGTTTGATGGTTCTATAGGATCAAGGTGACCAAAATTTTTATATTTCCCTTTATTTATCCTCTATTTGTTTTCCTATTGTATTATTCGGTATGATATTCAATGTTATTTCAGACTAAATGCAATATATTAAAATGATTAAATAAAGTGTGGCTGGTTTCTATAGTATTTTGTATATCCACATATTGTTCTGAGTTATACTATTTCATATCAACATATAATGTTCATATATCATATGAAATTTAATTATATTTTTATTTTCTATTTTGTAGAACATATTAAAATGATATTTATTTAAGATAGATGCATTATTAAAAAAAGAATATTTGTTTGGTTCGTTACAGGATACTCCTTGGTGTATTTTTCCCACATTCACATTCACATTCTATTATCTATACATGGATGTATTTTCTATTGATAACATACGCCTTGAATTTCTAAAACATAGTATTTTCTCTTATAAAAATAAGATTATCATAAGGGATTTCACTAAATTTTTCTCACATTATTGGCGAAAAATAATATTACCCTTCTTTGATTCCAATTAAGGTTACCCAAGAATTTCATAAATATATATTATATATTATAATACAAATATTAAAAATGTATCATTAGGATCCATTCAAAAATCATAAAGGATTAGTGTTTTTAGGAACATTTATACATAGAAAACTTGTACATAAAAGATCTATAACTTCTCCCACTATGTTCTACACAACTAGAACCCTTCATTGAAACATCGTACATAAAAACTTTCATCATATCCTAGGTAAAATGAATCATAATAAAGTGTGAGATAATTTTCTCATTAAGGGTAAAAAAAGGATATATAAATGATCATTTAATCATTATAAGAGCACAATATAATTAGAACATGATCATAACATTTGAAAACAATACCCAACAATTCATATAATGTAATAACGATTCATGTAACATGTCATAACAGGTCACAGTACATGAATCATAAAGTAATAAAATCACATAATCCATAAGTGTATAAAATTGATAAAATAGTTTCATATAGTGTGGAATAATCATAATCATAGAAACTTTATGTTAGGGCCACACACCAAGATATTTATTACTTGTTAGATTTGGGATAACCACCCGCGTACATGATTTCGCATTCGGATAACCTCCCATATGCCATTTGAGCATATAATATATTAATCCTTATCGAATTGAATGTTGGGATATAAACTACCTAACCATCATATAATCATAATAAATTTATATATATGCCATGATTTCATGAAGAGTTTTATAATTTCATCATAAATTAACCTAAGGAAAAGAAAATGGGCGTTATCAACATTTCATAATCACAATAATAAAACATTCATATAAATAATAAGGGAATTATAATAGGATTATATCTCCATGATTAGGTATCATCAATGTATATTATCATAGAAAAAAATAAGTCTTTACCATAAAATTGAAATATTTCATGAGGAAAATACACTTATTATTTTGAAGTTTCTAACTTTTTATCTAAAAAATTCATAAATATTTGTGGAAAAAAATTTAAAATGAATAATTACTTATTATAAATGATTCTTCAAATTAAATAGTGGTCATTATAGTGGTAAAAGTTTTTCATGAGGTGTATGTTAAAATAATTATTCCCTTTGCAACATTGAAAAAAATTACCATGCTCAAACAATGAAAAGATTATTCATTTTTACCCTTTTGATATAAATTAAAACAAGAGTAAAATTAATTAAAAATTTAAAAATATTAATAAAATTCCTTAAATTTTGTTTGAAGAAATATAAACATAAAAGATAATATTCTCAACCGAAGAGAGAAATATTGTTAGTTTTCCTTAAAAACATATTTCTTATATTTGAGAACATATAAAAGAGGAAAATGAAAGAAACTTTTTTAATTTACACAAATAAATAGTATAAAATAATATATATATTTTTATTGATATGTTATATAATATCATTATCGATAATATAATCTCATGAAATCCGGGTAAAAATGAGATTATAATGTAAAACTCTTACATCATTGGTAACCCTTGAATCATAACTCCCATAATGATATAAATTAAATATAAAAATTAAATAAAATCAATTAAAGGATATTATTTATAATACATATCAAATGGTGTGTAGATACACGTCATAAAATAATATAGGTTAATAACATAATGTATGTCACAAAGAAGACAAATTTATATGATAAAACTTATCAGCTTAGTAACATAGAAATATAACCCATTGGATGAAATAATTTGAATTAAAAATTTAAAATAACAATAATTATAAAGTATAAATTCATAAAATATCATTTTAGAATTATATACACCTCATAAAAAAATATGATCATACCATAAAACATGTATCAAGGAAACAATATTGAGATTAAGAATCCTTACATCAAGTTTTATTTGCTTCTTTAGCAATCTAGATTCAACTATAAAAAATTTACTTTTTTTATAATTATATAAAAAAGATTATTCATACTTATAAAAATATATATTATCCACTTATAACATTTAATTGCTTTTTCAGTATTAAATATTCATTATAATCTATGTTTCTAGGTGATTTTTGTTTCATTTTTTGTGTCTGTTTCAGTGTGGTAATTATAGACCTTTGATGATTGATCAAGGTATAATCATATAAATAATGTTAATAATTTCATAAGTATCATAATTAATAATTACATAAAATTTTATAATACTTTATATAATAAGGTTAAGAAAAATTAATTGAAACACTTCATGGAGATTGTATTATGAATGCACACAAGAGTGATGTTTCCACTTTTTAGAGGATTGAACGAAAGTACGTTAAATATAAAATAACATGTATATAATCATTATTAC
Organism: Viscum album; assembly: GCA_963277665.1. Taxonomy (NCBI): domain Eukaryota; kingdom Viridiplantae; phylum Streptophyta; class Magnoliopsida; order Santalales; family Viscaceae; genus Viscum; species Viscum album. Next base: position 538,896,692 of record OY728142.1, on the reverse strand, counting down.
ATGATAAATATCATATATATATATATATATTCATAAAATATATAATTATTTTAATCAATGAAAAGAGTAAATAAATAACAAATCACATCGCTTGATGGAGGTGGTAGTCCACATGTATGCACTAGGGACGTTATACTTTTAAAACATAAAGGAATATAGAAAGGTAGAGAAAAAATTATAATTATAGAAAAATAATTATTTCCTAAATATCAAATAATAATATTAAATCCATCATAATAACAAATCTTGAAATCTTTTGATGCAAAATGTATCAATTGACAACGTGGATGTGGTATTCTATATATACACGCAATTGATACTTTCATTTCTCATATGATAGAAATATGTTTAAAAAGGTTATGAGATCACAATAATAACATCAAACTATTTATATGATATTGGATTAATAATTTCATGATATATACAATAGTTTTATTGGATTTTTAAGAAGAAATTAAATTGAATTAAATAATTTAATATTTATACCTATTCTTTGAGAGACCACCTTTGGATTAAACATTAAACCTTCAATTATTAGTCTTAGAGGAGAAATAAATTATTCGGGAATAATGTAGATAAATTATGAAGGGTTTTGTGTATATATTTTAAAATATATAAGTCTCCAAAATCATGAATAATTGTATAGAGGAGGTTCCCTTTTGTGTGTGAGGGAGAGGACACACATGGAACTACTGAAAATAATTAAATAATGTAATGTCACAATCTTATCAAAATGGATTGAAATGGAAAATAATTATAATTTAAAATAAAATAGGGTACAAATACATCTAACCAATACAAATTAAATAGGTTCATGTCCCAATATTAACCATGTCTGCTAGTTTAATCCTTGATAAAAAAAAATTTACCCCACATTGGGTGCCAATTTTTTTACTATTCATTATGGAAAAAATGAAAGTGGACACATTGAAAAAATGTTAAATATTTTTTAATTTATTTTAATATATTGTATTATTTTTAATTTTTATAATTTTGAGATGTTAATTTTAAAATAATCCACCAAAACCCAATAAAAACCCATTTTTGAAAAATGTATTTTGAATTTATAAAATTGAATTTACATTCATTAATTTCTTATTAAAGACTAAAAAATGAATGTAGAATTATTTTATAGAATATATAGTATATATATATCATCACAAATTTTAATTAGGACTGATTTAGTTAATTTATTCTAATGAAAACACATTACACACCTAAAAACTATATTATTGAAAATGCTTTATTAATCCCAAAAATGAACTTATACCATGATGAGGTATAATGATGATTATTATGTAATTAAATAGATTTTTTAAAAATAATGGATAATTATTTAAATTATTTAATAATAAAATACATTATGATACTTTTAATTTAATTCATTCAATGAAACAAAAATATGGTTTAAAAAAATCTTATTTTTCACAGTTTACTGAAAAATAAATCTTTTTACAAAAATCCATAAAATCCTCTATAAAATAATATTTAGATTCTAATTTACAAAATTATATTAATTACCTATAATAAAAATTTAAAAAATTGTATTATTTAATTATAATTTTCATGAAAATATCAATAAAAACATTTTTTGATGAAAACATATTTTTGAATCCTAAAATAGATTTACTGAAAATTGACTACTTATTAATTATGAAATAGAAAAACAATTACGTAAAAAAATTAAATATATTTTGATAATGGGTTTATTCATATCCATTCCACAAATTTAATGGCAATGTTATATAATATCTTGGTTTATTTTAAGCTAGGTTTTATGTGTCTAGAAAGCTATTAAACATGTGAAATTTATTGAATAAAAAATATATTCTAAAATATCTAGGTGATTATTGTCTCATCTCATATATTATCATAATCTTGATAATGTTCTATTAATATTACTTAAATATTGTCTGAAAATTGTAAACTAAACTTCAAGAATATTTTGATTATTGCTTGACTCTGTAAATTTCCTCACAAGTACAAATTTTTTAGGGTGGGATTGTTTTTTATATGTTTGTTTACTATCTAATTTTTTTTATTCTGTGATGTAGTACCATATTCTTAATCAACATCCACACCGATCAAAATAAGGTGAAAAGTAATCCTATAAGAGATATATAATGGATAATTCATATGTATTTGGTATCATGTTATTTGTTATGTCCAGATAAATGATGGAAAAAATATTGACTTTGATAGTTATACCATGTTATATCATCCACTATAACATGAGAATAATATGGAATCACTAATGATAATTGTTATTTTCACTTAATCATACTAGTGTCAACTATAAGAGTGATTGTTATCTAGTTATTAGTAATTCAATATACAATATCAAATTGACCTATTAACATATTTGGGCTTTCATAAGGATAAGAAATTATCCATTAATCTCATATCGACATCCTTAACACCGATGTTTTCCATAATCGTCCATGATTTAAAAATTAACTATATGTATTGATCAACCTAGAATAATTTTTATATACTTCTCATGATATATGTGGATGGATGTAATGGGCTTTACCACAATTTATGGAACAAATAATGAAATACCCTGTTGAAAAGTACAAGGAAAATATAAATCCAATAGTTTATTTACAATCAAATTCTAAAGAGATAAAGGATTCAAAGAGAGTGTAATTAATATAAGAATGTTTTTTTATCAATCATAAATTAAGGGTATCAAAAGAAGAGTTTAAATATATTAATGAAGAAATAATAACCTCTTCATTAGGTGTATTCAATATTATATATAATTTTCAGACATAATTATTTCGAATATTTTTTCATATATATTTATTCAAAATATAGGAACCCTGTAACTATATATATTACATGAGTTAATTTGTGTTCTCTAATGAGAATAATATGGGTGAAACCAAGATCAATATAGATAAATTTCTAACATCGTGATTGGCTAATTGATTTAATTTAAACTATTTTTGGTATTTATTATTACCAAAAAATGATCTTTGTGGCCATTTGGGCACAATGAAACATTATATCATTATTATATTTTTTATGACATTTCATACCCAAATAATATTTTGTTACTTCTACAATAATAGATATCCTGTACTGAAAATAAATTATGAATATAAACATAAGAATCTGACCTGATTGTGGAAGGATAATTATTTTTAATGACAAAATAATATAATTTGATATGTTTATAAATATGGGAGCATTTATTCTTATTGATCTAAAACATTTTTTATACTAAAAAACTTACTTATACAATTTCAGACAAAGAAACCATTACTAATTAGATCATTCAACAAATGCTTCCAATTATTGGTCAACAACTCCATATGATCTATTATTGAGTAAATATTATGATACTTTCATGACATTCCTTTAATAAATATTATGAATTTGTAATTTATTAATAAATATACATAGTAAAATATCTTGGATCATTCAAACAGGTTATCAGTGGATATCATTACTATGTATTCAGCAATGATTTTATAATTAGATTAAAGGGATTAATAAAAATATACATATATAAATAAAAATACTGATGGGATTATAAGAGGTTTAATGAGGTTTCTGTTATTTATTTCAAATATTTCAATAATTTCTTCCTAGTCATGTTTCTCAACTAAAAAACATTAACTGTGACACCCAAATTTCAATGTTGTTTTTCATTTTCATAAAATTTGGGGTATTTCTAATTTATTAGTGTTTTGTGTGGGTGTTTTAAATTTTAAGAAATTATCCTATAATTTATGGTTTGTGAAAATGGATTATGATAATCAATTCATTTAACCTTAAATAGATATTTCTTCAATTCATTTTTCAATTATGTGGTTTGTATTCATGGGTAGTAAATAGGTTTGGTCCAAACCATGCAACAACAAGTGGAATCTATGAAATAAAATGTGGGGTTATAGTATTAGTGAATTTATTGAACATAGTTATGATAAATCATGTGAGGAATCTATTTATAGATATACAACTTGTAGTAGTGTGTTTTGCATGGTTTTCACATGGTTTGATAAATCATGTAGCCAAATCATGAAATTATGTTTTAATTTACCAGTTTAATTAACATTTTTTGCATATAATTTACCAAATCATGAAGTTTAACAAAAAAAATTCAACTTCATTTAAAAATTATAAATTATATTTTCCCATCTCTATATTACCTTTTCTGCTTCCCTCTTCTACCTTCGTATTATTCAATGGAATAGAACTTGAATGTAAATCCATATCTTCATTCCCCCTTTAATTCTTAGACCTTATAACACTATATCATGTATTTACACCAAGGTAATCCAATAATTATATTTTTCTTCACTATACCCTCTAGTATCATATATTTCTTCTTGGTTTTATCTCTTCTCATGAACTATATGGTTACCATGCTTAGAATTTTGATTTGGTTTTCACTAACATAGGGTTTTGGAAATAAAGAATAGAAAAGTGTGCATTATTACCAATTTAATAATTATATATCCAGGGAATGTGCTTTGTATTTTAATGAATTATTTAAACTTGGATTATAGTATGATTTTTTTGTACTTCCATTATATATAATTTTTTTAAATGGAGGATGTTTTCTAAATCGTTATTTTGTAAAATTAATCCAATGTGTGAAAGTTTTTAGGGATTTACTAAATGTTTTCAAGGCTGGATCAATGGGAATAATGGTGTAAAATTATTTTCATTGTTCATGTAATGAATTTATTCAAATTCCAAGAATTTTGAAATATTCTTGAGAGGCTCATTTCATATTATTTCATTGATTAAATTATTTTATCTCTATTAGGGTATTGAAATTAGTAACAATGTGGATTCTAATTTTTTTTAAATGATTTTAGTTGTGGGCTTTAAAAATATTTAATAAAAAGGGAGTTAGTTTGTCAAATTCATATTAAATTTGGTTTTATATAAATTTATCTCAACATTATTTAAAAAATAGAATTCCAATAGAGGGAAATGTACTTGAATCCCCCACCTATTTTTGAAGGCTCATTTAGAACCTTTTAAGAATATGTTTTTAAACATGTGAGAACCATGATTAAGACCATTAATATGTATTATTTAAATTTTTTTTCACCCTAAAATGGGATGTTGGGAATCCTTATCATGTTTTCTTATGTGTATGTATGGGTAAAGGGTTTGTTCATATATAGGTTTTGGAGGCGAGATGTTGGACTTATTTACTATGTTTGTTCATTTATCTCTTTTCTTTATTGTTATATCACATACACCTTACCATGTAAAGGGAGATGGTCCATATTTTGAATTTTTGTGAGATGATTTTAGTGGTTCTTATTTATCTAAGTATGAAACACTTCTTAGTTTCCTTTTCCTGATACCTACACACTAGTTTCAAGTCCATGGGGACTCGAAACACCCTTTGGGACCAATAGAAAGTTTTTTTGGGTGATGTTTTAGGACATACCCATCCAACTCATTATAAATGGTATTAAATCCTAGGTTTCTTAAGAGGTAATAGGTTCTTGATAAAATTTCTGATTATTTTGGGGTTTTCATTGTATAAAGGACTTTAGGATCATCATCAAATTTAAAGAGGTATATCATGAGTAGGTTTCTAATTAAAACCTCTTCTAATGAAACATGATTTATCATGAGTGTATGGGATTTGAGTATTTATTTAGAGTTTATTTTTTATTACCCTTTTATTATTTTTTATATGATATTGTTCTTTTTTGATCCCCATCGAGTATAAACGTGATTTTAAAGGATTTAATGTGGGTTTGGTTTGAAAATAGAGGATGAATATTAGTTACAAGACTATCTAACATGGTATGCAAATCCACAAGGATCTCACGTGGTCGGGTATTCTAACCATTTCAATGTTCGTTCCTGGTTGGTTCGTAGTTCACAAACTCGTGTAGTTAAACCCTGAACAGTTCTTCTTTCACTATAAACTTATTATCCTGATTCTGTTTCACTTTGAACTAATCCCAATGATTCCTACTATTTGGTTGATGTTTAATAAGTGGTTTTTTAGTGATATAAAGTATATACATAGTCATTTTATATAGTATTTGTTCCTTTCTTTTTAGACTTGTTTTTTTATTTGTTAGTTTTGTGTTCTTGATATATGGTTATTAGTGGAAAAATGAGTTTAATGTGGTTTTTGAATATATAAATAGTTCAATTAATAAGGTTAAAGGGTTTTTTTTTGTTATTATAAAATGTTTTTATTGTTATTAGTCTCTTTATCTTGGAGTAATTTATCTTATTGGATGTATTTTGTATTGATTTATCAATTATATATGAATTCTATAATGTCAAGAGACCTATAGTGGGTTTCTAATTTCATATATCCTCATGCTCTGGTGGTATTTTGCTATGTTGTTATTGGAGAATTTTTATGATGTTTGGGAAATGAGTTTAAGGTATTGTGGTGTGGTTTTCTTTCTGATTATTCCATCATCACAAGATCACTTTAAGCTTTTGCATCCATCCTAAATCTTATATATGTACTATGGTTTTTAGTTTTTCTATACTTATGTATTTATCAATTATTTCTTCACGGTAAAAATTATCATGGGGTGGATAATTGGAAAACCTACATGCCTTTACTGTTTTTATTTTCTTTTATTTTAGGGCATTTTAAATTTTTTATAGGTTCATGAATATGTTTTTATTTTTTTGTAATTACCCAATATTTTATTGTTAGTATTCATAGTTTAGATTAACCCATTAAATGACACTCTTAGAGTATTTTTTTATATTTTGATCTTGGATTGTTTGTATGAACTAGTAGCACATTTTTTGTGTTCAAACTGAGTGACATATACTAGAAATCGTGTGAGACATTTTTTATTTGAGTGTTGGATAAAGGCTTTAACACAGTTATTGGAATTCATGTGAGGGTACATTGCATAGTTATAGAGTTTTTAGTAGTGTCTATTTCAATGTAGGAGGAGAGTTTGTTAGTCTATATAGTCAAACCATGTGAGAATGTTGTGATTATCCTATGTGATCCGCATTTTTGGTGAATGTTATACTAAATCATGTAATCTAAATGTATGATATTTCAAATTCAATTAAAATGAAGAATTTATTTTGTGAGATAATCAATTTTTACATGTTTACCCCTCCCACTTCTGTTATTTAGTTCAGATAGTGCTCAGTTTATAAAGGGCACTCCCACCATTGTCCTTCCATTTTTAACAACCTCAATAAATTTGATGTTTTTCAACCCAATAAATCCCCCATTATAACTATTAAATCATTAATACGTATTTATATTAGGTTTCATCTAGTTTTGGTTTCCTTCTATAAATCATAGGGGATTCCATTATCGAATTTAGGGTTCATGGTGGCATTAACATTTGGATTTTGGTTGTGAGGGTTTTAAAAAGGTACATCCTTACCTATTTGAGTGACTTCCATTTAATGAAGATGCATTTATTATTTTAATGATTGATTTATAATAGTTTATAGAATTATTTTTAAGGTGCTTTGATAAAAATTTATTTCATTGAATTCAGAGTGATTTCTAAATCCTTTGTGATTAAATTAATCCAATATTTGAAAATTTTATGGAAATAATTAGTTTTTTATAGGTTATATCACTTAGAATAAAATTTTTTAAATGATTTTCAAATTTTTAAATCTTTTTCTTAATTATGATAATTTGACAATAATTTTAATAGGATAAATCCACTAAATTTTCGTGATTAAAGTCTGTTTACACTTTTTTGGGTCTCGGACTTATTAAAATTGTGTCATTGAAAATGTTTTGAAAAATGACACAGGTTGTTTAATTTGAAATGAATGAATTAAAATGTTATTTGTTATTGAAATAGATTTAAAATTTGGTCTTATATTGTTTTGTCTTATAATGATTTAAAAATGCATTTCAATTTTTTTGAAATTGCATGGAATCTTGATCCTATTTTAGAAGACCATTTGGATCATATTAATATTTCTCTTAAACATACAATACCATTAATTGAGGCCCATAAATTTTTTATTTTGATATAATGTTTTCATACCAAAATATTATTTGGTTCATATTTTTAATATTTATTTATTCTTATTCATGTTTAATGGTGTTGTTTTTTAGGGAGTTAGAGGTGATTTATTGGATTTATTTACTATGTTTTATCATTTATCTCTTATAAATATCCTTTTATCACCTCATATTTAACATGTCAAGGGATATTTTGTAGCTAATAGAGTAATGTATTCACATTACACTAGTGTTTTTATGCACACTAGCTAGTTTCTTGAGATATTTTCACCCTCCTTTGGGAATGTTTTATAATTAGTGACCAGAGATGGTGTTAAGATGGATGTTCTAGTTTCGGGTTGGGGGGACTAGAGTAGAGTAAACAGATGAAACCATGTCCAGCATCATTCAAGTTAGATCAGAGTGTTTGTATCATCATACCTAGTTCCTCCTTCAGATTGTATAGGGTATCCCATTATATATATTCTTAGATCTCCTAAAATTTATTATTTCTTGGAACCCTCATTTTGGATGTTAATTACCTTTTTCATTATTTTTACCTTGTTTTAATGTTTATTTACATCAAATTTTTTATGTGATTTTTTTTACTATTTGAGAAATTTAACAAATGGTTTTAGAATGTGTGTTCCGAAATGAATGTGGCATGAATTTCGTATAAATGGTTTAGATAAATTTTTTATAATTATTGAATGATATTTTTGTGTTTTAATGAACATAATAAAGAATAATATTCCAATTATTTAATTTATATTAACAAATTTTTTTAAGTTTTTTCCTATCTTTTTCTATGAAAGGGGATGTATTTATATAGGTTATTATGGTGTGTTATATTATAAAACCCTAGTAAATGCCACAAATGTTTTGTTTAGATAATTTTTAGTGTGTTTATCTCATTCCATGTACTCCACATATTATTTATGAAAAGTTGTGTTTCATAAATGGTGACAAATCTATGGATCCTTTTGATGTTTTATTCAATTTTTTAATTTTTTATGGTCTAATGACTTTCAGTTTGGAACATGGTGTGTGATTGTGGGTCATATAGATATTTCTTTTAGTAGTTTGGGATTATTTTTGATTTATTTTGGGATTATTATGTATCATTACTAACATCCAAGATGTTTCTTTTATATTTTTTTAGGTTATACTCATGGTGTGTTTAGTTTTATAATGATTTCATTTATGGGATTGTAATCAATATTATTGCAATGAGTTACTTTGATTTTTTTCTTTTCATTTGTGTTTGGTCAATTTTTTTATCACATGGATGCCCAATTTTTTAGATGGTTCGTTCCATATGTTTTTGTGGGATCCTTTTTTTATTCATATTTATATAAGGGTGAATTTTTTTCCAATATTACATTCGTGAAACTTTTGAAGTAGATTACTACTTATGGTGATTGGTAATTACCTTTAGATCCACTGATGAGAAATTCTAACTGATGTGTTGGGTCATCCCAGGCCAGTTCATTGCACCAACCATTAAAAAATTCTATTATTTAATGGAAATAATAATAATTTCAATATTATGATAAATACATTATGTATATCTTCTAGAGTTTTATGGGAACTGTTTGATAAAATATAGGATTAACTAAAAATGAATATTTATGAAAACACTAAGTGAATCATATTTTATTACCTTATAGACACTATAGCTATTTCTATCACTTATTGTCCCAGTTTGACTATATATTAAATAGAAGAATATTTCATTTTCAGAATGTGGGAGTAGGATAGGCTTCACTAAATTCTAGGCTCTAAGTGCATATGAATTTTCATAGAAACATAAACATTTTTTTACTCAATGGGTGGAGTGGATATGTGATAAAAATATTTTCTAGAATGTTTAAACCAAAAGGTGTTTTTATATTCACCAAGATCTATGACATTTTATTAAATATTAATATCAAATCCTATCAATAATAAATCAATTGGAACATAATAATATTAAAAAGTTTATATTTAATAATGGTATCCATATACCTCAATACATTGAAATCATATTTGGATGCTTCAAGACATGATACTACTGGTCAGTATTTAAGTGAAACAAAATATAGATGGTAATAGTCAGTAAAAATAAGCATGATTAATTATTAAATGGATGTCCAAGGCATTGTCTATCGAAAAAATTTTATTTCAATCCTCATTCTCAAATCAATTATAGTTATACTTGTCCCAACAATATTATATGATCATTTTATTTAAATGATTTAATATAAAGTTAATTTCCTAAATTAATACCCTATATAACATGTCTATAAAAAATTATAAAAAAGAAAATGTGATAAAATTATTTCTACAAATATTTTAAAAAATTAACATATATATTTACTAAGAAAATAAATAATATTTATCATAAAATATTCATTTGGAATGAGGGAGTTCTATGTGTAAAAAAGGAATGTGGGAACACTACTATTTTTTTGGATAGTTATGTCAATAACATATGAGAAACTATTTTCGGCCTTTCTTGCTAATTTAAAGCAGTGAAATAAATTTCACATTGAATGAATTAAAATCGTAACCCAGTTATAGGGAACCAGATAAACATATGTGGATCTATAGGCCCTCTTAATCTAGTCATAGTATATAAGTTGACTATGAATTTAAAATAGAGAATGAAATTATTTAAAATTAAATTGTTTCATATGTCACATGGTATGAATCCTTCCACTATAACATTCATAGGAACAAGAGGATATTATATGTATAATTTTTCAAGATTAAATGTGAGGAATATATCAAACAATACATGATATTTAATTATGTTAAATATTACTTATTCATCCTATATTAATTGAAAATATGAAATAAAAACCCCTGAAATTACACAAACATTTATTAAGAACTATGAATACAGCTTGATGAGATATTTAAAAAATGGATTATATTACACAATTATAATTAATATGTGTTTTGCATCATTATGACTTTAAATTTTTCATCTACGAGTGCCATTATGTGTTTCTAAATGATGATATTGGACTTCAGGAAACCCTAACCTATTCTACTAATGAAGAGGCCTATAAGGTCACACACATAATGTTTTGAATGATCTTAATTAAAATGGATTTGAATTTAATTATTTGAGTACATGTTATTCTTCAAAATGTAGAAACATATTAATTTAAGATTTATTTATATCATATATTAAGTCACTATTTTACATGAATTTAATATTAAAATAAAAACTCTTCACAATAATATGATTGTAATATATATTATAAAATTGATAATATTTATTATTTTAAGTTCAATAAATATGGAGGGGTATTGATAGGTTTATAAGGGATTGGTAGTGATAATGATAAAAAGGTTAAATAACATTAAATAAATATGAATTAATTTTTTTAATTAAATGATATTTAGCAGTGTAGAATTTATTACAAACCCTATAATAAAAGTATTATTATTAATAATATCATAGAGTATCTATATAGTTCATTAATTGATAAGAATCTTATGATAAATTATCAAAACGGTAATCCTAGATATATATAACCATTACCTATATCATTTTATAGGGTAAAACCAAATCATATGTGGGAACAATGACTATATCCCCATAGGTATCCCTCAAAGAATATTTATATAGATATATCCTCTCAATCCTATGAAATTCCCCCACCTTATATCACCTCTAAATAATGAGATGAATAACAAAAAAAAATTATTTTATTTAATGACAATTATTTATTCAAAAAAAATTAAATTATTTTTTAGCGACCACAATGAAAAATAAAATATGTCTGGATCATATGTGCTAGCACTTAGGGTTCAATTAGTGTCTTTTTAATATCAATGATCATTTGTGGAATATTGGTAGATGTTTCCTACTTTGGTTCCTCTAACCATAGTGATAATAATCCTCACATGGGGTTCTTTATAACAACATATTCTTTAAATAATGGAATCAACATTGAGTCAATTTATTTTCAGTTAAATTAATTATAAATTTAACCCTTAAGATCTCCTCTCTCTAGTTCTGGAATTCTAAGTCATGTTCATTGGTAATATCTATCATTTTTAATGATTATTGATTTTTTACATTACAAATAAGTCATTAAATCCAATAAAATTTTAGTTATACTCAATAACAACATCTTCTATGCTCAGAAGCATCAAAATATATTCTAGAGGTATATTTTCCATGAAATAACAATTTATCTCTAATACCACCTAGTGAAACCACATAGAATGGAACACCCAAAGTGGGGGTGAATTTGAATGTTAAAATTTGATATTCAAATGTATCTTATTCAAATTATGAAAAGAAAACATAAACACATCAATTCAAGTGTATCATACACAATACCAAAACATGAAAATTAAAATATATCGATAAAATATTATGAATTTCTTCTCCCTAAATGGTTTATACTCAAGGATCATTCACCAAAAATTCATTAATATACTAAGATATCACTAACACACTTTCAATATTAAAATATTTTGTAAGATATATCTATCATGGTTAAAGATCACTCGATCCTATTATTTATTAACTAACTATAATAGTATTAGGATATAAATAATATGAAACATAAACCATTATAACGAATAAATCACAAAAGATCACTACCACACGATAGGTTTGGTGTTTTTCTTTAGATCCATCTTTAAGAGTGATTCTAGATATTCAGTAAAATTATAATTTTATAGTACCATAACTAAAAACATTATATTTATAGAATAAGACAATTTTTACTTCTTAATGTATTATCTCTCTAAATTCTTTTATTACATTATTATATTAAAAAATTATTCTTTTTATTAAGCATCTATAATATTTTGGGAGATATGATGCCTCCTGGGAGGTCTTTAAAACCTTCCTTATTAACTAAATTAAATACTGAATTAATGATTCATCTATTCATAATTTTTTTAAAATATTTAAACATTAATAATATTATACTATCTTGAAAACCATGACATAATCCTCTTCAGAATGTCATAGTGTATGTTAGTTACCATACCTTGCAAAAATTCAATGAATATTATTCATTTTAAACTCATAAAATCTCATGTTATGAAATCATAAATATTATCTAAATATATTTACTATGAATCAATTTATAAAATTGTTGGTGATATAAATTTTTCTCTAAAATCATATCATCAAATTACAACTGAAGACCTAAACTATAAACTTCTTCTTAAAAATATTGTTCTCTAATACCCATGATTTCATGTAAAAGTGTGATTTATATATCTTTAATTAATGCTATCTAATTATAATATTTTATTTTTGTAATAATATATAGTTTGAAAAATGTTCTACTTTTATGTTATAATTTTTGTGTCATTTCACTTATGTTTGAACTCATTTATGTTAATGGATTCTTCTTATAGCAGGGTGGTTCAACCATAATTCACATTGATTCATAAACTATAAATACATAAACCTAGTCATGACCCAATATCTAATATTCATGGAATAATATTTCATCCATCATCCATGAATATTCTCCAATAAAATATATAGCATGACCATAATTAATAAAATTTGAAAATTTATTTTTTTCACTAATTCAAATAAAAAATAACTATAAAATTCAAAAAACATGTCTAAAATATTACCATGGAGATATTTTATTCATTCAGGAATAATTTTTCACAAATTCAATCTCTTTTGTATCCCCTTCAATAATTTTCATTTGTTAGTCATGCTAGGTTCCGAGATTAGCATTTCAGAACTTGACACGAATTCTATATGTTGAATATGCATGGTATTTCAATGTTATATTATTACATTGATGTTTCTAAATATATCATTACACTAATGGGATAATTTAAATATGTATGTAATGATTTATACATTAATTTGTATACTAAATTAATGTATCTTTGAATATGGTGGATTTTGGGTTGTGCATATTTATTTGTAAAGTACACATTTGTAGTATTATACATGGGTGTAAACTATTAAATCATCTATTATTGGTCCAACTATGATGAAAAAAATTATAAATAATTTATACATGACTCAATAGTGGATAATAACATTACCAATCCTCTAAAAAATCAAAAATAATGTTAAAGGTAACTGAAATTGAATTTTTATGATCATATTTAATATAGGATTTATCATCATCATGGTAATTATAGATCTAAAAATTTGGTAATATTTCTATGAGGTTTAAGAGTCATTCAATGTGTTTAAGCATATGATGATAGTATCATATCAATGAGAGACACTTTCACATTTATAGGGGACTCGTGATATTTTTAATGTGTCCTAGCAGAAAATATACCTATATGATGTGGTGTATTTGTTCATTGTGGTGATTTAAATATTAAAAAGGATGTGTCAATTATCAAACATCCAATGGGGAAACATGATCTCATATATAAGGGCATATAGGGAATTTTTATACCATTGTTATGATATTAATGTATAATATTAGGGATAAAATAGATTTCTAAGAATTTAGGGTCTCTTTTGAGGGTTTAATACCATAATTTATTTTAGTTACCACCATGTTCCTTTATAGTAAATAAGAATAATTAGACTGATTTTTTTATAATAAATTTTTTTATTTTATTTCTTAATCATTGAAATGAGTTTTATATTTTTAAGGATTAATATTTTAGAGGTGTGTGTTATATAGACACCATTAAATTCTTATCTTGTCATATGATAAAATTTATTGACGGATTATTTTTCATTTTGAATTTAAAATAAAAAATGATAATTTTATTATCATAGAATTAAATTATAATAGCACCATTGAAAATAGAATAATATTTTTATTAAATGGTTTTTTGAGTATAAATCTATATTGTTGTAATTTTTATATAATAAGAAAACTTGTGTAGAAATTATTTTATAATTAATTAATTCATTCATTCATTATATATTTTTTATAAATAAGTACTATTGTATTATTTTGATATGTCATATATAATAGAGGAAATCATATTTATCTTGTTAAAATAAGTTAATAGTTATATTTTATGTAATTTTGAAAAGGAAAATTTTAAGGATTAATTCAATGGGGTAGAAATATTAAAGAGAAAATTATTTTAGTTGGAATTATGATGGACTACATTTTCTAATCTTTAAAACGATGTATTAAATGTAAAATCATTCAATTATCCAAGTCATTCTACAATATTCACTAATATTTGGATTCATCAAGTTCAATGATGGGGAATGGTGGAAAATATGAGATAAAAGAATAATTATGGCCAAAATATGGTGATCATATGGAATCAAGGGGGTCACACTACGTATTATTTAATATAATATATGAGGTATATTAATTTTTTTAATCCATGGTGAGTATATAACTCATGGTAAATTTTTAAACATAATGAAAATGATAACTTGGAAAGATATGGTATATAGAAATTCAATTTCAAATTAGGATATATGTTAAAAATGTTAATAAGCTGTGAAATCATGAAAATATAATAGATTTTAAAAAATAATTAAATTGACATAAAGTGTTTTTTAATGTATTATGATATATTATTGTTATTTGATTGAATTAATTTTATAATAAAGTAACTATGAATATTTAAAATAAGAAGTTATTTTTTTTATGTTCAAGGTATAATGGTCTGTATTTTATTTATTTTTATTTATGTTTAACCATATGAATGTGTATTAAACAAAGTTAAATTTAAAATAATATGTATTTTACTAGTTTTATGTTATTTTAATGTTTCTGATTTTATGGAATGGGTTTGTTCCCAATGGAATGGGTGCCATGACACCTTAGGGTAGAAGCACTCAATGATAAATTTACTTGGGATGGTGTGATGGTATCATGCATGGAGTATGTGAACCATAATTGAGTTAATAGACATTAAACATTAAATTATATAATTTTTATGTCTTTCAAACATATGTCTATGATAAAATGGTGGAATTCGATGAAGAATCAGAAAGAGTTCTATGGAATTCATTTCTTATTATTCATCCTCCTTCATCTAATAATATATAAAATTATGACACTTTATATGGGTCACGACCCGTCCCCTGGGGCCCGTATCGTGACTACCCCAAGCTCGCCTTCCATAGGCCAGGGGATGGCGACTAGCACCAAAGGCATACATCCCTAAAACTGGGAAGGCATTGCCTTAATAAAATAAAAACACACACAACCAGAGTACAAGCGGAAGAAAACACTAAGTAAAAAACTGAATATCAAGTATACTGAAAGTAAAGGTGTTCCAGAATACAAGCCCAACTGTAAAGTAAAAAGGAAGGGAAAATAGGTACAACTGAAATAAAAATAGCTGGAAGGTGACTAGCAGCTCCTGGATTGTCCACCACAGATCCTACCTGAAGGGTAGGTACAAAAATCCACCTTAGTGCTCCATGCCCGTCTGTCTCCTTCGAGTACCGTCTCTTTATGAGTTCCACCTCTGGGTACCATCCAGTCCTAGCTCACTCTCGGCCTCTGTCTGTGTTGTCCGTCATCTACATCTAACACAACGAGGTGTGGGAATAGCCCTTGAAGGGGTGAGTATAATGATACTCAGTAGGGACCCCAAGACCCTCAAGGTCCCACAAAATCCAACAAAGATAAACCACAATGTATGAAATCAACGGTTAACCATTACTTAGGCATATACCCATAAATATACCTTAGTTATCAAGTAACCCATCTCAATCCTGAAGAAAACTCAAAGGTCATTGACTCAGCTCAAATCAAGATTTTCATTCACCATGTCGAAACAACGGTTGCTGGAGAACTCCTCCTCTCTCGAGTACAGTGGTCCTGCCACTACAACCAAGCTCTTCCCACTAACCTTGGACTACTGAAGTACTCCACCTATCGAGTACTGTGGGCCTGCTGCTACAACCCATCACTTCCCACCATGGGTCTGCCGCTACAATCAAGCGCTCCCCTCATAGCCTACAGAGGTAATCCTTCTGTCGAGTACTGTGGGTCTGCTGCTACAACCAAGCGATCCTCCGTTGTGGGTCTACTGCTATAACCAAGCGCTCCCCACTGTGCCATCCGAATCACTCTGAGTCAATCGGTCAGTAGTCATAAAGTCTTAGCCAGCTACTATGTCTCTGCAATCTGCTCGCTCATCACCGGGAGGGTCTGCTCCACATGCCCCAAGTTGATACTCCAAGTGTCACAAAGTCTCGCGTTGAAGTATCTCAAAGGACCGCCTCGTAATATGGGTCTTAAAGCAACAGACGGCGCGTCAATCAGACCCCCGTTCTATTAGTTATAAGCATTTTAGTCCCGGGGGCCCGGTTGGTTTCGTGTATGAACCAACCTGACCATGACTAAATTATACCCTGAACTCCCATGGGTTGTACTCAAGGGACCGTTTCTCAACGAGATTACCAACGCCGCTGACGGTTCTTTAAATGGACTTCCGAACTGAGAGATACTGGCTTTTTCATTCCAGGGGCCCTGTTGGATTTACGCTCGTTCCAAACCCGACTGTTTTCTAATGTTGTCCAAAACTCACTAAGAGTATCGCAAACGGACTGCCTCGTTGCAAGGGTTCCAGTGCCACAGACAACGCGTTGATCGGATACACGGTCGTGAAGTTATTCGCATTTAAGCGTAACGGGCCTGACCTGTCAAGCCTGGGGGGCTGGCGGGTTGGCTTGTCCTGGCTCGGCGGGTCTGACCCGGCTAAGGGGTTGGCCTGGCCCAATAATGTGTGGCCCAACTTGGCTGGGGCAGCCCGACTCGGCTCGTGCGGCCCGGCCCAGGTGGGCGCGGCTCGGCCAGCTGGCCGAGCCGGTGCCCCCCCCCCTCCACCCCGACTTCTCGAACCAGTGGCGTCGAGCGGCGCCGCCCTCGTGTTTGGTCGGTCGAAGCTGGACAGTCTTCCTGGTGCGATCAGCCTACACAGGCGGGTGGCTGTTCCCCCAGCACAGTGCCCTCCTGGCTTCGCGGGGTCTTCCCAGCCCGGTCGGCTGCCTGCAGGCCATTTCGTCCATCGAGCGGCCTGCAGAATAGGTGCTTCTATCCTCCACAGCGTGGCACCCTCATCGCACCGCGGTTTATTCGGTCCTTCCAGCTTTAGCAAGCTGGTTCTTCTTCTTCTGAGCATCCCGCAGTTGTGGGTCGCGGCCTTTCCTTCTCCGCGTATCACCCGGTGTCGCGGTCCTCTTTAGGCCGGCACGCGACCACTATTGTTATCACCGCCTTCGGTCGTCGCCGCCCCCAATCATCACCAACTCTTCCAACAAGGTCACCATCACGAATAAAAAAACAACGGAGGGTTTTCAGGCCATGTTCGTTCAGCCCGCGCCCTCCGCATTAGGTGGTATCAATTGGCCACAGATGATCACTTGTATTCTACAACAACGAAGGTATAATTTACTCGAATTAAATTATACAAACACCCTACCACGAATTAAGGTTCATTCATAGTCAGAGACGCGGGGCGGCGGCTTCAACTCATTGACATCGAGGAAGAAGGAGCTGAGGATGGCGTGTCATCCGCATTCCGTGTTGCTGGCTCCTTCCCCTTTGGCTTGGCCGAATATCTAAGTAGATGATCGTTGTTCTTTGGTGGTTCTTCGTTGGAAGGATGGTGTTCTTCGTTGAGAGAAAAACACTATTCTTCTATTTCACAAGAGTTTTCCCAAGGTTCTCCCAACACAACGAGTAAAAACAAAAATAATAGCTAAGGCTATTATTTTATTCATGCATAAATTTCAAAATTCAAACACTTTAATTAATTAATTGAAGAGTTCCATTAATTAATTGAAATGTGTTGGAAAAAATTCATGGGTGTGAGAAGGATGTGGAAAGTCACAATTAAAGAGGTGGAGTTAATGGAGAGTTTAAGGTAGTTTAGGGGAGGTGACAGGGTTTGGGTTTGTGTGGGACCCACCACACTAAATCCTCTCATGGGAGGTTATGTGGGGTGTGGGCCCCACCCCTAACTTCCTCTTGGAGGAAATAACCACCTCTAAAAATAAAATTGTGTATCACCACAATTTTATTTAATTTAAGATAAATCCCCCAATTATAACTTTCAACCCGCATAAAACACAACTGCGGTAATGGTCCCCTTAAGAGAATACTGGCGATGTGAGTCCATCAGTGTCCTCAGATTTCAATTCTGAGCACCGGTTAAAATTATAGAAAAACCCACATGTTTTTTTACTAAACGTACCCAAACAAAATTTAGAAATTGATTCCGGGCACACCGGGCCTCGAAATTAGGTGCCGTCAGAAACTGTGGACTCGTAAAATTCCAAATAATTAAGAACAAAAATCCTTGAAATTTCTAGGTCTTTAAATTATCCCCACATTAGGGCTTTATGTCCCAATAAATATACAACACACACTAGGGGAACAAATTGGGGTACTGAGCATACATCCAAGCCTCTCGCCCCCAAGTGCTCTGTTGGAGGTTCCCGTGCTACCAGAGATTGCGCACCAGAGGAATTGACCGTCCATGTAGGACCTGATCTTGTCGATCCTTGATCTCCACTGGAAGCTCCTTGAATGTCGCCCCATCATCGATGTCCATCTCCTAATGGTCTATGATGTGGGATGGGTCATGCATGTATCTACTCAGCTGGGATATGCGGAAGATGTCATGCACCTGGTCAACTAAGGTGGAAGGGCCAGGCGGTAAGCCTCCTTGCCTACTTTGCTGAGGATCTAGAATGGCCTGATGAAGAACGTAGATAACTTTCCACCCCGACCAAATCTCTGTAGTCCCCGTCGAGGTGAGACTCGTAAGAAAACGTGGTCGCCATCCTCAAATTCCAGTGGTCTCTGTCTCCTATCGTCATAGGACTTCTGTCTGCTATGTGCAGTCTTCATCTGCTCCGGGATGATCTGCCCCTTCTCCATCATAGATTGAACCATCTCTGGTCCTACAAGTGCCGACTCCCCAGGGTCAGTCCAGCATAGTGGTGACATCCAAGGCCGGCCATATAATGCATCTATGAATCGCTGAAGTAGTGGGGAAGTGACTGTAAAGCATTCGACCGATGAACTATGGGTGAGACTAGCCAATTTAAAAGATCTCATATACACCCTTATTTTCCTACGATTTACAAGAGCTGCTATGATTTCTCCTCTACCGAAAAGAGAAATCTGGTCTCATCCCTTGGATGAACCACATCCTTTGCCTAATGCAGTCAATCCTGACATGAACGGTACATATTCATGTCATGGACGACGTCTTAAGGACTCGATGCTACTACCAAAAGATCCAACTGTTACTCTCACCTCCAAGGGTTGAGTCACACTATCGGCATCAGTGTGTGGTCACTGGGTCTCCTCTAGTAGGAATCTCGAAAGTGAGGGTCAAGTCAACAGTTCTAACCAGAACCTCTTAGTATTAACCACACAAAATGAATTAAAGCAAACGTCATAAGGACAAGTGTCTTTTATTACTACAGCTCGAAGTACAAAGACACAAAGAAACCACAAGAAAGACATTAAAAAAGCTAGAAGCACCAAAAACAAAGGCCTCCATGCCTGGAAATAGTCTCACTCCTCTCCACCTGCTTTTGGAGCTCCATAGTCATATGCTTCAGCTGCCTGAAGGTGTTCTCTCCCATGTCCACTCGTTCTCTGTGGTCGAGGGGGACCTCCAGATGGTGGTGGTGGAAACACCTCGAAGCATCATCCACCACCAGCTACATGTCTAGCTCCTCTGACTCGGTCTCCTTCTCCTTGCGGTCCACATCGATCGAACCTCTGCCGCTACTTGGGAGGTCCCTCATCTATCTGCTGATCATCTATATGGTGGGTCGGACAGTAACGCACCATGTGACCAAGACCGCCGCAGGAGTAACAATTTCCACTCCTGGTATGTCGTTCTCCACTGTGGGTGCCTCATACACATGATCCTAGGTCATGTGGTCGACCACCTGTGGGTCTAGTCCTCTTGGACCTCTGCATTATCTGTCTACTGCCAGCTGTAGAGGACTCCATTGCATGTTGAATAGTGGTGGGTACCACTACTGGAGACTGCTCAGTAACGAAACTCTCTACTAGGAGGGCTCTCTCCAACACCCCCGTCTGCGTCGGGAAGCTGTGAGAGATAACTGAAGCTCTAATTTCTTGACCGAGTCCCTACTCAAAGGTTCGGGACCTGACGAACGGGTCTCGTACCATATCAGTGGAGTTGTGTGAGAGGACGGTGAACCTCACTGAGTACTGAGCTACACTCATGCTGCCCTACTGCAGATGAAGTAGCTCCTATATGTGCACAGCTCAAAGGGTTGCAGGGACAAATTTCACCTGGAACAGGCTCTTGATGTCTATCCAGATAAGTTTCACCTCGTCGTGGACCTGGAGCATCAGGCTCCACCATCTACCTCCTACTGCCTAAAGGAGGCTGGCATCAGGGATCAACATGTAGTTTGTTGGTTTCCCTAATAGCGTGAAAACTCTCACCACAGCCTCCAGGAAATCCTCAGCCACTTGTGGGTCCGTCTCTCCCCGAAACCTGGGTGGCCTCTGGTGCTGGAACTCATGTAATGCGCTCAAGCGTTGTGCATCGTCTGCTGCTGGGGCTGGTGGCATCAGTGGCCCAATGGGGGGTAGTACCATTGGTGCCTCCGTTGGTGCCTCAACTGGAAGATGTCCATGTACTGAGGCATTGTCGCTCAGCGAACTGTCAGTACGCACAAATCTCAATCCTCTAATTGCTCATCTGTGGGGAGGCATCCTGAAAGAACATATGTGACATGGTCAAAAGGCTATACATGGTGATCTGACCTGGTTTGAGCTGACATAAACAAAAACATTTTGAAAACACACTCGTAATCATTGTTTTCATGCACTGATTTGGATGTCAGAAGTCAGGGTCCTGGTGTTGGGAGACGTCGGCCACCCAAACCAACACTGGACTCCCTGAACTGAAAACCACACATTGTACCCTTAACACTATTTATTCACAAAAAATAAATATTAGAGTCATAAGTTATGTGGTAGAACCTACTCCTCTGATACCAATTTGTCATGACCCGTCCCCCGGGGCCCGTATCGTGATTAACCCAAGCCTGCTTTCTATAGGCCAGGGGCTGGCGACTAGCACCAAAGGCGTAAATCCCTAAAACTGGGAAGGCAATGCCTTTATAAAACAAAAACACACACAAACAGAGTACAAGTGGAAGAAAACACTAAGTAAAAACTAAATATCAAGTATACTAAAAGTAAAGGGGGTCCAGAATGCAAGCCCGAATATAAAGTACAATGGAAGGAAAAATAGGTACAACTAAAGGACAAATAGCTTGAAGGTGACTAGCATCTCCTGGATTTTCCACCACGGATCTTACCTGAAGGGTAGGTACACAAAGACTTCTCAGTGCTCCACCCCCGTCTATCTCCCCCAGGTACCATCTCATCATGAGGTCCACTTCCGGGTACCGTTTAGTCCTGGCTCGTACTCGGACCTTGTCAGTGATGTCTTTCATCTGCATCCAACACAACATGGTGCGGGCATAGCCCATGTAGGGGTGAGTATAATCATACTCATTAGGGACCCCGAGACCCTCAATTTCTAACAAAATCTAACAAGGGTAAACCAAAAAGTATTAAATCAACAGTTAACCATTACTTAGGTATATGTCCATACATATACCTAAGTTATCAAGTAACCCATCTCAATCATGAGGAAAACACAAAGCTCATTGACTCAACTCAAATCAGGATTTTCATTCCCGATGTCAAAACCACGGCTGCTGGAGAACTCCTCCTCTATCGAGTACAGTGGGCCCACCGCTACAACCAAGCGCTTCCCACTAACCTTGGACTACTGAAGTACTCCACCTGTCGAGTAATGTGGGCCTGCTGCTACAACCAAGTGCTTCCCACCATGGGTCTACCGCTAAAACCAAGCGCTCACCCTCATAGCCTACAGAGGTAATCCTTCTGTCGAGTACCGCAAGTCTGCCGCTACAACCAAGAGCTCCTCCACTGTGGGTATTCTTCTACAACCAAGTGCTCCCCACTGAGCCATCTGAATCACTCTGAGTCAATCGGTCAGTAGTCGTCAAGTCTCAGGCAGCTACTAGGTCTCTGAAATTTGCTTGCTCGTCACCGGGAGGGTCCGCTCCACGTGCCCCAATCCATTACTCCAAATGTCACTATGTCTCATGTTTAAGTATCTCAATGGATTGCCTCGTCATAGCGGTCTCAACACAACATACAGCGCGTCAATCAGACGCCTGGTTTGTGAGTTATTAGCATTTTAGTCCTGGGGGGTCGGTTGGTTTCGTTTACAAACCACCCCAACTGTAACTCAATTATACCCCAAACTCCCATGGGGTGTACTCAAGGGACTGTTTCTCAATGAGATTACCAATTCCGTTGATGGTTCATCAAACTGAATTCCGGTATGAGAGATACTGGCTTTTCCGTTCTAGGGGCCTGGTTGGATTTACACTCGTTCTAAACCCGTCCATTTTCTATATTCTTCCAAAACTCACAAAGAGTTTTGAGAACAGACTGCCTCGTCTCAAGGGTCCCAATTCCACAGACGTCATGTCGATCGGATGCATGGTAGTGAAGTTATTTGCATTTAAGCGTAACAGGCACAGCCCGTCAAGCCCGGGTGGCTAGCTGGTCGGCCCGTCCTGGCTCGGTGGGTCCGACCTGGATAAAGGGTCCTCCTGGCCCCATAATACGTGGCCTAGCCCGTGGTAGGTGGCCTGGCCCAGCTCGGTTACCACGGCGCGGCCCGACTGGCCTAGCCGGTGCGCCCCCCCCCCCCCCCCACCTCCCCAAATTCCCGAATCGGCGGCGCGGAGCGGCGCCGCCCTCCTGGCACCGCAGGGTCTTATAAGCCTAGCCAGCCGCCTATCGGCCAGTTCATCCATCGTGTGGCCCGTAGTATGCGGCCCGTGGTTTTCCGCAGTGCGACTCCCTCATAGCGTCGCAGTTTCTTCGGTCCGTCCGGCTTTAGCCTGCCAGTTCTTCTTCAGCCGAGCAGCCCGCGGTTGCGGGTTGCGGTATTTTCCTCTCCATGTGGCACCCGGGTTCCGCGGTCCTCTTCGGGCCGGCGCGCGGTTGCCATTGCCGCCACTTCCTTCGGTCATCGCCTCCCCCGATCATCGCCAAATCTTCCAACATGGTCTCTATCGCGAATAAAAAAGAAACTACAGAGTGTCATCAGGAATTTTTCGTTCGTCCCATGCCCTCCGCGTTAGGTGGTATCAATTTTCCATAGACGATCATTTGCATTCAACAATAATGAAGGTATAATTTATTCATATTAAATTATACAAACACCCTACCTCTAATTAAGGTTTGTTCGTATTCGGAGTCACGGGGTGGCGGCGTCAACTCGTTGACGTCACAGAAGAAGGAGTTGAGGATGGCATGCCGTCAACGTTCCTTGCGGGTGGCTCCTTCTCATTTGGCTTGGCTAAAGATCAAAGGAGATGATCATCGTTCTTCATCGGTTCTTCATTGGAAGGACGGTGTTCTTCGTTGAGAGAAGAACATTGTTCTTTAATTTCTTCAGAGCTTTCCCATGGTTCTCCCAACACAATGAGTGCCAAAAAAAATAATAGCTAAGGCTATTATTTTATTCACACAAGAATTTCAAAATTCAAACACTTTAATTAATTAATTGAAGATTTCCATTAATTAATTGAAATGTGTTGGCAAAAATTTATGGGAGTGAGAAGGAGGTGGAAAGTCACAATTAAAGAGGGGGAGTTAATGGGGAGTTTAAGGGAGTTGAGGGGAGGTGAAAGGGTTTGGGTTCTTATGGGCCCCACCACACTAAATCCCCTCATGGGAGGTTATGTGGAGTGTGGGCCCCACCCCTTACTTTCTCTTAGAGGAAATAACCACCTCTCAAAATAAAATTGTGTATAACCACAATTTTATTTAATTAATGATAAATCCTCAAATTATAACATTCAACCAGCATAAAATTCAACTGCGGTAATGGTCCCCTTAAGCGAATACTGGCGCTGTGAGTCCATCGGTGTCCCCATATTTCAATTTCGAGCAATGGATCAAAAGATAGAAAAACTCGCACGTACATTTACTAAACGTACCCGAACAAAACATCAGAAATTGATTCTGGGCACATCGGGCCTCGGAATCAAGTTCCGTCAGAAACTGCGGACTCGTAAAATTCCAAAGAATTGAGAAAAAAACATTCCTTGAAATTTTAGAGTCTTTACAATATGTATTAAAATATATGAGGTATGGTGGTAAATTTAATTTGAATATTAAATTTGTTTACATAGAGGATACAAAGATGATGATTTTGATTCATAGGTTATGTTAGATATTATATTCTGAATATTATAGGCTGATATTTTATTTTGAAGGAATCAATATAGATGTAATCATATTTGATATTCTGAAAGACATATATATATATATATATATTATGAATAATTGGTGTTAATATTTGTATTTTTATTCCATTTTTATCAATTCAATGATATAATGAATATTAATTAATTAATTAATTATTACTCATAGATAAATTTTTTTGGTGGACAAGTATACATTAATTATAGTATGTGATTAGAATATCTTCTTGATTATGGCAGACAAAATAATTTTTGAATGAAATATGGTGGATAATGGAAACTTGATTAATGTTATATTTTTTGAATAAAACATCATGGTTTTATGATAATTTAGATTTATATTGTATTATATTTTATTTTATCGATATATAGATTTTAAATTATATAATTATTTATGCAACCACCACCTATGTTGATATTAAGTTCAACCCAACATCTATACAATATTGGTTGATCTATCATATGATCCATCATGCTAACCATAGAATGTTATTATATTTTATAATACTTATGAGTTATGGAGGGGTGTTGTACTCTTTAATAATGATATAGTTTGGACATTATATTTTATTTATTCTTTGATGGGACTAAGTTTTTTATTCCCTTAATGACATACACATTTATGTTTTTGACTTATTATCCAATACTTATATCATTTTTAGGGATTACACATGATGTAATAATTTGGTGAGTTTGGATGTGGGGGTTCTCCCTTTAATGATTGGTTATTATATTTTATTTATTCTTTGATGGAAGGAATAGAATACTTTAACCACATTGACACATGCGAGTTCCGTAGAGTATCCCACTAATAGCTTTTATACTCATCCCTACATTAGGTAAATATTAATTATATTACTAGGGTAAAAATGTAATTGTTATTGAATAATATTTTCGTTCACATGGTGTTCATATTTTGAAAAATAATCCATTATTTAGAGGTATCATATATTTTAATCACAATAATTATTTCACTTAATGTTTATTATAAATTGTTTTATATTATGATATTTATTTATTTGAAATTATAATAATAATGTTTTCAATCATAATTTTATTATTTTTCATTTTCATAGTTTCTTATAATTTGAGGGTAATTTCTTCCATTATTGTGTGTTCATATCCTTAGTGAAAGTCACCATCCATTGATATTTTAAATGTGTCCATAGAGTGTCATTGTTAATCACAAATATGGATTTAGAGGAGGATTTTTAGGGTTGGCTCATGAAACCCTTACTCATACTCAATTTGAAGGGAAAAAATAAAATTGATTATCCATACATGTAGGTGATAAAATAACATAAATCCATTTATAAAATCATTTAATATTGAAGTTTGATTTCATAATAAATCTATATATATTGTTAATGTTTAAAATATATTCAAAAATATTTTTTTAATGGTTTGATGGGTCCCTTCACAGAAACGAAAGACTCTTTTATTATAAAAAAACAAAGGTTATACAAGTATGAAAATTAGAGATTTACATTGATCCCTCTTAAGAAGAGGGAGTTGATCATCTAGAACCTGATCAGCCCAAAGAATTCCAAATCGATTAAAAAATTTATTTTCAATCCCATCCTCTAGTGAATTGGCCTCCCAATATATATGAGTGAAAATATGATCCATATAATAGATAAAATCTCTTCATCTCATCCATCGGTTGTTGAGATTCTATTATAGATGAATGGACACAGTTTGGATAGTAAGAACCAGTATCTCATTAGGTATGGAATAAATTGATTAAAGTGTGCTAGAAATTCATATATATGATGTAGAGTTTCAAAATGATTTCATTATATTTATAATAACTAGTTATAGAATCTCTTGTGTCTAACATATCTATGGAAAATGACTTTCAATAATTAATAAGTTCATTTCAAAACACTTAGAAATGATTATAACATACCAGATGAGCCTAGATTTTTAGTTAGTCAACCCCGTGCCAATAAAATTGATTTATTTTCCAAAAAATAAATATAATATCCCACAAATCCCCATTTATTAAGTTGTTTGTTTATTTCTTAATAAATGTGTAGATAAGTGTAATTTGATGGTGTTTGTTTGATGGATTGGATGCTTGAAAATAGGGCATCATGAAATATATAATTATGTAACAATATAGAATATGTAGATGGAATTATTTATGATCTTATCTCACAGGATATGAAATATATCATATAATATAATAAATATAAAGATGAAAAATATCAATTTAAAAGTATAATGACCAAATAATATTTTTAACTAAATTTACTTTGATTTTTTGTTTTTATATTCTATGCAATCCTTATATGTGATCTATATTATTTTTTCCGATGCACTCGATAGAGCTTAAAATCCCCTAAATTCTCAATTGTGGCATGAATGTTATCTCAAATAAAACTATTTTCATCTTTTTATTATTTTTACTACTATTCAATTTATAAAAAATTGATAAGAGAAAATGTGACCACATAATGTAGCACCATACTAATACAAGGCATAGTTGGGACAACCTTAAGTTATAAAAGTTATTATCATTGTAGTCCAATAAAAAACATTATTATATTTATGGATGATCATTACTATCATACCATTCCTAAAATTCTGGTAACCTACATAGTAATAACCAAGTACATATTTATGGATAAAATAAATGGGTTTATCCCTTTTCCCATAACATGAAATATGTTTTAATTTTAAAAAATTCACTAGTTTTGAGTCAACATAAACTAATGATACATTTCAAATTACATTGAGTTATAGTACATGTAAGTATAAAAATAAAAGAATATTCAATGAAATTAGTATTTTAATTTAAAATGGGAACATATACATTTTAGTTATTCAATGAAGAGGGTTTAATGAATTATAGAATCATTTAGAGATAATCATGAGAACACTAATTTTTCATTCTTATAATTTATTTTAATGTAAATTATATAAAATATCCCCCGAGTTAAGATATATATATGGTTTTTTTTCACCTGATATATTCATCCCCACTTGGTGCTTACAATTTTCCTAACTAGACTCAAACATTGTGATCTCAATCTACATAATCAGTTTAGAGAATTTTTGACAACTAGAAATAAATATATAAATAAAAAATTCATTTATAATGAATATATATATTAATGTTATATTTAAAAAGTTGAAAATTTGTTTCAACTGAATCACTATAAGGCCTTAGGTTCACTTCCTAATTGACTAAGTTTCAATCATGTGTTGAGGGATAATGTAACCAAGGAAAAATCTATTTACCCTCACTATGATCCACAAGTAAATGACCAATATTCATTTCTTAAAACTTTAACATACCATGACTAGATAGATAATAAAAGATTTAATTTCAATTTAAAAACATCTAATTAGTCATGATAAAAAATATATATATTTCATGGGAACTATATGAATCTCGTGCAAAAAATATAAACTGATACCTAAAAACTACAATATTCTACCATAGAAAAAGCCATGATACCACATTATATAAAATTATTCTATGAAATGAACCTCAATAATCAAATAGAACATAAAATGTGGGCCTCTTTCCCTAGTCATGATCATAAATAATAGACTAAACAGCTAACCTAAGGGATATGTGTAGTGTGTGATTAAAAAGTACATAGTTGGAGATCACACCCAAATCTACGTGACTACCATTAATATATGTTTCCAAAAAATAAATATGGAATGGGTATAAAATAAAATTATGCTAAATATTTTACAATATGATAATATTGAAGATAACAATAAATAAAATTACCTGTAACATTAATTTCATTGTGTTAATCAATCCACCATGGAATATAATTTCACATGCAACAATAAATTATGAGAATTGAATAAAAATTAATTGGAAGGCCTCAATATTTGTTCATGTGGATAAATAAACATATATAAAAAATTACAATATATAACATGAGAAAAAAATATCATAAACCACACATAAACCAAAGCCTCATCACCCCTAACCATATATATAATATACCCTAAACCATGCATATAGTTTTTAACCAATGTCACAGCACATCCATGATACCATAAAATAATAGAAACTGAAATAAAAAACACCTACTATATACATAGAATTTAAAAATAACAATAAAGTTTATCAGTGTAAAAAAATAATAAAATTCTTTATTAATTAAACTAGAGAGTGACACAATTTACGGATAATGTCTATTACATAAATCTTTGACAATTTTAATATATCAATCTCAATAAAATTATATGAAACAATTTTATCTTTAATAAATGTTATTTTATATTTATTGATCACAATATACCAAGATTATGGAGTCATAAAAAATTTAGAATTTTGTGAGCTGGGATGGGTCACCTATCTTATAGCATGTTAAGGACAATTCTAAAGGTTTAGTGGAAAGATGGCCCTATAAGGGGATCTGCGCCGCATCGCTAGGTTTTCCTTACCATCTCCTTTCTCTCCACCATCTTAGGCTGACTATGGTTCACTCCTCGGTGCATTTGTTCGATGCATTCGTGGCGTGAGGTCTCTTCTAGTGGCGGCGTCGTACGAGATCAATATCCTTGGGGAACCTCATCGAAAGCTAGACTTATTCTTGCCCTAACCTTCTAACTGGCTAGGGTTCCCCATGGCGGTGCGGTGTTGGTACAGGGTACGAGTTCCAATTGCTTTGGATTGGGGATTAATGTCACTTTTCATACCGTCTTCGGGTGTGTAAGGATGATATGGTCTCCGACTGTGGTTTTGAAGGCTGTGGTGGGATCTAGATATTCTTCTCCAGTTTGAAAAGGGGGCTTCTTCCGAAGATTTGGAATTTAAGAGGTTCCTTTTTTTGTTTTGTGTTTTTTTACTTTTTTCTGCAATTTTTGGTTTTGGTGGTTTGGTGTTCTTGATGGCATGTGGTGTCGATGATGTCAGGCTCCGCCTTCAGTTTTGGAAACTGGTGATGGATTTTCGGTGTTTGGGATTTTGGTTTGGGGTGATTTGGGATGAACCGAGAAACATGAAGGATTTCTCATTGAAGACCTTCTGGATTTCATGTTGAACATGTTTTAAGTTGGTTTCTTGTGTGCACCAAGTGAGTGATCTCGCTTGGTAGTGGTGTATTGGCATTGGTTGTATTCTACCTTGACAATGGTGGTTTTTTTGGATGTGTTGTTGGTTTTTGTCTCGGATGGTCGCGACTCAAGAGATTCTGTAATGTTTTATCACAAAATGATGCTTCAGATGAAATTCAGGGCATAGAGGTTTCACTATTTCATGGATTTTCAGAATCAGAAGTTTGAGAGGTTATAGATTTAGCCATCGGTACCAAGCTTGTGCTCTTTATCACGGGTCAACTAGTCATGCTGTGATGAGACAATGGATTCTAGACTTTATGGTTTTTAGTTTCTGGGAGGAGCATCACTTTTGTGACGAGCATTTCTTTTGAACTTGAGTTTTGGTATTTGGAGACTTTTTTGTGTTTAAGTCTTGATGTCATGGGTTCTCACATTCCCTTAAAAGTGTTTGGAAATAAAAAAGTAATTTTCAGTCAGTCTGAAGGTTTAGTGGAATTAATCTCTATTGATTTATAATATTCTTAGAAAACATTAAGAAAAAAATGGATTATGAATAAATTTACTTTTTAAATAATTGAAAATTAAAATTAAATGGGGAATCATAACCATATTATTTATACATTAATAACCTTATAATACTCTAGAGGATGACTAAATTGAAAATAAAATTTCAGTTATCCTAGAATAAGAAGGGGTAAGAAGAGTTGTATGGGGGGAGGTCTTTGAATCCATATGACCAAAATGTCAAATACATATTTTAAATTACATAAATAATGAATAATAATAATACATTTATGTATAAATGAAAACAATACATGTCCCCCCTCATTGGATTCTTTTTAGGGGTCCACAACCATCTGGTGGCCTCTCGGAACCTATTAAAACACCATTGGCCACCCATTGGTAATTCAGTTTCCTGTTTATCCATACTTGGAGACCAAAAGGTACCTAGTTTAAAAGACTATCCACTTAGTAATCCTCCAACACCAACACTTCAAATCTAACTTCCTTGCAAATTTAACCAATTAATCTTATATAATTAATTAAACTTCCAATTACCCCATTAATCAAAATATAAAACCACATAAAAGAAATTTTTAACTTGTATATCGTGGGTCATTACACACTCCTCACCACTATGATTCCCACCCATTATAGGTATCACAGATACTTTATAGAAAATAATTCATGACATTGAGATATAATCTATAAATCTAAAAAACATGTTTCTTTTTACAGCTGTTCATGTTTCCATAATACATAAGGAAAAAATAAAAATTACCTAAATGAATTTATCACTTTAGGTGATGATGAAATCAAAAAACACTATATATGGACCATCAAATTCATGTTATATGTCTTGAAATTTATTTACATTATCCCGATTAGATATATACCTACTTAGTTTTTACACACGGAACAAATTATGAATCATAGAATAATGAGGATGTTATACTAATTGATATTACTTCACCTGGATTAAATATATAATTTTATAAAATATCAGGAACCATTGAGTTATTTTACATTAATTTCTCATTATTCAATGACCTAATATGGGAGAAACATGGATAAATATAAAATTTCTGACCAAATCTCAAAATTTCCCTTCTAATGACCTCACTAGGATTTTTAGTTACCTTGATTAGTAGATTAATATTTCAAGATCAATTTAACTCACTATATTATTACATTCACTATATATTTGTTATCCAACATTAATCAACACTCTCATTGTTCAGGTGGGTTATTTGTACGTGACGATGGTGTATTGGATTCAGTTATGTTATTGATACAGGTGGTGTTCAATGGTGTTGTGGATAACGATGATAACTACAAGATAGTGAAGATGGTGATGGTGATTTTTTCAGCATCGAAGGTGTTTGGTTCAGATCAGCCAGTGGTGATGAGGTGTGGTGGTTGAAGACCCTGGTGTTTTGTTTATGCAAATACGGCGGGGGAGATTCTTTTGATGGTGATGGTGGCTATTAGTGGAGCTGGCTGACGTGGATGCAAATAGGTTGTCAAGTTAGGTGTCTGACTCGAGGAAGGGTGTGAGTCTCAAGGTGATGGGATCGAGATGACTCATTTATCTATTGGTGATGATGTCTTGTTTTTTTAAATTTTATATTTGTGTATATTTGGAAGTTGATAGTGGCAGTAGGGTTTTATTACAGTGTTTTTGAATTTTGAATTTTGGGTTATGGGCCAGTGATATGTGTAGGTTTTTGTATGGTTCCCACTTACTCAAAAAGCGTATTCTTATAAAATAATAAAAATGGATGGAAGGAAAAAACTCCATTAATGGAAGATAATCTCTTTATGTTCTAATAATATTAAAAATGTATATTTCAAGTATATTTAATTTAAAATTAATTTTACAGTATGGAAATATATTATTCTATGGATAGAATGTTTTATTCATTTCTACCTAAGTACCAAAAGAATTATAAAAACAATATTATTGCCCAGAATTGAAACATGGACTATGGTATGAAATAAGACTCATTAATTCACTATAAAATATTAACACATCATATATATAATTTCTCATGTCCATTTATAAATATTTAGTCCTCAATAAAAAAGTAAGTGTGGTTGTTTTTAACCAATCCATAATTACCTATACATTATTATGATTTATTATATATCTTATTAGACCATGTTGAACCCTTTTATGTTGATGTTGTTGTTGTTATCAATGCATGTGAATTAGTTGTGTTATTTCATGTTATATGAGTTTAAGTGTTCATTATTGGTTGGTGTATTTTGATAAGCGTAGATGTGTGATGAGGAATTTTTAAAGAGATTTTGAGAAATTTGGAATTTAGGACTTACCTCTATATTTTTTATGAAAATTTAAAATCCTTTATGAATATCTCACATACGTCAAATTGTAAAAGTATTGATAGTTTCTCACTGTGTAATGTAATATCATATAGTTGGTATGTAAATTTCATTTAATGATACAAAATATATCTTGGAGTACTGATATGTAATAATTGTAATGTTTTCATAGTGATTCAAAACATTTATTTCATGATATGTAATATTTCATAAGTTATATATAAAATATTGTTGAGGATACATAATTTTTTACCCGGTGATTCATAAAATTACTATAAAGATATGTAATATTTTGTAGAATAATTAAATATATAATTTGATTTACATAATTATATCTTCGAGGTTCTAGATTATTTGTATGATCCATTGTGATTAAATGTATGATTCTATAAATAATTTCTTAGGGGAAAAGAAAGATTAAGTTAGTTATTCATTTGCATATTTTTTAATGAAATTAAAATCACATTATTTTTTCAATATATTAGCCCATCCTTTAGTTGTTTCAAATATTTAAATTTGAATCTTCTGATTTGAATACTAATCCACACTGTTAAATTTCATGCATGAAAGGATGAATTCATGGAGTATGTTATTTCGTTTTTTGTGGAAATGAAAATGAGAAATATAATTTTAAATATACATATGGATAAAAGAGAATTAAAAGATTATGTTTTACAAAAAAACCAATATTAATGGTAAATAAAATATTGAGATTCAAGATAAAAATTAGATTACATTGATTGGTATTATATAAATCTCATCATTTATTTCGAGGAAAATTTCCCAGGAAGACCTCATGGACATATCATTTTTTGATATGAATTCATTTAATGGTGCATAAATGAGTAATGTGATTTCATTGGGATTCCTAAAAAATTGGTACATAGTTTTTTAATAAAAATATAGTGTCCAATTAAATGTTGCAGAAAATTCTACTTGAGAATATGGCAGTGAAAGTAGAAAAAAAAAGATTTAACAGAGGATTTCTAAAAAAATATGGATGATAATAGCACACATGGATTACAATAAATATTAGGAGGAGGAAGATCATTATCATTAAAACCATTAATATATTGTGTCATCATCTGGTGATAATTATTAAAAATTTTGCATTTATTCTTTTTTTGTATAAGTGTATGATTTTATAAACTAGTTGGTTTTAGTGATTTTATAAATTTCAATATAAAACCATTCATCTAGCTTTGTCTTGATAATGGAAAATAACTTGTGTGTATCTGGGATAATAATAACCAGACAATGAGGATGTAGTCATCCACATGGGAGGAAATCCTCATAAAAAATTAAATTTTTTTCCTTATTTATATTTCCACACTGTGTGTGTTTATAAGGTATATAATTAATAGGAAGGTGGAAATTTTAAAAGAAAAAATATCAATACTAACTCACCTCGTCTTAGTATTAACTATATTATCAAGTGATCATATTAATAGGTCCCAAAATCCAGAGTATTTCCATCCCACCTATATACTAGAATAGAGAGATGGTGAAACTCCCATGTAGGTTATTGGTGCTTAGCCTTTACCAATTTATATGTAATGAAACTTGAAAAATCCTAATATCACTATTCTAATTTAAATAAATTCCTGTAAATTTTATGGTAAACATAGATGTACCAATTTGAACCAAACATTTTAAGGGTGGAACTATTTTATTACTTCACCCCTCATAACAAAAGAAACATATACTTTTTAATGGATAGAGAGGAAATAATTTTAGTCATAAAAACCTTCATCAAAGATATATCACTTAGTGGGTCTTTATTAAATTATTATACATTCAGGATCCATGATCTTAGAAGATATATCTCTCTCTATAATTTATTAATTGATGTTTATAAGATATAAACACATCCCATTTTAAACCACAATTACACATAAACAATGATTTTTTATAAATGACATCAATTTCCCTTCCACTATTGACTCCTATATTTTCTAAGGTTGATTTGTTTTCTAATTAAACATGTAACCACATTATCCCTTTATAAAGTAAAATGGAGATCAAAATAAAACAATTAAAGGTACTTAACCCACCTTCCATTCAAAAAATTCATGTTTCATTAAGAAAATGTATACTTGAATTATTTATGTATTTATACACTTTAAATTGATATTTAATTTATAATAAATATATAATTTTAATAAATTCACTAAAATGTAAAATTCTATATCATCAGTAATATTATTCTTTTAATGTGACTAATTTTATCATAAACCATATGCTACTAAAAGATCCACATTAATAATCAAACGATCGGGATCCTTTATAGATCCATAAAAATATAACAAACCTTCTTTAAATTTGTCGTATTAAATTAAGGTTACAGTTACAATAATACTTTTATTTACATCTCAATAATCTACTTTACTCTGCTTATAATTAATAAAATTTACCCTAATCTTTTTCAATTCATCCAAGGAATAAGCTATATAGTTGGATTCCTAGATTAGGTAATGGTGATATCAATCATTCATTAAGAAACTCATGATTTAAAATATAATATCATGTTCTCCCCAAATCATCCTCTCTACTAGGCATTATAGTTTATTTATATCCCTATTATTGAATCAAAATTTATTTGTAATCAACCTTCATGAAACAAAAAAAATATTTTGAGAGTTTTGACAATGGTAATGCTCTATTAATTTCACCAGTAAAATTTGTGGATATTTTTCAGGATGATCTCAATGACCTATATTTATAATAATATCATCCATAAATACAAATACCCATGAGTCTAATTGTGGATAAAAAATCATTTTATTCCAATTCACAAATACTCAATGGGAATTAGTCAATAAAAATAGAATAAAAAATACTAAAAATTAACTCCATGATTTTGAAAATATATCTTTGTGGTATCCTCATCACACATCAATAGTTTATGGTAAAATGAACATAAATTAATTATTTTATACAATTTAGTGCCTCTCTTATTATCAAATAAACTATTAATTTGTGGAAATAGATAACAATTCATAATGATAACCTGATTTATCTCATGGTATTCTATAAACAGACAACATTAATCATTGTTCTTCGTATATAGATTTATGGAACCCCTTGAATAATTACTAAACCTGATTTTCCACTTTACATTATAATTCATGAGTTAAATATTTTTCTCTCACAAAAATTTTAGGACCTAATAGTTGTGTGGACTTTAAATAGGATCAATCCTTTGAAATAATTCAATCATAAATTCCACCTCTTACTTATTTAGAAATGGGAAAAAAATCCCAAAAAATAAATTTCAAAAAATACTTACCATATGAGATAAAGAAAAATTATTTTATGATTAAACTACATTTAATATAAATAACATTGGGTGTGTGTGGGTAGTTGTAGTTAAAATTATTATTTGACCTAGTATCACTCAACCCACATGCAATTATCATTCTGAAATAAAAGTTTACTAAATACGAATTAGAGAGTAGAAAGAATCCTTTCATTGGGAATAATTAATATAAACATGAAACTAAATTTTCCAATTCATACATAAGAAGACGTAACAAATACATGTGTAGATTATGGATAAATTCTATATCTATCATTATGTTATAATCATAACGGCATAAGATAGATATTTCATATTCAACTCATTCCATTTTTCTAACGGAAAACCAATAATGAAATGAAACTACCCAAACTACCATTGTATATGTTCACCCAAGTCAACCTAGTCTACACTAAAAGAATGTTCTAGATCTCCCTGGTGTATTATTAGTGCAGGGGTATCAAAACATATTCATTGTGAATGATTTAACCATAAGAAACAAAATTATCACATCATGGTTTTCCCTTGAAAATATTCAATTAATTAACCAAATTTTGGATTTAAAAACTACTAGAGAAGAAGATCATTTTTAATAAAAAAAATTAGAGTATTTAATATTAAAGAATAAAGTATCTCACTAACAAAACAATAATTATAATAGAACTCACTAATATAAGAGAATACCATAAGTAAAAAACCTGAAATCCCAAATCAAACTCCTTTAATAAATATCTATATATCCATAGTTCATCCACTGCATCCCAATACATTTATAATTGAACATCCTAAACAACCAAATTTAAATAAAAAAATTATAGGCGCATGAATGAAACCATAATGTCTACATACACTAAAAGGTGTATGGACAAGGTGAGTTGAACTAAGGTCACTATAATTTCACCAAATAGTTTATATTATTACTTTATAATGGTGTTTCATTTTATTTTAGTTTTAAATATGTTTAAAAAATAGGTTCTATATACAAACATATATATATATATGGAGAAATTAACATCAAATTTATGATCATTTGGTAACACTTCAACCCACTTTCACAGAAATGAAAAAAAATCACATAAAAACATTCACTAACTTAAAGCATCCTTTATTTAAAACATCCATTTATAAAATGTTTCAAATAACTGTTAAAATAATCATTTTTAATGAACCTTATAATTATTTTATATCAAAATAAACTAAATGAAATAATTATAAATAAAAAAATAATTCACCACATCAATAAATAAAAAAAATGGATGACATAACGCCATAGATGATTATTGAGATATTAAACACAAGAAAAAGTAATATATGGAGTCATATGGTATATGGGGAACACACTAGGTCCTATTGTGATATGGTTCTGGACTATACATAATGAGGATAAATTTCCATCCTATGTTTCATCTCAAACATAATCCAATCGACTATCCTACACCAAGACTAGAATTGGGGCTACTTACCTCTATTTATGACACCTAAATTTGGAGGCATTGGTAGTGCATGAAAATCTTGTGTATCCATTATCAAGACCTATCAATCAGTTCTTAGTAAACCCAAGAAAGAAGAATTATGAGGTCATCAGTTAAACAAGAATCAATAAATGCATCATTTGAATAAAAAAATAATTTCCTCAACTCTAATTCCCTTGTAATAAATATACTCAATAAAATTATTTATATCCATAATAATATAAATCGTGTCCCTTGGGGAAAATCAATATCTATCTCAATAAAACATGGGATCAAGAGGGTCTCACAGAACCACTTCATTTGAAAAAAGATTAAAATCCTCAAACAAACATTCTCTAAAATAGGATAAGAGTGCTAAGAAAATTATAGTAATATAACATCTAATATAAATTGAATATTTAAAATGGACCCATTAAAAATTTATTTAAAAAAATTTCATTAAAAACAACAATTTAAATATCCCAAAAAAGGGAATACAATTTTCTCTCATTGAAAAAATTCCATTAAAATATCTGATTACAAATAGTGTGAACAAAATGAGGTCAAATACCATTAAAAATCATTCTCAATTTTCATAAATCATTGAAACATTTTTTATAGGAAAATTGTTCTCAAATTCCTTTATTTAAAACATGAAATGCGTATAACACCCTTTTCTTCCATATTAAAATCAATTCTGTAACATTGGTAAAATCATTTTAACATCTGATATAATTTTATCATAGAAAAAAATTATTTATGAATATCTAAAATAAAATTATATTCCAAATTAAGTAAATTTTAGAAAATGCCTATATTGGTTCAATAGAAGTCATGTCCAAAGTCATTTCCTTCAATGAAGAATGCATGAACCAGAATCAAAGGATTATCATATAACCCTTGTAGAAAAATCCATCATGAATAAGCCTCCCAAAACCATAAATCATGACCTAGAATCCCATAGGGTTTTTGGGAGAGTGAAATATATTTTGAGCGGAGGTGAAAGATGATTATTGAAAAAATGATAAATATCTGTTTTACCTTAAGAAACAACCTTGAATAAAATTATAGAGGCTCCAGGAAGGAAAAAAATGTTGAGAGAGACACCATGGTGTTAACCCTATCACTATAGATCATGAAGAGGGTAAAATTAAAGGAAACCACTTAAAAATTGAGAGGGGTAAAACAAAAAAGAAACACATTTTTTTAAAATAAGGAAGCTCACATGGTATGGCTGTATAGTTTGACCAAACATGTGTCAACTATACAAAATAACATTGTCATGGTAAAAAATAATTTTCAAGATTTCAATTTATTTTTTCATAAAAATGATAAACCCATGTACCTCACAATACAAAATTAAGGGTAACCCCATAATGTCTCCATTATCCATGTTCTACCCATGAAGACTAACTCTTCATATTCAAAAATGAATTGGGAAGGACCAATGAAAGGGTCACATTCATTGTATCCCTTAAATAGTGATGCCAAACTATGCAACTTAGGGGACTCACATAAGGGTCATCCAAATGGGTTCAATTAATTTATCAATGATCGTGAGAAAATCATCCATATAATGAAAAAATGTAAAAAATATAAATGAAAATTCCCAAACAACCAAAATTTTAATTAAATAAAATTAATTAATATTATTATAAACTTAATGAAATAAGATGTTTCAATCTCCCCACCATTCCTAATTATACCAATAGATATTCTCATCAAGACTGGATTTACATAAATGAATCACCTCAAAAACACCAAATTAAGGATGTGTATTTGATATAGAAAATAATGAAGGAAGATCCTTAGGAGAAAAACCACCCAACACTACAAAATCCATAGGACTCAATTGGTATCTCCCAAAAAATGGTAGGGAACCATTATGGAAAAACTATAATAGGGAAAAGAATCAGAACGGGTATCCCAACAATTTATAATTAAAAAATTCTGTTTAGAAGAAAAGGACACACCCTGAGACCAACACAACATTCATAAAGGTACATCTCCCAGGATTCCCAGAAAATCTCCAAATTATCTCAATAATGAAAAAACCACAAGGTACCAACTCCACACAATCATAAAATAATATAAAACTCAATAAGAAATCCCCTAAACCATTGAAAACTTAAACCTCTTAAATTTGGAGAGACATACAACTGATGGAGGATTCAACAATAATAAAATGAAAAACCACCACAATGTGAAGCATCACATCTCAGCCACAAAACCCATAAATAACAATCTAACTAAAAAACATAAGAAAAGAAACTAAAAGGCATGAATTACGAGAAAACACAAGGAATATAGACCTAGCACTCATTAATTGTAAAATATTCTATAATTATTGAATAAATAAAATTTATATTTATTATTATTAAAATATTATTTAGTAATATTCATTATAAAAATATTACCTAATTTTTAAATCAAAATTCAAATAGTATTATTAAACACTTTTATTATATGGTTTTATTTAAATGATTAATTTGAAAATGTTAAAATTTTAATTTTGAAAAATTTATATCATTTTTTAATTCATTATGTCAAAAATTTCATTTGATTATTTTCTGGTATTTTTATAAAAATATTTATTTTTTAGTGAATAAAAAAGTATCAATTTTTTTAAACTATCATTTATTTTAATATAAAATCAATATAATATTTTCAAAAAAAACATAAATTAATATATTTCTCCTTTATATATGAAAAATATAGGTGATATTTGGACCAAAAATACTTTTAGAGTAAAAATAAATTTTTTTGAGAAATGAATTTTTTGTTGCACATTAGCGGACAATTATAAAATTAATTTCTATCACTAATAGATATTGGAATTTTTTAAATGGATTCCATATTTTGAATCCCCATAATTAATATTATTTACTAATTTCAAAAAAAAATAGTCATAATGACTTGCAAAACTGTAACAATATATCACCATAGTAAAATAGTAATTCTAATTAACCTTGGATAAAACTAAGTAATAAAGCAATATTATTTCTTCTTAAATATTATTTTATTAATTAATTCATCCCTTATCACCTCATTCTCAATAAATATTTTTTTAATGGACATTGGTACCGGAAAATGTCCTGTATTATAATTTAGGTAAAGAAAAAGAAAAAATGTCACCCCCTTTCTTTTAAATAAATCATATGTGTTCACAAATATAAAAAATGATGCTCATAATCAATATAAATAGTTTTTTTATAAATAATAAAATTATTTTAATTATTTTAATTATTTATATTTTTAGTTTTTATATAATTACATTAAATACTTATGCACAATTGGTGTAATGTTTATATAATAAAAATAAAAATAGAATAAACGATACTAAAAATATTAATAGTAATATAATTTGAATGGATTATTGTGTTCCACAAATTTTCTAGACCACTCTAATATATTTGAGGGTTTTTTAAATAATATATATTTATTCCATATTGTTTTGTTTTTTTTAAATCATAATAAATGAATAGTGTAAAAAAGGCCATTAATGATATTTTATAATCAATAATGTTTTATTAAATTATTTAAAAATACAAAAATTATAATAAAAATACAGTTAAATTTTTTATTATTGCTAATATCAACCATGTAACATTTATGGCCCATTTTTCATTTTATAGTATCTTTCATTACCCCTAAAGATTAAAAACATTAATACCATAGTAATTTCAAAAAATAGTTAACATGGATTATAAAAAACATTAGGGTAAAAACATCATCTAAAAATTGTCTAATAAATATTTTATCATATTTTTTTGACTCAAAATCATATTATATGTTAATTTTATCAAGTTGGAACCTCTTAAATATGATAATTGTATTATAATAATTTAATAATTTATGAAATTACAAGCTTTCCAATCTCCTCAATTATCAATGAGAACCTCCTATTTTCTTTTCCTCACACATCAAAAACATTTTTCATCTGCCAAAACCATCCCGAATACAATTCACACAGCCATCCCCACGTCCTAGAGGCATTTTTTTGATCATAAAACCATTTTAAAAAATGTTTTAATACAATCTTTAAGAGGTTTTCTGAAGAAGATATATAATTCTTAATCAATAATTTTTATTTTATATCTTATTATAACTCAATAAAATATTATTCAACAATGATTAAATAATAATAAAAATATTCCATAAACTAAGATGTTATTATGTTAATGTAATAACTTATCCACCTCTAATTTCATCTAATTGGAAATGAAACAGTCATTTGTTTCATAGAAAACTACTTCCTTACGAACCGATATAATTTGTTTCCATCAACTCCTCTTATATCCATTTGGATTGATTAATGTAATGTATATATATGATATCAAATTCATATTAATCATTATGAAAATATTAAATATTCTTAAATATCTCGAAATTAAATTTACTAAAAAATTATAATGTCATTTGTGTGTATATTTGAACTAAAGCCTCTATGACGCGATGTGACTTATTTTTCATTACTACATAACATGGAATGTTACACATGTGTACGTTCAACCTACTCCCTCTATGATTGTATCATAATTTATTTTTAATAATCACCAATCATTACTGGCCATTGATGTATAATTGATGTAAAATAATAATTATTATTTCATGATTAGTAATCTATATATGTTTAAATATTGACCACTTTGACTATAGTCAACAAACTAAAAACATTTAAGACATATCAGCTGAATATCATCAAAATCTGGAATTGATCATAATTTGTTAAGTAATTTATTATAAAATTATAATAAAATGAATTTAAAACATGAATATATTTATTAGGGAAGTTAATAATTTACATATCATTATTATTATGGAAGATAAATAATGTACGTGACACATCAAATTCATGTTAATAGCCTTTCATTTCTTAAAATATTTATTTAAACACTCTCTTCAAACTCATTTTCTTCCATGCCAATCTTCTTATAAATGTTACATGAAAATTCATATTTAATCTTAAATGGTTTATAGAGGTAATTTTTTATCATTTTTTATTTTCTTTATAAAGTTCTAAAAAAAAATATTTTTACTATTTTACATAAGGAACACCTTAACTTGAATATTTATTTTAATTATTTTAAAGATTTATTTTATAAATCATTATCTTCTATGAACATATTATTAAAATAATTTTATAGGTGTGAATATATAGATATAAAAAATTATAGATAAAATTCTATGTTATTTTTTTTCTTTCTCATAATCAAAATCAAAGTTAAACTTTACATATATATTATATTGGTTGTTTTGACATTAATTTTAAATAAAAAAATGAATGTTTTGTTTTTACGCATATATCATCACTGAATTTTTCCATGTACACACCTAGTATTATATTTATTTCATCCATTATAAGTGTAACACCTCGACCCTAGAATCCCATAGTCAGTGCATTATTTTAATACAATGGAATGATTACAAAGATTGAAGTCCTGAAGGACCAATCAGTTTAGAAATCATGGAATATAGATTACAAACTTGAAGTTCAACATTACAACCTGAAAATAAAAACAACAGTAATTTATTACATTAGAAATGTCCAAGCCTCCTAGATTATGCTGGCAAGTCACTCATAACTAACTTCTTCATATCCTAGGAAAATAAAACATAAGAAAGGGGTGATTTCAGATGCTCAGTAAGGGTAAAGAATTTAGTGGAAGCTATAAACTTTTAAGGCAAGATGTGTAATGAAACAACAACCTTTTAAACATTAACATGAACATAATATGGAAAAAATAAATCAAACATTACTATATAAACATGAACATGGATATTATACTAATTGAAAAATAACATGTAATAACTAATTTTATAATGAGGGAATGTATTGTACCAGATTTTAATTTCTGTGTCAAGGCCTCGTTCCAGTACCTATGGACAAACTATAACTAGACCCAAACCCATAGAGCCTCTATAAAAGGACTCCATCTAGGAGGGCCTCTATAACCAAACTCCGACTCAGAGAGAT
Organism: Viscum album; assembly: GCA_963277665.1. Taxonomy (NCBI): domain Eukaryota; kingdom Viridiplantae; phylum Streptophyta; class Magnoliopsida; order Santalales; family Viscaceae; genus Viscum; species Viscum album. Next base: position 538,852,865 of record OY728142.1, on the reverse strand, counting down.
TTTGTAATCGGACTCCAACCTGGAGGGTCTGCTGTAACCAGAACCCAACCCAGAGTTCTTACTTTTACCGGTCCCTAACCCGGAACATACTAGTCCAATAAATTCATCATAAGAAAAGGTTGAAATATAACATAAACATTTGTATTAAAACTAACATACAAAATGTCAATACATTATCCATAAACCATAAACAGTGTAAAAATAACACATCCCCAGTCAAACATATCACAAAACATTCAATACAATATGAAATATTTTTATCATAATAAATAAACTTCAAAAAAGCTTAAAATCCATTAATGGATGTTGACATAGAATAAAATGATCAGTAAAATGCTTTGAGAGAAATACTACTTTTTCATGAAATTGTTTAAAATTATAACAATTTATAAAGGTAGTAATTACAAAATGGATTTTTGAATCAAAGTGTCGCATACAAATTTGAAAATTTTGAAAATAATTATCATTTCAAAACATTCATGTCCATATAAATAAATCCTTAAAATCATTTTGAAAACATGGACATTAATTAAAAGGGTTTAGAAGGATAAATCTTTAAAACATTAAAATGATGATCTAGTTAAATAGACCCTCCCATAAAACCATAAAATATTTATTTTGAAATCATTTTTATAAAATATGGCTATCTATGATAAGTATGTACTAGAAAATACTTACACATGAACAATCTCATTTAATAATGAGATTGAGGAAATAACTCTCACCTCATTATAATCAATCGAGTCGTATGAAAAATAGTAAATAACCACCAAATGAATCATAGGATATCATGAATATAAAGATAATTATGATAATATATATCAAATTGAAGAACAAAATACACCACATGCAATAAATAAGTGGTGAACAATGGAAATCTCATGAATTAAAAGTGAGATAAGAAACCCCTTACCACGTGTCCGGCATGACTCACTCGTATGTTCCTTGTTCTTCCTGAATAATAAATTTAAGTTGATTTATAGTTGATTAAGAATATTTCTATTTTATTATTCCTTTTATATCACTTATTACCTTTCTATAACAATTTGTTAAATATTTGAGTTCATATCGGACATTTTGTCGATGTTCAGAACTTCAGTCAAAAATGAACTTGTTATAATTATTAATTGCCCATGTGGTCAAAATTACATTATCTATAGAATGATATTACTCATTTAAATTTTATATATATAATATATTTATAGTATATATATTTATTTATAACAATACATAACATTTAGAGATAAGAAATTAAATGCACTGTTCATGGAGACGGTAAGTCATACGTACGCATGAACGCTACTTTCATTTCTATTTGGTATTGTAAAGGAATTAAAACAAAATGATACATATGTATATTATAATTCTAGTATAATATAATAAATAATATCATTAAATAAATACTTTATATGTCCCACAAAAGTCATTAACGAGTCATATCACTTTGAGGGGGCGGTAGTCTGCACTTCGTCAAATGAAATTATCGCCTTTTACCCATAATGGAAACCATAAAGGTATGATATAAATGGAAAATACAGAATAAAAAAGAAAACAGAAACATAATATATATATATATATATATATATCATATATAAATACAGTTTCATCTAAATGGCCACCACGAGAGGTGGTAGGATATAATTGAACAATCATCGTTTCTTAAGGCGTTAGTTTGCCAACCACAGAAACAGTATGTTCTTCACCCATTATATGGAGGTGTGTGTAAGTGTAGTTAGAAAAATTATCATAACAACATCCTAGTATATTTAGGATACTATTTTTGTTATAAAATAAAGGAATAAAAAGAGTTTAGGGGGTTTGGATAAGTAAAATAAAACAAAATAAAAGAAATGAATTTAAGAGAAATTGTTACCATTAATTTGGGTAACTTCCTTTGGTTTGAACCAAAAAGACATTTTGAAGTTACTTCAGCCTATGTTAAGGATTATAGTTGTAATATATGGATTTTGAGAGCTTATTTGGTTAGGGTTTGTATGAGCCAAGGGGCTTGAGAGGTGTGTGTAATGGGTTATAAGTTGTGTCATTTTATATGGGGGATGAGGGGCTCTTTAGGAAAGTGTGAAAATAATATTTTATTATATAGTTATTATAGGTTTCTAAAGGTCCAAATCTAATTAAATTCGAAGATAGGATGACTCATTGTCGAAATAAAATCATCCAATAAGAATTTGACAGGTTTTGAATATATTTTTAGTATTAATAATCTTATTTATTTAAATCATTTATTAATGAGGTAAATACTACATCATTATTGTGTCATAAATAATTTAATTTATTTGAAGTATAAAAAATATAAGAAAAATACTATAATGTAGGAAATAGTTATTTATTTCCAATTAATATCTATAGGAAAAAATATGACTTAAATAACCTCATGTAAAAAATGATTTACTAAAAGATAATTGTTTTTGACATTTTTCCATTAGTTTAAGTTAATTAAAATAAAGTGTCATTATCATTCATAAGAGGGTCCATGGGGTCCCAAAATCGACCCAAGGATGTCCATGGTTGTACATGACTCATCCAATAAGTTTAGAACAAGTTTTAAGGTAATTTTGTATTATTATAATATTCCTTTTACCTTGAATTACATTATTTACCTTTAACCGCGGTAAATAAGTCAAAAGTTACTTTTGACCAAAAATTATTTTCATCTTATTGAACCACATATTACATACTGAGGTTAACATTATCTCTCTTATTTTTTAAATTCAACTCACAGAAATGGTAAAATTAAGTTTTATGCAAATTTTCAAATTCTCCTAGGAGGTGGGTAAAAGACGGTAAAAAGTTCAATAAAATTTTTATATATCGTAACTTATTATTAAATGACTCCAATGAATTATATTGAACTTATATAGGTATTATGTTTCTATTTTGACCAAAAATAAATTTAAATAAAATAACTAATTATTTATATAAAAATCGGTTTTAACCAATAACTTAGTGTTTTTACTATTCATCAAAAATTGAAAGTTTTCAGAAAAATACCAAAATTTCACCCTAAGATAATTTTGATATTCTGAATTAAAAAATTATGTATATTTTACCAAATTAAAAACAAATAAGTTTCATTTATTAAATTAATATTAATTTTCATTGTTAAAACCAAAAAGCGTTTTTTAAGAAATAATAACCAACAAAAGATTGATACTTGTTTATGTTCAGTTTAAAAGTGAAATTATTTACAAATAATAACATTGTATTAAATGGTAAAAATATAATCTATTTATAATTCTAACCCATTAAAGTGTATAATTTAATACAACAAATTATTTTGATTAAAAAAGTTTTTTTTAGTTAAAATTTATTATTTTTCACTATTCACGCAAATATAAAAGTTATCTAAAAAACACCCAAAATTTATTGAAACTAAATTCTTATGTCCCAATTATAACGAAAAAGTTTATTTTTTCAAATTGAATATATAAAATTTTCCAATATTGGATTTAAAAAGGGTTCGCTATTAAAGGCGGTAAAATAGCATTTTTTTTAAAATATTTCTTTTATCTGAAAAAAATGTATTTGTTTTTTCATAATGTCTAAGAAACTCATAATATGGATTCTAAAATTATAAGGATTACATAAAGTTCAAAATATGGTTTATACTATTCATAACCTCTTTTTAATGGCTAGTTTGGTAAGTCGTGGTGTGCTTGAACTCGGTGTTGTGTGTAGTGCAAGTTATTGAATTACTTTGAAAAATAATGTAATATGAAATATTGGGGTGTTACATTCTTCCCTCCTTCAATAAATTGTGTCCTCAAAATTTGAAATTGTTCTTTAAAAATAAATGGTTGAAAATAGAAAATACCTTTGTGGGAAAACACAATCGAAAATTTGGTTAATAAAATTTAGTCTTAATAAGAGGAAAAGGGGAATGAAAAAGTCACCACCAAATTATGATCTTGGTTAAAAGAACATTATCAGAAATTAGAGACACATAGTTGGAGGAAAAACGTAAATATTTATAGGTGGTGATTGAGGTAATCAGTCACAAACAATTGTAGAATTGAGGGCCTCAAAGCCATCAATATATGACGATTTAAAATATCATCGGTTCAACAAAACATAAGGTATTAGGATAACACATTTTTTGTTTTAAGATCCCTTACATAAAGTTTAAGAATTAATTTTTTCATTGAATAAGAGAAGAAAAAAATATATACTTGACAATTATAGTTACATCATATAAAAATGTATACCACAAACTCATCTTTCACCCTAAAAGATAATAGAACTTAAATTTTTTTTATTCATCCTATTCATATAGGGTTCCAAAAAAATGAATTTATAATTAATCTACCATAACTTTTAAAAAAACTACATTATTCAATCCAGGAAATCATGTAGGCCAGTGGTAGGTGATACACCCTCTTTGCCCTTCGGTTGCGGGTTCAAGTCTCATGGCCTTGCCGGACGCGACGGGTTTCCGCCCAACCTCCAACTTTTTCATTTTATAACAATCCAAAAATAATTTTCAGAAATGTTTTCACCATAACGATAGTATTCATTATCTAACATAATCCATTCTAAACTTTAGTTTTATCTAAAATACTTCTGTCCAAACTCATAGTCCAAAATTTATAAGAAAGGTAAACACAATGATGATCTTTTTTTCAACATAAATACATGTGAATGCCTTCATCATGTATACTTTTAAAATATGGTAACACTCGGAATTACCATAAAACCTTATTGATTACATTAATGCTTACTTATTCCTTGTAGAATACTGGATATACTCCTTCTGTAGCACCCCGACCCCAAAATCCCAGAGTTGGTTAAATATTACGTATCATTGGCATGATCACAAAAGATCAAGTCTCGAAAGACTGATTAGTTTAGTAATCTTGTAAGTAATAGATACATTTATAATACTTACATTACATCATGAAATGGAAAAATACAACAGCATTGATTCCATAGACAGCACTGATATCCCAAAGACTATCCCTGTAGGTCAGTCATAATATACTTCTACACATCCAGGGAGGAATAACACATAGAAAGTGGTGAGCTTAGATTCTCAGTAAGGATAAAAATATAGCAGAAACATTCATAAATAAGCACAAACATTTAAGGAAGTGTATAGGACTAAAATAAAATCATTTTAAACATGAACTTCAGCATAATATGGAAAATATAAAATCAAATAATGTAATTTACTAATTCACATGGATATTCTACTAGTCGAATAATCACATGAAATAACAATAGCCACTTTCATAATGATAGAATGCATAATGCCAGACATTCATAACCACATAGTCAAGGCCTTGTGCCAAGACTGCAAATGATATTTTGTTAAGGCCTTTTTCCAAGACTCTAGTTTGACTCATGAGACCTAACGATGCATCGGGGAGCTATAGTGGGATCCACCCGTCACTTAATAAGTCCAATGCATTTCTCATATGAAAAGGTTTAAACATAACATAAACATTCATATTAAAACTAGCATACAAAATGTCAATAATTTATCCATAAGACATGAATGGGGTAAAAATAACACATCCACAGTCAAATATATCACAAAACCTTCAATAAAATATAAAATGTTTGTATAGTAATAAATCAACTTCAAATAAACTTAAAATCCATCAAAGGATGTTGACATAGATGAAATCAAAACCTTTTTTATAGAAATATCTCCTTCTATTTTGAAATCATTTATGATTCACCTAATTATAAATAAAAATTTATTTTGAAAATTTTCTTATAATCATGTAAGGGAAGCTTTGACGTAGTATAACAGCAGAAAATATCCACACCCACTTTATAAGTTAAAAAAACATTCTTACCTTAATTTTGTTGAAAAAGTCATAAATTACCTTATTTGGAAAACGACCGAAAGATTCTTTTCAAAACATTTTATAAAAAGTAAATGAAGAGTATAAATTACTTTAACCCATAGTCTAGTAAATAGTAAAAATGTTTTGGAATACATTTTTAAGAAACATGGATGTGGATGATAAAGATGTCCAAGTAGATAATTAAATATAAACGACCTCGGATAATGAAGAGATTGTAGAATTAACCCTTACCTTGTACTATTCCTTGATCGAGGGTAGGTTAAACTCATTTATAATGGTGAAATAATTGTTATTAAATTATAAAAGAATCATATAAATTAATATGATATCATATATGATCTTTTAACATTTCTTTTTTAATAATATGTTAGTATTATCGTCGTTTCGGGTGTTATTTGATTCATTTTCCTTTATATGATTTTTACGTAAGTAATGTTTGTTATGGATAGGATGTATCATATTAATATTCATAATGATATTAATTCTTTAAACATTATTTTTAATCAACTATTGAAAATTAGTCTTGAATGGATACGATGGAAAATGAATCTCATCGCGTTCGTGGAGACGGTAATCCGTACGTACGTACGAGCTACAATATCATTCTTTTCATATTAAAACAATATATTATTATATAGTATATAAAATATAAAAAAATAATTATCATTTTATATTTATTATTTACATCAATTACACAACATTATTACACATGTCCAAATAATAATGTATTGAATAACAATTACACCATGACGTGGAGACGGTAATCCGTATGTACGCACGTAGGGTGACATGTCATTCAAAGGATAGATAGAATAATGAATATGGTTGTACCATATTTTTAATAACCTCACAGTATATAGAAGATACTATAGTTATTATTTTAGAATGGAAACAATAATGAAAGGGGAAGTGGAAGAAGAAAAGAACTTGAAAGAGGTGATGAAATATTTACCTCTTCTTCGGGTTCTTCCTTTTGATTTGATCAAAAGGGCTCCTTAGGTTGGATTTATGACTAAATTAAGGCCTCTAGGATTAATTCAGGATATTTGATAGGGTATTTGGGAAGGGGTTTTTCGATCCAAAAGGCTTTGAAGGTGTGAATTTGAGGGAAGGGGGAGTGCACTTTTATAAGAGGGTGAGGGGAACCTTAGGAAAAGCTAGAAATATTATTTTATAATAAAATCATTTTCAGTTTCTAATGGAAAAAAAATGAATTATTTAAATTATGAGCTATGAATAGGTCTAAAACCACTCAACCAATAGGTTTTACACAGTTTTGGGTCACAATATTAACTTTATCTTTTATATTTAACTCTTAGTTAAATAGTTTGACATTTACCATGTATCTTTGTATTTTTAAATTATATGGTTAATAAAATAACAATAAACATCCAAGAGAACCCCAAGTGGTTAAATAATGATAAAAATATCATTATATAAGTCATTTGGTAGAACCTTAGATTTATAGGAATATTATATAAATTTATAATATAATATTTTGTTTTGAAAATTCCTTTATGTCAATTTTGACACTATTTAATAATTGATTTTTGTTAAAGTCCTAAAAAAATTTATTAATTATAACTAATTTCATTTAATCAATCCTAACATGTCATATTAACCTATAAAATTCGTTTCTTGCATCAAAACATTCAAATTATATTTATTGTAACATTTATAATACCATTTATTTGAATCTTTAATTAATAAGGAAAATATTGCATAATTATTGTGTCATAAATAAATTTAATTATTAAAGGTCTAAAAATTTTAAATAAAATATAATTATGTAGAAAATATTTTTTTCTTTCTAATGAATATTTATAGTTGAATTTATCTTATTTATAACCCTATATTAAAAATGTTTTAGTTATTAAACTTTTACTTTAACTCTTTTAACTCTTCTTTAAATAAAATAATAATAAATATCCTAATCTAATCCAAGTGGACCAAAGAGGTTCATATTTTATTCCTAAGGTTTTTTTGGTCGAATTATACTTATCCAATAAAATTATGGCATGTGTTAGGGTAATAATAATATCATTTTTAGCCTTAATTAACCAATTTACTTTTAATCATGGTAAATAAAAGTAAAAAGTTCCTATTCACCAAAAATTATTTTCATCTTATTGAACCACATTTTATTTACTGATATCAACCATGTCTGTTGGATTTTTGAAATTCAACTCACAGAAGCTGTAAAATTAAGTTTTATTTAAATTTTCAAATGCTCCTAGGAGGTGGGTAAAAGACGGTAAAAAGTTTCATAAAATTTTTATATATCTGAATTTATTATAAACTGACTCCAATGAATTACATTTAACTTATATAGGTATTCTGTATCTATTTTTACCTGAAATTAATTTAAATAAAATAATTAATTATTTTAATAAAAAGTCAGTTTTAACCAATAACTCAATGTTTTTCACTATTCATCAAAAATTGAAAGTTTTCAAAAAAATACCAAAATTTCACCCTAAGCTAATTTTGATATTCTGGATTCAAAAATTAATTCTATTTTTTCAAATTCAAAACATATAGGTTGTATATATTAATTTCAAATTAATTCCCGTTGTCAAAACCAAAAAGCGTGTTTTTAAGAAATAATAACTAACAAAAGATTGATACTTGATTATGTTCAATTTCAAAGTGAAATTATTTCCTATGAATAACATTGGATTAAATGGTAAAAATATAATCTATTTATACTTCCAAAACATTAAAATTTATAATTTAACACTAAAAATTATTTTGATTAAAAAAGTTGATTTCAGTTAAAATATAGTATTTTTCACTATTCAGCCAAATATGAATGCTATCAGAAAAACAACAAAAATTTATTGAAACTAAACTCTTATTTCCCAATTCTAAAGAAAAAGTTTTTTTTTCAAAATGAATATATAAAAGTTTCAAATAATAGATTTAAAAAGGGTTCGCCATTAAAAGGCGGTAAAATTGCATTTAAAAAAATACTTCTTTTATCTGAAAAAATGAATTTGTTCTTTCATTATGTATAAGAAACACATAATATGGATTCTAAAATTATAAGGATTATATAAAGTTCAAAAAAATTTAATACTATTCATAACCTCTTTTGAACGGCTAGTTTGGTAAGACGTGGTGCACTTGAACTCGGTGTTGCGTGTAGCGCAAGTTATTAAATTACTTTTAAGAAATAACATACAATGAAATCTTGGGGTGTTACATTCTTCCCTCCTTCAATAAATTGTGTCCTCGCAATTTTAAATTATTCTTCCAAAATAAAAGGTTGAAAATAGAAAATATCTTTGTGGGAAAACCCACATTGGAAATTGGGTTAATACAATTTAGTCTTAATAAGGGGAAAAGGGGAATGAAAAATTCATCACAAATTTATGATCTCGATTAAGAGAACATTGGTGGAAATTAGAGACACATAATTGGGGAAAAAACATAAATATTTATCAGGAGTGATTGAGGTCATCAGTCACAAACAATTGTAGAATTGAGGGTCTCAAATCCATCATTCTATGATGATCTAAAATATCATCGGTTCAACAAAACATAAGGTATTAGGATAACATATTTTTAGTTTCAATATCCCTTAACTAAAGTTTAAGAATTAATTTCTTCATAGAATAAGAGAAGAAAAAAATATATACTTTACAGTTAGAGTTCCATCCTTTAACTAATTTCTACCACAAACTCCTCTTTCACTCTAAAAGTTAATAGAACTTAAAAATATATTCTATTTATCCTATTCTTATAGGGTTCCAAAAAAATGAATTTATAATTCTCCTATTAGACCCTTTAAAAAAAGACACTACATTATACAATCCAAGGACTTCACGTAGTTCAGTGGTAGGTGATAAATCCAAATCTCACTATAGTTGTGGGTTCGATTCCCACAGCTTTGTCCGACGCGACAGGTTGTCACACGGTCTATGTGTTACCCTTTTATAAAAATCCAAAAATAACTTTAACAATAGTATCCAATTTCAAACTCAATGCATTCCAACCTTTAGACTTATCCTAAATACTTCTATCCAAACTCACAGTCCAAAATTTATAAAGAAGTTAAACATAATGAAGATCCTTTTTCCCATGTAATAACATGTGAACACCTTCATCATGTATTATTTTAAAACATGGTAACACCCTGAATTACAATAAAACCTTATTGATTACATCCATTCTCCCTTATACTTTATATAATACTTTATATATTCCTTATATCAAAAAATATTGAATATTCCAACAATGATTAAATAAAAAAACTATTAATCCATTCCAAGGAAGTCAAGAATATCCAATAAAATTTATCCAAATCAACCATCTCTTATTCCAAAATCACTACCTCATTATCAGGACCATATTAAGGATTACAATTACTTCAACCATGTATTTTTTCCAAAAACCGAAGCTTACTATTAAGTCACTTTTCTTAGAACCATATAATCTCAAATCCTCAATAAAATATTACTTCAGTACAATCCTTATTTATCTCCATAATTCATATAACTAGTATATTTTTGATACAACACTCAAATGAAATAATTCTTTAATAACACCATAAGAACACTAGACATTCCTCTTCATCTGAGGTAGTATCATAAATTGATTATTATCCAATAGCATCATTTAAGGTATACTCTGATTACTGGGACATTGATTCACGTAGTGTCCCAACGCCTTGCAGATGAAGCATTGTATATTTGAAACTTTTTTCTGACCCTTGCAATCACGTACTTGGTGCCCTTTTTCTCCACACTTATAATAAACTCTCATTCCCTTCAAGTATTTACCAAGGTGATTCTTTCCACAATTATCACATATAGGAAAATTCTTCTTTTCCCTCTTCCCTTCATCCATATTTCTCTCTTCTATCCTTTTATTCTCTTAGTTCCCTTCAAAGCCATAGGACTCATAGAATTGTTTACTTTTCTTATTAACACATGATACTATTTCTTCATATGTTGAGAATATATTGGAGACTAATTCCCTTTTAAATTTTAGTTTCATACCGTGAAAGATATAATCCTTCTAACTCTTTGGATCATACGTATTGCGGGAGTTCACATTCCTTCTACTAGGTGCCATTTCTATACAATAGCATACAATAGGTTAGTTTATGAATTTCAATGAATAATTCCAAACTTGTAAAATACCTAACATAAATTGAACATTTTATGTATATAATCCTTAATCATAAAAATATTTTCTTTGAGGAGGTATATACTCTTAATTCCTTCATAATCATTTATAAAGAAAATGATAATTATACTAAGAATATCTCCCGGGAGTGTCATAACTAGGAGTGTAGCATGGCCTGTTTTCGTGCATCAGTTCTCATTTGGGTCAGCTCAAAGCATTGTTTTCAGGTTTTACCCCTAGGTACATCTGTGCTAGAGCCTCCTCTACCTGCTCGTATCTAGACATGGATGTATTACCGTGGAAAACACACAAAATCTCTACATTACCAAAATTCTAGGAAGTTTTTCTATACTAATCATCAAAGTATATCTTAGGGTAATGTGATCTAATTTGAGTTTATCTAAATCCAGTTTCCAAGGTTATTTCTAAACTTCCTCGAATACCAAATTTAACGCCGCGATCCCAGAAGCCCAGAGTCAATGCAATATTACCTATCATTAGCATGAACACAAAAGACCAAGTCTCGAATGAACGATTAGTTTAGTAGCCTTGGAAGTTCTAGATGCATTCATAAGGTTAAAATTACATCATAAAATGGAAAACTACAACAACATTGTTTCCATAGACAACACTGAGATCCCATAGACTATCCCTATAGGTCAGTCATAATATACCTCTTTACATCATGGGAAAAATAAAACATAGAAAGGGGTGAGCTCAGATGCTCAGTAAAGATAACAATATAGAGGAAACTTTCATAAATAAGTATAAACATTTAAGGAAATGTATAATACTAAAACAAAAGCCTTTCAAACTTGAACATTAGCATAATATTGAAAAGATAAAATCAAATAATTCAATTTACTTATTCACATGGATATTCTACTAGTCCAATAATCACATGCAATATAAATAACCACTTTCATAATGATGGAATTTATAATGCCATACTATCATAACCACATAGTCAAGGCCTTGTGCCAAGACTGAAAATGTTATTTTGTCAAGCCCATTTTCCAAGACACTAGTTTGACTCATGATACCTAACGATGCATTGAGGAGCTATAGTGGGATCCACCCATAACTTACTAAGTCCAATGCATTCCTCATATGAAAATGTTTAAACATAACATAAACATTCATATTAAAACTAGCATACCAAATGTAAATAATTTATCCATAATCCATGAATGGGGTAAAAATAACACATCCACAACAAAACATATCACAAAACCTTCAATACAATATGGAAGTTTTGTATCATAATAAATCAACTTCAAATAATCTTAAAATCCATCAAAGGATGTTGACATAGATGAAATCAAAACCTTTTTTAGATAAATATTTCTTTTTATTTTTAAATCATTTAAGATTCACATAATTGTAAAGAAAATATTTATTTTGAGAATATTGTTATAATCTTGTAAGGGAAGTTTCGACGTAGTTATAATGGCATAAAATATCCACACCCACTGTATAAGTTAAAAAAACAATCTTACCATAATTTTGTTGAAAAGTTCATAAATTACCTTGTTTGGAAAATGATAGAAAGATTCATTTCAAAACATTTTATAAAAAGTCAAAAATGGGTATAAATTACTTTAACCCATAGTATAGTAAATAGTAAAAATGTTTTGGAATACATTTTTAAGAAACATGGATGTGGATGATAAAGAGGTCCCAGTAGATAATTACATATAAATAACCTCAGATAATGAAGAGATTGTAGAATTAACCCTTACCTTGTGATTTTCCTTGGTCGAGGGTAGGTTAACTTCATGTATAGTGGTGAAATTTTTTTATTAAATTTTTAAATAATCATATACCTTAATATGATATCATATATGACCATTTAACCTTTCTTTGTTAATAATATCTTAGTATTATTGTTGTTTCGGGTGTTAAATGATTTGTTTTCCTTTATATTATTTGTTACGTATGTAATGATTGTTATGGATAGGATGTATATTATATATATTCATAATGATATTAAGTCTTTAACTACTGTTTTTAATCATCTAATGAAAATTATTCATGAATAGATACGATGGAGAAGGAATCTCATTGCGTTCGTGGAGACGGTAATCCGTACGTACGCAAGAGTGATAATATCATTATTTTCATATTAAAATAATATATAATTGGATGTTATTTAATATATAAAGAATCATTATCATGTTATATTTATTATTTACAGAAATTACACATCCTTATTATACCTATCCAAATAATAATGTTCTGAATAACAATTACACCATGACGTGGAGATGGTAAGCCGTACGTACGCACGTATGGTGACCTGTCATACAAAAGATGGATAGAATAATGAATATGGTTGTATCATGTTTATAATAACATAAAATTATATATAAGATACTAGATTTATAGTTTTATAATGGAAACAACAAAAAAAATAGGAAGTGGAAGAAGAAAAGAACTTGAAAGGGGTGATGAAATATTTACCTCTTCTTTGGGTTCTTCCTTTTGATTTGATCAAAAGGGCTCCTTAAGTTGGATTTATGACTAAAGGAAGGCCTCTAGGATGAATTTAGGATAGTTGAGAGGGTATTTATGTAGGGTTTGGCCAATCCAAAAGGCTTTTAATGTGTTAATTTGAGGGAAGGGGGAGTGCCCTTTTATAAGAGGGGTGAGGGGGACCTTAGGAAACGCTAGAAATATTATTTTATAATAAAATTATTTTCGGTTTATAATGGCTCAAAAATGAATTATTTAAAGTATAATGTGGTTATAGATCTAAAACTACTCAATAAATAGGTTTTAGATAGGTTTGGTTTACCATAGTAACTTTATCTTTTAGATTTAACTCTTAGTTAAATAGTTTGACATTTACCACTTCTCTTTGTATTCATATATTATATGGTTAATAAACATACTATAGACTTTTAAAAAAACACAAGTAGTTCATTATTGATACACCTATCATTATATAAGTTATTTAGATGAACCTTATATTTTTATGAAAATTATATAAATTAATAATATAATATTTCTTTTAAAAATTCCTTTATGTCAATTTTGACACTATTTAATAATTGATTTATGTTAAAGTCCTAAAAACTTTATTAATTCGAAATAAATTCATTTAATCAATAATAACATGTCATATTAACCTATAAAATTCTTTTATGTCCTCAAAATTTTCAAATTTTTATTATTGTAACTTCTATAATACCATTTATTTTAATCTTTCATTAATATGGAAAATACTACATCATTATTGTGTCATAAATAAATTTAATTATTCAATATCTAAAAATTATAAATAAAATACCATTATGTAAGAAATATTTTTATCTTTCTAATTAATATTTATAGTCTAATTCATCTTTTGTATTACCCTACATTAAAAAAATTTAAGTTATTAATCTTTGATTTTAACTCTTTTAACTCTTCTTTAAATAAATTAATAATAAATGTCTTAATCTAATCCATGTGGACCAAAGAGGTTCATATTTTATTCCTAATGTTGTTTTTCGTCAAATTATACTTATCCAATAGAATTAGGGATTGTTTTTGGGTAATAATAATATCATTTTTACCCTTAATTACCCTATTTACTTTTAACTGTGGTAAATAAAGGTAAAAAAGTTACTATTCACAAAAAAATATTTTCATCTATTGATACACATTTTACTTGATGATATCAATTGTGTCTCAGGGATTTTTTAAATTCAACTCACAGAAGCGGTAAAATTAATTTTTATGTAAATTTGCAAATGCTCCTAGGAGGTGGGTAAAAGATGGTAAAAAGTTCGATAAAATTTTCATATATCTAAAATTATTATAAACTGACTCCAATTAATTACATTGAACTTATATAGGTATTATGTATCTATTTTGACCTAAAATAAATTTAAATAAAAAAAATAATTATTTAAATAAAATTTCTGTTTTAACCAATAACTCTGTGTTTTTTACTATTCATCATAAATTGAAAGTTTTCCGAAAAATACCAACATTTCTCCCAAAGCAAATTTTGATATTCTAAATTCAGAAATTAAGTCTATTTACCAAATTCAAAAAATATAAGTTTTGTTTATTAATTTAAAATTAATTCCCTTTGTCAAAACCGAAAAGCGTTGATTTTAAAAATAATAACTAACAAAAGACTGATACTTGTTTAGGTTAAATTTCAAAGTGAAATTATTTCCAATGAATAAAATTGGATTAAATTGTAAAAATATAATCAATTTATACTTCCAAACCATTAAAATGTATAATTTTACACTAAAATTATTTTGATTAAAAAGTTTTTTCTGTTAAAATATAGTTTTTTCACTATTCACTCAAATATGAAAGTTATAAGAAAAACACCAAAAATTTATTGAAACAAAATTCTTATGTACTGATTCTAAAAAATAATTTTATTTTTTCAAATTTAATATATAAAATTTTCAAATATTGGATTTAAAAATGGTTCCCCATTAATTCGTAGTAAAATTGCATTAAAAAATACATCTTTTATCTGAAAAAATGAATTTGTTCTTTCATTATGTCTAAGAAACTCATAATATAGATTCTAAAACTATAAGGATTATATAAAGTTTATAATTTAGTTAATATTATTCATAAAATCTTTTAAACATCTAGTTTGGTAATTCGTGGTGCGCTTGAACTCGGTGTTGTGTGTAGTGAACGTTATTGAATTACATTGAAGAAATAACGTACTATGAAATCATGGGGTGTTACACCTTCTATCCAAAAATGTTGTAAACTCCAACAATGATAAAATATACAAATCATTAATCAGATTCAAGGTATTCAATAATATCCAATATAATTTATCCAAATCAATCATGTATTATTCAAAAATCACTACCTGACTATCAAAACAATATTATGGTTTATCATTCTCTCAACCATATATTTTATAAAAATTTAACCTTCTATTGAGTCACTTATCATGATTCCACACAATCTCAAATCCTTAATTAAATAGTACTATAGTATAATCTTTATATACTATATAATTCATATAACATGTACATCATCATTACAACACTCAAATGACACAATACTTTAATAACAATGTAATAAATATAATCTTTCATCTCTGTCTTCAGTAGTATCATAAATTTATTATTATTCAATATAATCATTGGGAGTATACTCTGATTATTTGAACATTGATTCACGCAGTGTCCGGACTCCTTGCAGATAAAGCATTTTACATTTGAAACCTTTTTCTTACCCTTACAATCATGTACTTAGTGTCCTTTTTCCCCACACTTATAATAAACTCACATTCCCTTCAAGAACATAGCAAGGTGATTCATTCCACAGTTATCACATATGGAAAAATCATTCCTTCCCCTCTTTCCTTTATCCATCATTCTCTCTACATCCTTTTCTTCTCTTGCTTTCCTTCAAAGCCATAGGGCTCATAGAATTCTTTACTTATCTTATTTACACATGATACTATTTCTTCATATGATGAGAGTATGTGGGAGACTATTTCCCTTGTAAATGTTGGCTTAATACCATAAAAGATATGATCCTTCTTACTCTTTAGATCAAACGTATTACTGGAGTTCTCATTCCTTCTACTAGGCCCCATTTCTAAACAATGACATACACTAGGTTAGTTTATGAACCATAATGTATAATTCCAAACATGTAAAATAACTAACGTAAATTGAATAGTTTATGGATATAATCCATAATCATAAGAATATTTTCTTTGAGGAGGTATATAATCGTAACTCATTCATAATGATTTGTAAATAAAATGAGAATTATCCTAAGCATATCCCCCGAGAGTGTCGTAACCAAGAGGGAAACAAGGCCTATTGTCGTGCACTAGTTCCCAATCAATTCTAGCTCAAAGTGGGGTTTTTGGGTTTTACCCGTAGGTACATATGTTCCAGATTCTCCTCTACCTGTTCGTATCCAGATAGGGTTGTATGTTCTCGGAAAACTCACAAAATCTCTACATTACAAAAATTATAAAAAGTTATTCTATATTAATCCTCAAAGTCTATCTTAGGGTAATGTACTTTAATCAGAGTTTATCAAAATCTAGTTTCCAAGGTTATTGCTATACTTACTCAAATACCAACTATAACGCCCCAACCCCATAAGCCTAGAGTCGGTGCATTATTTTAATACATTTTCATGATTACAAGGAATCAAGTCTCGAAGGACCGATCAGTTTAGCAGTCTTGGAAAATAGATTACATACTTGAAGTTCAACATTACAACTTGAAAAGAAAAACAACAGTAATTTATTGCATTAGAAATGTCCAAGCCTCCTAGATTATGCCTTCAAGTCACTCATAACTAACTTCTTCATATCCTGGGAAAATAAAACATAAGGGGTGATCTCAGATGCTTAGTAAGGGTAAATAATTTAGTGGAAGCTATAAACTTCTAAGGCAATATGTGTAATAAAAAAACATCCTTTTAAACATAAACTTGAACATAATATGGAAAAAATAAATCAAACATTACCATATAAACATGCATATCGATATTCTACTAGTCGAATAATCACATTTACTTACTAATTTTATAATGAGGGAGAGTATAGTACCAGACATTAATTTTTGTTTCAAGGCCTCGTTCTAGGACCTATGGGCTAACTATAACTGGACCCAAACCTGGAGAGCCTCTATAACTGGACTCCATCCTGGGGAGCCTCTGTAACCAGACTCCAACACGGATAGCCTGTATAACCGGACTCTAACCCAGAGGGTCTGTTGTAATCGGACCCCTAACCAGATGGCATACATTTACTGTTCCCCAACCCGTAACATACTATCCAATACATTCATCATAAGAAAAGGGTGAAATATAACATAAACATTCATATTAACACTAGCATACGAAATGTCAATACTTTATCCATATACCATTAATGGTATAAAAATAATACATCCACAGTAAAACATATCACAAAAAATTCAATACAATATGGAAGATTTTTATCATAATAAATCAACTTCAAACAAGTTTAAAATCCATTAAAGGATGTTGACATAGATGAAAATGATAAGTAAAATGCTTTGAGAGAAATACCCCGTTTTCATGAAATCATCTAAAATTATCACAATTTATAAAGGTATTCATTTAAAAGGGATTTTTGAATCATAGTTTCCCATACCACATTGAAATTTTTTAAAACAATTTTCATTTCAAAATATTCATGTCCATATAAATAAATCCTTAAAATCATTTTGAAAACATGGACATTAATTAAAAGGGTTTAGAATGATATATCTTTAAAACATATAAAATGATGATCTAGTTAAATAGACTATCCCATAAAACCTTAAAAGATTCCTCTTGAAATAATATTTATAAAATATGGGTATTTATGATAAGTATGTCCTAGAAAATATTTACACATGAACAATCTCATATAATAATGAGATTTAGGAAATAACCCTTACCTTGTTGTAATCAATCGAGTTATATGAACAATAGTCAATAACCACCAAATGAATACCAAGAAAATCATGAATATAAAAGAGAACCATGATAATATATATCAAATGGTAGTACAAAATACACCACATGCAATAAATAAGTGGTGAACAATGGAAATCTCACCGAATTAAAAGTGAGATAAGAAACCCCTTACCACTTGTCCTACTTGACTCGATCGTATGTTCCTTGTTATTCTTGAATAATAAAGTTAAGTTAATTTATAATTTATTAAGAATATTTTCAATTTTATTATTCCTTTCATATCACTTATTACATTTCTATAACAATTAGTTAATTATTTGAGTTCATATCGAACATTTTGTTGATGTTCGGAACATGAGTAAAAAATGAACTTGTTATAATTATAAATTGTCCATGTGGTCAAAATTCCATTATCTATAGAATGATATTAATTAATTATAGTTCATATATTTCATATATGTCTAGAATATATATGTATTTATAATAGTATATAACATTTGGAGATAAGAAATTAAATGCATCGTTCATGGAGACGGTAAGCCGTACGTACCCATGAATGCTACTTTAATTTCTATATTGTATTGTAATGAAATTAAAACATAATGATTCACAAGTATATTATAATTCTATATTAATATCATATATAATACCATTAAATCAATAATTTATATGTCCTTCATAAGTCATCAACGAGTCATATCACTTTGAGGGGGCAGTAGTCCGCACTTCCTCAAATGAAATTATCGCGTTTTACCCATAATGTAAACCATAATGGTATGATATAAATGGAAAATACTAAAGAACAAAGAAAACAAAAAAATAATATATATATCATATATAAATCCAGTTCCATCTTAATGTCCACCATGAGAGGTGGTAGAAGATAATCTAACAATCATCGTTTCGTGAGGCGTTAGTTTTCCAACCATAGAAACAGTATGTTCTTCACCCATTAGATGGAGGTGTGTGTAAGTGTAGTTCGAATCCTTCTCATAAAAGAATCTTGGTATACTGGGGATATTGGTATTGTCATAAAATAAAGGAATAAGTAGAGTTTATGGGGGTTTTATAAGTAAAATAAAATAAAAGTAACGTAAAGAATTTAAGAGAAACTGTTACCTTTAATTTGGGTAACATCCATTGGTTTGAACCAAAAAGACTTTTTGAAGTGACTTTTGCCTAAGGTAAGGATTTTAGATGTAAGATAGGGATCTTGAGAGATTATTTGGGCAGGGGATGGACGAGACAATGGGCTTGATAGGTGTGTGGAATGGGATAGAAGTGGTGTACTTTTATATGGGGGATGAGGGCCTCTTTAGAAAAGTGTGAAAATATTATTTTATTATATAGTGATATTCGGTTTCTAAAGGTTCAAAACTAATTAAAGTCAAAGATAAGATGAATAGTGGTCTAAATAAAGTCATCCAATAATAATTTTACAGGTTTTCGATATTGTTTTAATATTAATAATTTTATTTATTAAAATTATTTTTTAATGAGGTAAATACTACATCATTATTGTTTCATAAATAATTTAATTTATTTGATGTCTAAAAATTATAAAAAAATACAATAATTTTGGAAATAGTTTTTTATTTCAAATGAATATTTATAGTAAAAAATATTACCTATATAACCATATTTAAAAATTTATTTACTAAAAGATATTTGTTTATGTGATTTTAGCCTTTACTTTAAGTTAATTAAAATAAAGTGTCATTATAATTCATAAGTGGATCAATGGGGTCCCAAAATAGACCCAAGGATAGCCATGGTCGTCCATGAATCATCCAATAAGATTAAGATAAGTTTTAAGATAATTTTGTATTATTATAATATTCTTTTTACCTTAAATTACCCTATTTACCTTTAACCGCGGTAAATAAAAGTCAAAATTTACTATTCAAAAAAAAATATTTTCATCTTATTGAACCACATTTTACATACTAAGGTTAACTATAGCTCTCTAATTTTTTAAATTCAACTCACAAAATTGGTAAAATTATGTTTTATACAAATGTTCAAATTTTCCTAGGCGGTGGGTAAAAGACGAAAAAAAGTTCAATAAAATTTGTATATATCTAAACTTATTATAAAATGACTCCAATGAATTATATTGAACTTATATAGTTATTATGTATCTATTTTTACCTAAAATATATTTAAATATAATAATTAATTACTTAAATAAAAAGTTGTTTTTAACCAATAACTGAGTGTTTTTTACTATTCATCAGAAATTGAAAGTTTTCAGAAAAATAACAAAATTTCACCCTAAGATAATTTTGATATTATGAATTCTAAAATTAATTCTATTTTACCAAATTCAAAACATATAAGTTTCATTTATTAATTTAAAATTAATTCCCTTTGTCAAAATCAAAAAAGCATGTTTTAAAGAAATAATAACTAATAAAAGATTGATACTTGTTTATGTTTAATTTCAAAGTGAAATTATTTTTAATGAAAAAATTTGATTTATTGGTAAAAATATAATCAATTTATACTTCAAACCATTAAAATTTATAATTTAACACTACTAATTATTTTGATTAAAAAATATTTTTTCAGTTAAAATATAGTATTTTTCAATATTCACCAAAATATGAAAGTTATTAGAAAAAACTCAAAACAATTTTGAAACTAAATTATTATGTATTTATTCTAAATAAGAATTTTATTTTGTCGAATTAAATATATAAAAGATTCAAATATTGTATTGAAAAATGGTTCGCCATTAAAAGGTGATAAAATTGCATTTTTTTAAAAATACTTCTTTTTTTCTGAAAAAAATGAATTTGATTTTTCATTATGTCTAAAAACTCATAATACGAATTCTAAAATTATAAGGATTATATAAAGTTCAAAAATTAGTTAATACTATTCCAAAACTCTTTTGAACGGCTAGTTTGGTAATTTGTGGTGCGCTTGAACGTGGTGTTGTGTGTAGTGCAAGTTATTGAATTACATTGAAGAAATAATGTACTAAGAAATCTTGGGGTGTTACAATAAGTTTCCATTTTTTCAATGAATAACACTTTTTACCTATTTTCTACGAACATTTTTTTTAAAATTCGGTTTTAGAGTAATAGGTTGTATCATTTTTTCAAAAAAAAATTCTTATGGGTGAAATGAATATTTTAAAAAATGTAATATAATTTATGTTTTGATTATTTTATGGTTATAAGAAATTTTTTATGATGGAGGGTTGCTCTATTATAATACATGTATGGTTGAGTCAAAGATAGATTTTTTTTATTATAATTTTTCCTTGAAGTTTATTATATGTATAATCATGAATGTTATTTATAAATGTTGAGGTTATTCCATTGGTAACCTTGAATTTTATTCCATTTATAACATTGGAGATTATTTTATATATAATAGTGTTATGAAAATGATGCCTAAATTTATCTACATGATTAATTTATACTCTCTATTTTTTGTATGAAAATATTATGATTTCTGAAGGTAATATAATGAACATATTTTAAAATCAATGTATTTTCTACTTCTTATGGGTGAAAATTATAAATTTTTAAAAAAACTTGATATTTTCATGTTTTTTAATAATCATTTATGGATTTTTCATTTAATATTTCCTATGAAATGGTTTTTAAGGATATTTGGGTAGATATGTTTATTTATTATCCAATAAATTAATTATTTTTAAGCAATTAATATTATGTAAAAAAGAAAAATGTATACATATTCATGAACTAATAGTTTTTTTTTAATTTATTCTATGACCCTTACAGATACTATTGTGTTCATATCATGTAATAATTTGTTTCTCATTGTTTTTATTGATAGTTAACAACAAATAAGAAGTCAAATTATATGTCATGAATAATTTTCTTGAAAATAAATATTTTTATATCATATATGATTTATATTGTGGAAAAAAATTGATAATAATTAGAAGTGTCCACTTTTTTAAATATGGTTTCATTATGTATGAGTTGTCAACTAAATAACAAAAACACTAAACATGAAAAGGTAATTTAAATTCAAGAATGTTATATATTGTTATTAAATTCATGATTATGTAATTTTTATTGTATGGTCTTTATGGTTGGTATCCGAGGAAATGTTTAAAATTTTTAAAGGATAGTATAATGTGAGTAAATAACCTTAGGATATTTTAATTTAAGGTTATTATGTTATAGAATTTTATGATTACCATGTTTTTAAAAAAAACTAAGAAAAGTTTTCTACATATTAAATAGTGAAGCTATATTATGATGGCACCAAGTGGATAATATTCATCTAAATCATCAACCTAGATTTCTTGTAACTAGAACTGATCATTTTTATACTATGATGGATTTGTTAATGCAAGCTATAAATGGTTTTTGTATCCATTTAAAGGAGAATCATTGTCTTCCATAAAAGAATATATCAATAGTATATCATTTTTATGGGGAAACACAATTGTATATTCAGATGATCTTCTGACCCAATGGATTTTTAAGGGTATATTAAATTCATATAAAAGATATATGATTTCAATGGATTTTTTGATAATCAATAGGAATCTATTGTTATTTACCATTTTAAAGGGTAATATGATCAATTTTGGATAATGGTTAAGAATCCTAGGGAAATATAACATATTGATAGGAATTAGTGGGATTAATTTAAGAACATTTACATTGAGAAATATTTCCCAAATGTTGTTTGAATTAGTATGGGAAAAAATTCATAGAATTGATGTATAAGTAGGAAGATTATGTGGCCGCCTATAAATTAAACATCACCAGAGTGGACAGTTGATCACCAAATTTTATCCATGATATTGATAGTAAGATTATATGGTTTTACTCATACTTGAATCCAATGTAACAAAAAGAATTGTAATCTTGTGAATTTTAAAGTTATGAGACAATTTTTTAATATGTCACGAAAGGTGGAAATGGAGTTTGTTAATGATCATGTGTTATATAGAAACAAGTATAAAAATAATACCTAATTTTAGTAAATGGAAAATGACTGATCAAAAAAATATGAAGGTATAAAAATCTAGTTCCTATTTTGAGATAGGTTTGGGAAAAACACCATATTTAATGCCTTATGAAATCATGAATGTGCTTATGATGTGGTTAGTCTAAATATGTGGATCATAATAAAAATGAAAATGATCTTATTAGGGGTATAGAAAATTTTGATAAGTATACTATAATGTGTTTTAAATGCAATTAGATGGGCCATTTTTTAATATGAGTTTCCAAATACGGAAAATAATGATGTCGAATAGAAAGAATCTTCATATAAGGGTGTGGTGAAATCTATTGCAACTTCTTCAATGGATGTTATACCATCAATAGAAGTGGTAATAAGTATATTTATTTTTTATTTCGTTTGTTTTAATGTTTTATTAGATTATAATTTTATGTTTTCTTTCATTTATATGATTTTTTTTGGTAAATTTGTAATTTCAACTTAAAGAATGAAGCCATAACTTATGTAAAAACACTTGGTGTAAGTATTATAGTAAAAGTAAATTATATGAATCTAAATATTTTTTCAATGAAAATAATTTTCCTATAGACCTTTTGTCCTAACCCTAGTATAGATTTATTTAACATTAGGTAAGGATTAGAAATATTTTTACCATGGTAAGATAGATTGTAAGGCTCTCATTTTTGAGAAATCTTTTTTATTTGTATAAAGGATATAATTAAAACCATTGATAAAATATTAATAATTGGGAAATAGTTATAATATGGAAATAAACGTTATCATGTACATAATTTTGAAAACAAGGGAACTACTCAGATTGAGGATATGACTCTAGTAAATGAATAACAATTTATTTTTCTTGATGTGATTCCCAATGTAATACCTGATCAGGAAGTTCAAGTTATAATTGAATTAGTTCTTGATTCTAATATAATTTAAAAATTCCCATATATAATGTCTTATGTAGAACATATATAATTTAGAAATCAGTTACATGAATATCTTGAAAAGCTTTCATTAATCCTAGCACTTCACCATGGGGATCCCCTACTTCTTTTTTTGAATGACTAATTATTCTATAAAGATATAAATATATTATAGATATTTTTATAAAATTAATATTAATAATAACTATATGTTACCTTACAAATATGACTTGTTTGATCATCTCCTCAAATCACATTGTTTTTCAAAGGTTGAAATAATTTCTTTATACAATTACCTAAAGGTGAATGAGGATTGAACTTTCAAAACAACACTTCGAAATAGATACGAGCATTTTAAGTTTTTAGTTATTCCCTTTGGGTGGAGAAACACCCTGTGTTTATTTATGAATCTTATTAATAGATACTTACTAGAATATTAGGATAAAGTTTGGTTGTTTTATTATTGATATCAAAATTTATTCAAAAATTTATGAAGATCATAAGAAATATCAAAGGATTATTCAACAAATCCTGAAAGAAATTACATTATGTAGAAAGTTTATGAAATGTTATTTTTTTTCAAAGTAGATTTCATTCCTTGAACACATTATAAATCACTATTTGATAAAATTTAATCCCATTAAAAATATAAAAGTTGATGAATATAAAAGACCTAAAAATTATATCGATATTAATAGTTATATTATATTATAATTCTATTATAGAATGTTTTATGATAACCTTACATGGTTATATATACCACATATAAAGTTAACATTAATGAGTGTTAGGTTCATATGGAAAATGGAATGTGCTGAATATTCATAGGAATTTAAAGGAAGATTAGTGAATGCTCTATTTTTTCCATACCATCTAGAAATGGTGAATTTTTTATTTATTATTATGTTTCTTTGAGTGGAATGATTTTTGTTTTAATGTAGAATGATAGGAAAATTTATTATTCTTCATATTAATTAAAACCACATGAGAACAATTATCCTCTACATTCCCATCAACTAGAGAATATAGTGTTTTATTTTATAATTTAGGGCTATATTTTATATGGATCCATGTGTGAAATTTATATTGTTCATAAGATTTTGATGTATATATTCACTCAAAATGAGTAGAACAATTTAAATATAAAATGGGTTAAATTAGTAAAATATTATGCTAGAACAACTCAATATCATCCTAAAAAAGATATGATTGTAGTTTATTCATTGATTTGAAAAAATAATGTTATATTAACCATGTAATGTTTAGAACATGACCCTTTTGATAAGGCTATGATGAATGTATTCCCATATGTTTTGGATATAGGTACTTATAATAATTTTTTTCCAGTGTCATTAAAATTTCTTATATCATAAATTATTAATAAATCTCAAAATTAGGATCATGTTTTATAAGAAAAGGTTGAGTATTTAGAGGAGGGTAGGTCTCCAGAGTGTATTGTTGATGATCTAGGTATTATCTAATTTGGAAAAATACTATTTTTTCCCTATGATTGCAAATTTATTAGCGACCTGTTGTGTAAATCAGATAGTTTTCTATTTTATTTTCATTACAAAAACACTAATATATATTGAGTCCTTTAATACCTATTAATGGTGATTTGTAATTATAAGAGATATTCATGACTTTAACATGAAATGATTGACTTGCCAAGGTGATAAAGAATAATTAAAATTATCGAACAGGCTACATCTGTATTTTTCAGTTCTAGAGTGGAAGTAATAAAATATATCGATTGATTTTGAATTGAAATTTCCAAGGATATTACAAGGTAATATTTAAATTTGGGTTATTTATGACTGATTATCTAATAATAAAATTTCATTCCTATTCATGATATAATTTCTTGAGAACATATTTCATGATTTTATTGCAATGTGATAGTTAGATTTCATATAGTTCCAATCACTATTGTATATAGCAATGATACCACGTTCACTTGAAATTTATGGAATGGAATTTAAAAATCATTTGGAACTAAATTTACTTTTTTTTACAGAAATTCATCCATGGTTTGATGGACAATACAAGTGAATAATTTAAACCATATAATATTTTCTTCATTATTTTACAATTTATCATCATGTATTTTTGGAAAACTATATTTCATTAGTTTGGTTTTCATATAAGAACTATTTTCATTCTAGAATATATATTGAAACTTTTAGTATATTATATATATTGTGGTTTTGGAAATCATTTTTAGGATTATTTAAGATGAAGGATGTTTTTGGGAACCAAGTTGGTACAATAAATGGTTGAGATGGCTAAGATGATTCTGAAACATATGAAGAAGGATTAGAGGGGGGAAAAATTCATTCAAATATTCATAGTAAATATCATTAATTCAAGGTAGGTCGCCATGATTTTCTTAAAGTATCCCCATGGAATACTATTATCCATTTTGTTAAAAAGGGTATGGTATGTCCATGGTTCAATGGACCATATGAAATCATGGAGAAATTTGGAATATTTTTTTAATGAGTGGACTTGATTCATTGTATATCTTAGGTACACAATGTATTTCACATATAGATGTTAAGAAAATATATACTGGATTCATCCAATGTTTTGATCTCTAAGTGTTTTTATTAGATGATAACCTTTCTTATGAGGAACAAACAATACAAATTCTTGACCGAATTAATCATTTTTTCAGAATAACTTCATTATCTATAATTAATATTTGTGGAAAAACCACATGGTTGAATAAGTAACATGTGAATCTGAAAATTCCATGACGGAAAGGTATCCCTACATTTCTTATTAAGAGTGTAAAATATTAAGTATTAAATTTCAAAAATGGGAACAATGTAACTACTTAGTTAATGAGAGAATAAATTATTTTCATATTTATCTATATTTATAAATTATATAGTTAAATTTATTATAAAATTAGTATGTAATTTTTAAGTAAAAAATATTTTTTTATCAAAAACATTTCTATTATGCTTTTTTTTAAAAATTTATTTTGAAATTATATAATTTTAATTTGAATAAGTGAAATTTATTTTTTTACATCACCTTGTAAAATTTATCTTATTTTTAATGATTTTAGATTATTCTGGAAATATTTATTATTAAATTAATAGTGAAAAATACTGATTTTTCTAACACTTACATTTATTTTCATTAAGAAAACCCCATTATATTTTGAATTTGATCCTAAATTTATATAAGTATAATTTAGTTAGAAATAGATTTAATAACAATATTATAATAAATAGGATATGTGATCTTGGTAAAAATATAATTTTATACTTAAAAAGTATGTATTTTTTTGCAGAATACTGTTTTTCATTTCTCTTTACAAGATATTTATAAAATAAATTTCTTCCACTAATATAGATTGAATTTGGAAATATGTATTTGATATTTTTAATCATCATAGTTATTGTTATTTAATGAGTCCAAATTAATTTTCTAGTAATAATTAATTTTAAAAATATTATAAAAATTGACCACGATAAAAGGATAAACCGAGTTAACTTCAACAAAAACATTGTGATAAGGCCATTATTTTTCATATTCAATATTATTTTATGAATTTATTTATAATTTTATCTCCTTATTATTTATAGATATTCTTTATGGGAATATTTTCATGATATTTTCTTATATAATAATTTATGTAATGAAATAGACAAAGTGCCACCCTCTTCCTTTTAAATATATATTATGTGTTCACAAATGGGAAAAATAAATGTGGGAATGGTTTTTAATTGTTACTTTAATAATAATGAAATCATTTTCATAATGGTATATTTTTGTAAACTTTTATTAATCATATAATTTCCTTAAATTCATAAAAAAACAGCAAATCATTGTATATTTAATAAAACCTAAAATGAAAAAAAATGATTTTAATTAAATTAAAAGGAATATAATATTAATGAATGAATTTTTTTTATTTTTTTGGATAAGAATAACATATTAGGGGTGATTGAACATAATATATTCTAATTACATATTTTTCCTAATTTTATTAATGTCAAAATAAATTAATAGTGTCAAAATTAATATTAATTATATTTTATAATAAATAATAATTTATTAAATGATTTAAAATTCCTAATTATTTCATTGGAAAGTAGATGGGATATGATTTATTATATAAACCATGGTCTATTTATGTGTTTTTTTTTCATTTTCTAGAAACATTTTTTGCCTCTAAATATTAAAAAGTTGAATATCATGGTAATTGTCAAAAAAAGGTTTAACACGGATTAAAAAAAAGATAATCGGAAAAAAAATCACCTAAAACGATTCAAATTTTCATTAAAAGAGTGTATTTTAACTCAACCTTATCTTGTATTTAAATATTATCAATTATATTCCTTTATTATGTTAAATTTATTTTATCTTAATTTAATCCTTTAATAAATTATAATTGTTCCCCTCCCCACTCTTATAAAAGGGAATCTCCTATCCTCTTTTCATCACATATAATGAACATTTTGGTTTTCTGAATCACTAAAAAATTCCATGGATTAATACCTATCTAATATGGGTCTTGGTCTATTAAAACATAATGGGTTATCTGAAAAAGTGGAATAGTTCATAATCAAGTGTTTCAGTTTTATTTATTATTCTACCTCCATAAAATATTTTTCAACCATGGTCAATTAATTACACTATTAAATTCAATATTCCTATAATTTTTTTAAAGGAAAAACCAATTTCATGCTATTCTTCTATAAAATCACAAACAAAAACATTGTTCATGTATACAGCGGACATTCGGCTCACGAACCGATGTAATTCATTTTCCAACACCTCCAATTATATATGGTTATAATGATAGATTTAAAGTATGTATATTATATTCATGGAATATTTATCATTATTAAAATAAAATACATTATTAATTTATTACCTTTTTATATACATAAAAATGATAACATCATTCGTGCATATGTGTAGACTACCACCTCCATGAAGAGATGTGACTCATTTTTCATCCCCACATCACATTGATGAAAAAAATAAGATTATTTTTTTAAATAACATTTTATTTATGATATGATTATAATTCTGTAATGATAAAATAATAATTTCATACTTTTCATAATTATCATTAAAAATGGAATGTCACTCAATCATAAATATGGAATATCATCTCCATTGTTATGACATAGTTTATTATTCATAGCCATATTTCATTTTTCATTTTAGAAGTATAATTTATGTGAAAATATGATAATTATTTCTTTATTATTGTTCTGGATATATTGAAATAATTACCACTTTTACCATAGTAATCATACCAATTTCATTTTGGACATATGATCCGAATATCGACAAAATTCCGGACGTGAAAATAATTGATTGAGTAATTTATTAAAAAAATGTGAAAATGATATAAAAAAATATAAAATGGTTCTCAAAAAATTAATTAATTAACATAAGTTTATTGTTAAGGAATAAATATAATGTATTTGACGAGTCTGAAAAAAGTTAAGGGAATTTATTTTTTTTAATCCTCTTTTCATGTTTTCTTTCAAACTATTTTTATTCCATGTCCTTTATCAACTTCAAGAAAATTATTATTTTTTATATAATGTATGTTAATGGTTATTTCTATCCATATTTTATATTATATACATTAATATAAAAATTAATCTTTTAATGTTTTAATGTAAGCGACACTTTAACTTAAAACCTCATTTTGAAGGTTTTAATGATTTTTTTTAAATAGTTCACTTCTATGTCCATATTATCTAAACTATTTTATAGATGTATCTATATGGACATGGAAAATTTATAAAGGGATAATATTGTAAATTTTTTATTTTATTTCAAAAAAATTCAAAGATAATTTCTTTACGGGATGTTTTGGATTTCATTAAAAATTAAAAATAGAATACTCGATTTTAAAATATATAAAATCAATGGATTCTCCAGCCAGTGAAAAAAATATTTTATTTTTGGATTCCAATATATTTTTTCTTATTGTTTTCAATGAAAATACCAAATTCCTTTGTTCAATAAATTCTTTTTTTAAAATTAGTTTTTAGAGCAAAGTGATATATCAATGTCAGTGAATGTTTTGTAATGGGTAAAAAGAATATTTTGAAAACATCTTACTTTTATATGTTATTAATACATTATATTTCTTGTGAATTATTTAAGAATTTGTGTTATTCCATTATAAGACATGGATTAGTGATTCCAAGATATCCCAAGAATGCATTGGGTAATAAGTATGTTAGGGGATGACCGTGATGGTTATTAAAATTGAAATTGTGATGGTTATTTATAACCATTCATGTTATTCAATTGGTAATAATAAATGTTATTATATTTATATATTGGTAGGTTATTACATATGTAAAAGTTATATTAAAATTATTCCTCAAGTAACCAACATTTATTTATATTTTTATGTGTTTTATAGAAATATTATAAGTTCACAAGGTAGGCTATTGATATTATATTTAAATAAATGTATTCTATACTTATTTGGAATGAAAGGTATATATTTTTGAAAAAGTGTTCTTAGGATTATCATGACTATAAATAAAAATTTATGGGTATTATTATTTATTTTAATATTTTTATTAAATGTTTGATAAGGATATTTTGGTAAAGAAGTTGATTTATTGGGTATGAAAATGATTATTTTAAACCGAAATTATATTTAGAAAAGGGGAAACTTTTTATATGTTGCAATGGACTAATGGTTTTGTTCTTTCTTTTTATGAAACATTGTATGATTTATGAGGTAATCCCAAATTTTAAAATGTTTTCCCTTGGTTTTTTGGATAGTTAAGAACCATAGGAATTCTAGTTAAAAGTGCTGAAGATTTTTCATGAGAAAAAAACTTTATATATATTAAATGTTTTATATTTTGGAAAAATTTATACTGATTAGAAGTCTCCACTTTTAAAAATATGGGATTGTTATGTTTCGTGTATGACACAATTCTCTAAAAATCTATACCTGAAAATATCCTGAATATTCAAGAAAGTTAATTATTGTATAATAACTTTTGATTAGGTAATGTTAATGGTAAGGTCCTTAGAGCAATAAAATTGGTAAACTATAACCTCATGTATGGAACACTGTCACATTCAAACCTAAATAATACAGGACTATCTATTTATGAACAACCCAAAGGGAATACCCCTATCAGTTATTGAAGCATCGATCCATGGTCACCCATGCCCACCCCATCCTGAATTAAACCACAAGACATATGTATCCCAAAATGCATTCCACATGGAAAATAACACACCAATATATAATCCATCACTATCCGTGAAAGGAAATATTCCAAAAATTCATAATACTCACCCAAAAATGAATCCTTTAAAAAGACAGAACTACTCAATCCAAGCACACCAACCCTAAAGAAAACACCCTACTGACTTCCCTAGTATGTATCAAACCAACTATAAACTTAAAAATAGGAAAACTGAACTTCATTTCACCCTTACAACACCTCATCAGTACTTGGATCACCAAAGAGAGGATTAGTAACAATAATCTATGAAGTCCTAGAGTGTAAAACAAAGTCAAAATTACACTTCTCTAATCAATGTTTGGGATAATACCTATTTATGGAAAATTGATTTCATGTTAATGGAATATACCTCACAATAAACATCCTTATCTTTCGTAAAGAACATTCTAGTAGCCACATAATATTTAAAACAAAATATAAATATCACGTAGTTTATGTTTTGTAAATCAAATCACATAATTCTAAACAACCAAAAAAATATCCAAAACAAAATTTAACCAACTAAAAAATATATAAAACTCTTCCATGAAAACATTCACACCATATACAAATTTTCTAAAACACCCCTTTTTAATTCACTTTCCACATTCCTTGACAAAACCATTCACACACACTATTATATATAGTAAAAATTAATAGTATAATATCTTCATGAAATATAATATTAAAATAAAAACACATTTCACCTAATAAATTACATTCTTTATCATTACTAAATATTTTCAAATTTTCATTTTCAAATTATAAAAATTTATAAACACTCTTTGTAATCAATATAAAACACCAATTTAAAATCAAATCTTTAATAAATTAAAAGTTTCAAAATAAAACACATTTTCATCATTAGCATGTCGCCCCTCATCATTATCTGGAGAATTGAGGGGAGTGATACTTGGATTTAGGTGACATTCCCAAGAATCTAAAGGATATAAACAAATTCCAAGGGAATCAAGGGTGTTTAGGGGACAATTTTCCCCTTAAATGATGAAAATTTCAAACATAAACACATAGAAAACTCTATTTGATTCTTGAGTACAAAGTAAAACTCAAAACATAAACAAATCTGTAAAAAATATTATTGTAATAGAGGAAACAAAAAGAAGTAAACAAGAGGATCAAAAAAGCCAAAAACTCTAAAACTTCCAAGGTACATTAGCCTACAACACCCAACCCTCTCAAGTCACCAAATACACATTCAAATCCTTGTAATTGAGAAGAATCACTAATGAACGTAGATACCTTGACATTACCTATGTCACAAAATATGACATAAAAAATGCACAATTGTTCCATGGAATGGGGTGAGTCTAAAATCTATAGGTTTTACCCATTTTCATCCCAACACACACCAATTAGAAAAAATTAGTCAGTACATTTTTTAAAATAGTTTTAACAAGTAAATATATATATATATAAAAATAAAAATAAATTTTCCTAGTAAAGTCATGACCCCTCCCCCGGGGCCCATGTTGTGACTACCCTAATCCTGCCTTCCATAGCCTAGGGGCTGGTGACTAGCACCGAAAGGGGTATTCCCTAAAACAGGGAAGGCATTGCCTTTATATCCTGCAATCACACGCAACCAAGCACATAGCCAAATACGAACATGAGTAAGATGAATAGTAAAAAGAATGTGTACAGTAAGTAGAAAGGGGCCAGAATACAAGTCGAACTGGAAAGTACAAGAAACAAAAAAGTACAAGTAAACTGAAACAGCTCCTGTGATCACCTACCAAGGATCCTACCTGAATGGTATGCATAGCTCTCGAACGGTCGTCTCTATGGTACGCCCCATCTAAGTTCCACCTCTGAGCTACCTCTAGTCTTATACCCTCGTCCTTAATCAGCATTTTCCATCGTCTGCACTAAACACAATAAGGTGTGGTCATATCCCGTGCAAGGGTGAGTATTACGATACTTAGTAGGGACCCTGAGACACTCATGTTCTCACAAAATCCAAAAACGATAAACCACAAATCATGAAATCAACTGACAACCCTACTTAGGTATATGCCCATACATATACCTAAGTTATCAAGTAAACTTGTATCAATCATGATGAAACACACGGCCTAACTCATTAACCAAAAACTCAACTGTTACACAAAGAAAAAAATACCATAATGGTAAGTACCACACCAATACACCACACAGAAGAATACCACCAAGGTATCACCATGATGGAAAGTACCACACAGGTACGCCACATAGAAGAATACCACAAAGGTATCACCATGAATGAATGTACCACACAGTTAAGCCACACAGAAGAATATGGAAAAGGTACTGACTCAGCTCACACCATGTATAACTTACATATGGTAGTAAATATGATTATATATAACTACTAAATCATCTTACACCATTAAGAGGCAGGCCCACGTAGGATTCTAAATCATCATCATACCCACATAGGATCGTAGTACATCGTGAGACCCACACAGAATCCTAGTACGTCATCAAAGCCACACTGGATCCTAGTACATCTTCAGACCCACATAGGATCTAAGTACATCATCAGACCCACACATGATCCTAGTATATCTTGAGACCCACAAAGGATCCTAGTACATCATCAGACCCACAAAAGATCCTAGTACATCATCAGACCCACACAGGATCCTAGTACATCTTCAAACCCACACAGGATCCTAGTATATCATCAGACCCACACAGGATCCTAGAGTAGTCCCACATGGATTCCTAGAGAGGGTCCTTGTGGTATCCTCAAATACGGACCCACGAAGGATCACTTTCTCATGTTACAGCCAGCTACAGGGTTCTCACACTATGCTCGATTGTCTCCGGGAGGGGGGGTCTGATGCTCAAGACACTGGTCGATACTCCAACTTCCACGAAGTACCATGAAGAAGTATCCCAAAGGACCTCTATGTAATAGGCATATCAATGCAATAAACAGTGCGTCAATTAGATGCTCGGTCTGTAAGTTATTATCCTTTTAGTCCTGAGGGCCCGGTTAGATTCGTACTCGATCCAACCTGATGATACCCCAATTTTATCCAAATATCATGTGGGGTATACCAAAATGTCAATCTCACTCCAAGGATTCTAGCGCCGCAGATGGTTCATCCAACGGACCCCCGTAGCTTATGTTATTGGTGAAAGAACCTATAGAGTCGAAACTAGTCTGGGTCCGGTCCAACTCGGTCGGACCAACCTGGCCCGCCCATTTTGACACGGCCCACTAGGTCCAGCCCAATCCGCCGACGTAGCCCAGCCTACTGGGTCTGGCCCAGCCCGCTGGGTCCAGCCCGGCCTGGCCACATTCGGGGTGGAGTCGTGCGCCCCTCACTCTCGAACACCGAACATGCAAAGTAGTTCTGTCGTAAGTAGCACACGGGACCCGCCATGGGTCCCGCTCGGTCCCGCTCGGCCAGTTGAAACGGTCGGCCCTTTCTCCACCTGGAGGTGCGTCGTGTGACGCCCCGCCCCTCCACGGTCGGCCGAACACTGTCCGACTTCCACCATCCGCCGCGGCCCTTGCTCGCCAAGTGGCGCAGACGCATGCCGCCGCCCCATCATGCAGTTGGCCTCCCCTGGCCGCCTCCCTTGCTCCGACGTGGCTGATGGGCCATTGCCCTTCTCTGGTGGCTTGGTTGTGCCGCTGCTGTCTTCAAAGCAGGCCGTAGTGCCGACCGCCTTTCCCGAGCCCCACCAGAGTCGGTCTCCATCCCTCTCCACTGAGAAGAACACAAAATGAACCACAATATTTTCAGAGGGGGTTGGCCATGTTCGCTTTTCCCATACCCTCAGCATTAGAGCAATAGAAAGCGGCTCAAGGAAGGTGATTCAACATGGAAAAAAATTAACGTTGATCAATCGAAAACACACCCCTATCTCGGAGGTTTGTTGACGTCGATGAGGAGGGAAGGGCGGGCATCGATTCTTCATCATTAAAGACTCCCCACATTGGAGGTGGCACATTCCTTGTTAGAGAAGATGGCGTGCTCCTCATTGGAGAAGATGGTTTGTTCCTCATTGGAGAAGATGGCGCGTTCATCATTTGAGGATGAGTTTTTCCAAGAGATCTCTCCAAGACTCCCTTTCACCAATGATTTCTCCCAATAAAAAAGAGGATCCCACCCAAATAAAATATGTTTTTCCATTTTAAAATTGTTGGCACAAATTAAGTTGGCTTCATTAATCAATGGATGAGGCATAATTAATGTCAAGGAAACCTAATGTCACCTCCCCTATTAAATAGAGAGTTCAAGATTCGGGTGGTCCCCACCTTTAAGAAATCAATTTTGGGGGTTTAGGCTTGGGTGGCTCCCACCATAGAACATTTAATTTGGAGGATAAGAATAAAATAAAATTTATTCTATAATTTATTTTTATTCCATGAAAAACATGAAAACTAACTTTCACCCTCGACCAACTATCGTGGAGGTGAAAGTATCCTTAAGAAAATACTGGCACTGGGAGTTCGGCAGTGTCCTATGATTTCAATTCCATGCATCAGTTCAAAATTTACAAAAACCTACTCGCACATTTACTGAACGTACATGAAAAAAAGTTCAAAAATTCATTCTGGGCACTCCGAGCCTCAGAATCACATGCCGTCAATTTTCGAGGTCTCGTAAAATTCCCATGTAATTAAAAAAATTACATGGAATTTCCATGTATTTATAAAAATAATAAAAAAATACGTTTAATAAATTTCTCATTTGATTTGGAGTATTATTTTTATGAGTCCACATAAAAAACTATACAAATACACAAGCTTGGTTTTCCATTCGAAGTGGAACTTTACATCTATACTCCATCCCATTAAAGGTTATATGTTACAACCATTATCGATCACATTCAACTAACACACAATTGTTTATGCCAAAATAATGAAATTCATTTGAATTAAAATATTTATTTCTCTTTAATGTGTTTTATGAAATACATTAAAATTGAAAAACTAAACCGTAAATTTAAAATCATCATTCTTGAATTATAAGAAGATCGATTTTACAAAAACCAATCACCTTTCCACAATTTCATAGACACTAAAAAACATTTTTATCAATATTAACTCCAAGATTACAAAATAATTTCAAGAATATAATTTAACTTGAACTGTGGATTTAAGTTCTAAATCAAGTTGAGTCAAGAGAGAAGCCACTTACCTCTCAACAATTTAAAAAAATTAGGAATAGAACAAATCAAATTACCATCACTGGATAAAATATGATTTAATCATAAAATCATTCATGACACAGAAATTTATCTGTAATGGAATAGATATTTAATTTTAAGAGAGATAAGAAATTTAGATTGAAGAAGAACAAAAAATAAGAGGCACTTACTAATATATTCGATCCTCTAACATACTTTGATTCACCTTCGATTTGTTCATGGACCAAAGCGTAAAATCTATCATGAATTGGGAGAAAAGGAATTTTGTTATGGGAGAATTATGGGTTAAATATGGGATTAATGGGATAATTCATATTAGATCTATTTTTTAAAGAGGACCACCTATATTCCATATGATTTACCAAAATATACACCAACCATGTGGTGCTACTGTCTTAATTCTACATATCACATGGTTGGATCACAATATTTTCCAAATCATTCACCAAAAAATAATTTATCTATATTTCAATACTGAAGGTTTCTCCTAGAAATTCTCATGGATTGGATAAATTGTGAATTAATCATGTGCTTTCCTAGTTCCCACTTTCTTCCATTTCCTTATTTCATGGAGATGTTTCACGGTTTATACTAACTATGCAAAAACCATTAACCTTCATAAATTCCTCCAAAATGATCCAAAACATCTTGAGACCTCTAGAAACATAACCATGATATTATATATACTTAATATATATGACTAAAGGTGAATGTACTTGAAGCCATGGGTGCTAAATTGTCCCCAACATTGGATATTCATTCCATATAAAGTAGAAAATCATTATTGTCCAGAAATATTTCTACCCATTGCAGCTACATTTAATTCCCATGATGAAACATTTCTTCCCAAATCTATACATGTTTCCATAAAAAGTGAAATAAAAAGATAATTTTCATATGAAATATCTTCTCATTCCTATCTAAAATCTATACTAGAACATGAATCAATAGAGTATCCTGATGTGGGTCACTGTGATCCCATCGAATTACATGGTTAGAATCATGTTTGTAATTTTTAAACTAAGATAAATGAAAGAAAATGAGTATCGACTTGAACCATGAAAGAAAACATAAATTATATTCAGCATCACTAAATCATTAAAGTATCCCAAAATGTAATCTTTTTCAGGTATATAACTTAATCTACATACCAAAACGATGATGCCCAAGCCTTAAATAGATTCTCACAAAGACATGATCACCCACATCAAATGAAAAAAGTCATCAATGATGATATTAATATGAATTTTATAGACTCTGAGACATCTACACACTCTTTCTAATCAATTAAATTGTCTACATTTTCTTTTTCATAATGATAGATCAAGTTGGTTATATCCCACATGTTTCCACCAAAAAAAATTTCAATAAAAACAGCCCCCATAAAATGCTTCAAAGGGATCATTATGCATTGAAACCCAATAATTATTATTATATGATAACTTCGTTAATAGTAAATTATCTTCCCATTAACCAATGAAATCATCTACATAATCCCTAAGAATTCCCTTCATCATTTTTATTGTATTTTTAGATTCTACAACTGTTTGGGGATGATGATTTATACTCATAGTATAATTTGATCTAAGTTTATTCTACAAAGATTTAAATAAAATGAAATGTAAAGATAGGTTCATTATTTGATTCTATTAGTAATGGAACACTTTCCATCATTAAAATTTCATGAATGTATATTTTTTCAAAATTCTTCCACTAAAATAGTTTCAAAAACATTGATGAAATGAGTTGAATTTGTGAGGTGGTCCGCAATCAACCATATGAAATTGTGTTTCTTAACCGTACATGCTAGACCTCTTAAAACTCCATGGTTATATAGTCCTATTTAATCATTGGAATCAGGGAAGACATTAAAAAACATGTTGGTATTTGATGAATTAAATTGACTTGCTGATAGGTAAGGCATCCGGGGACACACTCTGGTATAAATATTTTCATTAAAGTCCACCAAAACTATGAATTCAATTATTTATACATATTTTTTATCCCATGGTGAACAACACATCTCAAATAGTGGTAGAAACTAATATGTTTTTTTTTCTAAAAATCCAATGGTATGACCATATGATCTATAAACCCCAACATTAAATTCTGATCATGCATCCATCCCTAAATGGTCGCCCCACCATTTATTTCTGACATAATAACAACACATGTAGGTTAAAATTTATGTTTCATTATAATTTGTTTTACCAAATCAAGAACTAATGAAACTATAAATAAAATTCAACATTACCTTTGTTTGTTCATTCTAGTTGCATATTTTCAATAATTGAAATCAGTTTTCACTAAACTAAATCCTCTTTAGCCAACAAAGAATATCAATTCCACCATAATGAATCCATCATAGAGATCCATTTACCTAGTGTTTACATCAAGTTGAATTCAAACATCACCATATCCTCTATCTATCTATATTGTCTTAAATTAAATTCTATTTATGAGAAAATTTGTTTCAAACTCTTATGATCTATAAAGATGATGATTTTTTTTGCAAATGATTTAATGACACTAGGGCTTTAAGAATGGCCACAACAATGAATTCCAAATCAAGTATGGGGTTGTTATTCTCATGAAATCATAACAATCCAAAACTATAGACTACAATATGTTCTCCCTGCATGATAAAACATCCCAAATGATATCATAATTCATTGTAATGTACTAAAAAGTATAGTATAAACTCTAGAAACAAATGATTATGTGATAATTTAAGCCTAACCTGATGTTATTGAATGTATTTCCTCTATTGATCATTCCATCGGAATAAAATAGCTTTCATCATCAAAGATGTCAATAGTGAGTTCCACTATGAAAAAACTCATAAAAAGAGTCTATACTATCCTGATAAGCTAAGGAAACTATATATCTCCAAGAAATTCATCAATGGTTTCCAATAGATAACAAATTTTATCCTTACTAGATCTACATATACACCTTTTTTTAAATGACATGGCTAAGGAAATGTACATCTTGTATCCCAAAATGACACTTTGATAACTGAGCATACAAATGAAGCTTCTGAAAGATACCCAACTCAGATGTTTAGGGTTTCTCATTATCTACATTTTCATAGAATACACAAGTATGTCATCAATGAACACCACTAAAAATGAATCCAGATATCTCTGAAATATTAGATTCCTAAATTCAATAAATATTTTTCATGATTTTTCATGTCCAAATGGAATAACGACATACTCATAATGGAAATATCCTCTTATGAATGTGTTCATTAGAATAATATCCTTACCAAATCATAATTGGTGATATATCGAATGTAATTCAATTTTAGTGAACCATTGGGATCTCATCAATTAACCAAATAAGTCATCAATGCATTGAATATGATATAGATTTTTTATTGTAGATTTTTTAATCATAAGACCATTAATAAAAATTGTAATATTTTTTATTGTCTTCTTCACAAAAAGAAATGGTGATGTCCATAGGGATGCACATAGTCAAATGAACCCTTTACTTTCAAACTCCTCCAAATGAACATTAAATATCATCAATTCAATTGGTTCCATTTGATAAGAACAAATTAATATAGTACCTATCCATAGTATGTGATCAATATTAAACAAAACTTCTATTTTGAGCAGAAACCCTGAGAATGGTTTTGGGAAATTTCATGAAACATGTCAAAAATAGTAGAAAATTCATTATTCTTGGTATCATCAACAGATTCCAAGGTAATTCCCTTCAACAGATAAGAGACTGTCTAACCACCAGTAAAGAAATCCGTTTACCGACAATTACACCCCAATCTCATTTAATGATATTCTAAACACAATCAAAATATGTGAATCAAACCATTTAGGAACAAGAGTCAATTTTGGGCCTTGAAAAATGTAAACCAATCCATTAAAAAATTATGTCATATACCTTAATTTTAATGATAGAGAAATTAATAATAAACATATCCCCATCTATAGTTATGAAACAAGATTAACACATGTAGGATCGAAACTCCCATTAAAGAGAGTATTTTTTGCTTCAAAATAGAAAAAATCATCTCAACATAAAAAACCCATGATATTAATGAAAATTTGAAGAAATAAACGAGTGGTAAATTCTCATATCTAACACATAATTCATAAGGGAATATTTCCAAAGAATAGTTCCAATCACTGTCGAAGGACCATATTTATCATCTATGACTATTTTCTCATCTCCATACAATTTGTTTCTCATTAAACTTCTCTATTTTTTACCCTATTGAGATTTCACGGGTTGAGGAGTAATGGTGTTACTAGAATAACTGTTTCTTGTTCTATTATGGGGATCAACTTCATTATACTACAGCCATCCCATTGAATAATATGATCCATGAGAAGCATGATATGTGTCTCTAGCACTCGACCATGGAGAACTAGGAAAATACTGTTGAAGATATCATATCTTGATGTAATTGTGACATTATCTTGGTGGTGTCATACAATCTCATTTCATTTAATTTAGTGAACCACACTAAAAACATACCAGTATACTTTTTTATCTAGGAGAATGATTTATTGATCCCGTCATATGATTCTTTGGTGTCCCTCAACACTAGAAGTAGGTGTCCCTCTTCTGCTTATTCCCATCATTCGAGTTCCCACATGTTCCTATGTGAATCAAAATGCTATTTACAATCATATTTCCCATGATATTCCATTATTCTACATTCACTCTATTGAATATATCTGTATAAACAATTATACGAAGGGAAAAAATCTTTTATAGAATATCCAGCCTTGATCTTGACAGAAAAAATGTGTTCCTTCAAGGATGCACTTAGAATGAATTTTGGGGAAAATAATATTGAACTCATAAATTTATCCACATACTCAGTAATCTATAGAGTCTATTTCATCAAACTAATGATGTTTACTTTTTAAATCTAAATGTGTAACGATTGAATTTCTTGTTAAAAATTTCTTCTAAATCCTATCATGCCAAGCCTTAGTCTAATTGGCCAAAATTTATAATTCAAACCATTGGTATTTGAAATCATCCATGTCATATTTTCCAAAATTTCATTTAACTCTACTAGTTTACTAAGGAAATCAATGAACTAATTCATCTTAATCAAATATACATATAAATTTCTTTCTCAAAATACCCCTTGATGTATGGGTGGATTATTCATTGGGAACTTAACCAAATGGTCCACTTGATGCAGTTAATAATTTTTTTACCTTTATCATTTTTTTAAAGCATGGAAAATTATTTGAATGAGATATTGGATCAGCTATAGATCAGGTAAAACTACATTTTTAGCAGCCTATTCTGATTGGTTTCTACAATTCCTACCTAGTTTCATTCACTTAAAATGGAATAAACCCCTATTTAATCTCACTCGTTATAAATTGTAGGTTTATTAATGTAAATTAGTTTCATCAATAACTATTACATCCTAGATTTCCAAATTAAACCATCATCAAAATATCAACCATTTTTTAAAATATTTTCATAATTTTATTAAAATAAAAACATTTTTCCCATTTTTAAAAAACACAATTTTTGTCTATTAGATAAACCATATATATTAAAATAAAAAATTCAGTCCAATTAGGAGTTATTACTATCAATTAATTTTATGAAACTCTCATCATCTAAAACCATCAAAATGATTTGAAAACTCACCTATATGTGTATAAAAACCCAAATGTAGCCCAACACCCCGGTAACTTCAAGTTCAACATAAAGAGGTTAGATACTCATTTATGGAGCTCTATATTTAATTCTTCATCAATCATACTCCTTTCATCCATCCCAATATATAGAATGATATAGTTTTTAACTCCATTATTAAAAAAAATATGTCTATTTTTTATGTCCAAGATTCAAAAAAATTATACACATTATCTCAAAAACTATTTAGACTAGACAAAATTAATACCATTTGAGTCAAAAATATATTTGGACCAATAACAAATGATACCATATATTATTTTAATTATGTAAAAAACAAATAAAATTTATAATATTTCACCACCAATCGATGGATTGAGATGTGACAGGGGAGCTACTATGCTTTACGTGACATCCAAAATACACCAATGAATGGAAATAAATACCAAAGGCCTCAAGAACATTTATTGGATGATTTTACCTCTGGTAAATGAGACATCTAAACCCAAGTAAGTACAACCAAACAAAACATTATATGATAACCAAACCAAATAATCATATCAGAATGAAATAATAAAAAAAAGGCATACTCAAGGGGACAAAAATGGCCTCAAACTCATAACATCTAGCATGAAAACAACCAAAAATTCCCTACACACTCCAACATCATACACCACATGGAAAGCCATTTTATCATGAAGTATCAATAATGAACTAAGATTCCTTGAAATTATCTATAACTCAATAGATAAAATCTATTAATTCACAATATTTCCCAAGAAAAGGGTGATTCTAAACTCAATTGGTTTTCCATAATTACTTCTTGACTCATGCCATTTGGAAGATACTTATTATCACATTTTGTAAAAATGATTTAAATAGATAAAATAATTTAAATCAAACCTAAATAATATATTGCCAAGGAAATGTTCAAAAAATCCTTTAAATACTTTCTCATTTGATTTGGGGTATTCTATTCTGGTTCCACACACACAACCCCCCCCCCCCCCCCACAAATACACACACAAGCTTGTTGTTACCATTGATCGTAGAACATCACATCCATAACCCATCCCATTGATGGTGGTACTACATGACTATTATCTATCCCATCCAACTCAAGAAAGATTTTATATGCCAATATCATTCCAATTAATTTGAATCATAAAAATTATTTCTCTATAAATTATTTAAACAAATACATTAAATACATAAATCAAAAAAAATAATTTCAAAATAGTCATTTTAAAATTATAAAAAATGGGTTTTTTGAAAACCATTAATCTTTCCATATTTTCCAAGCAAAATAAATAAACTTGTTTTTTATAAATAATCAGACCATGATTTCCCAAAAATTAAAATAAATTAATTTAACTAAAAATAATTATTCAACTTTTAATTAAATTGGATTCAAAATAGAAGACACCTACCTCTCAAATTTTGGTGAAAATCAATAATGAATCAAAAAAACATAAAGATTTGATTAAAACTCATGTTCCCTTCACAAGATCAAGCATGTAAGATCCTAGTTTTATATTTCAAGTATTAATCCTTTTTAATATTCTTGTAAAACCTTGTTGAGGTTTTTATATCATAAATATGATATTATGCCTTTATAATGGTTGGATTTTTTTCAAATGAAGGTAGTTGGGGGGATGAAGGTTGGATGAAAATTACACAACATGTATTTGGAATAAA
The DNA here is from genome assembly GCA_963277665.1 of Viscum album. Lineage (NCBI taxonomy): Eukaryota > Viridiplantae > Streptophyta > Magnoliopsida > Santalales > Viscaceae > Viscum > Viscum album. The sequence continues at coordinate 538,808,828 of OY728142.1, read as the reverse complement.
CTATGTGTATTAAATACATGACATGTATTGGTCTAGGCATAAAAATTAAAAACCTATACTGAACATTCCCTAAAAAGGAAATCTTGAGAATTACACAAAAAGTAATGCATTTACATGTTATGTAAATGTGGTGATTTTTTTTAATGGGGATGAACCACAATCTATATCTTACCCTATCTCCTCTCTTTGCCTCACATAATAGGATCTTTCTTACTTTTTTTCTCTATGTTATCCTAAATCTACGTTTCAAAGTCTTTTTCTTTTGTATGAACATGGAATCAAGAAATTTTTTTCTTATTGGATAGCCACTGGTCATCTCTCTACTCCATATGATTCTTTTTCATTTGTCTCTCTATATAGGACATTATTTTGATATAGGCTCATATTACCTATTTTTTGAGGGATTCTCCCTTCATTAATTTTTATTTCGTTTAGGGCATATTGTGGTATTATACTAGATAATGAGTGTACTACAAGAATATGTTTACTGGTCAATAATTTTTTTGTGAAATTACGGTCATTTATGAATTTCATTTGTTGTGTGGATGCCAATTTAATTAGGCACTTCCCCTTAAATTCATCTTATTTAAATCAAATTTTCCTGATGATATTATATAGACCTAATGATTTTACATGATACCATTGGAGGTATAGAAATCACCATGGACAAACCATTTAGATTTTGTTATTAATTTATTCCCATGTAACCCATTTCATGTTCTTATGCGACACCATTTGGGTGCTTCAAACATGACCTATGATAAGGTAAGTTTTATTACATCATTAAATGAACCCTTTAATGGATAAATAGAAAATACATTTATCGATATTACTTGTTATATTTTATTTATAAATTTTATTGTATTGGTTTCATGCCTTATACCCTATTTCATAACTAATAAAAGGTAATGGAATGAAACTATTAAATGCTTATAAATTAGAGTGATAAATGTTTTCATCGCCTTGATTAAACATTCCATATTTCGGAAAGGTAATGGGATTAATTTAATGATGTATTAAATTGAATGATTATTAAATTTAATGAGTATTAAATTGACTAATATTGAATAATGACATATGTATAAGGTTCCTTTTACATTTGAACCTTTTTTCTTTTATATATATGGTCAGACTTGAGCCAACCTTGGATTCTTAGGGGAATTCCTTGAGCATGCATAAGAAACCATTTTGATTCAAGGAGTTGCTTCCAAGGATGATAACCAACATAGAACATGGACCTTTTATATTATTAAATTCATAGAATGATTCCATAGGATACCATAACTATATATTTGAATATTATAATGACCTAGATACAATACATAGATTCATCTTGAAGTCCTCAAACATGTAGCGTTAGGGATTCTTCCCATTGGGATAAGTCATTATTAGCTCCAGATTATGATGGATGAGTTCTATGGAATCATATCAACTCATTATATATGGAATTCATTGGTAATTCCCCTTATATTACAATAATAACCCTTATAGCATGATTGTATGTGATACTATTCGGAGTTGGCTCAACCCTTGTGGTCAAGGATGACTTGGCTACACCTTGACTCCTATGAAATCATTATATCCTATTATATTACTGTAGATACCTTTAATATAAATGATATACTTATTAGAAACTGAATTTTAATAATTTTAAAAATTAAATGATCACATTTTAAGATATATTACCAACAAAGTGTGAAGTAGGTGTTAGTTTTTTTGTTATAGAGTATCCTTAATTTTATATATACCACTACTGAAAAATTTATATATCCCAATAGTTTGAAACTATTGGTATAGACCCTAAAACCGAAGGGATAGCCTATCCCAACTATTCCAGGAACTGTTTCCATCTCTGGCGTTGTAATAGGCCTTTATCAACGATTTTATCGGAACCGTTGGTTTAGGTATGTTTACACATACTCTATTCCAACAATTTCAATGAAACTATTGAGAGATATATATATATATGGTTTATTTATATTTGGTGTATATACTACCAATAAAAACAATTTTATCATGTTCCAATGCTTAATGTAAACCATTGATATATATTTATTACCAACGATTTAGTAAAACCACTACAATAGGCCTGAGTTTTATAAGCCTGTACCAATAGTTTTTCAAATCGTTGGTAAATTATCACAGTACTATACTAATCACAGCACTGGTACTTCCTCCAGTACCAGTACTACATCCAAAATAATTATACAAATAGTAACAGTATTCCAGCTCTAGTACAACCTCCAATAGAATTATTAAAATATACCGATAACATCCCATGATTCCAGCAGCTGTAATACCTCAAATAGAATTATAAAAATAACTCCAATATCAACAGACAATATTTTCCCTCATAATTATAATAAAAATAGTATCACCCAATAAAAAATAGTTTCACTCTTTGGAATAAAATTGGTCAAAAAACTTGTATACTGGGAGAGGTTAACAAAAAGATCTTACCTTTTCCCAATTTACTATCAGTCATCAGAATTAGAAAAAAATAGTAGTCTTTAGAAATATAAAAATAGTAGCAGTCTTCAGAATTATATTTGTAGATGTTAACAAACATATACATTGGTAGAGGTCATATAAAAATAGGAGAATAAAAAGTAATATCACATAATAAAAGATAAAAAACATGTATACTTGTAGAGGTCTTATTCCTAGTACATGGAGAAAATGAAGTAAAAGATCATAACTTTTCCCATTTTAATAGATGTCCTTAGTACTATAAGAGACACATTTCCAATATCAAGAATAAGGTACACTACCTCAACCCTATAAAAATAGGAGTCATTCGTGATTCTTAAACTATATTGATCACATCTTGGATCAAAAACCCCATCCCCCATGACTGAACTAGCTGGACCCTCTACACTTACCAGTAACGTAGCCTTCCTTCCACAGTTACCTACCATTCATCGTCCAAATTCCTGGCCTCTATAAAATAAAATGTACATAATTTAAACCATAAACTTCAATTACATTGCAGACAATACAATGTATTGAATTCAAACCTTCAATTGTAATGTGACCCCTTTAAATTTCAATTATGTTCAATTTCAAATTATTAGTCTCATAAGAATATTTTATTTCACAAAAAAATTCTGACCATTCAGATTCAGATACCTAATAAGCCTAATTACCATTTCATATTTCATTATTTCATTATTTCATTATTCCATTATTCCATTTTTTCAATTCCATACAAATTATCTAACCACAATATTAGTGACCCATGTCTACCAATTTCCAAGTTACAGGATTATATAAACAAATATTTCATTTCATTTATTGGATTATAGATTCGTATATTTCGTGTTCTAATGAAACATGAATGGTGGGGAAACATATCATGTGGCTAGAAGTGTAGGTATCATTCACCAAAGGACTTGACAGGATCTATGGGAGGTCTATGAATGATTATATGAAAAAAAAATAATTAAATTTTCATTAGGAGAGTTCTCACACATGGTGTGTTGGTACATTCACATATGATTCACATAATTGATAACAAAAACTGCACATAAAGTTTTTTTATAACACCTACCTCAGAAATATTAAAGAATGATAAAAAGATCAATCATTCGGATAATTGTAAAATGTCACAACATCATATGGACTATGATAGACTCATCATAATACATATGGAAGAAAATTATATGTGAAGAAAAACAAAAGGATTTCACAAATTCCATAAAATACATTTCGATTCAAGATGTCCAGATGGAAAAAAACATCAAGGAACCAAGAGAAAAATTATTAGAAGTTGATGAATCTATGGAGAACCCTTATATAATTTTAATCATAAATTAGGTTAAAATTAAGGGAATTATGAAATTTAATGTTTTTTAGGGAAACAAATAATTTGAACCCTATAATTCAATACCTTGAACAACACCATAAGCTAGCCAATAGTTTCTTCCAGAATGACTAAATGCCTAGAAACCCCACCTATGTGAATCTATTCTCAACTGGAAAACCAGTGGGTCTCAATATCAAGCTAATAGAATTCATTAAATACACTATAAAGAATTCATAATAACACCAATTCAGAATAACACCAATACACTCAACCGAATACCCCACTAGAAACCACATCACCCTGAAAAAAAACATCTCCATAAATTCAACACTTGAAAATATGATCCAAATAGTGATGAAACTTTATTTCTATCATTGGGAAATTAATGAACCAATCATTATATGATATTGATTCAATTTTAATGGATAGAAATATATAGTTTTGGGCCAATTATGTTTCTCAAAAATGGGGTCTCATTAGATCTAAAATTATAATTTGAATAGACAGATTATATTGATTTGGGTCGTTTATCTATAAGGTGACATCCTACATTTAGAAACAAGGAACCTATGATTATTAATGAATATCTAGTTGACATGAGCCATGATGAACATTGATAAAAGTAAAAATATCAATCCATATGATGCATGAACTATTCTATTATGTCTCTCAAATGACAGAATATATTCTTAGGTCAAGTAATAAATTATTAGAGTCTTGATTAAGGAATATATTATCTTACCTTACTTATGTAGAGTTTTGTGGTCTATTAATGAATCTCAAAACAGTCCAAAAGTTTTACAGATAGAAAAAAATAATCATAAAAAAGAACACACCACAACACCAAATGACAACTTTAATGCTCCATCATTCCAAACAAGTTTTTTTTCAATCATCCAATTAATTCCTTGAAGTGTGTCTTTAAAATCAGTGCCAAATGACTCCATAATATACTTCAAAATCAGATGGAAATATGAAATTATATAAAATAAAAAGTGGGAAATTTAATATTTTATAAACATTTGACAGAAAAAATGGGTACAACAAGCATGATAAAGAAGGTATGAGAACAAATAAACTATATTAGAGATAACTTTTGGATGCATAAAAAAATTACATTACCTACTGATCAAATTCAGTAATGTTGTGGGAAGCCTGAACATGAGCAGAACTTTCAATTCTTCTGTATTTCAAATAAGGAAATTTCATATGAAAGACTCCACTAAGATCCCCAGTATAAGATGGACCAAACAAAAACCATGGATTTTCAAACCTGGCATTCAATTTCACAGACATGGATTTCTAAAAATGATTTTTGAATTAGATAAAATACTTTATAATGGTAACACGTATAAAATAAAAAATAATAATAAGGCCCACAAACCTTATTTTAATTTATGTTTTTTTAACATATATCTAGTTATCCTCGATGCACATGAGTATCTGCATCATTAAAATGATCTCATATTTAATTTCTAAATAAATATAAACCAATATATAAAATCAATATAATCAATGTAAATATAATCTAGGAGAACCAAAATTATGAAATCCAATGCATCATGGTATAGACAGATCATAGATGACTCTACCCCCCTCCCACCCCTAAGAAAATAGTTCAAATTTCACACAGAAAACCCAAGGGTCACATGGTTTTGAAACTCACATTACACATACATGAACTTATCCAAATCTTGTTTCCATATGGATACTGAAATTTTAGACTTATATTATGATTCTATCAAAAGATAACACATCAAAAACTTTATATACTATTAAATCTATGAATAGAAATACTAAATAAGAATGTTATGTGTTGTTTTACAAATTTTTTAAAATTATTTTTGTTTCACAATTTTACTCTCCATGAACAAAAAATTAATATATAATAGAACATGAATAATCTAAAAAAATGAACAAGTTTATTTATTCGTGTTTCACAATTTTATTAACATGTAAAAGTATTTTTGTCCAACATTTTCACAAACATCAATGGAAATAATGTAAAACAACACATCACACATTGTGTGAATTATCAATAATTATTATTATATATAAAAATATGTTTCAAGCAACAATATGGGTGGGTTAATCCATCGACCCAAGAATTAGAGCTACACAATGACTTCTTCACTTCATTTCTATCATCTTCTTCTCCCTTATTTTCTATAAATCTGGTATGCTGAAGTTGGTTTCACTAATGGAATATTTATATTTTCTCTCTATCAACTTGGAGGTTTCATTGAGTAATTTCTAGATAGAGAATAAAGGAGGAAGAAATTATTATATAGGAACTCAAAAAATAATATTTGAAGTAGGTTCAACAGTTATAGATCAAAAAGTGCTCAAGGTAGCATAACCAAGCTAGTTGGGCTTCAAGAGGAGAGGTAGGGAACCAACAGACATTGAAATAATGTTTCAAAGTGGTAAAATGATATGAAAAACATACACATTTAAAGGTATAAAAATTAATTGACTCCATGAACTCTATACATACTCATCAATATATCTTTGGATAGTTGTCAACATCGATCTTTTGTATCCACAAAATAAGTTCCCATGAAGACTTTATAATTCTCTTGAAACCTTGAACATAATACAATAGGGTGATGTGAAGTAATATGTTAAAGATAATATATAAAAAACATATAATGTGGCATAAAACCAAACAATGAGAACTCACCACACTCTTCTCTTTGGATTTCTCAAGAGAAAACCTCTATGCTTTTAAATATCTGCAAGAATGGAACTGCAAGGAATTAACAGACAGTATTGCAAGAAAGATGTAGGTTGAACTAGAGGCAAAGTATGTATAAGATTAAGGAAAGTATTGTTATTATTTTGGAATACCTAGGAAAAAAATTAATAAGAGAAATAATATATGATATAAGTGATGAAAAATATCTATTTGTAGCACTGGATTCAAAATTGTAGGACTGGGAAATCATATTTGACAATTAAATGGAAAACATTACTTGATGATACATTTGTTTGTTTCTTTTATTTTTGGATTTATATTCCATCAGAATCTCATTAGGTGAATATCATCATTCTCAATTAATTATTTCCAAAAAATAAAAAATACTTGAAAATTGTGTGAATAATGTTATCTTTCTCAATTAACCAAACAACAACATAAAGAGGGTGTGTATTGAAGAATAAATAAAACTCAATTTCTATCCCACATAGTAATAATAGTTTATTGGATGACACAATTTCTAATCAAATTGAATATATCATATCAAGATAGATTAAAAAATAAAAATGTACTATAAAAAATTAAATACTAGAACATAGAAACATAATAGTTAAATCTAATTCAAATTTTTATTGCAAGTGCCATATTTTTTTCACCATTTTCAATTGATTCAGTATCAAAGAAAAAATTCTTATCTCTATACTATAAAGGAAATATTGGTAAGGTAAACCATAATGGGCCATGGTACCATGTCCATGATAGAGTGGTATGTGTCATTATAGTTAAACTATACAATGATAATGTTATCATCCAATATTTAGCTAGAATCTAACATAAAATTCATTTTTTACATCCTTTTAAACATAAATGTATTAATTCCAATTATCATTAATATAGTGGAGTTATTTTTTAATGATCCACTATTGTGTCATGATTTTCTCCTATAATCACATCCATAATTAAGATTTGAACCAAGTGTCTCTTTATGAAGTGACCACATATAATACCTCGTACAATAATAGAATATAAATTATTTACAAGCATCAAAATCCATCTAATTAACTCAAACTATGAATAGGGACACAAAATTATTACATGATTTAGTTTCAAAACTACCAAACTCTTTACTATGATTGGTATGATGTGCTAATAAAAGTTTCTCCAATATAAGCCCAATCGGATACTCTATACAATCTTCTCTATAATAGATAAGATTATACTTTTTATTTTCCAAGATGAGGAGAGTATCATGTGCTCACCTATTCATGATTCATAACTAGAGATGATTTCATTATATCTCCATATCTATTAAATATCACTAGATTAGATATATAGAAATTATAGAAGATTAGAATAGCGGTATAATGTCATTTTGAATATCAAATATTTTCGACTACATATGAAAACTAAAAGGGTAAAATATATTTATAGTTTACTACTAGAGACTAACAAGATTTATAAATAAAAAAATGTTAATATTAAGAGAGATTGTAACACCCGATACTTTTATGTTATATAAATCATCAAATGAATCTTTTTCTACACAACACTTGCTTCGCTTGCTTTACACGAAATCGCAACCTTCCTTGATAGCTTGCGTCGTACGCAATACCGAGTTTCACTAAACAACGATATGCTATTAAAATATTATTAAAACTAGCCGTTATGAATAGTAATAACCACTTTTTGAAATTTTATAAATTTTATTTTTGAAAATGGACTTCATTTTTGGATTCGGAATATCGAAATTAGCCTAGGGTGAAACTTTGGTATTTTTCTGAAAACTTTCAATTTTTTAGGAATAGTGAAACCACTAAGTGGTAGTTAAAAAACTGAATTTTTCATAAAACATAATTTTACCGCTTCTGTGAGTGGAATTTATAAAATACAAGAGACACGGTTGATGTCAGTAAGTAAAATGTGGTTCAATGAGATGAAAATAATTTTTTTGGTGAATAGTAACTTTTTACTTTTTTTTACCACGGTTAAAAGTAAATAGGGTAATTAAGGGTAAATATGATATTATTATTACCCTAACACATGTCCTAATTCTATTGGATGAGTTTAATTCAACCAAAAACAAACTTAGGAATAAAATATGACCATTTAGGCCCACTTGGATTAGATTAGGACATTTATTATTAATTTATTTAAAGAAGGGTTAAAATAGTTAAAATCAATGTTTAATAAGTAAATAATTTTTAATATAAGGTTATACATAAGATAAATTCGACTATAAATATTCATTAGAAAGCTAAAAATATTTCCTACATAATGATATTTTATTTGTAATTTTTAGACATTAAATAATTTAATTTATTTATGACACAATGATGATGCAGTAATTATCTTATTAATGAAATATTGACATAATTGATGTTATAAACACCAAAATAAATGTAATTTGAGACTTTTTATAAATTACACTAATTTTATAGGTTAATATGACATGTTAGTATTGATTTAATTAACTTGGTTCGAACTAATAATTCTGTTATGATTTTCAAAAAAAATCAATTACTAAATAGTGTCAAAATTGACATAAAATAGTTTTTAAAACAAATATTATATTAGTAATTGTTATTCCTAAAAATATAAGGATCAGCCAAATGACTTAGATAAGGCTATATATATTAATAATAAATAACTTTGGGTTCGTTTGTCTTCTTATAGTAAGTTTATTAACCTTATAGTATAAGAACACAAGAAGACACGGTAAAAGCAAACTTATTTAACTTAATGATAAATCTAAATGATAAGGTTAAAATAGGAACCTAAACTTGTCTAAATTATATTGTATGAGAGTATTTAGACCCATCCCCACCTTATCCTCTAAATAAATTAATTTTGAGCTATTTAAAACCGAACTTGACTTTATAATAAAATAATATTTTTAGTTATTCCAAAGGTGCCCCTCTCCTCCCTTATAAAAGGGCACCTCCTCCCTCTCTTCCTCAAACCACTTTGAGCCTTAAAGCTCGGCCAAACCCTGCCATTTTCTCCTCTAAACTTCCCTAGAGACATCCTAGAGGTCCTGGTATTCTTCAAAGACCAATTTTAGTTCCCTAAAAGAAGCTCTCAAAGAAGCACTTCAAAGAAGAGGTAATGTCTGTTACCGATTCTTTCATCTTTATTTCTTCTTCCACTTCTTCTTATTTAGTTGTTTCATTATGAAGTAATTACATAATTATCACTCATATACTGATATGTTATTATATGTATGAAACAACCCTATTTCACCATCTATCCATCCTACGGAAAAAGAAATCACTGCGCGTGCGTACGTACGGAATACCGTCTCCACGCCGTGGTGTAATCTATTTTCCACCACCACCTTACTTGGATGGGTATAATGGTGTAAATAATGACTATATATGACTATTATAAAGTGATATTGATTCTGAAATAGTATACATACACTCCAATACAATTCCATGATCATAGGAACGATATCATCACTCGTGCGTACGTATGGAATACTGTCTCCACGATGTGATGCGACTCGTTCTACATGATCTTCATTTAATAATGATTATATAAATGAATAGAATGAATGAATATGATATATATTACACTAATACCATTCTGTAAATTAGGTATCTATAACCTAAAGAGAAGAATAATAATTTATTCGACAAAACACGCATAAGAACAAAACGTTATAAACACTCGAATGACAAGTAGCAATGAAATATTACTACTAAGAAGCTAAGAATATGACCATATATGATATCATAAAAATAAGAATGATTCTATAATAAGTCAATAACATTATTTAAATCATTATACAGGAGGTTCGGACACTTACCAAGCAAGTCGGGCCTAAGGTAAGGGAAATATCACAATCTCATTTTTTATCCGAGATTGTTTATACTTTGGTATTTACTGGGGTGTATTTTATCATCCAAATCCATGTTTCCTCAATATGTAATATTATTTCCATCCACCTACAATTGTTGAAATCCAATTTTACCCTTCGGTGAGTTTTTAGTAAAAGATATGAAAGGAATCTTTTGTCGTTTTTCGTACGAGGTACTTTTTGACTTTTCTGAAAAAAGTACGAGAAGAATGTTTTTTTAACTTATACGGCATGAATGGATTTTAAAAAATTATTTCCAAAAATATTCCTTTACATGTTTTCAAGTTTATTTTTAATCAACTTCTTTTAGTTTAAATTTTTATGACATGTTAAGAAAGGAAAAAATGTTTTTGAAGCATAAAGGATATTTTCCTCAAGAATGGAGTTCAAGTGTTTTATCAAAATTATTTTCCATCTAAGATAATAAAGGGTTTTGTTTTTATCCCTATTATTTCATTGATTTGATTATGTTGTGATGGAAATATTTTTTATGAATTCCTTTATCTTATATGAATTGTTTTATGATGTCGTGATGTTTAAGAATCCCATTTTTATTACATGGGTTATGAAATGATGTATGATTTATGATTTTGTGGCACATATAAGAATGGTATCATTATGAGATGGGTGGGACCTATATCTCCCTCCAATGCATTGGGTAAAGATTTTATATCTCATGAGATAGACATGGCTGGAACAGTAGTTTATACCGGTTCAGTGAAACAGGACTGAAACGATGGTGACTCGGTTCAGAAATGGTCTTTGTCCACTAAGATAGTCTTGGCAATGAGTATTGACTAATAAGAAATGATTCTCTATGATTATGTGTGTATGCCAAAAAGTTTCAGGTTTTAAGTTATGATTATTGGGATTACATTTCACTTCTATGATTTATCCCATGTTATGATATTATGATCTCTCTTGCAGGATAAGATTTCCAAAAGTTATGTTCTTATGTATATGATGTGATTTATATTTCTTTTGTTTACCCTTACTGAACATTTGAGCTCACCCTTTTGTATGTTTTATTTCCCCAGGCCAGGAAGAGGGTTATTGAGTAGAATATTCCAAAAAGGGACTCTAGATATGATGAAATAAATGGGAGGCAAAGTAGATGCTTTATGAACCAGTTGTTTATGTTTCCCAGTTTCTAAAGACACTATACCTATACGGTCCTTTCTTTGTTTTGTTATATGTTGTAATAAGTGTGCTTCAATTCTGAAGTAATAACAATGTATGTAAATTATGGGTCGTTATAGTTGGTATCAGAGGAAAGGTATAGTCAACCTTTGGAAACTAGGATGTGAAAGCCTTAGTAAGAACCCTAAGGATAAGTCTAAGCATAGAACACAATCTTAGTGTTTTAGAAATGTCCATGAATAACCTAGGATAAGACCTTAAGTGTGAAATTTTATTCTTGATTATGTGATTTTACTATTATAATTAGTGTTGCTCACACTTTTCTTCTTGGTTTTAGTCAATGGCCGGAACCCGAAGGAATCGTGTTAATGTGGAATGCGATGGGAAATGCAATGATTGTCCCCCTGAGCAACCAAAAGTTATGGGAGCTGGAATGAAAAATCTTGTAGCCATTCTCACACAACTTTCTCAAGCTATGAATCATGCAGGACTTCCAAACGAGCAAAGGAAGGAGCAACATTATATTGAATCCTTCATGAGACATCGTCCACCTTCATTCAGCGGGTCTACTGATCCATTAGTTACTGAACAATGGATTAGTACTACTGAAAAGATATTTTCAGTTATTCAATGTTCTGAGCATGATAAAGTCATCTTAGCAGTGTATCGTTTGGAAGGTGATGCTGTTCAATGGTGGAATCATATTAAGAATATGAGGAAAAGGGATGAAATTGAGTCCATGGAATGGGACGAGTTCAAGAACTTATTTTTCAATAATTACTTCCCTCATATTCTCCGAACAAAGATGGAGAAAGAGTTTCTTGAACTGAAGCAAAAGGATGATGAATCTGTTGGTACCTATGAAGCAAATTTTACAAGACTTGCAAGGTACGCTTCTGGTATTATTATCCAACCTGAGAGTAAGATCGATCGATTATTTAGTGGCTTAAAACCAAGTCTTCGAAGGGCGTTAGCCATAAGGGACTTCAATAGCTACGAGGAAATCGTTCGATGTGCTCTCAAAGTCGAGATGGAGATTGGAGTAACCCATCAGTCATATGGGTTTGATAAGAAGAGGAAAATGGAATTCAGAGGAAAATCTAAAGAGCACACTAAAAAGAAGATGAGCTTTCCCTTATGCTCAAAGTGTGGAAAGAAACATGGAGGGAGTTGTCTTAAAGGGACAAGTAAATGTTTCAAATGTGGAAAGGAAGGTCATCGGGCATTTGAATGCCGCGATGATGAGAAGAAGATGTCTAATGATGCAAACAAATTAAGGGATACACAGAATGAACCTGCTACACTTCAATGTTTCAAGTGCAAGGAGATGGGACATTATGCCAATAAATGCCCTAATCCAAGGGTTGATGATGATGGTCGACGTCAACAAAATCTTAAGTCTAAAGACAAAGGAAAGTCACATGGAATTTCTATCAGCGATGTGGAGAACGATAACGATGTGGTGAAAGGTACACTTACCATCCACTCTAAAGTAGGGAATGTTTTATTTGATTCTGGATCCACCCACTCCTTTATTTTTGAAGAATTGTCTAAGGATATCACCTTATTACCTCAACAGTTAGATGTTGAGTTAGCTGTGACAACCCCTAATGGCACAACAGTCGCATCAAAAGTTTATAATTCTTCTCCGATCGAAGTTTGTGGGAAAGTGCTTCCTGCAAATCTTGTGATCCTTCCTATAGTGGAATTTGATGTGATTCTTGGCATGGATTGGATTTCTTTATATGGATCTCATATCAATTGCCAAAGAAGGGAAGTCACATTTCATATTCTAGATCAATCTATGATCGTCTATCAATGCAAGGATGAACATAACCTTCCAGTGGAAATTTATTCCATTTTATGGGTATTGATTCCACTAAATGAAGGTTATTTATCTCAAATGGTTGGTGAGAAACTCACGATTAAGAATATGCCCATTGTACGGGAGTTTGATGATGTCTTTCCGGAGGAATTACCGGGTCTTCCACCGAATCGTGAAGTTGAGTTTTCAATAGAACTCATACCGGGTGCTTTGCCTATTTCATGGACACCTTATAGAATGGCCCCAATTGAGTTGCAGGAATTGAAGAAGCAACTCCAAGAGAATCTTGATAAGGGGTTCATACGCCCTAGTACGTCACCATGGGGAGCACCTGTTCTATTTGTTAAGAAGAAAGATGGATCAATGAGACTCTGCATTGATTATTGAGAACTTAACAAGATCACTATCAAGAACAAATATCCTCTCCCACGCATTGATGACTTATTTGACCAACTACATGGAGCTCAATACTTTTCCAAGATTGATCTTTGTTCAGGGTATCATCAATTAAGGGTCAAAAGGGAGGATATACCGACGACAGCTTTCCGTACAAGTTATGGACACTATGAATTTATAGTGATGCCATTTGGTCTTACTAATGCCCCTGCTATCTTCATGGATCTAATGAATAGATTCTTTAGATACTATCTTTATCAATTTGTGGTAGTCTTTATAGACGATATTCTTGTGTATTCAAAGAGAAAGGAAGAACATGAATATCACTTGAGAATTATATTGAAGACCCTGAGAAAGGAGAAGCTTTATGCCAAATTTACCAAGTGTGAATTTTGGCTTCAAAAAGTTTAATTTTTTTGTCACATAATCTCAAAAGAGGGGATATCTGTGGATCTCGAAAAAACAGAGGTTATCGAAAGATGGTTGAGACCAACAACAGTAACTGAGATCCGAAGTTTTCTTGGTTTGGCTGGATATTATCAACGTTTTGTGAAAGATTTTTCACGATTATCTAATACACTCACCAAGTTGACTCGAAAAGGAGTTAAGTTTGTCTGGACGGAAGAATGTAAAGAGAATTTCAAGGAGTTGAAAAGAAGGTTATCCAGTGCACCTGTGCTCACACTGCCTTGTAGTGGAGAAAGGATTGTGATCTATAGTGATGCATCCAAGAAGGGATTGGGGTGTGTTCTTATGCAAAATGATATGGTGATAGCTTATACCTCACGACAGTTGAAAATCCATGAGCAAAATTACCCAACACATGATTTGGAGTTAGCTGCGGTAATCTTTGCATTAAAGATTTGGAGGCATTATCTTTATGGTGAAAGGTGTGATATTTATACTGAATATAAAAGTTTAAAGTATATTTTCACACAAAAGGAGCTGAATATGTGCCAAAGGAGATGGTTGGAGCTGATTAAGGATTACGACTGCTCAATCCATTACCACCCTGGGAAAGCAAACAAGGTGGCAGATGCATTAAGTCGACAAGACCATGCCAGTTTATCCATGATGAGGATAAAAAAAGATTCAATCTTTATGGATTTACAAAGGATGGATCTTGGAATTATAATGGAAGGGAAAAAATCTTATCTTTCTCAAATTAATGTTCAACCATTTATACATGTGAAGATTAAAGAGGCGCAGAAAGAAGATGTAGAGTTACAAAAGAAGGTGAGAAATGTTCCTGAATTCAACCTTGATTGTGATGGGATAATAAAGTTCAGGAATCGGGTTTCTGTTCCTCCCATCCCCGAATTAAAGAAGAAGCTACTGGATGAGGCTCATAGTTCTTCATTCTCTATTCATCCTGGAAGCACGAAGATGTATAGGGACCTGAATGAGTACTTCTGGTGGGATGGTATGAAAAGAGATGTTGCTGAATATGTCTCTTGATGCTTGGTTTGTCAACAAGTTAAAGCTGAGAGACAGAAGTCTAAGGGGATGTTACAACCATTACCCATACCCGAATGGAAATGGGAAAACATCACTATGGACTTTGTCACAGGACTTCCTAAAACATCCAAAGGTAATAATGCTATCTGGGTCATAGTTGATCGTCTTACAAAGTCTGCACACTTCATTGCTATTAGAGAGGATTTCTCTCTGGATCAGCTTGCCAGGATATATATAAAGGTAGTGGTAAGATTTCATGGAGTACCACTTTCTATTATATCTGATCAGGATCCGAGATTTACCTCGATGTTCTAGAGAAGTCTTCAGCATACTTTGGATATAGAGTTGAGTTTTAGCACTGCTTATCATCCTCAGACAGACGATCAGTCTGATAGAACAATTCAAACTCTAGAAGATATGTTGAGAGATTTCTCTATGGATTTCAAAGGTGGTTGGGATCAACACCTACCTTTGGTGGAATTTTCTTATAATAATAGCTTTCACTCCAGTATTCATATGGCTCCTTATGAAGCTCTCTATGGAAAGAAATGAAGGACTCCAACTTGCTGGGATGAAGTTGGGGAAAGAAAGCTATTGGACCTGATCTCGTTGATGAAATGGCAGAAAAGGTCAGATCTATTCAATAACACAGAAGAGCAGCTCAGAGCTGACAGAAAAGTTATGCCGACAACCGAAGGAAAGACCTAGAGTTTGAAGTGGGTGATAAAGTGTTCTTACGAATATCTCCCTGGAAGAGGGTCATGAGATTTGGAAACAAGGGGAAGTTGAGCCCTAGATATATCGGTCCTTTTGAAATACTGGATTGTGTTGGGAACGTAGCTTACCGATTGGCGCTTCCACCGAATCTCTCTCAAGTTCACGATGTGTTCCATGTATCTCTCCTGAGAAAGTACATACCTGATCCTTTACATGTACTCATCTCAGAAGTAGTATTGCTGGAGCAAGATCTTTCTTACGAAGAACAACCGACAGAGATTCTGGTTCGTAGCAAAAAAGTCCTACGAAACAAGACCACTCGATTGGTGAAAGTTTTATGGAGGAACCGCCAATTATAAGAAGCTACATGGGAGCTTGAGTATATGATGAGGGAGAGGTATCCTCATCTGTTTGTTACAAAGTGACGAATTTCGAGGGAGAAATTCATTTTAAGGGGGGTAAAATGTAACACCCGAGACTTTTATGTTATATAAATCATCAAAGGAATATTTTTCTACACAACACTTTCTTGGCTTGCTTTACACGAAATCGCAACCTTCCTCGATAGCTTGCGTCGTACGCAATACCGAGTTTCACTAAACAACGATATGCTATTAAAATATTATTAAAACTAGCCGTTATGAATAGTAATAACCACTTTTTGAAATTTTATAAATTTTATTTTTCAAAATGGACTTCATTTTTGGATACGGAATATCGAAATTAGCCAAGGGTAAAATTTTGGTATTTTTCTGAAAACTTTCAATTTTTGATGAATAGTGAAACCACTAAGTGGTAGTTAAAAAACTGAATTTTTCATAAAACTTAATTTTACCGTTTCTGTGAGTGGAATTTTGAAAATCCGAGAGACACGGTTGATGTCAGTAAGTAAAATGTGGTTCAATGAGATGAAAATAATTTTTTTGGTGAATAGTAACTTTTTACTTTTTTTTCACTGTTAAAAGTAAATAGGGTAATTAAGGGTAAAGATGATATTATTATTACCCTAACACATGTCCTAATTCTATTGGATAAGTGTAATTTGACCAAAAACAAACTTAGGAATAAAATATGACCATGTAGGACCACTTGGATTAGATTAGGATATTTATTATTAATTTATTTAAAGAAGGGTTAAAATAGTTAAAATCAATGTTTAACAAGTAAATAATTTTTAATATAAGGTTATACATAAGATAAATTTGACTATAAATATTCATTATAAATATAAAAATATTTCCTACATAATGATATTTTATTTGTAATTTTTAGACATTAAATAATTTAATTTATTTATGACACAATGATGATGCAGTAATTACCTTATTAATGAAATATTGACATAATTGATGTTATAAAAACCAAAATAAATGTAATTTGAGACTTTTTATGAATTCCACTAATTTTCTAAGTTAATATGACAGGTTAGTATTGATTTAATTAACTTTGTTCGAACTAATAATTCTGTTATGATTTTCACAAAAATCAATTACTAAATAGTGTCAAAATTGTCATAAAATAGTTTTTAAAACAAATATTATATTAGTAATTGTTATTCCTAAAAATCTAAGGTTCAGCAAAA
Organism: Viscum album; assembly: GCA_963277665.1. Lineage (NCBI taxonomy): Eukaryota > Viridiplantae > Streptophyta > Magnoliopsida > Santalales > Viscaceae > Viscum > Viscum album. The sequence continues at coordinate 538,791,348 of OY728142.1, read as the reverse complement.
TGACTTAGATAAGGTTATATATATTAATAATAAACAACTTGGGGTTTGTTTGGCTTCTTATAGTAAGTTTATTAACCTTGTAGTATAAGAACACAAGAAGACACGGTAAAAGTAAACTTATTTAACTTAATGTTAAATCTAAATGATAAGGTTAAAATAGGAACCTAAACTTGTATAAATTCTATTGGATGAGAGGATTTCGACCCATCCCCACCTTAGCCTCTAAATAAATCAATTTGGAGCTATTTAAAACTGAACTTGACTTTATAATAAAATATTATATTTAGTTATTCCAAAGGTGCCCCTCTCCTCCCTTATAAAAGGGCACCTCCTCCCTCTCTTCCTAACACCAGTTTGAGCCTTCAATCTCGGCCAACCCCTGCCATTTTCTTCTCTCCACTTCCCTAGAGACATTCTAGAGGTCCTGGTCTTCTTCAAAGACCAATTTTAGTGCCCTAAAAGAAGGTCTCAAAGAAGCACTTCAAAGAAGAGGTAATGTCCGTTACAGATTCTTTCATCTTTATTTCTTCTTCCACTTCTTCTTCTTTAGTTGTTTCATTATGAAGTAATAACATCAGTATCACTAATATACTGATATGTTATTATAAGTATGAAAAAACCATATTTCACCATCTATCCATCCTACGGAAAAAGAAATCACCGCGCGTGCGTACGTACGGAATACCGTCTCCACGCTGTGGTGTAATCTATTTTCCACCACCACCTTACTTGGATGGGTATAATGGTGTAAATAATGACTATATATGACTATTATAAAGTGATATTGATTCTGAAATAGTATACATACACTCCAATACAATTCCACGATCATAGGAACGATATCATCACTCATGCGTACGTACGGAATACCGTCTCCACGATGTGATGCGACTCGTTCTACATGATCTTCATTTCATAATGATTATATAAATGAATTGAATGAATGAATACGATATATATTACACTAATAAAATTATGGAAGTGTGGTATCTATAACCTAAAGAGAATAATAATAATTTATTCGACAAAACACGCATAAGAACAAAAAGATATAAATACCCGAATAACAAGTAGTAATGAAATATTACTACTAAGAAGCTAAGAATATGACCATATATGATATCATAAAAATAATTATGATTATTTAATAAGTCAATAACATTATTTAAATCATTATACATGAGGTTCAGACACTTACCAAGAAAGTTGGACCTAAGGTAAGGGAAATATCACAATCTCATTTTTTATCTGAGATTGTTTATACTTTGGTATTTACTAGGGTGTATTTTATCATCCACATCCATGTTTCCTCACTATGTAATATTATTTCCATCCACCTACAATTTTTTAAATCCAATTTTACCCTTCGGTGAGTTTTTAGTAAAATATATGAAAGGAATCTTTTGTCGTTTTTTGTACGAGGTACTTTTTGACTTTTCCGACAAAAGTACGAGAAGAATGTTTTTTTTAACTTATACGGCATGAATGGATTTTAAAACATTAATTCCAAAAATATTCCTTTACAAGTTTTCAATTTTATTTGTAATCAACTTCTTTTAGTTTAAAGTTGTATGACATGTTAAGAAAGGAAAAAATGTTTTTGAAGCAGAAAGGATATTTTCCTCAAGAATGGAGTTCAAGTGTTTTATCAAAATTATTTTCCATCTAAGATAATAAAGGGTTTTGTTTTTATCCCTATTATTACATTGATTTGATTATGTTGTGATGTAAATATTTTTTATGAATTCCTTTATCTTATATTAATTGTTTTATGATGTCATGATGTTTAAGAATCCCATTTTTTATTACATGGGTTATGCAATGATGTATGATTTATGATTTTGTGGCACACATAAGAATGATATAATTATGAGATGGGTGGGACCTATATCTCCCTCCAATTCATTGGGTAAAGATTTTATATCTCATTAGATAGAAATGGCTGGAACGGTAGGTTATACCGGTTCAGTGAAACAGGACTGAAACGAGGGTGACTCGGTTCAGAAATGGACTTTGTCCACTAAGATAGTCTTGGCAATGAGTCTTGACTAATAAGAAATTATTCTCTATGATTATGTGTGTATGCCACAAAGTTTCAAGTTTTAAGTTATGATTATTGGGATTACATTTCACTTCTATGATTTATCCCATGTTATGATATTATGATCTCTTTTGCAGGATAAGATTTCCAAAATTTATGTTCTTATGTATATGATGTGATTGATATTTCTTTTGTTTACCCTTACTGAGCATTTGAGCTCACCCTTTTGTATGTTTTATTTCCCCAGGTCAAGAAGAAGGTTATTAAGTAGAATATTCCAAAAAGGGACTCTAGATATGATGAAATAAATGGGAGGAAAAGTAGATTCTTTATGAACAAGTTGTTTATGTTTCCCAGTTTCTAAAGACACTATACCTATACGGTCCTTTCTTGGTTTTGTTATATGTTGTAATAAGTGTGCTTCAATTCTGAAGTAATAACAATGTATGTAAAGTATGGGTCATTATAGAGATTAAAATTATTTTTGGTTGAGAAATATTCCCACATTATGAAGTGCTTAGAGGTTTAGACCAAAACCCGAATAGTCTAGAATCATCCTGTGATGACCCTCCCCAAAAAACTGACAATAAAATTATTACAACTCCAATCACATTGATAATTTTATACTAAAAATAGATTCATATTATTAGAAAATAAATATATAGAATATTTTGAGAGTCTTCCACTTCATCCTCATGGAAGAATGTATCCCATTACCCTACGAAATTTGTAATTACTAAGTCCTTTTAATTTGTAAGTTTTTTTCAAAGATCAAAGTCTGTACAAAACCTACTAATATAAAATATAACAAAATACACCAATACATTAAGGGTTGATTTGAGAATATGTATGAATATTATTTCCCCAAACCAATCCCAAAATTATTCTGAATATATCCAAATAAAACAATTAAATAAATATATAACAAAACCTTAATGGAAAAAAGAAAAAGATTTTTTTGTAAAATATTGGTTTTTCTGTAAGTTTTGGGAATATGGAAATTTCATGTTGGTATAGTATATATACTTTTACATGGGGTATATGAGAATAATAAAATGAGAGAATGCTTATAACTATTAACAAAACTATTGTGCAAAATTTGTTTTCTCGTATGAAGGGAAATTTATATCTTAGAAACATATTTCAAATCCGTGATATTTTTTGTGAATATTATAGTGTATATGGTCACTGTTTTGAATAATTTTGGTATTTATAAATTCAAAATGAGGCATATGTTAATTACAAGATGTGTTCATGATTGAAGAAGTAGGAAAAAAGGAAAAAAGTCTACCTTGATGTTTAAACTAATGAAAAAAAATGGAAAAATACATTCCCAAGTGGTCATTAAAAAGAGATTATGATCATGGGGTTTTAGTTTGGAAAGTATTATTCTATTACAGTAGAAAATCCTTCATTTTATACTATTTAAAAATTTGTGAGGGTGTGACTTGATGTTGAAGGTTGTTTATATTGGTTCTCACTTACCCTTAAAGTGAATTTTCAATTAAATAAAAAATGGATTTTGAATAGACTATATTAAAATATAAATAAATATCAAAATAGTTTATGAGAGAATATTTAAATTGAAAATGGAAACCATCCAAGAAATATATAGTATAATTTTATTATTAGTTTATATTTATGAAGAAGATCCTAATAGATTTCTTAAGGAAAATGAAAAGAAGTTGAAGAAGTTTTTTGAAGGGGTAATTATGTTAGTCATGGAGCTATCATATGTATGACTTTGATTCCTGGTCAAAATCATTTGATTAGTAGTAAGGGAAAAGAGCCAATGTTTCCATGTTCTAAATCTATTTCTTCAAATGGATCCACACCTATGAAGAAGGTTAGAGATGATAACAAAGAATTTTTGATCATATAGTCTAATGAGTAAGGAAAATACAAAACAAAAAAAACTAAAAACAATGAGAGTTTTCTAATTGATTAAGTGAATATGAAATTTCAAAATAATAATAAACATGTGAAAGAAGTGAAAACCATGTTTCCTCAACATGAACATGTTTACAATGTGAGAAATAAAAAATGAAAATAAAATGAAACAATTTTGAGCTACAAAGAGAAGTTCTCCAGTGTTGAGAAAAAAGCCTTAGTCAATGTTATAACATAGATGTTGATAAAACCACCTTATGACCATACATGTTGATATAAAAAAACACTCAAATGGAAAAGTCACATGACACGCACATCACATATATATATTTTTGAGGTAAAATAATTTTTCAAAATGAATCTTTCATATAGTGTTGTTATTCCTTTGAAAAAAACATAGATAAAATACAAAAATACATTCTTGTTAATCACATCTCTAAATAAGTTTTAACACCTTTCATATTAGTTAACTCAATATTTATAGTGAACTTTACATCTTGATAACACATTGTAATCTAATAAAATATGGTTACCCATTTAACTGTATGTGAATCCAAAATGAACAACACATTTTTTCATAAACCAATTTCCCTTAACATGCATCATGTATATATAAAAATAGTACACATTAGATAAAACTTTCATTTTCAAATTATAACACTCCATTCATAGGACAACTGCATCCAAAAAGCATCAATGGTGTAAATAATTCTACAAATTAAATATTATTTAAAATTTTATGAGATCCAAATTATTTCACCTAGAATATGATATTATTTATGAAACTAGAAACACATAATATATTTTTCACCTAAATCAAAAAGAAATAATGTTCTCATGGAATCTTCTATGTAGAATTCCAAATAAATATATCAACAAAATCTATAATGATAATAATCTTTTGTTTTGAGAAAACTAAAATCAATCATATATCCTAGATGAATAAAATAATATGAAATGACACCAGTTGATTCAAACAAACTTCAAACTAAAAATGAATTAATTAACCATTCCCTATGAATATTTGGGACTCATTGTCAAAGAATAACCTAATCATAAAAATGTATAAGGGGATGCTCGACTTGAGGGGATCCTCGAATGGGGTGGGATGCTTGACTAGAGGGGATTCTTGGCCTTCTCACCGTATGTGGGATTCTCATTTGGTGAGTGAAAGCTCAACCTTTGGGGGACGTGAGACCTAGGAGGGGATGTTCGACAAGAGGAGGACAAGAAGGGGGATGTGTGTGAGACGGAAAGTGGGGAGCGGGGAGCGGCGAGTGGGGAGCGGCGAGAGGCAGGTGACGAGTGGAAAGAGGGAGTCGGGATAGGATGTTGGGAGTGTGAGGTGGATGATAGTTGCAGTGATGGGGAGTCATAATGGGAGCGGTGGAGAGGAACCAAGGAATAGATCGGTGTTGTAGGGATTGGAGAAGTGGAGAGCGAGGGTAAGTTGGGATGGGATAAGGATCACAATGGCGAGGGATGACTTTTTAGGAAGGTCTATCCCAACGGTTATTATGAAACATTGTTATTGAACCAGTTTTTTCCAACAAATTTTTGAAACTATTGGGAAAACCCTAACTTATATTAGATTATACCAATAGTTTCATAGAACTAATTGTATAGATTCTTTACCCCAACAATTTTTCAAATCATTGGGAAAGAAGTTTTGGTATAGGTGGGATTTCAAACAGTGTACCCTCACACTATTTAGATTATATGTAAAAACTAGATTTGTATAGATTTTGTTGCTAAATGGATACTATGATTTATATCACACACTATCTTGGAGACCATTGCTACCTTAGAAGATTATATGATCATAGGTATGGACAAGGGGAGGCATCATGTATTGGACACCTTATAATCTTTCCTTCATTAGGAAGGGAGTATAATATCACATGACCGAGCCAGATCTTGGGATGATTGGATAATTTTGGATTTTTTATTCTTTTTTTTTATATCACGTTGTTGGACTAATTTTGTTTTAATGCTCAAAAATCATGTTAGGAGATTTTTTGACTCATATTTTTATAATGCATACAAATAATGTTTGAATCTTGTAGACAATGTTTATTCATGTTCTATTATTTTTTTGTATGATTGTGTACAATCTCTATCCATTATATGAATATTTCTTCTTATGATAGCATAAAGATATTTTTCAATGTCTATGAAGCGGTATAATTTCTACCGATTCTAGATTTTCAAAAATTCTTTAACACCATAAGCTTGATACTTGTTATATATTTTCACAAAGACCTGAAACGGTTTCCATGCCACAATTTCAAAGAGACTGTAACAAGACACCATTCAAAATTTTAACAAAGGACCATGCATCATGACTATCTCACTGGGACCATCTCACCATGATGGTCTCAATGTGACAGTATAACTGCAACTGTGACACCAAGAAAAGAACATTGATAGATTTAAAAAATAGAAGAGGAATAACTTTCAATTCGATCTAGGTATGCAATGTAGCAGTTGAATGCATTAAAAAGAGAAGAACATTGATACTTGTAATAACACACTGATGAAATAACATTCAATTCCTTCTGGATGAAATCAAAGAAGAATGTTTTTTGAACCATCTTGAATGCATCCTTACAGAAACTCTAAGGTGAAGAGTAACATCTCATTGTACTGAAAAATAAAACACTCGACTCACGATACTCTGTTTTTAGAAGAGGACTAGAACATTGCATCTGCTACATCTAAAGAGTCTAGAGCTTTATTTCACAAAAAAAAGTTCCTTCTAAACTCTATCTAATTAAATTTTACTACATTGTGTACAATTTTATTACTCATCAATATGTGTGTGTATTTGAATTAAAATCAAACATTGTCTCCTGCAATGAACTAGAGGATACAAGATATCCTCTCTCAAATATTTTTTGTACACCGTGTTTCACCCACGTATAACTGTGGAAGGGTCTTGTGAGACCTACCTGTTATTTCTCCCACGTAGAATAGTGGAAGAGGTCTTCTGATCTGGGCAGTCTTGTGTGTTGTTGTTAACAATGATCCATGGTGTAAATAAAATATTTCATATATATTTATTTGTGGCATGTGATCATAAAGTGGAGTGGATTAGTTATCATCTTGAGACTGAACTAGTTGTTTTATCCGTTGCTTCTTTCAATTTATTCTTTCTCTATTTTTAACACATATTTCAAAAAACTAAATTTCACTTTGATAGTTTATCTTGGATAGTATTTATTAATATTTATCCATATTATATTAGTTTCAAAAAATTTATCAATATTTCATATTAGTATAATTGATAATTAATAAATCATTTTAGAAACTATTTGAACCTACAAGATATTATAATTTTACTACCATGGTTAACTGGACATTTTTATTAAATGGGGGAATATTTTAAATAAACATTTTAATATAATTTTTTACAGGAACTCAATTCACCCCCCTCTTGATTTTATTAATTTGAAAAAGTCATTTTTTGTTTTGTCTTCCTATTTCCATATATGCATTTATTCGTTATGTATATACATGAAAGTACTTCTTCATTTTTATATGATATAGTTTAAATATTATCCAATTCATGGTTATTTATTACATGGTTTTTCAAGATTACTTCTGTTTAAATGATTTTTTTGCTTCTTCTATTATTAACCATTATTTTATTCGTTGTAATCCACTATGGACTAAGGGAATAGTCTCCCCCTATTACAACATAGTCACTCACTGGTATTCAAGATCCTTTGTAGTACATGGATGTGCGCTTAGGGGAATGCATCAATCCAGGGATATTTATTGAAGAGTGAACCGGGTTTGGGACATCACCCAGTGGTATTAGAGGGACATTTATTTTGTATTATTGTTTTGGAATCAGATAAGAGAGTATAAACATGTTGGAACATGGTCATAATCCATGATTGGGAGTAGCTAACCCATATCCATGGTAAATAACATGTTTCACGGGAATGGAAAATCATTGTCATGTATTTCACTTATTAGAGTTGACATACATTTTCCATTGGGTGATTCACATGAATTGTTATATTTTATATGCTTCATAGATCATCTACCTTGGCCTATTACGATAAGTATCATTCATATATGCATCATTATAAGCACCTATAATTCACATGTCATGCATATCCCATTCCATATAGGTTCATTAAATCACTTACATTTCATGTGATTCCTATGACTATTGTGTGATCCATAGTTGTTATATATTAATGTTCCACTAATATATTTTATAGGGAATGAAATTTGTTTTTTAGAATGTTTGAACCATCCTAAATGTTGTTTTTTTGTATAGATCTATGGTGAAATCTTAAATGTTTATGTTTAACCCTAATAAGTAATGTAGCTCTTGATACTTGAGCTATGTTTTGGCTATGATCATACGATTATCAATTTAAATTGTAATGTGTATGGGACCTTATAAATTATAAATGGTAATTTAATGTGTCTATCCATCATAATCTTCACCCAATACATTCTGGTACTGAATGTAAGCATTCTTATTGGAATTTAAAGGTGTTAGATTTTATTTAATATGTGTATGGGCCTTTAATAGTTGGTAATGATTATTCATTTCATCAAACCTTGTTATTTTTATATAAGTACATACAAATAGAAGATGAAAATATTGAATTATAAGAATGAAAGGGTTCCAGTAAATAGAGAGTTTGAATGTAATTTGAAGATTTTTTTTCCTCATTTAGTTGAAATTGACCATTGCATAAACCAGAACCATTTTAAATTAATCCAAAACACTTAACAATACCCCAGAATCTTATATGGGTAGTTGGTATAGTATATTGTGTATTGAACCCATTTTTTTATTCTTCTTCAACTAGTGTATCTATATGTTTTCAAATATTATTTTGAGTTGTGTTCTGGGAATTTTTACACACATTCCATGATGACATACTCAGGACATCCACCTGGAGGGTGGTGAAGATCATGCTCTAGCGATAGTGGGTCCTAGGCTGGTAATCCTATGACCAAGAGTTCCCCTTAAGGCACCACCTTCCATTCCCAAACTGTGGAGTAACACTCAAAATCATGAGGGTTCAATATAACATATGTTGTACATGTAGGGTTCTCCATGACCTTCATCAACTATGTTCAATCCAACTCATGAGTTCCTACAATCACATACTCCAACCTTTTGGAGGGATAATAGTCTTCATGCTACAAATTCTTAGAAGGAGGTTGTATTACCCATATTTGAGAATCATTAGATTCCTATAGAGATGAGTTTCATGCTTTCTTCCTATATTTTGTGTGATTCCACAAAGAACTAGTTGGATGTGATTACTCAGGCTATTCATCATCAGTTCATGGTTTGAGGACACTTCTAGTCTACCTTTTATGATTACTTTTTCCGTCAGACACTAATAGTTGAGAGATCGAGAGAGTTCATGCACCTGAAGTAGGGTTCTATATCCATCATGGACTACATGGTGCATTTTATTAACTGGAGAAGTTTTCCACCACTTCATTCCCATGGAGAGATATCACAAGTGGGATTATTTGAGGGTGGGCTTAAGTATGAAAACCACTTAAAGATGAATATCTTTCACCTTTGTACCTTTTCCAATATCGTTAATTATGAAATTATCATTGATAAAAACCTTATAGAATATAAGGTTACCAAACATATGGTTATATTGTCGAGATAGCTAATTTTTTCATTAAATAGAAGGAAGCATAGCCTAGAGGTTTCTCATCAGAAATGTGGCAGCTAGAGTACCTGCATTGGAAGCTCAAACATATTGCATCAGTGTGGACAAAAGGAGCTTGTGAAGACGATATGTGATAGATACCCACATGATATTTATTATTACATCCACATGGTAAATCTTCATAGATTCTTACAAACCATTCCACCTACTTCTATTGAAATACGATCATCACCATATCCACCTTTAGGTGTTGGAACGGTTATGTCATGTCATAAATAAAGTTGAATTAGCACTAGTAGGAGAGGCCAATGAGGTGGTTGGGGTCATGGTAACCAAACTTCGGATTATTAGTGCTGATATATAAGACCTCCTCAGAGTATTCTAGCTATACATCAAGGCCATAGATCAAGATTTTCATCATTAGTTATATCCAATACATAAGGATCAGAGTCCATGACCTTCTATAGTATAAGGTATTATTATAGTATCCTCTAAAATTTTATCATCGTTATTTAATAGAGGTTCCTATCACTCCATTATCTGTTTATTTACCATGGAAAGACTCAGGATATAAATTCAGTACTTATGTAATATTGTGACCATGAGAACCATATTTGGTGTATGTTTAGAGGGTGTACACCCACGTAAGGGATTCCCCTTGAGGTAGTAAGTAAGCATTTTTTTAGGGACCTCTTTATCCTTGGGATGAAGGGATTTGATTTCATACTAATGATATACTAGTATTTCCCTATCAGACATATGCAAGCTATTATCACTATAGGGTATCATAAACATAACGAGAAGGTGAAAATTAAATTTAAAAGGGTGATTGGGATGTCTAATCCAATATATCTAGATCATATAATTGTTTTCTAGGTGGAGTGACTGCTGTGATTTCTAGTATTTACATGGAGGATCATATAATGTGTCTAACTAATTTTCCTTTTATTAGATCACATTAAGTATTTTATTCCCTAATGATTTTTTATATTACATACTAATATAGTTCTAGAGTTTATGATTGATATTTTTCTAGAAGAATCTCTAGTATTTATTCCTCTATAATGGACAATTCCTAATGAGCTCCTGGATCTTAAGAGGCAATTGGGGGATTTATAATATAAGGGTTTTATCTGACCCCACACTTTATCTAAGTGTTCATCCTTGCTTTTCACCAAGAATTAACATCGTAACATAGGCTATGAATGTAATACCAATGGTTTAACTTTATTATAATTAATAACTTATATACATTACCCAGACTAGATGATCCCTTCAACCAACTAAGAAGATCTATAGTGTTTTTGAAGATGGACATGAGATCATGTTGTCATCAGGTGTGATTTTTTTCTTTCGATATACCACATATGAATTTACATAGTCCATATATTTTATATGTGTAATTTATTATGCCTTTCGGTCTTATGAACATGACTTCCATTTTCATTGATTTGATGAATATGGTTCTCCACCCCTTTCTGTAATCCTTTTTCATATTTTTGTGCATGGAATCTTAGTGTATTCTCATATATAGATAGTCCCTAATAAAAAACATGAGATCTTTTTTAATACAATGAGAGAGAATAATTTATATTCTAATCCTTATATGTGAAACTTATAGATTTATAAAGTTAACTTCTTGGTTAATATAATCCTTGAATTAGGAGTATCAGTTGTCCTAGAGATGTTAAGTGTAGTTATTTTCTAGTAAAATCCCTAGAACATTTTTGAAATATGTATTTTCTCGGTGCTAGATTTATATTATAGGTATTTTATATAGAACATGACACACATTTTTCACCTCTTACTTGTCTTACCAAGAATAGTGTGAAGTTATCATGTTATGAAGTGTGTGATATGGCCTTTCAGAAGTTTAAAGGAAGGCTTAGCTCATTATCAAATATGATTATTCCATATCCTGGAATATTCTATATAGTGTTATATAATGCATTGGGAAACTAAATTAGTGTATTATTGATGTAGGATAATAGATTCATTTCATAAGGGTCTCTCTAGTTAAACCCTCGTGTACATAATTACCTGAAATATGACCTTAATCTTTTAGTTGTTGTCCAAGAATCACACCGCTGGAGACACAATTTGATGGGTGTGTTTTTTATGGTGTTTATAGGCCCCAAGATCCTCAAATATACCTTTAGGTAGTATAAATTGAATACCAGATAGTGTATATAGGTTTAATATCATTAGTATTTTGACATTGATGATGTCAATACACTTGGTAAAGGAAATGTGGTAGCTGATGCACTGAGCCATAAAAATAATACATAGGTCATTCAGGAAAAGACAATGAATAGAATGGATGACCCTTAATTTAGATAAAAAAACTTTAGTTTCATGAGTTTCATGAGATTGATTTTATTATAGACTTATTAGTTAACTCTTCAATACTCTATTAGGTGAAAAGAATTAATTTTTATACCTTGAAGGTTTGTACCTATAGGTGAGTATTTTTTGTGAGGAATGACCTCTAGATTTATTTTTGTAAAGAGATTAAGTCTTATTTATACAAGATAATGTATGGGTTCCTATGGATATGATATCGAAAGTAATCTGTGACTCCAATGCTTCTTAATGTGATTTTCATCTAGGAATATCAATGATGTATCACGATATGTGTCTCCAGTATTGGTCGCATGAGATGAATTTTTAGTATATGAGTTTTACCACTAGGTGTTCCACATATTAGTTGGTGAAGGTCGAGAACAAATGGCCTACTAGCTTGTTACATCTTTTTTTGTTCCTATAATGGAAATAAGAAGAATTTTGGATTTATTTTTTTAGATTATCAAGGTTTACTCATGGTAGTGACATGGTTTAGAAAGTAATCGATCAACTAGTAGGTTTATCCCACTTCCTTCCTATCCAAGATATATTCTTAGTTGAGAACGTAAGAAAATTATACATATGTGAGATTATATAGCTGGAAATGTGTTTCTTGTACTATCATTTTATATAGGTATGATCATTTCTCAACAAGGTTCTAATAGGGGTTACCGAGATCATTCGGTACACTAGTGCATTTGAGATCAAATTTTCACCATACGACTAATGTCCTATCAAAAAAATATGATATAGGTGTGGGAGAAAATGATTAGTGGATGATTCATTGATATCAATGGTTCTTGGGAGAAGAATATCCCTCTCCTAGAGTTTTCCTACAAATAATATATACCATGAAATTATTCAAGTAGTCATGTTTGAGTCCTTATAAGGAATGATTTTTTGTTCCCCCATATGCATGTTATATGTAGTAATGTCATTTATAATCATTCCTTATATTGTTTAGGGTATTTCATATAATGTATAGTTTATTAGAATGTGGATGTCTACTACTTAGTGTAGACAACAATTTTTGGTCAATCACCGTCAATGACCTCTAGAGCTCAAGGTCAAGGAACATTTTTTCCTACGGGTACCACCCATGAAAGTGAATAGGATAATAAGGACTAAAGGGATGTTTTCACCATACATTTTCATTACTTTTGATATTATGGATAGATTTTTTCTGGTAGAATATCAGTTTCTATTACTTCAGAGGTACCATGCCCTAAATGACGTCATCCATGTTTCACGGTTTCTCTATTATCATGGTGACCCATTTCATACTTTTCATCTGAGGATTTTGAATTATATTCTTATGCTTATTTGGAGAACTATCACATATGCATCATTTACTATATCACTATGTCCCTTTGAGGTTGTTCAATCCCTATAGTATAGGTTTTATAAAAGCATAACCATGTACAAGATAAGACATGGGAGTAAGAGGTCGTCATACATGATCAGTGGGTAGAGTTTTTCTCAAATGAATTTCTACCACCCTTGGAAGGGAAACTCGTGGATGAGTTACTTTAAGGAGAAAGATTGTATGACCTCAGATTCTTATATTAGGTATGGATCATTTTTAATTTTTAGTTAAATCTTTATTGAGGTTCTTTTTTTTCCTAAATCTAAAATCATGTTTTTATACATATTGGAGTGTTTTAGAAAGAAGGAATCAAGGTTGGTTAAAGGATGGTTGTTGGTAAAGTAAACAACATTCATTGGGAATGAATGTTGTGTATTCATAATATAAAATGATTTGGGCTAGGTAGAAAAATTAAGGACATGTAATAAAATTTCCTCAAAAGGGAAATCACAAGATTTAAATGAAGTGTAAATCAATTAATCACCATGTAAATTCCAAGAAATATATTTAAATGGAAAGAACCCCATTATTTTTCTTACCCTCTCTCCCATATTTCTATCACAAAACAGATTAAATCCCCCCTTGAAGATCCATTTTCCCTAAATCTAGTCATGGAACCTATTCTTGTATCTACCCTTGGAATCATGATCCATTTGACTTGTTGGATATATATGGGTAAGATCTTTACTCCTTATGATACATTCATCATTTTTATATATGTCGATGATTCTATTTTGATATAGGTTCATATGACCTATTTTCCTAGCCTTCATAAATTCTCTAATTTTTTTATGATATATGAAAATCTAAGGGCTGATACTGGATGAAGATATTACAACAAGAAAAAGTTATTTTCTCTATGACTTTTCACTAAAATTTTGGCCATTTATATATTATCATCATTATGTGCACATCGATTTCACTAGGAATTGCACCTTAAATTCATCTAAGAAAAATTAAATTGTCTGTAATATATTATATGGACCTAGTAATAACACATAATACCAATTAATGTCGATATCTAAATTTAGAACAAAAATTAAGGTGTTTTCTTCATTTATGCCTTGCTGACCCATGTTAGGTTCGTCAACGAAATGGTGTTTGTGCTTCTTACTTAACCTATGGGAATCTATGTTATCATTCATAATAAAATATACCCTTTTATGCATAAATGTCAAGTATAATTATAAATATCACTTGGAATAGTTTAGTAATTAATTAAATTGTATCAGTTGATGTCCTCTTACCCTTTTCATGTTTTATGAAAGGTAATCGAATAAACCTATTAATGTTTATAAATTAATGTGATAAATGGATGCATATCCTTGATTAATAATTTCATATTGATAGAAAATAGTATAAAAACATAATGAATCAGTAAGTAGAATGATTATTACAAGGCCCAAAATTGAATAATGATATATGTATAAGTTTCATATTTTATATGAACCTTTTTATGTTTATACGAATGGTCATACATGATCCATCCTTGAATTACTAAGTGAATGACTTGATCACTCAGATGATTCTATTCCAATTCAAGGAGTTTTTTATCAAGGGAGATTCAAACCATAGAATATGGTCCATGTCTATTAGTGGATGAATAAAAGAATTCTATAGGATCACTTCACTATTTATCCATATATTGGAGTGCATGGGATACACTCCATGTATTCATGTTGATGTCTTCAAACAAGTGGTGACATGCATTCACCACATTGTGCTTTGTCATGATTACCCCAAGAGTACTAGAGATGTTATACATGGAATCATTTTGACTCGTTTATATTATAATACATTGGGTGTGACCATTTTATTACACTCGTACACCCTATAGATAGAATACATATGATACTATTATGAGTTGGTTAAACCCTTGAGGTCAAGGATTCCTTAGTTATAGATTACATCATCAATTATAATTATATCTTATTTCAATTCAACTAATAACATTTTATATAAATGATATACTTATCATCAAATGAAGTTTAATCAATTAAATAATTAAATGATCACGTTTTCATTGATATTACCAAATGATGTTGAATTAAGTATGACTTTCCTATTATATATTTTCTTTACCTTTATATATACCTACATAGTATTTAGTTTATAAACATAGTCTATATTTGTATAGAAACTATTCTTGGTAGCCTATTGAAATTTATCTCACACCCTATCCAAGTCGATGTCGGTACGTGGGAAGATTATATGATCATAGGTGTAGATAAGGGAAAGTTTCCTTATTTGAAAACCTTACAATATTTCAACTATTATGATTATAGTTTGGGAGAATATTACCAAGCCAATGCCTGGAATCCTTGGATAGTTTTTTGGATTTTTTATTCATTTTTATATCATATGTTGTTCTTTATTCCTACTTCCATGTATTTGTTTTTTCCTTTTTTAAATAAATGACATTACATCATCCTTTTTTATACAATATAGTTTATGAGTTATTGAATTGATGGTTATTTATTACACAGATGTTCATGCTTACTTCTTCTTCCATTCATATCAGTTTGATTTCCCTATTTGATAAATTTTACTTTATCAAATGTGAACCACTATGACCAGAGGGAATTTTCTCACCACTATCACACCATATTCCTTCACTACTGGCTAGAATCCTCTATTGTATAGGGAGTAATTCTTGAGGCTATGTGGTTGACTGGGTTTTGATACTCATTAGTGAACCAAGTCTAGGATGTAACACAATAAAATTCCATCATAAAATCATTCATAACACATAAATATATCCATAATTTACTAGAACTATGGTTCTTAGAGAGTGAGAGAATAACCCTTTATTTGAGAAAAAGAATAATAATGTGAACTTATCAATGAATATGAACATCCAATAAACTTGTATTTCTATGATTTTCTCTTGGATCAAAGGGGATTATATTTCATGCCAAAGGACCTAAGGAAATTTTGGTTATGGGATGATTATGTGAGAAAATATGCTAAGGGTATAATTCATATTAGATAAACTCTTTATGGAGAGCCACATTTAAGCATCATGGTTAGGTTGTATGATTTTGAAAACCATATGCTAACCATGTGGTGAAACTGTCTTAAGGCCACACCTCACACATTTGTATTACACGATTTTCCAAACCCTGTAGCAACCATTGATTTCCCTCTGTTTCATGACGCACCATTTCTTCTTTGTATTTGAAGTATTTGGCCAAATCATTTTCCAACCATGATCCAGTATTGTTCCCATTTTTTTAATTTCATGGTTTCCAGAAAATGTTGATCAATTTCTAGTAAATGGTTACAATCCATGAACCTCAATAAATTCATATAAATTGTTCCAAAACCACTATAAACCTCCTAAATATTAACCAAATAATTTCATATACTAAAAATAAAATAATAAACGTCCATTTTCCTAAAACTAGGGGTTCTACCTCATCTTAATATAACCATCTAACATCATTTGAAATAAAATATAATTCAAATTATTTAATTCAATCCAATTCAAAAAAAAATTCCAAAAAATAAAACCAAACATCAATGGATGAAAACAAACATATAAACATGGATTTCAAATCAAAAAACATACATAAAATCAATTCATCACAAAATATACCTTAATTTAAATCACACTATTGATACATACCACTGGGATCATTAATGAAAGAATTGGAGAAAAAACAATATTTCCATGGATGGAAAATAATATGCATATTTTTTCAACAAAGGTAGGTAAATCATGCACCAACCATGAAATAGGCTATTAAATAGTCACAATCCCACTCATTATAGGAATGTCATGGTTTTTGAGATTATTTTTACTATCCTTGTATCACTTCATTGTTCGCTATTTTTTCCTCCAAAATGCTAAACATCCTCCAAAATCATCAATATAGTCATTGGGGATCAATGTATACTGACACCATATCATAATTCATTAAATATAATAAAAAAATACAAATTGAAGTTCCAATTACAATTTACTAATAGAGAATCAAGGTTTTGTGTGAATATGAGTTGGGAAAGAATTCTCGAACACTCATTACCTGAGTTCTAACAAAGAATCTAGTTTTATTACTTCCTAGACATACCACAAATAAAATGAGGATGATATGATACAATTTATTCATGAAACAAAACTGACCACCCCTATATTTGATCACATTATCTGACCAATGACATACCTAATATGAGTTCTCAATAACTATGGTCTTGAAACTAGTGTCACGGTACCATGACATAATCATTGGGAAGGATTTCACCCTCAAAACATGAAAAATCATGTAACAGTTTCCACTAGAAAATCATTCATGACCCATTTATATATTGGCTATCAACACTGTCAAAGAATAAATCCGATAATAATAAAATAATAAAATAGATTATTCATCATAAAAGAATAAATATATTCATCACCCAAGAAATAATAATAACAAAAAGTATAGATATAATAGAATCCCAAAAAAAAGACCAAAATCACAAATCAAAATACTAATATATATATCCATAACAACCTTTTTCACTCTCCAAATCCCAAACCGTCCATAACTTAACATACAAGACAATCCATATTTGATAAAATTTTATAGGGAACTTAAAAAATCCATAAGGGCTCCATCCACCGAATTTTTTATGTAAGCTGTGAGAAAATATAATCTATGAAGAAATTCCCAAAAAAAATTTATTAATACAATGAAATGGAGTTTCATTTCACACTATATTTATGTAAAATTAGAATATAGTTTCTTCATTATTAAATATATATAAGTAGAAACAAACATCACATTCATGATTATTCTATAAAACTTTAACTCACTTTTAGGAAAATGAAAACACTCAGTTTAAAATAATATATATCTAAAAATCCTCCTCTATTTAAAACACAAATTTTAAACACATTATTAAATCACTATATAATACCCTGTTTTGGATTACATATGAGAAATATTCTTATAAAAAACTAAATACAATAATGATAAATCAAATATTAAGGAAACCCATCACTATGAAATCAAATATAAAAACAGAAGACATAGTTTCATACATGTCTATCGAGGTAGGGAACAAAAATAAAATTAACTTATTGATTCATCTAGTATCCTGGGAAATACTATAGGTTATGTGGGGATATATTCCAAACACTTCCAAATAATGATAAACTACCAGCCTATTTTAAATCCGTAACACAAACCACATGACTAGACTGCACCAATACTAGAATTTTGGGGCACTCCCCACTATCACTAAAAAATATATTTGGAGAGACTAAATGTTCATTAATATCTAGTGTATCATAATTATAGACCTATAACATTGTTCACAGTGAAATCATGAAGGAAACAATGGTAGGTGACCAGACAGATAAGAATCAATACATGCTTCATGATAAAAAAAATAATAAATACCCCTCACACCCAGCACGCTATAATGAAGCATCCTTCGTCAAATTATTAATATACCACATAATATAAATAATTTACCTCAATTCCATAATCCATATCAAACAAACTCAAATAGGGGATCTATATGTTCTCCCACACCAACACCATTTGGAACCAACTTAAGAACTCCAAATGAGACTGCACTAAAGGATACATAGAATGTTGTGTCATTTATTGTCTTTTTATATCACAATAAGGATGGATATTTAAAATTATCACATTGAAAATTAATTTCAAAAAATTTCTTTAAAACCCCATTTAAAACACATTAAGAAGACAAGATTGTTTCTTCTCTTTAAAATAATTCTAGGAAAATCCCTATTTTTCAATGTGAGTGAAAAAAAAATGTTGAATACCATTAAAAAACATCATCTCTATTTACACTAAATAATTAAAACAATTACAGACACATGGAACTCAAATTACCTTTTAAAAAATATAAATTTTTATAACCCCCTTTTATAGTAAGTGAGAATAATTTCTAAATTTTTTTAAAATTATTTTGACCACCACATATAAAAATAGAACAAAAACTAAAATATTTTGAAACTTTAATAATTAAATGAAATTCTATGTTAAGGAAATACACCAAAACCCCTACCAGGGTTCAATAAAAATATAATAAAAATTCACTTAATTTGATGATTAATTATTAAAAAAGTGTTAAAAGGTTATTATGATGTCGAGGAAATAACCCCCCCCCCCCCCCCCGAAATAAGCCAACACAAACCACAAATATGAACATAGAAATCCCTAGGGTTCTTGAGGAAGGGACAAATAAAAGGGGAAGGGGAAGGAATAATAAGAAAACCAATTGAAAAAGGAGATTTACCTTAAGAAACCACTTGTATTCAAATCATGGAGGCTCTAAAAAGTAATATGAAATTAGAGAGATATCCATTATTATTCTTACTAGATCATCCTGATCAAGAGTTAATGAAATGATATGGAAAATCTATTAAAATGGATAGAGATAAAACTAGAAACTCACATTTTTATAAAACTATTCTACTCATATGGTTTAATAAACATTGTTCCAACCATGAGAATTTGGCATGTCAAGATGATAAACACATCACATGGTTACCACATAGTTTTTCTTATCCATGTGTATCCAATGTCCCCCCCCAATTCACATTGGAGGGTATTCTTAGACAGTCTCCCCTAGCCATGTGATACCCATGCTGACCAACCATGAATGTTCGAAAATTAACAAAGAAGACCATATATAATGGTAACAATCCTTATTACTCACAAACTGTGTTCCATAATATGTAAACCTTAGGAGAAATGTTTAATATTCATATGAACAATTTTTATTAACTGTGTTGTGAAAATACAGAAACCACAATTAGTAGGAAAAACTCTAAAAATTTAAAATCTAAATCCAAAATGGGGAAATTAGGACCTTATAAACCAAAACCATTAAATAATTACATAATGAAATAAAAAAAATAAACATTCAAAACAATTAAAAATAGATTTGGTTAAAATTAAAAAAAAATTCATCTCATACACCCATGAACACTCCTCTAACCCATCATTTCTCTACCTCACATAAAACAAGGGAATATCTAATCCACACAACAACATCTCTTAAAAATCCTAGATCTCTACTACTCACTTTAAAACATTGTGTCATATGTGAAATCTATCTCTCCCCAGTCAATGAAGTGGGATTTGTTGTGAATATACATATAGATCTGATACATGTGAAATACATCATGGATATTTTTCTTTCATGGTGGGAGTTAAAACTAGTAATCTACCTCACCATTGCACTCCAACTCCTCAAAAGTATCAAAAAAACCATTGAGAAATATTACATCGCCAACCAAACCCCCACTCCCCCAAAATAGTGAAACCCATTTTGAACACATGGTCTCTAACCTGAATCTATTAGAGCATATACATATGATCATTATTTTCAATATATAAGTCTTTTAATGCCTTCATTTAATCTCAAAACATCTTGATCTTCTATAGTGTTATCCCTACCAAATTTGTTCCAATAACAACCGACTCTCCAATGTTTATCAAAAAAATGGTGAAAGGCATGTATTTATATATAATCACTAAAATAGATCCATGATAATGAATAAAAAATTTCTATATATATAGGAGACCTCAACCAAAGGTATGTGATTTATGCATGACCTTCCAAAATCTAGAATTAAATCTGGTAACATATCCTCCAACATCTGGATATCCTCCAAGATATTCCCATATATCTTGAGATGAAATGTATTTATAAGGAATCATTGGGATCCAAAATCACGATATAATTCTCTTCATACTCTTGAATTCAAATGAATATCCTAATTAAATTTTATTGTACTTCACAATGCATAATTCCTCACAACTTCTTCCACATATCTCATTTCCCTAAATTCCTTGACACTCAAGTCCTTAATCATCTAAAAATGGTCTATCATCATTAGATAGTAAAAATCGCATAAATATAATTATATCATCCTTGGTCCTAGAGTCACCTAGTAATGAAACACATCATAATTTACTCCAACTACCACTTGGGGACATTAGTGTGCTTCAAAAAAACCTATGGAAACATGGTGCTTGAATTTCACATGTTGAAAATCCAAGCACCAGGCCAAAAACTCTACCACTGATTGCTTCATCATTGGACAGTAAAGTTTACTATTAAATACATGATACGTACTAGACACATATATATATACACACTCTATCTTTAGGATAGGAAAATCATGGAGGAATCCCTCATGATCTTCTACTAGAATGAAGAACCTCCAATGAAACATAATTTGGTTCTATCTATCCTCTAACCACCCATCTAGAGTGTCAATATGGATAACATATTTACACATCACCTCAAAATATAATAATCTCATTTAAGACTCATCAACATTCCATATAAAATAGAATGCTACATTTATTTGATAAATACATCCTCTTTCACCAACTGAATTAGTTTTATGATGAGTTTCATGAAGATATTCCATCCCCTTACAAGCATCACCTGACTCTTCAATGACATGCCCTCATAACATCATAATCATTGAATTAGCCACAATGTTTAAATTACCCATGGTGTATGAGATATAAAATTAATAATCATGGAGAGACTATATCCATAACTTCTATTGAATATTTATGTCTTACTATTAGAATATGTACTTCATCAACATAAGATCTATGAACACCAACTTTAAATTTTTCATGATGTAATATCATTAAAAAATTATATAATTCACCACAATTAACCAAATCATTATCATGGGGGGTGGAGGCATAGTTATAGTCATAGAGGATCAACTGTCTAGACCAATAATATATCACATTCCATGCTACATCAAGATTCATCCGAATCTTAGGTGGGAAGTATCATAGAAAACCTAAACCATCTCCCCTTCCTTGGGAAATTAAACCACTATAGCACTGATCAAACATTCCCTCATATTTTATATATCTTCTTTTCACTTATTAGTCTACATCAAAGTATTCTACTTCTTGGTAAAAGGTTTTAATGGGGATATAATCATAGTGAAATTGAATAGAAACCATTATTCATTTCCTATAATTCCAAGTATGTTTTGAAACTATATCGAATTCTTGGGTGCTTCCCAAGAAATAACTACATATTCTATTATCATGGCTATAGAGACACCTAGTTAAGACACCACAAGTCTAATGCAATTCAAATCCCATGTATAAAATTATGACTTTGATATATATTCATATGGTTGATGGTGTTAAAGAGTGTAAAGGAAGACTTTGAGACACTTAACATCATCATCCATTAATCATGGGTGTATGGATATGTTTTCAAGGATAACCACAACCAACTAGTCCCTAAAATCACAGAATAGGGATTTTGTGAGTTTTATAAAAAAAATAGTGTGTTCATGACACTAAATGACATGACCATGAGTTCAAGGTTCCTATACCTAGAAATGAATACATTTTTACGATATATGTATATTTCACCCACATATTATGATATCCTGACCATAGTTAAACCATTTAGCATCATCTATATTCTTTCAGCTGATCTAATAGATCATCAATATAGGGAAGACGATAATGTTTCTTGACCTTCAACTTGTTTCACCTCCATTAGTCTGTAAATAATGACATACTATCATTCACCTTCTTAAAGAACAAAACTAATACACCCCACGGGGACACACTTGGTCAAATAAAATCCTTCTATATCAGATCATCACCTTGGAGCCTCAACTCTTACAACTCAATAGACATCATCAGTTAAGCCGTCATTGAAATAAGAGATGTGATCATCTATAAATATTTCCTAGACTCGTTGTCATGCTCAGACAATAGTTTTATAACCTCATCTGGGAATACATCTGGGAACTCTTCAATGATAATAGGAATATCCCCTACCAGCAGTCACTATAATATATCCCTCAACTAAAATTAATCAAGTTTCACATGATGGTTTTCCACTCAATGTATCTTCTCAAAAATGAAAGAAACACTCTAGACTTCCACATAATAAAATGTAACTCTCATCTAGATAAAATTAAATACTAAATAAATATGAAACATCAAATTCATTCCAATGATAGCATTATATAGACTTGCTTTAAAAAAGAAGATTTCCCCCACATATTGGTTCTTGCCAATCATCGATTGAAATTCATGACACATATAAAATAATAACTCTTGAACTTCATCATGAATTGAGAACACCAAGGTAATTGGAAGCCTCTCCACCTACAATACTAACACGCAATATAAAGTAGGAGTAGTGGAGTAAGAATATCTAAAATCAAGTAATGTATATACTATGGTGAAAGATAAACTGATTATAACATGAAAATACAATGGGAATAAAATCATGAAGTAAACTATTGTGATTGACTACCTATTGGTCATAATATTAACTACCATGAAATATTTTTTCAGCATCCATAAGCTCTACTTATCAATATTTTAAAATGGACTTCATCATGTGTATCTCCCCCCAGATAGTGCATTTAGTCATTCACTTCTACTTTATTCAACGTCACCATGTACATAAAAAGAATAAATTAGAGGAATGTATATAAAATCATAGTTTATAATGCCTCCCCTATATTTATAGTTTTGGAATCCTCATCCTGAATTAATTAAGAAAAAACATAAAAGAACTATAAACTTAATCCTTAGTTGTCCAATTCCCAGGATCCCCAACTTAAGAGATATAATTTCCTACCTATTTATATCATTCATCATCAATTAAAAATAACTCTAGACAAAAATACCTCTAGGGGTCATCCCATGAAAATATCTACCTCCTTACAGTCACTAAGATATAGAATCCACCATGAAAGTGGTTACGCTAGCATCAAAAATGCTAAAAATGGAACCCAAAACTCCCCCTTTACTCGAATCAGACCAAAGGTGATCTTGAGATACTACAACCAATGCTCTATCTCCAAATATATATGTTTCCCTCACACATAACAAAACCCATACACTAAAAATAATGTAATAATCTCTCCCAAACCTCATCCTCCTATGTCGGATATGACCCTCCAATGAAAAAATGTATTAGCATTCTAAACCTACATGACTTTAACTGCACGTAGGTGATGACCATATTCCATTTTTGAAAATAAAAGGGTATACCTAATAGAGATAAATTTTAATATCAATATTTAATTAATTATATTCATTTTATCACCCCAAAATCACCTTGTTCAATCTGAAATACAAAAAAAACTTGATGCGTGTACATTTCCTAAATATCTACCATGAAGCAGTAATACATTACATGGTCATTGAATAACCGTAGAGTCCTTTCATTGGATCATGTGGGGCCATGAAATCCAATTTCCTAGCTAGAATATCTAGCCAATATCACACACCATTAACTATTGAAAACATTTTTCTTCCAACGCATGTTGTCCTCTAAAGATCCAAACTCCAATTGTCATCCTAACTCAAAACCTAAATCTCTAGTACTATATGATCATGAAAACCTCCCACCAATGGTAATCATCCTCTATTAGAAATGGATGAAGAGAGATAATAACCCCATGATTCTCTCCATTAATGGGCCCTAGGTTTGTGACTAACAATGAGGGTATAAAAATATGACATGGAAAAAAATTAACCTCAAAAATATTATAGGATCAAGATATAGAATGAATAACCACCAAGAAAATCAATACCAGAATATAAAAATATAAACCAATCCAACCAATAATTCTAGATCCGAATGAAAAAAATCTTATATGTGTATACTATCAAGATAAACCCAATGATAGATAATAAATAGAAACTCCAAAACCCAATCTAGTAATTCAAAAATACATCCCCAAATTACTCCTGAAATTCTGAAAATTTATTATAACATTAGAAAACATATCATGTATAATTTGTAGGATCATACCCAAGGTACCTCATGAACATGATAAAAGAGAATACTAATGCACTAGTGAAAAAAATAAAATAACCAAAATTCATCTAATCAGGTCAAATATCCATCCCAATCCCACTATTCTTATCGCAAAAAATCACACATATACGTATAATAACATATCATCAAAATAATATATAAAAATATATCACATAGAAACTTTCCCTATGATTTGTATCTTCCACATCCCAACATCAAATGACATGTTCTACAATCCCTTACATGAATATATAATCAAATAACCATCCTTCTTTGATATGGTTCTATAAATATACCTACCAAAACAATCCTTAAAAAGGGACCCACATCTAATGTTGGTATTAGTCTATATAAGAACCTCATCTCAACAAACAGAGTGGCATGGTATCATTAATGTGAAAGAAAACAACCATGTCCCCTCCTATAACTTCCCATATCTCCAACTATGTATAACATCCTCAACAATGGGGGATCTCTAACACCAAACCATAATCATTGGGTAATCTCCACTACAAACCCTTCATCATAACTACTAAAGGAAGAGTGGGGATATTGGGTATCTATAAATCTTTTTCACCACCATCCATGAGGCTGGAAGAAAACCTGGAACCCAACAAATATGGGTGTTTGTAAGGTTATTTATATAAGGTGTATTGTATAAATAAATAACATAAAATACATGATATATATATAAAACATTATATGAATCCAATTAATTTAAAAAAATATTACAAACATGTCTCCCAATCATCACCACTATTTTTTCCACAACATCTTCATCAAACTATACAACGGTCACACACAAGCAAGACAACATCTTCCCTTTTCAATTACAGGCTCTACCATTTATATAATTATGAGTTTCATCATAACTCCAATTTACTAGGACAATTCAATTCACTTTAACACAACCCATTCATTTATCGACCCATTTAATTTATATTTTAGTATTCACTTTTATTACATAGCTGATAGGGAAACTAATACAACTGAACTACTCCACCGATCAAATATCCCATATCAACCAATTCCACCTTACAAAATAATCCATTCATTCACTAAAACCCTACCATATCACAATAAAAATGAATCAAAAAATGGTTCACATCATCCCACACCACTTACCTAAAAAACAAACATATCCTCACTACCGCTACATTTCATATTCAACCCAGTCACCACCATCACTGGTAAAAGACCCATAAAAACTACCACACATCACACATGGGAAAATAGAAATACATCACCAAATATCATAACATTACAACTTCCATATGTAATATAATTTCAGTTAAATAGCTTTAATTACAACATGTATTCTTTATAATGGTTTTTATCAAACAATTATCCATTTTCATGGGCATTCGGTTCTTTATCATAGTATAAGTGACTATACCTTTTCATTATTGGTGATTTAAACACAAAAAATCACAAATTTCATCACTCAAAACTCAATCAATGGTCCCAAAAAAATGATATTCAGTATGGGAACAAGCATGTATAAAATCAAAAAAACATTGAAAATTCTATAAAAACATGTAATGACTCCCCTTTCCCACAATTTCTAGTTAAATTAATTCATGGCATTCATTAATAGTAGCCTCACTATAAATCCATTTTATGTCTATATAATTTGATTCACACACATAAAATTTTAATTGGAGAGAAAAAGTTTCTTCCGCCTCAAATAATTATTTTTAAGTCATTATATAAGGATTTAACATGAGGAAGAAAACATACAAAATAAATAATTTTAGGAAGAAACTAATTCATCATGGAACACAACATTACTTTAAATATCGCTTTAGAACACTACTTAAGCCATATATATCCTCATACACAGCCTCCCTAGAATTAATGAAAAGGATTTAAATAAGTGGGGATAAAAAATAAAACTCTCTTATAATTGTTAATGTTTTGTATCAAGATGATGAGGATCAAAATCCCACTAGGAGATGGTGAATAGCCTCCTAAAATCAATTAGGAGCCAAAAAAATAATTTAGTTAAAATAAGGATGGTAAAAATGGTTTTAATGGTTTTATAATTTATAGTCAAACTATAAATTATAAGGATATGGTTCAAAAACATTTATTACTAAATAGGGGTTCCAAAATAGGATAATGTTATGGAATAATGAAAAAACCCACACTATAACGAGGATGGTGAAAACAAAATCTTATAAAAAAGTTTATTTACATGTTATAGATCATATAAACTAGGAGAAGGAATATGGTTTAAGGGAATCCACCATGTTATAGAATCCAGTCACTAAGAAGAAGGAAATGCTTCATCCTAGCTTTACAAGATAGCTTACCAAATTCAAAACAACCAAAAAAATCCCTTCCCAAAGACTCTATCCCTTTTCCTATAATTTTCACTATATCTATGTTAAAAAAATCGTAACCAAACAAAAACCCCAGTCCCCAAGGCCCCACATCATATCCAATATCCTCCCACTGTAAATACTACCTTTAGAGTGAACCATAATCTTGTACACTGAAAAATCATTCCCAAGATGAAATTTCATATATAGATCAATATAAACTCCATTACTCCCTCATAACATCCCCCGATAAATATTAAAACATGAATTCTTGTAGTGTAATGAGTTAGAAAATATGGACAGTTACAATTTCATTTTATTTTAACTATTCTAATTTGAATTTGGAAGGTGTTATTGGGGACTAAAAGAAGAATTTTGTATAAACATTATTTTTTATAGAAAGCACCATTTCGTGACACTCTTTGGAGAAAAATTGAATAAATTAAATAATAATGTAATCTTATTAGGTTGATACATCACAAGCCATTAAAAACTTGATGTATATGAAGTCATATATTGAAGACACACGGGTGAAAATATCACACCCAATGATGATTGGGTATGATAATACATGTGAGATTAACTTGCCTAAGAATAATGTATTATATTTTTAGTCACGATAATTTTATATTTAAAACTACTTTATCTTGGAGAAGGTGAAATGTGGAGATATTTCTTTGGAGAATTTTCTTATAGAGTATGTTATAGATATCTTGAACAATCAGTTGATAATGTTGGCTTCTGAAACATAGGGGTATTATTGGGAGTGAGATATATCCCAAAATATCTTTCAATTTTATATTATATAATGTATATTTTTTAACATAATTTACATTAAAATAGGGTTAATATATAAGATTTATTCTTATAAAGGGGGAGATAATCTAAACTATATTATAAGTGTTAATCATTTGGGACATTTGAGGTGTTGGTAGTTGATTCTTGAAGTGGGACTCATGTAATGAATTGACTATAATATTACCAAAAAATATAAATGATGATATTGAATAAAAATGAAGATATTAGAGATCTTATAGAGTTTGGGTAGATGATTATTAATTAATATACCTCAGGAAATGATTTTATATAGGGGAATCTGTAGGTTTTTCTCAATTGAAAAATGGTAAATATAGTAATTATTAGAATGAAAGTAGTTATAGAACTCTGAATAAATTATTTTATCCAATGGTGTGGTGATTTAATAACCTAAATATTGGAGGTATAACATGACTTGATTATTTAAGAAAATCATTCATGAGTTATGATTGAAATTTTCAGATGTCTTTGTTAATAAAATTGTCATTGATGATTAAGGGGATATTCAAAGATTTTGTATAAGAAAATGGAAAAAAATTAAATAAATAATTGTCTATGTTGTGAGTATCTAAAAAAATTTAAATAGTATAATAGGAAAAATCACTTATGAGGAATCAGAAGTAAAATAGTTTTCTAGGGGTAATGGTCTTGTAGTAGACTACTGGATGTCACAAAAGGTAAAAATTTAAGTTTTATTATTCCATGGATGTTAATGAATAAACTTCTTGTAAGCATCATTTTATTTTTTTAAATTGTGTTTGGAGAATCAAGGAGATACTTTAGGACAGACGACAAAGATCTATGTATGATATGGGTATTTTTCATCCCATTTAAAAGGATCATTTCTTGTGTTCGATTCTTTGATGGAAAATAGAAATATAATATGGGTGTTTTAGAAGAATTATATATTGATATATGCTATGGTTTGAGTAGAAAAATGGTCATTAAGGAGGTGGGATTACCAAGGATAAGAGAAACATATACAATAAGGGGTTGAAATCTAAATATAGGTTTCAATGAGTTTTTAGTTGATGTTGAATCTCTATAAAGTTGTGGTCAAGACAATTTCATGGTAATTTTAATTAAATTTATATAGACAACTGAATTGGATTAATCAAATGGTCTAGATATGGAGGATATATATCCACAGAAACTAGATTTGATCGACTTCAGAACCATAGATGGCATGGTGTGTGGGGATATAGTATGGAGGTATATTTGTCTATAATTAATTGACGTGCTTCTCACATTTTTTCATGCAATGAAATATTAACATATCAAGTCACCCATTATTGGAGCGCTATGGAAAGATTTTAGTTATAACTACGGAGTTGAACAAGGTATCTTATATGATCTAAATTTAGGATTCACTTGAGGTTGATAATTGAAGATTAATCAATTTATTGAAGCTTTTCATTATTTTATACTTATAGTTCTATACTATCTTGATATTCCATTAATTTTTCCATCATATAATAAGAATATAATGTGGATAGTGGGATGTGGATCGTTTTCCAATAAACATTATCTACTCGATAAAAATATTGAGTTAACCATGTAAAATACCTTTCATTTGTTGTGATTCTCCTCACTCTATATTTCATTTTTGAATCATTTTGTTTGAGATACAATCACACATACCGGTAAAGGGAAAATGATTTTCAATCTCATATGGTCCTTTTAATAAACTTGTAAAACTTCCAAACTATATCACAGTACTAAAATGTAATATTATCAATAATACTAATAGATAATTTGAAATCTTACTATAATATAATCATAAGTGTATAATTTTTCATTCCAATGAACCAAATAATTACCCAAAAAATCTATAGGCTATTTAACACAACACATCAATGAAATTCCACCCACCTAAGAAATTCATTTAGAATATATAATAAAATAATCCAAAAATATTAACCATGAATTTAATCCATTTCATCAAAAAATCATTCAAATAAATATAAGCCCCATAATTTTTATTAATGGCACAAAAATCAAAAATTTCCTATAACATTATAGTAAAATTTCAATCATTTTATATATTTTTTCATTAAATAATGAAATTTAAACCGATTTTATGAAAATTTAATTAATTTGATAAATAAATAAAAAGGTAAATATAGTCTCAAAATTTATCCCCTTTTTAAAAATCCCAATTCATAAATCATTTTTTTTATTTATCCCCAAGAATATCAAAACATCAAGTTAAATTAAAAATAAAAATTTCGAGGTTCAAATAATCAATTATTAACCATTTAAATCATATTTTCATTACCTCTAAAATATTCAAAAATCTATCATAATTTCTCAAATTAATCCCAAAAAATTCTCAATCAATAATATTATCCAATCCAATGAATCAATAACTCCATTTATTTTAAAAAAATAATAACATTTTATGATTTAAAATATTAGTGGTTTCACTAATTCATTAAATTTTTTGGATTGTAATTAAACAGCCTCAGTAATCCATGTTAATCACTAGATATTCCATTACATAAGGCCAAGATAATGTATTATGTCACCACGGTCTGGAAACTGGTTCAAGGGTATATTACATACACTTTGGGAATGATTCCATATTTTAAATACAATAAATATATTATTGGAATAATATCGATAGTATGATATAGAGAATCAATATGTTGGACATCCATGATATCAAATAAATAGTTTCAAAATAATAATTTAAAGCATACATGACATAAGAATGAAATATAATATAAATAATCCCATAATGTTTTTAGAAATAAAAAATATAGAAGTTATTAATCATACAAAATAATAAAAATTAGTCTAAAATACAGGTTAAATATCATTGTGATTTAAATTTGATGCATCCCCAAAATATTACACGACCCCTCTCATCACGACCCATGGTCACCAAAAAAAATCCCCATTATCAAACCATGACGTAAGAAAATAATTAAAACCACAAACAGAGGAATAACCCATTTCATCACATGTATCACAATAATGCCTACAAAGGGTGTGAACTAATGCCCATTAGGATACCACAAATAATCAATGTAATTCCTTTTATAAGAAAAAAAAACCAATGCTTGTTTAATAAAACTAGAAAATTTATTTATTACCCAGCATAATAGGAAAAATCACATTTCATTTTTTTTAAAGTATTTTCACACTGAAAATGTGAATAAGAATTGAATTGCATAATGAATAATCTACATGGACCACTTAAACCTATTTAAAAAGGTAAATAACAATATAATTTAACTACATAGTAAATTATAACTAAACATAAAATATATTACAAAACTAGACAATGAATTAATTATTTATTAGAAACATTGGACATTGATAATTGGAACCATATACATAACTATGATATTATCTTACCGATATAGGGCTTGGTTTACTCTTATTAGACTATTGGAGTAGAAATCATCTAGCCAAGGAAACATCAAAACTATGAGGACACTACCTAAAGTGTAATCATAACTAGTGCGTAACATATCCTAAATTTCTCATTTAGATACCCTAATATTTCATGTAAATATAATTAATCTAAATCATGAAGAAACTAGTTAAGTGATTAAACAAATTTACTCTCATGTTGGATCCCAAACCAAATAAAATCTATAACCTCTATATCAATTCCATAACATTAAGAAAAATATATCAAATTCAACCATGGTAAATATAAAACTAATAAGAATTTATGAAATAGGGTAACCAAAATCAATAATTAAATTAAAAATGAAAAGGAAATAATTTATAAATTATATCATAATACAATACAATGAAATTTAATTTAATTTAATTGAACCTCAAATAAAAAATACTTTATAAATATATTTCAAACAAAATATTTCACAAAAAAAATATCATTAAACACTATGTTTATCAATGATATATTTTTTAAAATGTCTCAATTTGAATAAATTTAAATCCAATTTATCTCAAACACTATGGTTATGATAACTTTGGGAAACACTTATAATTTCATCATGGTAAATTTATATAGGTCTTAATTAGAAAATTAAAACACCTAGAATCCACCAGAATAATGAAAATTAATTGCCTAGAAATATATTATAAAAAATCATATTGATATGATTTCTTTAAATAATTGAATATTAGGGCATTATATGACCATTATGAATTACAAACAATAAAACCAACATGATTTATCAAAAACCTAACCATCAGTTCACCCCTGATGGTTTGTTAGGGAAAATAAAAAAGGAATGATATAGAATAGAAGATAAGAACATAGTAAAGAAAACATATATGAATATATTACTACATAAAATCACTTGAGACTCAATAAAGGATAAATAGAGAGGTTAGGGGATGATGAATCAATGGATGGGTGGTTTACATGGATGATTCATAAGAATATGGGGAATTGTAAGGAGATATTAATTATTGAGTCAAAATTTGAAAAATATTAAACAAAATTAGTACACTAATTATTTGACTATGTTGTTAGGTAATGAATGTTCCATCCAGGATTTCACCACCAAAGTAAAATTATTCCCCATTTTTTTTCCTTCTACATAGTTACGCTTAACGATTCACCAATCATTCATCAATAAATACCTTCCTAATATTCAAAATTTCCAACTTACTACTCTAAAAAATTAAATAAAAAATAAGTGATAATAGAAATATGAACCCATGAAATTATGGGCATCCAAAGTTTCCCCACAATACCACTTTTACCCCAAAATTCATTGAAATTACTAGATTGTGAATAGGTTACATAATTTATCCCCACATCAAATACCCACACTCTCAGGTATCATGGATGTCCTTTTCATGTTTCCATAGTACACTAATTAGCGGTATGGATTTAATTCACAACAACTTATTATAATAATCCAAAATATGGTTATATTTATCTAAAATTGAAGAATCCTTTTCCAAATCAAAGTCATCACATTCAATCAAATAAGATAGAACTAGATGGTATTTATGTAACTTGGATACATGAAATAAGTTTTGAATAACTATTTACTGATGAGGAAAATAAAAACAGCACCACACATTACCAAACTATTCAATTAATATAAATAGTTTTTCATGACATGGAATAATAATACCCTAAATCCCCATATTCCAATTAACCCATTGAAGATAAATTTATGAAACACCGAAGGAAAAACTACAAACTCTAAGGGATAGTGAATTTGATAAAAATCGGGTTTTATGATGAATTTTTAATGCTTCCAAAATGTTGTTATTTGATTTAATTTTTTTGATTTTCTCTTGAATATGTCTTGACCACCATAATGAGTGTTCACTCACCTAATCCCAACAGAGTGGGGATAAACATGATTAACCAAAAATAACATCAAACATAGCCATTTTTATCAATGATTGGTAACTATTATTATAAAAATCTCAATAAATGATAAATTTTTCTATTATAAACCTCCAATTTAAAACACACAACCACAATTTGAATCTTCATAGTTATGAATAAATCAATAAATTTTTTAATTATTATAAAAATGTTATATAATTCTAAATATCTACTAAGATACCATCACATCTTGTAGAAACACACAAAATCATGAAGTAAGTGAGTGTCCCTGGTGGAAACAGTAGTATATAGAACATTATATAACATCCTGATCTCTTTATCATATAGACTTCCAAGATCTTATACCATTTTAATTTTCTTAATGTGGATGAAATGGTATAACTTATTCAATCAATAAATTATTTATCATATAAAATTATTTTCTTAATTATATTGTGGTATTACAAATAAAATATTAGTTAATATTTAATCACCCATTTAACTAGGGATGAGAAGTATTTAAAATAATACAAATAGGTTTTTATGTTCATTCTTGACATTCTGACATCTAAATAATTCCAACACTAAATTAAAAATCAATCACATGATCCTTGAAAACTAATAAAAAACTTTTTATTGTAAAAAATTATAATGGCATAAGTTTTTTATATCACATTACAATATTTGACATATTTTATAACTATGTTCCTCAAAGCTGTAAAAACCTGGATTATCTTCCTAAAATTTAGTGCCTCGTCAAAAGACTATGAAAAATCACTTAATGTATCCCCAATAATTAAAATTACACTAATATGGAATAAATATGAATAAAACACTTGACTATGTTGAATTTATTTATCTAATGAGGGAATGAATTTCACACTAGATAAGAATAAATTATTGTCCTATTCTATTAAATTTTAGTGCATTTAATTTAAAAAGGCTATCGAATTTCATTATTACTTGGAATTTTTCATCAAACACATTTTAATCACCAATATAATATTATAAATTGCATTCCCTTTACCTATGACATATTCCAAATCAAAATTAAATGTCTAATGATATTGCATAGAAAATCTCTACTAGAGGTTCATATATTTCTCAAAAAATATACTTTAGGATATTTTGATATATCTATGATATAAATTTCACCTAAAAGAACTAATATTGCAAACAATTGATTTAATGCATCATTAGAGATAACTCAAGGACATGGGTTGGGTAATTTCTCTCCTTAGGGTGTAATTGGTGAGATCAATATATCACTACATATTTGTGTAACATTAAAAACACACCCAGAACTCATACCAATTTCATCATAATATACCATTTAAACCTCACATGGTTTAGTGTTTATATTGAGAGGATCATATTCTAGACACTTCTTGATCTCATCAAAGGATTTCAACCATTCATTAGTCAATTCAAACTTCACACCCATTTATGCTAAAATAGTATTGGTAGATGCCAAATTTATGGAATTTTAAAGAAACTTCTTCTTATATTCAAATATATGTTGGAAACATCTTATTTGAAACACATTCATGGGATTTATTTAAGATATCACAACTATAATATTCTTAACGTATAAATAATTTCCTTTTATATACAAGATAACAAAAATAATTGACTTTGTAAATCCAAAACTAGTATTAAAATAATGTTTTGTATAAGTGATCATCCTTAAAAATTAACCTGAAAATACCTAGATGATTCTAAAGGTATTTATTTTTCATAAAATAAAGAGGGATATCATATATAAATGAATCAAAAAATGTGTCTAGGTACCTATAGAGATATGATTCCTAAGTTTTATAAGACAAAAAAATTCAAGCACAAATGGAATCTACAATTATTCAAAATGGCCATGTATAATCCGGATGTAATTCTAAGGAATATTAGATTATGTTGCTCTAAAATGCCGATATCATGACCAGAGATAAATTTTTAAAACCATATTTCTTACCTGAGTTGATAGAAAACACCATCAGTTTGAGGTAAAAAATCATTTATTATTTGTATTCACCAGATTATACATTTGGTAATTAGAGAAATGTTTGGGGTATCTATTATCCTTCTTTAAAAAGAGGCTAAAAGATTTCCATAGTTAGAAACGTTGATGTATAACACCCTTACTCTCAAAATCATTGTGAAAAAATTTCAATTCATTTAAATTTTTTGGGGTTATTTTATTTTATAGGAAATAGATGGAACTTGTACTTTGAATTAGATCGATAAATAATTAATCCCTATTCCATTGTGGAAGTCACGATAAGTCATAAGGAAAAATATTTTGATACCATTCCATATCTATATGAAGTTAATTACTGAAATTACATTCAAGGATATGAATATTTAAAATCAATAAATGACAAGAAATAGTAAAAATATTTAAAAGGGAATTGTATTATATTTAAGATATTGGATGCCACTCAACTGGAAATATGTGAATATCCCCATTAAAATAATTAAAAAAGATATTTTTATAATTTCAATCCATAAGATACTAGAAGATTAACATCTAATATATACTAAGTATGAGGTTTAATATTTTTAAAATAAATATATTGAAATCCCATGTTACATCAATGAAAGTGGTCAAAATATTCCACAAAGGGAATTTGAATCCCTCAATAATATTAATTCCCAATTGTATATTGAAATCCATTGAATAAGTAATGAGATATAATTAAAAACACAAATGATAAATTAAATTTGATGATATAAATCATTTTAATATACCCTTTTTAATGAAACTACAAGATCATATTTTTTTCATTAGGTTTGTATCTTTTTATTTCCACTTTAAATGCTTATTTTTTACATAATTTGAACGTATAATGAGGTTATAAAATTTTACAGCATGTATAGGGATTGTTCAGTGTCGAGTGTCCTATTTTATGGAAAAGGAAACTAGGCCTAATGGTTATTAGAATCTATGTGACCCAGGATTCTAGTATTTATTTAATCATGTGAGGTTGTACCAACCTCTTTCCAGGGCCACAAGGTTTGTAGAAAACCATGTTGTAGGGTATGTACTCCCCTAAATGTTTGGATATAGAGAAAAAAGAGCACACAGTTTACCCTAAATGTGTATCGAGGGCCTATTGCCCATAATAGAAGCTTTGTACATTTTCAGATTGGAATAAAACATAGTTTTCACATGGTTATCCAATCATTGAGTAGGAACCAAGCGAGTTCCATGGAGAGGCAGTGAATGGAACATGGTTGGTGCATGGTTTGTCCAACCACATGTCCAAACACTATGACCTATTTAAGAATGGGTAAATGTAAAAATTTTCCTTCAAATGTGAGGAACAAAAATCTATTATTTCTCTTATCCCAATAGATAGCCTCCATGGAATTTGGAGCTATTTTGGATCAAATTAGTAGCCTTGTCTCTCGCTTTTCTGTCCAGACTCAGAATTGAGAACTGTTGGTCTTGTTGGATTCACACTGGTGTGTTCTTCATTCATATTTCTCTTTTCTTTATTTTCCTTCTTATTGGTGTAGCTATTTAGGAGAAATATAATATTCCATATTTCTAGGTTTATCTTAAGATGTTCTAATTTATTTTAATATGGATCATGTTATTAGTGAATACTGGATATGTGTTCTTACATGGGTATAAATTAGGTGGTCTATAAATTTCCCTCATGGTTTGGTGTTTCAAATTCATTATTTTTATTGATATACATGATCTAGATTCTAGATCTTCCCATATAATTGAATGACTAGCTTGACTAAATTTTCCGGAAGTAGATTAGGCTTCCCACAACTTCCATTATAATGTTGGAGGGCGATCACCTCTACTAATACCACCTTTTGGTGCATTTATTAATTTTTCCCTATGTTATACCACCATGTTGGGTGTGTGTGAGCTCTCCATTTGTTTTGGGATATTTTTTCAATTTAATGAGAATCTAATGAAGAATTAGTAGAAATATTATGCATCCTTTGAAATGTGATTATTAAATGTTTAATGGGTTTTATGAAAAATATTGAATGGGTTGGATGAATTCATTGCTAGTTTTCATTTATGAAATGTATGTTGAATTAAGAATGATGAATTGATAAATTTAGTGGATGTATTGGGCATTTCTACTCCTCAAATACTAATTCCATTGTATTCCATGGACATTTATACTCTTTGGATCCTGATTATTTTATTGTATTCCATGGTAATTTATAACGTGGATTTTAATTCCATAGGAAACAATGTATATTTATACTCCATAGATATGTATTAATTATGGTAGTGGATTTCATGGACATTTAAACTAATAGGATAAATATTTCATAGGATTCCATGGAAATTTTTACCCCTTAGATTCATCATACATGAACTCTTACTGGACAGGTTATTTACACATCCTCCTTGGACTCCACCCAATTATATAACTAGTTTCCAATGAGATGCTCAATTGGTTCGATGAGGATAACTTGTTAATTTAAACCTTGCATCTGAACTTTTTAGGCATGAATAATTATTACATAATGTGTCCATTTTGGATATTTTCTATTCCTTGCAGATATCCCTTGTATGGATACTTGATTATAGTTGTTAGATAGGATAGAATCACACATGAAAATGTTTGATTTACAGTTCGCCCAAGATTATGGTTTCTTGTCTATAGTTTCTCTTAGTCATGGGTGCTTGGTTATTATTCAAATGGATCAATGTTTTAGTGGATAGGATCTGGTTTTATTTTTATCCTTTTATTTTATTATTTTTATACCTTTGGTATACTACACACTTCTTAATTCTATGTACATATACAATACATTTTATTTACACCATTGGTGGTGGCCTACTTAGTGTTATCTCACACCCTATTCAGGCCATCATTGGGTACCCCTATATATTTCATGGATACAGGTGGGTACCATGGAAATTACCCCCATTATGATATTTTATTTGATAATTTCGTAGGAGTAGGGGAGCACAAGACCAATCTGTACCCAATATTCTATATAGAGATTGTTTTTGTTGGATTTTTTTTTGTATTTTCATACAAGTATTCTACTAGTTTCTTGTTTCTATTTATCACCTATAATATTTTTATATAGATGGTATATGATCATCATATTTTATATGAAACTACTTTTGAATTATTTATGAATAATGTTTTCTGGATGTTTAAATTAAGTCATTGATTATATTTTGCTTCTGCTATTTATCAATATGTTTACACTACTACCTTACACTCTAATATGAGGGAATAGTCTATCCATAGAGACACCATAGGTTTTTACGACTAGTCAATAGTATATTGTGTATGGGGAGGCATGCTTGAGGCCAGGTGACCCACTAGCTTAGGGCACCATTTAGTGGCTCCTGGGTCATGACTTTTGAAAGTGGTATCAAAGGATATTTATATTCAAGATTTACTAAATTGAGATATAGAAAGGGAATTAAAAAACTGTATTAATATGATATTGATCTTTTCCTATGAGTATATAACCCATGTGTAGAAATGAGACAAATTTCCTAGAAATATAAATCTAATTTTACTATATTTTTCTTATTATAATTGATTTGATTCTACCATTGGGTGAAACACATCATATTTTATGTTTCTTATGATTATGTATTCTAATATTTCAAATGAAAAGAGGGAATCCCATATAATGCATCATTTTAGAAACCTTATAAGATTCATATTTCATGAATATTCAATTCCATATCAGGTGAATTTCATTACAACTTTACATTTATTATGTTATCCTTGCATTATAGAATTTTTTCTCATTAATGATTCTTACAGAAATTTGAAAATCCTAAATTGAATCATAGAGTTCCACACATAAACAAAATAATATTTTCCTGAAAAATATACAATAGATAGCCTATGCAGTCAATTATGAAATGTTGAGTCATGGAACATTGGTAGCACATACTGTAATGTGTTATGTTTTGGATTAAATAGACTCCACAGTTAGGTTTATGAGGTGTATGGGCCCATATGTATCAGTATTGGTGACTCATTTACTTCAATAATTTAAATATAATTGTAATATTTATGTGAGTATATATATATATATGAAATTTAAATTGTGAAATGGTAAATTTTATGATAAATGGATTTTTTTAGTTTCACTATAGAATCTATATATTGAGGCCTATGATGGAAAACATAGAAATCATCCTAGACCCTGATTTAGAGTGAGTAGTAAGAAATGAATATGGTTGTTTTTATGATACTTCCACTAAATTGGTCCTAGATTTATGCGTAGGAATATGGTTGTGTCTGTTTATAGGAAGGCTTGGACTTTTCTTATTCTTTTATGTATTTGGATTGGTCTCTACTCGTTTCTTTTTTGATGTGTATGTTTTAAATTATAAATATATGACACAACTACAACATCAAGTCATGCTCCATAAGGGGGTGACGACAATTCTTAATTGGTGGTGGGTTGTTAGCCACCAGTAGAACCTTCCATAGTTTCAGTTATAAAACTCTTAATTGTACAAGATTTGTGTGTTATCTCCTAGTACCAAAAATTTTTTATTTATAAAAACCATTTATGGAGCCCTATATAAAGCTAAAACTATGGAAGAGATAATATTTGTGTTCTAATAGAAGAATCACCCCTTGTTTTTGTGGGATAGTGGTCCACAAGTTGTTGATTTGTGTTTTGATGCTATTTTTTCTATAATCGAGCATCTCGAGATGCCTCATGAAATAAGAGTTTTCATCGCAATATTTTTTCCTCAGGGATCATCTAAAAATTGGTTATATGTTTTAAACCAGGCTGATACACTTCATTATATGGTTAAGAGGGATTTTATATCTTTTTTAGGAATAATTATTTCCTAATACCCTGGGAAATGAATGGGATGATGATTTTATGCCTCTTGAGAAGGATTCCATGATCATTATGGTTATTTGGAATGGCTCACATAAATTTGTTGTTTTGTGTCAATTTATCTTGAAGATGATCTAATGAGGCTGAGATGCTTTGAGGAAGGTCTCAAGATTTATGTTTGATCATAGTTCTACATGTTCCAGTTCAATACAATTACTGAGACAGTGAAATTGGATATTTTTAAAGAATTGAATCTGAGGGAAGACGAGGGTGCAATGTTGTGTTGTTAATCCTCTCAACCTAGAGTTCTAGTGTCAGCTGGTATAAAAATCTATTTTGAGGCTCATCATTAGGGAAATAAAAGACTGAGTACGACTGTTGGTAGTTCTATCTTAGGAAATTATTAGTGGGGACTAAGGAATATGAAGAGTTAGTATGATAAAGACCCATTATTGTGTTGATTATGTGGAAGGATGGGACATGTGTAGAGTTTATACAAGACCTTCCCTCTACCCGTTGGATGAAATAGACCAATTCCAACTCTAGTATTAGGAGTGATATTTATCGCACCACATCTAGCTAAGCGATATATTATTGATAGGTTTTTGGGATGAGGTATTGTTTCTGTCTATAGTATCCAGGCACCAATTGTACTGAAATAGCAGAGTGGCCCTAGTTCGGGTAATGAGTTTGTTTCATAGGTTTGTGGTTCAGGAAAAATACATTTTTCATATTCTAAACCTGAAAATATGAGTATCATGAAATCTGTGGTGAGAGGTTCAATATTAGTAGCCTCGAGTTTATCATATACTCTTTTTTATTTAGGTTTCTCTCTTATCTTCATATATGTATATCTTTTGAAGATATTTTGGGTTGTTGTTCAGTTTTATGATTGTGTAATGATACTTGATACTCTTCTTAGGATCAGAAAAGAGGGTGTACACTGGTGCAGGGAGTTCCCCCTTGATATACCAATGTGTCACTCTATATTGCATAATTTTTCATCGAGATGATATGGTTTGGATACATACATGGTATGGATTAGATAGTTTCTTATTTTGACTATGTCGAATTTTATCACTAATGGGTGACATTGACATAACCATATGGTGGGGTTTTTTTCACAAGGGTTAATGGGATGTCTATGTAGGTAGATCTAGACCAATTCATCATGGGTTTAGTAGGATAACAACGCTGATGAAAAATTTATATCAGGATTATAAGGGATTGTTTCATACTGATTTTCCTTTAGTGGATGATCAATTCGGAGACATACTATTGGATTTATTTTAATGTTTACCTTCTGAGAGGGTGGTGGATTTTCTTGTAATATAGTGCTAGGAGATACACTAGTATTCATTCCGACAAATAAGATGGTTACTACAGAGTTTATGTAGCTCCCAAGGAATTTAAAGGAATGGAAGTGAATGGGTTTTTAAAACCCAATACTTATTCATGGGGTTCACCAATACTTTTTGTGATAAATGATGAAAGAACACCCAGGCTATGTGTGGATTATCAAAAATTGAACTATTAGATGTTTGAGAAATATTATCCTTTTCATTTGATAGATGATCTCTTCATCCACCTATGAAAATCTTGGGTTTAAACTAAGATTAATTTTAGGTCAAGTTATCATTATGTATGTGTTTGACCTTTAAACATAACTCATACATCTTTTAATAATAGGTGTGGTCAATATGGTTATCTGGTTATGTTGTTCACTATCTCGAGTGCCCTTGTAGTTTTCATGGATATGATAAACATCTTTTTCCATCCTTTTTGGGTTTCATTTGTACCAGTATTGATGGAAATTTTCTTGGTATATTCTAACAATAAACATGAATTTTAGAAAAATCAGGAGATAATTTTGGACACACTAAAAATCATTAGTTATATGAAATGCTCACAAAGTGACCCCTTTGGAATTATAAGATTCACTTATTGTCACATATTATCTTATATACAAGAGTATAGGTAGACCCAGAGAAGGTGAGAGCTAATGTTTCATGGGGTCAGCATAAGAAATTTTTTGACAAGAGATTTTAATTTAGGATAGCTCATTATTATAGGAATTTCATATAGTACTAATCATTCATAGCATCACCACTTACGGGATTTACTAAGAAGGGTGAGATGTTTCAATATTCAAATAGATATGAGACATCCTATCAGAAGATGAAAGGGAGATTGAATTCATCCCTGATCCTGATTCTTCCAAAGATGGGATAGATCTACACAGTGATATATGATGCATTAGGTATTGATCAAGGATTAGTTCTGATGTAGGAGGAGGAACTCATGGTGTATGAGTTTCAACAGTTGAGGAAATTTGATAAAAACTACCTATTTCATTATCTAGAGTTCACCATTGTCGTACATTTTTTATAGTGTCAGGGGCATTATTTACTAAGAGGGCATTTGTGATGTACATGGTCTACAAAATCCTCAAGTCCATATTTACACTGTGTGATGTGAACCTTAGGAAACCAAAGTTGGTGTAATACCTATATTATTTTGACTTAAATCATTACTACATGACTAGAAAAGGAAATGTATTTGCTGATGTAGTGATCAAGAGGACTCGAATACATATAGTTGAGGAGGCTAGTGGAAATTTGTATCTTAGGGCCTTTCTTTCTTATATTCACTTGGAGGTGTTGGATGGCCAAGGGAAGACTATTATATCATCCTTAATAGTGAAATAAAAATGTTTGGATAGATTGAGGATGATATAGTTTTTTGGTGCTTAGGGCCCAGTCCTACGGGATAGTGTGATAGGTGGGGAATCACATCCTAGTTAGATTGTGCTTGTGGTTGATATTTCTTATATTCATGACCATGTATGGGTTCCAAAATAATTATGATTATAGATGATGAGAGTGTTTTATTCCACAACATGGGTAGTACATTTTGGCATCACCAAGATGTATTATGACTTTCACCATTATTACTTTTGATTAGTGATGAAATGAGAGGTAGTTGGATTTGTCTTGTGGTGTACCACCTATCAAAAGATGAAGGTAAAACACCAGTGACCACCTAGTATTTTACAGTAGGTTTTCATTACCACATGGAAATGGGGTAATGTTTCTATGGACTTCTTGATTGGAATGACTAGATATAATCAAGGTAGTGATTCTATATAGGTTTTTTCAGATAGTATTGCTAAGGTATTCCATTTACTTCTAATCAGGAGACATTCAAATTAGATTAGATTGAGATACTTTATATTTGTGATATTGTTCAGCTTCAAGGGGTTCTCCATATAATTGAATTAGATATGGATGCCAGTCAACATCTCTATTTTTGAAAGTCTTTCATAGGGTATGGGATATACCTATGCTTCTGAGAAAAACATACCACCCTCAGATTAAAGGCCAGTCAGAGCACACTATAAGGGTTATAGAGGAAATTATTAGAGAATTATTCTCTAATTTTTGGGGCACTTTGGAGAGGCATATACCAGTCATTGAGTTTGCCTACATTAATCTCTTTTAGGATACTACACTGATGGAACCTTTTGATTATTTTTACTATAGACCATTTTAATCACCCATGTGCAGGTTAGATAAAAGAGATGAAACTTTACTCAGAGGTCATATCATATAAGAGACATCAGTGAAGCTTCAGTTCATAAAAAATTAGATGTTTTCGACACAGTCTAGACATAAATCATAAATCAATAGTATAAGATGACCTATATGGTTTGTGGTCCGAGATAAGGTGTTATTATGTATCTCATTTAGGATGAGACATAGAAATATTAGCTAAAATGGTAAGATTTCACCGTGATATGATTTCCATTCAATATAATGGATAAATTCAGACCAATGGCCTATCATTCACACTTTCCATAGAAGTACCAAGAAATGCATGACATGATCCATGAATATATTTTTCGCCATAATCACTTAAACTAATATCATAATCCTGAACCTGATAAGGTTTATCTATCGGTTGATGTAGCCTTTGAGGATAATCTTATTTGTATCATAGACATGATAATGAAGTCTCTTTGAGGTTGGTAAATTAATATTGAATGTGTGTTATGGAAGAACGATTGCATATAGGAAAAGATATGGTAATTGGATTCCAATATACAAACTCAATGTCCTTAGTTATTCTTAGGTGATTCTTGACCTTTATTGGATGGGAAATTCGGGGATGAATTTCATTAAGGATGTATGATTTTAAGACCTGGGTTTTTCATGAGATATGGATTTTTTGAATTTTATTTTAAATGCACTATTTTGAATTAATTTGAATTCTTGATTAGGAAACACAAGTCTTTTTGTTTCTTGGGATTTTTAGGATCTTGGTTGTATAGTTTTTTGAAAAGGACAATGGGATGCATGGTGAGTATAAACTATACATCCTAGGATACACTATTTAATGAAACCTTGAAACATGGATCATGCCTCTATCCAAGGATTCATTTTTTAAAGGAAAGAATGCTATAGGGGATGCATGCCATATGGGGATTGAA
Organism: Viscum album; assembly: GCA_963277665.1. Classification (NCBI taxonomy): domain Eukaryota; kingdom Viridiplantae; phylum Streptophyta; class Magnoliopsida; order Santalales; family Viscaceae; genus Viscum; species Viscum album. The sequence goes on along the minus strand of OY728142.1, from coordinate 538,746,514 downwards.
AGATGGAACAAAAGAGCACAAAATTTTTCCCCAATAATGCACCATACACCAAATGCTCATTCACTAAGCTCTATAGTTTCTAAAAGAACTATGCTACCCAAATTTCACATGATTTTTTATCCCCCATGAATGAATCATTCAGGATCCCTAGATAGGCAAAAAGTGGTGGATAATTGGTATATGATTTAAAAAATTGTGTTTCCAAATCATGTGCCATAGTTAAAAATAATAAAAAGGAAATATTTTACCTTAATATCCTACTACCCTAAATATATTATTTTCCCTCTCCCAATAGACATCCTCATAGGTGTTGGGATCTCCTTTGAATCCAATTCATGTACATGGACCCTAATTTGCCATCCTATCTTATAATCAAACATTATTGGTCTAATTGGATCTAAACTAATGATTTATTTATTCAACGTGATTCGTTCTCCATTTACATTTATATCAAGTGTTTTATTTAGGTGGAATATAATATGATATATTTCTAGGGGAATCATCCATTATTCTAATTTATTCCAATATGAACCATGTTAGCAGTCTATACTCGATGAGTTCTCTAACAGGGGTAAACCATAGATGGTCTATAGCTTTCCCTCAATGATTTATACTTTATATGAATTATTTTCATAGTGACACTTGATAGACATTATGTTGTTTCCCCTAAAATTGACCGAATGTCTTGATTAAATTATTTGGGACCATATTAGGTTTCCCACTAGTTCCATTATATAGTTAGAGGTCATTAACCTGAAATTATTCCACTGTTTAATTTTATTTATGAATTTTACACTATGTTACACTACCTTATTGCATGTGTGAGTGATCACCATATGTTTTGGGAGCCCTGTTGAATTTATTGATAATTAAATAAATAATTTGGAGAGATATTATGCCTTCTTTGAAATGTGATTACATGATGTTAAAAGTGTTATATGTGCACTGTTGAATGTGTTGGATGTGCTCATAAATTTTTTATATTTATAAAATGGCTTGTGAATTGAGATTGATGAATTAATAATAGTATTGGATGCCTTGTACATTGATAATACTCTAATCATAATTAAATTGTAATCCATTGACATTTATACTCTATGGATCCAAATTATTATAGTGGATGCCTTGGTCATTTATTCCATCGATCATGATTACATAAGATTGCATGGAAATTTCCACTCCATGGATTCATATTGATTATAGTACTAGATATACTGGAAATTTATACTCCATGGATCCTGATTCTATAGGATTCTAATGAAATTTATATCCCTTGAATCCAGCTTGCTCAGACTCACATTGGACATGATATGAGGAAATACTCCCTGGAATTCACCAATTACATTACAAAGATTACATCGAGATTCTCAATACACTAGACGAGGATTACATGATAATTTATAACATGGATCCAACCCTTTCAGGCCTGTCACTTGATTATATAGTGTAGGAATTGTCGATAATTTTCAATTAATTGTAGATATACCTATTAAGGATATTTATTTACTATTATCAGATAAAAATGTATCACACCTCTTATATTTTATTTGCATTTTTCATATGAATATAGTTTTTTGTTTATAGATTTCCAATTATCATAGCATCTTGATTATTGTATATAGGGAGCCATTTTTGGATGGATGTGACCACATATACTTTTGATTATTTACTTTTATTAGTATTATACATGTGATACAAATAACACTACTTCATTTATTATACATAGATAATACATGTTATAGTCACCAATAGTGGTGGCCTACTGGGTGTTTTCTCAAACCTTATTAGGGATACCATTGGGTACTCAGATATACTTCTTGGATGCAGGTATGGACAAGGGAAATGTGCCACATTACAATACATGATTTGATTGTTTTTTAGGAGTACGAGAGCATATGAATGAGCTACGATTATTATTCTATCTGGAGATAGTCTCTTTTTTATAAATGTATTGTTATGTTTTTAAAATTCCATGTATCACCTATGATATTTGTAAAGAGACATGACATGATCATTATATTATACATGAAAATGATTTTGGATTATTATCAATATAGTTTTCTGGATGTTTTTGGGTTTTAATGGCTAAGAAAGACATCAGAAGAGAGTGAATTGTGTCCATTTAAAAAACATGAAAATATTAAAATAAACCACTTGAAATGAAGTGGTCCTTTTCTTATATCTTAATATAGATAAATAAGTGGAAAAAAATAAAGGAAAATAATACAATAATTTACAATGGTTTGGGTCATATAAATCCCAATGTCCACTCAAACAACACTATACTCCGCGAGCTTAGTAATTTTCAATAGTCAGTACTCTTATCCATATAACTCTACAACTGAGTATAGGTAGTTGAATCCTCAAAAGGATTTTACAAAACCATTTAGTTCTATTACAAGAAACAAAAATCCACAGAATATTTTGAGAAGATAACACTTTAATATAACTATGTTTTATAAGATTATACTCAATTAAAAAATTGAGATTGACTTGATTGATAAAAATGGATTTCACTCACAGTTTCAGTAGCAACTGATAGTTTTATTTGATCTTCAATAATGAAAAATAACAAAAAAATAGTATTTTATGTTTCATAGGATTCTTCTTCTTCAAAAAGTGGAAAATGGAGTTGGAAAAGTTTCACATGATTCCTTTTCTTTAAATCATGAGAGAATAATGATATAAAACCAATATTTCTCTCTACAATAAAATGAAGAGAAAGAGAATGAAATTATTTGAGTAATTTTTTTATCATATTTTTCATGTATCTTTCCTACATTGTATTTTAATTTTCCTACTATATGTATATATATAATAAATATATATCTCTAGTAGATCCACTTTCATTGAATACTCAATATAAATTAATTAAATGTCTTTAATAAATAATCGATGAATAGTTTCTCACTGTTTTAATTTTTTTGGTAGAATAAATATCCTATAAATTCATTCAGAATAATTTGAATAAAAATAATGATAAAATCTCCATAATAATAGAGGTGTTGAAAAAAAATATTCTATTGAAATACATCAAATCTCTTTAAACATAGTTAAAATTGTTCTTGAAAACTAGTAGTGCATACCAAATGTAAATTCAAATATTTTAATTTGAATAACCATGTTTCCTCTGATTTTTCTGGAAAAAATACATTAGGAAATTTCCATTTTTATCTAAAAATATTGAACCAAAACCGTAGAAATATATTTGAACATAATACTTTCTATTTATTATAATTTACCTTGTAAATAAATCACTGAAATAATTCTAGATAAGAATGAAATAGATTGAAATACCAAGAAACATTTACAATAGAGTATTGTAGGATACTTAAACACCATACTCAGTGTTCTGTATATTTCACTATTTAAATATATAATCCATACCAACTTGTAGTAGACCAACATATAATAATATCTATCTTTACAAGTGTATGATCATTCAACATTAGTGTAGAAGATTTCTCCTTCATCTGTTCTTATTTCCATAATGGTTTATCATGAAAAATATATGATGTCATCCACTACGTGATGTAGAAAACTGAATATATAAATTTCCCAATTATAGATACTATTTATTTTCTTCAACCTCTTTCATTCAAATAGTTTATTAGGTAAGCTCATCCAATAGTTTCATACAGTAGTTCAATTTATATCATACATTTTTTCTTCGTGTAAACATGGAGGAAACAAAACAACAGTTTCCATCTTGATATGGAGGTTCAAAACCTCCATTTTGTACAACATAACATATCACCATTTCATCATGTTATGTATATATATGAAGTGAACTATTGTAATACATAGAAGGTTGAGTAGTAGAAAAATTTCTAGTAAACAATCAAAAAAATCAGTACACACTATGTCATAATTTTGTATTTTAGTTGCAGAAGTATGAAGTGAGTTTAATCAACTTGGATGTAGCGTTTCATTTTATAATTAGATACAATGAAGACTGAGTTCCATTTTTTATAAAAAATAACAAATATTAGTAGCATCAATATAGGGTACAATCTCACCTTTATTTATGGTTCTCCAATATAGGATTTATGAAATTTGGTTTCAAAAAATAAGGGTTCATTTCATTCAAACATATGGTACCTGGACCATAATTTTTAATAAAAAGAAGAGTTTCTGAAAAGTTAGATTCAAAAATTAGAGATTTATAGTTCTAAATGTAGGGTATAAAAACCCTGCTTTTTTACTGAATGCAGGGTTTCATGTTTTTAAATATAGGGTTCAATAAAACCTACAAAAAAACTAAACAACTTACATTTATAGACTTAAATGATTTTTTAGTGACCTTTAACATTAGATTTAACATTCTTCCAATGATAATTATTTTTAGATAATATATAGATATTATCAATGGGTTAATAATTGTATAATTGAAATTTATATATCTCTAGATTTTATTGAAAAATAGATTCAAGAAGAATCTAGAAAAATTATACTTCTATAAAATTATCATAGAACATTAGATTATTTATTGACCAACCAAACAACCATTTTCACCTTAGATGTAATCTGATGAAATCAATATAAATAGATTGGATTTACATTTCTCCAGTTTTGGATTCATCCCTATGTTTTTAAAACATTCATTGATTCAAATACAATAACATTCTAAATCTATTGATAGTATAGTTTCTAATATACTATAGAAACGTCAGTGATTTTTTAGAGTACCAAAATAACCTTTTTAGACATCCTTCTAAACTAATTAAGTTTAGATAAAACCATTATTTATCAAATTGTTTAATTAAAACATGAATATTTTCACATAATATTTATATATCATCAAAATTATGAGATGAATTTATCTTGGAAACGGTAATTCCACTTGAACATATTATAAATTCTTAGGTGAATTTTTGCACCATCGAAACAACTGAATTGGAATTTGACACTAATAGATGAAATGAAGATAGTATTTTTTATATTTCTAATAGAATATATTATATAATAATATGAAGACTATTTCATTAGATATAAAATAAATACAGTGACATGTTAAATCAGAAACACTTAAACAAATTTTATGAGAAAACAAAGAATTATTGGTGATGTAATTATCAAAACCAAACTAAAATGTAAAAATAAAGGAGCCACGAAACATTATCCCGATTTTGATAAATAAATAAACTTATATATCTACCAGATTTTCTCCCCATTTGGTAAGGATAAAAAATATGTGCTGTTCAATACATTATATAATATAATATCTTTACCCATCTTATAAAGAATATGAATTTTAAATTTATGTAGTTGGATAAAAAGGATTAAAATTTAAATGAAAAAATTTCTCCCCCATTAAATTAAATATAATAAAGATGAGATATTGAATAATATGTTTTTATATATGAAACAATATAAACACACCCTTAATTCATGATTCCATTAGAAAAGATAAAAAGAGATAATCCAAAAGACATGAAAACATATAAAATACTATTCCATAAGTAATAATGGTTTACAATGAATGTATTGAACCATTAAATTCATTCCATAATAATAAAACAATTAAACTCATGATTTTTTTAAATAAATACTCATAATGCATAGCATAAATGTAAAATATATTTATGTAATTAAATGAAATCATTTCAATGAATTTTATGTAAATTAATGGACTTTCAAAGAATATAAAATTAAGGATTTAAAATGTATTTTTTCAAATGTTACAGATGCCCTGAATATTTTAATCTAATAATTCACCACATAAAAATAATTTTTTAATTTATAATAAAAAATTAACTTTAATAGTCTGAAATTAAATTTATTCTTACACGCAAGAAAACCATTTATATAAAATTAAAAGAGAAAACTCAATGGTCATTGTTTAATAAAATTATTTAACTAAATTAATTCATCAAATAATAGATTGAGAAAATGATTTTACATTTTAATAAAATGAGTAATTAAATGTATAGTAATAAAAATAAATAAAAATAAAATGTTTTCCTCCCCTTATATAAGACAGTCAGTGAATTTAAACTGAATATTAAAATTGAAAATAAAATATATTATGGATTAACTATTCTAAATGCAATGATGTTTTCATTTTAAAGAATGATAAATATAAATATAATAAATTTCTGTAATTTTCAAGAAGACACTTAATGAAGAAAAAATGTAATCCAATGGAACATACATTCAAAATATCAAATATATGTACCTTTTGGTACCCATAAACCTTTTCCCCAAGTAGTGTAATCCACTAACAATTTATGTAACCAAATCTATTTATTTTTTTTAGAAATTTCAAACATAGAGAAGGGTTTTGAATCATAAACATACTAAACACCAAAAATTTATGGTTTTCGAAAAAAACAGTTATTAGTATAAAATTTATTAATACCAAAAAAAAATTAACAGTATAAATGTTATTTTATTTGAACTAGAAATCAAATAATTATTCTATAAATGTGTTATCTATTACTACCTACAAAGAAGTTTCCTTTGTAAATATAATTTTTACCCAGAATTTGATTCAAAGAGTTTTATCCCTTAATAATCATACTAGAATATTTTTTTATAATGTCAATCTCGTCCAATAATTAATTAATTTTAGTTTCATGGTGATAATAATATTTTTTTGGAAGAATTATATCATAAATAAGCAATTTTCTCTAACAAACTGTCATTATCAATTAAAAAATCATCATAATATTTTCAAAAAAAATTTATGATATTTCATTAAGGAATAATATTTATCTTAATGAATAAAACAATATTTATCAAGTTCCTCAGAAGAAAAATTTTTAGAATCAGAATTTTCTCAGTAAGATGCCTATACATCATCAGTATGAGCCATCAGACATAGATTTTCCTTTTGATTTTCTTGATCAAAATTAGATTTTTGAGTGTGTTAATCGATTGAATCATAATATTTTCTCAAATAAACCTTCATGTACATCATTACTTTTATTTTATAATAATATTTCCTTTTATCTTTGACAAAAGGATAGTGAGGTATCAAATTACCTTTATTTCACATTTATAGGATATAGTCCTTTCTCTTTATTCATCTTTAATTTCTATTTTATCCATTTATTTTGCTCTCCAAATTTTTATCCAAAATGGGATAGATTATCACTTGAACCCAAATGACAGGAATCTAAATTATAAAATTTATTCATAGTAACGATGAGTGTTGTAATTTATTTTTTGATAGAAATATGATTATTATCTTTTTATTTCATCTCATCTTCATAAATCATCACTGTTATGATAAATTCATTCATCTTTAATTCATTAAATGTTGTGAATTCTTGAATAGTAACAGATATTCCTTTCCACATGAGAGTTCAAACTCTAAGTACCTTTAATATCCTTATCTTGTTCTGTAATTTGTGTTCCACAATAAGCAACATCAATGAAATCTTCTATCAATATCTCATTCATTTAAGTGATTTTTTCATCTTCTAGTATGTTAAATGTGTCAGAGTTTTGTTTAGATGTTTTTTACATTAGTTTTTGAACATTTTCAACTCCTTCATATGTAAGTGGAATAGTATTCAACATTTTTTAGGTAGTATCACATTGATAAACATGATTAAATTCAATAATATTAAGTCCATATATTATTTCATTCATGAATTTTGAATTAACATCATATTAAAATTCCTTTATATCATCCCACTTTTTTGGTTCTACAAGTATTTTATTTATTTTGAAAATATTCATGTAATCTTTGAAACCATGATTATTCAAATAGATAGTCATGCAAGCCATCTAGCATCTATAATTATCAGCATTAATATAAGGGTCACAAATCAACTACATAACATATCTGAGATCATCAATTGAGATTTATCATTATCTCAATCATTAACAATGTAATGTTAGATCCAAAATATATGTTCAATAATTCAAAAGAGTTCAACAATTGATATTAATAATTGGAACTAGATAGAAAAATAAGAATTTTTCAGGATTTAAAAAATGATAAATTAATCAATAAAGTACTTACTTTGATATTACATTTTGTTATTGAGTTGAAACAGATTTCTAGATGATAAAAATATCCCATAGAGTCCAAACATTAATACCAATAGTTTTGTTAGAATTTATATCATTAAGGCATAGGATGGGGTGAATAGTTTCCTTTTATAAACTATGAAAATATTAAAATGAACCTATTTAAATGAATTGTTCCTTTCCATATCACTTAGTCTTAAGAAAGAAGAAGAAATAAATAAAGGAAAATAACATAGAAATTTATTGTGGGAAGGGAAAAAATCCCCTATTCCACTCCAAAAATTCTCAACACCATGATCTTGGTGATTTACATAAGGAGGTCCTCCCAACTAGAGACCTCTACCACTGAGTACAGTAATTTGACACCTTACAATGATTTTATAATACCTTCTAGTTGTTTTATATAGAACCAAAACTCCACATATTCTTTCATGTAGCTAACACTCCACCACAACTGGATCTGAGAAACCGAAACAATAATAAATAAATATTAATTTATTATAATGATAAAAATTTATTTCTCTCACATTTTTAGTAGAAAATGATAGTGGTATTTGATCTTAAATATTTCACAACAGAAGTAGAAAAATAATGTTCAGAGCCACAGATGTTTCTTCTTCTTTAAACAGTGGAAAATAGATTAGAAAATATTTCCCAAGATTCCTTATTTTATACACCATGATAGAATAAGGATTCCTAAGGAATCTTTCCCTTCTTCAAAATGATGAGCAGTATAATGAAAATAATCCATCACTTTATTTTATTCAGTGATTTCACATCTCTTATCTTAGTCATATTTTTTAAGATATATATATATATAATATCTTTGAGATGCAATATCTCCACATCCTTCAGACACACCAAATAAATTGATTCATGATATTTCCTAAAAATCCCAATAATATCTTTTCATTTTTTGCATCATCCTATAACATAAATCAATAATAAAAGCATTCAAAATAATTGAATAGAAATTCCAATAATATATCCTTAATAATAGCATCACTGAGAAAATTTAAATATTTAGTTTATATACATTCAAACCTCTATAAACATTGTCAAAACATTATTAGAGAAATAAAATCACATTTTGAAGGTAATTTAAAATATTTTAATTTGAATAATCATTTATCCTTCGATTTTACTAAAAAATGGAATTATAATAAATAGCCCATTTTAAACTCTAAATACTAGACCAACATATTTTCCATTTCATTTACCGCAATCTATTGTATTTTTTAGAATTTATCCCATAGAAAAATCACTAATCTAATTCAATATAATAATAAAGAATATTGAAATACAAAGAAACATATAAAACAAAATATTATATGCTTCTTAAAATCCTTAATTTTCCTTCTATATATATCCCCATTTAAATATTTATTCCATTTATCCTTATATTTGACATTAATATCTTAATTACTAACACAATAATTTCATTTTCATGCAGCATTAGTGTAGAAAAGTTTTCCTTTAGACATCCTTATTTTCAGAATGTTTTATCTTGATAAATATATTATGTGACCCTCCATATGATGCAGAAAAATGAATATAAAAATTTCTGGGGGATACTTACTTTCCATATTCTTTATCACTCAGTTTTAGTCAAATAGTTATGTAGGAAATATCCTCAACCATATTGATGTAGCAGATTAACTTTCAACATGCAGTGTTTCATCATTTAATCATTGTGGAAATAAAATGTTAGTTTCCAGAATGAAAAAAAAAATATTGAAACCTAAATTTTTTTTGAAAATTAAATATCACCATTTTATCATGTGATCTATTCAAATGAAGTTAACTTTTATAACATATATTATGTTTAGTAGCATCATCAATTCTAGTAAACACTCTAATAACTTTTCACAAATTTGGTCAGAATTCAGTATTTTATTTATAAAAGTATGTTATCAGCTTAATCACATTAGATGTAGTGTTTTATCTTGTAAATAAATGCACAATAGTATAAGGTAAATATTTTCATAAGTACAACACATGATATTAATATAAATATGGGGTACATTGTCACTAAAACATAGGGTTCATGAAAGTTGGGTTCATTAATGCGGGGTTCAATCCATTCGAATGTATGGTACATAAACCATACATTTTTTTCAAAAGTAGGGTTCAAAATTTTTAGTTTCACTATTGATAAAATAATGTATATGAACCAAACTTTTGTATCAAAATTAGGGTTTCACTATTCTAAACGTAGTGTTCCACTAAACTTGCATAAAAAAGACAAGTTACGTTGAAATAATTTGATAATATTTTAGAAATTTAACATCATATGTAGACTTTTTCAAAGAGGATTTATAATTAGATAGTCTATATATATTAACAAGTGATCTATAACCAAATAAATATGATATCTATAGCAGTTTATATCTTTGAAAAAAAGAATCAGCAACATTCTAGTAAAACTACAGTCCTATAAAATGATCATAGAACATCAAATAATTTATTGACCAAACAATCGACCTTCTTAGTCTTCGATGTAAACAGATGAAATAAAGAGAAAATTATTTGATTACCATTTCACTATTTTTTTTGTGATCATTATGTTTTTAGAATTTTTGGTAAATAAAAAATATTATCTTTCTAAATCTCTAGATAGTAGAGTTTTAAAATTTCTATAGAATCATTTTAGTTTTTTAAAGTGACAAAAAATGTATTTTCAAACCTCCTTATAAACCAATGAAGCATATATAAAAATATCATATATCTAATAGTGTAATTTTCATATGAATCCATTCACTGATTTTTTAATGATCATCATAATTCATAAGTTGAATTAAGCTAAAAACTACAATGTCACATGAATATCTTGTGACCACATCATTTAATTATTTCACTATAGAAACAACTGAATTTGATTTCAAAATTAACACATGAAATAAATAAAATACTTTTATCCTTCTAATTGAACAAACTATGTAATAATCCAATCAATATTTCTTTATATATTAAATAAATACAATGAAATATTAAATCTAAAATACAAAAAACATTTTTTAGAAAATAATGGATTTTGGGTTGAAGTAATTATCAAAACAAAACTAACATGAAAATGGAAAGAATCCAGTCAACAAATTTTTATCTTATGCCTATAATTGTATTACTCTTCTTCTATTAATCGATATTTTTACACAGCTGTGGTACACTATTAAATGAGGGAATAATATCCCCAAAGATAACTTGTAGGCCCTCACTACAAGTTAGTAGTTTCTGGAACATGGGGAGGAACACTTGAGGCCATGTGACCCACCAGACTGGGGAACCATTTAGTGGTTCTAGGGTCTTAAATTTATTGAACCTTCCTAGTTCATGTCAAAAGGTCACCAAAGTAGGCCCACTACATGGTATTGAGAAATAAGGAAACAAAAAATACGATCATGTATATGTATAATGAGGCTAACCAACAAAGTAGATAGTGTATCAAATATTACACATCCTTGAGAAATACAATTCCATTGCTAAAGTGATAAAATTGATAGTAAATAATACTATCTATAGGCTCAATCCTCATGGGACCATATGTTACAAAAAAAGTGTTCTAGTATAAAGGATTTCAAGACTAAGAGTGTCCTATGAACTAAATGATTCATTGACCTTTACCTGATTCCTATAGAACCACATCTATAAACTCCCTGTGGAAAATATTGGGAGTGAGATCAAATCTGAGTATAATTTTACCAAATAATCTATAAAAATTATAATATTTTGAAAATATTATCAATAATATTAAATCCAAACCAATTTATAATTTAGTTTAAAAAGGGAATAATTTTTTAAATGATACATTGGTTTTTATAAAATCCATACATATTCACACAAAAATGAATATAAATAGTACATGTAAGAAGGCATGAATGTATAAGAAACAAAAACCCTGGATACACCATATGATATGAAAGTGAGAAACCAATCATGAAATATATCATCTTGTTTAAATCCAATAATAACTGAGAAAAAAATTGGGCTCAATCTTATGGTAATATGTACTATGATATTTAATGAAAACAATCATCCTTTCATCATGTGAATCTAATCAGTTTCGAGTCATGTCATGGATTGAGGTATCAAACCTCTAGTTGTGTTACAAACACTACAGTAACATAGACCATTTCCAAACACACCCAAGGTACCCAAAGTTGCAACTATTTGCAAAGAAAACTTTAAATAAATGGTCCAATTTTAAAAAAAAACTTTTTGATTCTAAATATTTAGCTCTTCCATAATTGTAAAACCATTTTTTAATCAATCCTTCTTTATTTCATTTCATTTAACACATAGTTCATAAAAAAATTTAATTAAAAACCCCTTAAAATAAATTGATTCAAAAGAAGACACTTTTATAATTAATGAATTGTTTTATTAAAACAAACTAAAGAAATTAAAAAGAACATATAGTAATTCATTAGTTAAAAACAATGTATAGAGACACATACCTCACAAATGGAGGAAAACAAGTCGCCTTCAAAAAATGAGATTATAATGGAATAGATAGAGGCCTGAAAAGACTATATCCATAAGAATAAACATCAATCCTATATCAAACCCCTCATATCTGGCATCCATATCCCAATCACGTTACATTGATATAAGGTAAGAAGAGATCAATAGAGGATCTAAGAAGAAGAGATTAAACGGGGTCATAAATAGAATATACCTTAATGAGATCCATTGATAATAAATGAAAACACTGTGAATAGAATGAGATAAGCCTCTATATCACTAGGGAGTGTTTAGTTCAAGACTAATGGGGATTAAGTGGTGATTGTGAGTAAAACTGAATAAGGTAATATGGGTGTCTTCCATTTTTTTTATGTTTTATATTAGTGTGAATGGTTAAGTCGTAACGTTATAAAAACCATGATCTAGTCATACATACCCTATGTCCCATGAAATATAGTTCATGTATTCTTAGGGATAATATGCATAGTTTGGAGAAATCATGCACAAGTCATGAAACACCCTTGGACAGCCACCTAGACCTCCGCATAGTCTACATGGATAGTCCCTTGATTTATGTACCCATTCTTAGACCATGTTAAACACCTGTGGATCCCCATAGGTCCATAACACATAGTTACTATATATTTAATACTAACAGTGTTCCCTAAATATGAACTTGTCCTTTTTTTCATCAAAAATACATGTTTTCAACCCTTGTTTTCTAAAATCATCTATAAGGACTAAATGGATAAACCTTTATCATAATAAGTAATACATGTGACCTGAAGGGAATCACAATTATCGAAACCATAAAATATTTTTTCCCCTAAAATTTCTCAAGATTATAAACAATGAAAAGGAGAACACCACAAGTGTGTCATGAAAAATTCCTACTCCCACATCTCACTTAAATTCTATCTACAATTCTACAACACACATATAATTTTAATTGTTTTTCCATGAAGTACAATATCTTGGTGATCCATATTTTTAACTATTTTCTCAAAAATAGTGGTATTAGGCTCAAGATCAACGTATTCCATTTCAGTATGATTAGAAGTGTATGATTGATACATCCTCGGGTGAGGAACATAAAACACATCATGAATTGACATAAAAAGATATAGAAAGTCCAATCGATATACCACCATTCAAATTCAATCAATGATATCAAATGGGCCAAAAAAACATGGTGTCATGTTACCCTTATTTCCCAAATAACAGTGTCCCATGTAATTCAAAACTCAATTAAAACTGTGATCACCAAATTCCAACAAAAGTGAATGATGATGATAGTCCACATAGGATTTCTTATGGCTCTGTAATGTGTCCAATCTCTTATGGATCAACCCTGCCTTTTTCTTCATCTCTTAGACATGGATGGACATAACCAAGTTCCATTAACTCAACAGTTCCCAGCACAAGGAAGATCTACATGGACACCCACAAAATGAATCAAATGGAGCCATCTAAATAGAATATGGATAAATATTACTACAAGTGAATTCAACCAGATGAATTTTATTTTCCAAAAAACCAAAAAAAATTAATCATGAAAATTCAAAGTATATCCTTAAAGATTTGAACAACTTTCTCTATGTACCCATCCATCTATGGTTGAGACACTATTCTTAATTTCAACAGGGAACCCATCACCTCTTGAAACCCATTATAAAGACTCAATTTTAACAATTCATACCTCTGTAAAATAATGGTATAGGGAACACTATGAATTCTCATGACTTATTATACCTACAAATGTTGATGTTTTTCTACCTTCTTCATCTCCTAGATAGGGATTAAATGAACTAATTTTATAAGTTAGTCAATCATCATCCAAATAAAATTCTTCCTACTAGGAATCTCTATAATATTAATGACATTGTCCATGGAAACCTCATCCCACTTCCATATTAGACAGGTGAAAGGTTACAACAGAATAGTAGGTATCTAGTGCTACTATTTTATTATCATACAAGTAAGGTATTATGACACAAAGACTGAAATAAACTACCTCATCCCTAGATACCAATAACAATATCTTATATCATGACACATCTTGGTAGTATAATAGTTTACAAACCATCCATACAGATGTCCAATTTTCATGAAATACTTCATCAAATATATAGGATTAACCAACCTGTTTGTAAACAAAATCATCCATGGGAGACCAAGGCCACCACTCAAGGTCTCTTCCCTATTTAGTATTTCATTAAAATTCTAAAAATAGGTTTATAAAATATGTATGATTTAAAAAAACTCATAAAATTATAATTCATCCTTTACTGAGGATAAGAACACTTATTTGTCTTCTTCTTCCACTCCCAAGAACATCTCGTCAAAAAAATCATTAGAGACTACCCCTCCACTGATTTATTTAAGAATTATATAAGTAATTTTATACTCATTTCATTTGATACCACATTTACTTTACTGGGATTATAAAAAATTTCAACATCAAATGTATTAATACATTTAACACCTCATTTCTATAAAAATAAAGATATATCTTTGGGAAAATATACTCCAAGCACTATTGATAAAAATATATTGTAGATTACTCCCCAATGTGATAGTAACACCTTGTTTTGAGGGAACAAATAACACCTTTTAAATCAAGGTAATGGGTATGAAAGTTATTCTAATAAGTATTTAATTATTGATATCCATAGTTCACCCCCTATTTCCCCTACATCAAGACACACCCTAATCTTATTCCATATGTATATTATAAAACATCATAACCTCAATTGAGTTTTGGAATAACCATAACTAATGTCTATGTGATCCTTAAATTCATTTCCTCAAATGATCCATAACATTTTTCATTCCATTAATAATTAATTCCCTTTATGAGTCAATTCAATCATTGGAGATGCATGCTCTGGTATGTACTGAATAAATCACCTATAAAAACCATCTAATCCAAAGAATATATAAATCTCAAATAAATATTTGGACTACTCCAATGACATTACCAGCTATATCTTTTGGGAATCTATTGAGATTCATATCTATGATATAATATTCCTCATAAAAATTACTTCGTGGATCCAAAAGTCACATTTAGAAATCATAATATACAATTAACATTCTATTGAGTATATAATGAGGATATAAAAATTATCCATCAATTTCTACTCTAATATAGAGTACACCGAAATATCAACCACAAAAATGAGTATGAATGAGTAAAATAACCAATGGATAAATTGGTTCATCAAATACATAAATACCAATGGCACATAATTGTGGCCTAATGGCATGACCAAAAACTCAAAAATCCCATATTGGATCCAAAAAATTATCTTTAGTATATCATATTCATAGAACATTAACTGGTGTTATACATACTAGAGGTTAATTTTTTAAATATAATGGGACCCTATGAGTTGATCAATGAGATCATAAATTCTCGATATGGATACATGTTCTTAAAGGTCACTTGATTGAGATTTAGATAATCAATAAAATGTCTGGGGATTTAGTACGCCTTCGTGGTGAAAATAACTGGTGAATACCATTGTGATAACAATGATAAATAAACCCCATTTCCTTAGTGTCTTGAAAAATGAAACTTAAGCCACTATACTTTATAAGGTGTCATGTGATAAGGTGGTATATAAATTGGAATCATACCAACGATAATATCAAAATAGAACTTGGCCACTCTCTATGGTGTTAACAAAAAATAACATTTGGAAAGACCTAATAGAACTAAATCATAACTAAAAGAAGTGTAAAAATAAAATGAGGATCAACAATATTGTTAAAAAATTCTGACAACATGCATAAGATTATTAAAAAAATGTGGAAAAACATGCCATGACCTCCAAGATCTAGAATACCACTCACTATAAAAGACAAGAGATACCCCATTGGCAGATAAAAATAAATCATGATAATGATAACATTGGATCTAGGAATTAACAATGATCATCAAATCCATGTCAAAAATATGGTCAAAGATAATTTTATCAAGAACCATGAAATCCCACACCACATAAAAGTCTTCTATCATCACCAAACATGTAGGATATTGGAATCCTTGTTCGGACCTCTTTCCCAAATATGAGATAACATCCATCAAGAATGGAATATGTTTTGAACATAAGACCCAAATTTAAATTTATATTGATGATAAAAAATAATGATTAGCACCTATATCAAAAAAATATAGAACTATATAAAATTATATAAACATAATACATCTAATAGTAGTTAGTCATGCCTTAGCTTTCTTAAGTTTATACTCCCCTACCTAAAGACATTGAGTCTTAGTGTCTCCCTAGGATTTCATAGCCATATAAACATACCCTTATCATCAGGTTAAGCGCAACCACCTTTGTAAGAATTATAATAGACCAAAAAACCCTTGATGATAGTTGATCTGGCCTTTCCACTATGGATCTTCTTTCACAAAAATGAATTAGAAAACCAGATTTTCCATAATAGTGACAAGTTCGAGGTTCTCCTATATAATAAAAATGGTATGACTAGACCTTCCACACTAGTAGAATATAACCTACATATATCATGAAAAATCCCCTAAAACTAGTCTCTATGAAATTTTAACATCTTTTTTTTCTTCTCTATCAAGAAGACACGCCATGGCTAACAACTAAAACAACTAATGTTATACCTAGACCTGTTTTACCAGTAATTTATGCCTAAACAATAGCTACTTTTTTTACCACATCCAATAAATTTAAAAGTAATAAGATAATTATCGTCAACCAAATATTGTCTCTCACCCCATATCTAACCTACAATATTTAAGTTATTAATTAGTGAAAAGATCGATTTCCAGTTTCACCTACTATAAAAAAACGAAAAACACCATATCTATATCCTCTACTTTCTTTGAGGTCATAAATTCTAATGTCCTTACTATATGTAACATTTTGAATAAAATGTGTATGATAAAATATTTTATAGATATACTCCTAGTAAATATCCTCATGAAACTTAAGTTTCATGATTTAGTACCACCATCTCCTTCTCATTCCCAAAATCATAAACCTGGAATACCCCACCATAGACCCCTCTAGAGTATTTAAGAAAAGGAATATTCTTTCAATATTATCAAGACATTATTTTGATTCAAGCGGTCCTTTTTCACCATGAAATATGGGTAGTTTATTCATAGTAAATTTAAAACCATGATCCATTTTTAGTTATTTGTTCACAATACCCACCAAACCCAGAGTATGAATATTGTAGATTATAGATTACATCAAAGAATGGCCCACTAAATAATTTTTATATGTATTTTTTTATCATAGATTCCTCACTCATATATGGAAAAGATATTTTATGAGGAATTTTCTAATTATCAAAAGACAATAACAAATAATCTCAATAGAACATTTCATGGTCAAAATACTAAAATCAAGAATAAATATGAAAGCCATAAAATAAAAAAAATTAAATTGGTCATGGTTTCTATGAATTAAATTCAATAGTGTAAAAACAAACTAGTATATATAAATAAGCCCCAAATCTAATTTATTCAAATACCCCCAAACATGATGTCCTGAGATTCAAAAAAAATACCTCACCACCAAAAATTACTCAATTTCAGACATGAAAGTGATCTGTCCAGGAACCCTCCCACACTTACTCCTAGAATTTTGAAGTTCCTAAATCCTTTAACAAATACCCTACACCAAACCCAAGAAGTTTCGTACAACTTCATGATGGTAAATACCTCTAATATTATTTTTTTAATTACCCAACTATGGTAAACCAGACACGTCAACTGAGTAGGACCCCCATAAGGTAGTGAGAATCAAGGAAACTGAAACAATTCACATGTATAACTAGAATGTGTAAAACCAACATAGTACTTAGAAGAAGAAAGAGTACACATCTGTGATATATATGAATCCAAACCCAAATGACTAAATCAAGTAGAAATGTAAGAATATTTATAATTCTAATTCTCATGTGACCATATATCACCACAAAACTATCCCACAAAAATGTGAATCAGAACCATGAAAAGACAAAACACTACATGACACCCTTCCCTTTACCTAAATATTGTAAATAAAATTTAAAATTCCCAATATCAAAAGTAGGATGTGAGCACAAATCCTAGTAGGATTTCACCAAAGAATATATAAAAATTATAATAACATGAAAACTTTAGCTCTAATTTTAAAATCAAAAAAAAAAGTTTATAAAGATGTTTTAATTGGAAATAATTTTTTAAAATATCCTTTGTTTTCATAATGTCCATTAATATTCAAAAAAATGGATATATAAAAAGTATATATAATAAATAATTAATGTATAGTCAGTACGAATAAAGGATACACTATAAGATAATAATGTGAAAAAACCAACTATAAAAACAACCATCACCTATAAAACAATGAATAATTAAAAAAACAATGAAATGAGATCATCCCTATGAGAATAGATACTCTGAAATATAAATAAAATACTATGAAATGCATGAAGTAAATCCAAAATATATTTATTCATGTCAAAATATATTTATATCAAACCTCTAGTGGGGTTACACACACTAAAGTGGCATATTTTATTTACTAATTCACCTAATGTTCCTAATGTTACATGATTTCTAAAAATAGTCTAAAACCATGAAAAAAAATTTATAAACAAATATTTCCAAAGGGAGGAATTACTTATTCCATACATGAAAATCCATCTTTTAATAAAACCCACATTTAAGGAATCTCATCAGGAAAATAGTCTACCCATGAAATTTTTAACAAAAAATTCATTATAAAAATGTATATCTTCTAAAAAATACAATTTAATATCAAATCAATTATTTCTATAAATAAAATGAAAGGTATTCATAAGAAGTTCAAGTAATTCATGATTTAAAACCTTTTAATAGAGACACCTACCACATTAATAGAGGTAAACTAGTCATTATTGTAAACTGATATTGGGAATGTGTTGATTGGGTCCTCATGTTCCATGATAAACAAGAAAAAAACATCAAAGATATAAATTCATTAACCCTAGTAGGGTAGATTTTCTGGTTAAATTATTAAATTTTTCCTTGATGTAATAGATCACATCCTAAAGGAATGAATAGTTTAATATAATTAGAAAACTAAATTCATATGTTAATTTCACCATACAACTGAAATACAAAATACAAAATATAATTATCATTGATTATACCATTATCCCTTTAGAATATCCCAATATATTAATCATAATACACTTCATGATATACAAGGAAAATGAAAAATAAGAATGGTGTGACATCTAATGCCCAGTAATGGTATGTGTACAATGGATGATATAATGAATAAATAAAGAATAATAAATATAGAAAGGTAAATAACTGAAACACTTTCCATTTAATCAATAACATGAATATTAATAATAATATGGATGGAATAAATGATGAAAAAAATAATTCAATTTAATTCATCTAATGATATATAATCACATTAATAGATTTTATAACAAATTACATAATCTCCTGGAAATCAATAACTAAATTAATTATTATAGAATTCATAATTCTCGATATATAAATCATACCCTTGAGTCCTTGTTTCAAGACATCTGAAATATAGTTGTGTCTTTAGGACAATAAACATATATAAATGGGTGTGGCCCCTAAAAAGCCCAATCTAGTTTGAATTAGGACATCTATTAATGCATTAAGGAACTATATTTCTCATAACCAATCATTTAATGAGTCCAAATAATTCCTCATATAAAATTGGAGAAAAATAATCAACATAGAACTATATATTGATAAATTATTATAAAAAAAAGTTACTATTTTCCTCAATAAAGGAACATAATCATAAGCCATCTATATTAATATAAAGAATGGTATGAAAATAATAAACCCCAATCAAATTAATTATAATCATCCAAATAAATAATAATCATCATATAATTACAACATATTCCCAATTGGTAATAATTAAAATTAGGGTGATTGTCATTGATTAATAAAAATATTACAAAAATTCCATTAAAATTAATCTTGAGAAAAATATCATTTCGCATAGAAAATATCTGTGAAAAAATAAAAAAATCCACAATATTTGTAATGATAATTTATTAGAAAGTTATAGTATATACTTTTAATGGAAGCTTAAAAATAATGGTTGTGTTTATTTATGTACACAACTTACAGGTTAAAAAACACTACATTCACACTATTGTAAAAAGACTAAAAAGTGTCTCATTTAGTAAATGATATAAAGTTTCCTTTTAAACCATTTTTCGAAAATTAAATGTTTATTAAAAAAATTAATAAATCAATATGATAATGTTAAAAACATTTTTGAAAACATTTTTAGAAACCATGGATAGGGATGAAAAAGGATAATTCTCCAATGAGAGAAACAAAATCAAATTTTCATAAAAACTTTTTCATAGTTATTTTAAATAAATTTAGCATAAAATTTTAAAATTAATTAAAAATTTCATTAAAAACTAGGTTTGAATAATATATATTGGTTTTAACATAGTAATATCAAATAATTCCTCCAATAGAGGCTTAAATATAAATAATCATGAATAATGATGATATTGTGAAATTGACCCATTCCACTTGGTAACATTTGAATCATTAGCCCCATTAATGAAATTAATTCAAATGAATCTTTTAATTATCACAAATATAAAGATATTCACGATATAAAATATCAATATGAATGTATATAAACTCAAAAAAATCAACTTGTGGGGAATATGGAATGTGACTCATGGAAGTAAATGTGGGACGAGAAACCCTTAACTCGAATATGACATCCATTATACATGTCCATGCCTCCTATGTTATAAATATATAATTATTTAAAATCTATTTCATAAAAATACTCAAATATATTATACCATATATTATTTGCTAATGATCTTTCATTACATTTTTATTAACAATTCCTTGTTAGAATTATGTTTTGGGTAATAAATTCTTCACTTTTCAAGTATGTTTTAGTATTTTTATTTTATTTCATTTTACATTGATCATTAAACCATATTCTCTAGAATTTTAACCATGAAATAAATATCATATATAAAAATTAAATATGTATTTAAATTAATCCATAAGTGTTAGATATAGAAAATTAATTGCTCCATTCATAGATATGGTTTTTTTTACGTATGCATGAACCATATTTCAAGTTTATTAATAGATAGAATTATACGAAGGTAAATAGAAAATAAAATTTTCAGAGTGATTAATATTCCATATTTACCACATATGTTAAATAAATTTATACTTATTACACTCAATGTAAAGTGTTTGTGAAAAAATTATTTTCATCACATTACGAGGTGGTAGTCTATTGTACATATGAGTGATATTAGTATATTACCAAGGAGTAGAAAATAAGAAGGTATATATAATATTATAATTATATAAGTATAATTATGTTATTAATATCATATATATAATTTTAAATCCATAATTACATCCTTTTGGGATAGGTGATGATGGAAAATGAATTTCATCAGTTCATAAGGATGTACTACTCCATGCACAACATCGATGGTTTCGTTTCCCATTCGATGGAAGTGGAAATGGATATAGATAATAGAATTAAAATAATAAATACTCGGTATATTTTAGTCATTATTGATACTATATTTAAATTATTCATACATTAATGAGGTTGCTAAGTGGAGGAGTAAAAATAAAGAGTTCAATGAATATAGTAAACTTCCCTTAGAACAACATCCTTTGGATATCTTATTAAGGACAATAAGTTTTGTATTTTGGGAATATAATAATAATTATAACATCTATAATTATTCATGGGAGATATATTTTAATGTTTTGGTTGACCTATTGGACTTAATATATTTTAATAAGTGATGGGAGGATTTTCCTTTTTATAATTGATGAGGAGTGGCATTTTCATAAATGCCCAAAATTATTAAATAATGTGAATTCACTCTCACCCAATGTGCCTAAAAATTTATAATTAAATATTTGGATGGATTATATAGTTTGTAAAAACATCAAAAACACAAAGAACACTTGTTTTTACAAATTTTCATCCTTAACATCTATGTTTCCTTTTACAATTTTTGTATTTTCTTTGGTAACTAGTACTTTTACCTAGGTAATTAATCAATATAATATTAAATAAATGATCCCAATATACAATTTTTACCCTATGTTTCTAAATAATACATCCATATTATAAAATAAATATCTCTCTGTGAGGAAAATTAATTTTAATACAAGAGAAAGTAACGCGCAAACCATTGTTTGAGTTTTTACCTTGGTAATGATATATTTATTATTTTTTTCTCAATAAAATTATTATAAAATAAACTTTGTTACAATAATGTAATGTGGTTGATATTTTTAAACATATACCAATAACATGGAAAATTATAGGATATTAAGTAATTTTAAATATATACAATAAAATTTTATTTACTAATAAATTTTATTAATCTTAATTTTGGAACTACTCATTTATTTAGACTTTAGAAACATAAAAAAGGAGGAATTAAAATATGTTTTCTTCACACATATATATAATTTTATGTTTTCTAATAAATTCATAGAATACAATAATTCATTTAATTTATATTACTTTTTATATTTTTAAAATCATTTATCTTATTTTTCTATTAAATAAATAATTACACTATTAGGATTTCATAAAAAATTAATGAAATTGTATAATAAATAAAAATTAAATATCAATTACCCCATGATATTATATCATTCTTCTCAAAATTTCCAACAATATTTATTCACATCTTTCATTTTTTCTAATATCAACACATAACTGATATTTAAAAGCAAGATAGTGACATTTTGTCTTTTTCTTTACATTAATTAATTTTTAGGTAAATTTCATGTAAAAGTGTCCCAAAAATTATATAAAAATCTATATTAATGTAACAAGGGTTGAAATATGGCCAATCAATTGAATATAGACAATTATTTTGGTTATTTTAACCCTTATCTTTTTAGTTTAACCACATCACAAACCAATTTTAACCTTACCTATAGAAATTAATTTTTAACATTTTTTATTATTCACTATATCTATAATGTTCCATCCTAGGTGACACATGATAGTGCCCCAATCCAGTTGTTCACATCTCCTTAGATATGCCTCCTTGCATGAGATAAGTTGTCAACTAGATTTGAGGGTCTAATATAGAAATTGTGGGGAGACTATACCCTCACCATAAAAGCATTATAACTATTGAAATAAATAAAAAATAACCAAATAATTATAAATAATAAATAGAATAATATCATAACCAATATAGACTAGTATCACATGATAAACCAAAATAGGAAAATAATATCCAAACTAATTTAGTAGATTTTTCTTGTAATGTATCTATTAAGTTTCAAATGGAAAATCAACATAAACACACACTAACAACTCCCATGTGGGTCCCAACATCATGGCTGATCCCTTTTCCATTCTCTATACCAACTCATCCATCTAATATAGGGATCCTTCCCTTATTGTTCCCTATGAACATGATGTCTAGTTGGGTATGGATCATGTATACTATTTATTGTGGGAGTACAGCTCAATAGGCCACCATTGATGGTGTGTAAAACAATATATAGTCATTAACAGTGTTTGAAGTTATATAAATAATAAATTACAATTAATAATAAACTGTTTTCGCATTTCTTTATTTTATAATTAACCACAGAATTCCTCGAGTTCACGATGACACTTGACAATCAATAAATACTTAGGCCCATTCCAGAATCTAAACTATCCCCAAACAGATATCAAATTACATTTCATAAAGGGTTCCCACTAATAGAATCATTTCAATTTCACATTCAATCTATTGGGGGATAGAGTAGTATTATGGCACCCCATGGGTATGCTGAGTAACAGTCCCTTCCCCACAAATTTTTGATGACATTTAATACCTAAATAGATTGGTGGAATATCATTGAATTCTATAACCCCTTGGGTGTTTTGAGAGGAAAAAAATGTCTCACAACTCAATCACAAGTATCATGTCACATTGTTCCATATTTTTAACAATTTATTACCATTTATCATAATTAATTATTAACTGATTTAATAATTTATTTTTTCTATAAATCCCAAATTACAATTCACCATTTTCATCTTATTAGCACACCTTAAGTGTGGGTTTCAGTTACACAATTCTACTATTCAACAACTTTTCAAAAACCTATTATTTTTTAATATCGAAATCATAATTCCAAAAAATTTAATTATCAAAACATTTACTAATTTCATAACCACATGTTAATTCAATAGGTTAATCCAATTTTTGGATGTGATTTATCAACATGGATATTGAAATTTCACAATTACATACATGCAATTAAAATCAAGAGTATGGGAATTGACATTTTTACCGGCCACATCAAGGTCATTGATGGTACTTCACAAAACCAAAACACCCTAATTTTATGTGGAATTATGAAAATAAAAATTTTGTGGAAGATCTAGTACCAAAACCTAAGATCTCGATAAAATGAAACAAAACCATAAATACCATAATCTAAAATAATCACCAATGGATGAAATATGTCACACCCGTCGTTTCTAATTTATTTATTTTATTAATTTTCTTTGTGTCAGGTATTTCCGGTAGTAACCTGACTTATGGTTTCGAGCTCTTTGTGTTTTGGTCTTGTTTGCATCCAGCGCAATGCGATCGAAGTTGTGCGGCCTTGCCTGGGTCGTCGCGCGACCACGCTCGGTTCACCTCACGCCTTGCTGATGTTTAATTAATGAGACAAATGAAATAACAATCGTTTTAAAAATAATAACAATAATATCATTTTAGATTATTATTATTATTATTATCTAGGATAATAATTTAATTTGTATTTTTTTTATTTTAATTTTATTAAGTTTATTATTTAAAAGTTTATTATTTAATTCATTATGTTTTTTTTATTACCTTATTATTATTATTATTATTATTATTATTATTTTCTTTTTTTTCTTCCCTTTTCTTTCCCTTTTCTTTTTTTTCCTCCCTCTTCCTCTCTTCCCCCTCTCCCGTCGCACATCCCCCCTAACCCTAGTGTCGCATTTCCCTTCCCAGGCCCGTCACGCCCATCTCCCTCCTCCATCTCCCGGCCTCCCCGCCGTCGGCTCCCCGTCACGGCCGCCTCTTGGCCAGCCGCTACCCGTAAGCCCCATGTCGCACTCATCGCAGCCGTCGCGAGCCTGCACCGCCTCCCTATTCCATCTGCGATCCCTTTTTGCGCTTCTCCCCTCGGCCTCCTCACCGGCGCCGTCCGCTAGACCGACCTCACCCCACAGCCTCCGATCTTCCTTATCCTCCTCCTTGGAACCCCGTCGCGCGAACCTCCTCAGCTCGGCAGTCGCACACCCACCCGGCCATGCCTTGGTGTCGTGCGCCGCCTCCCTTTTTCCCATGTATGGTGTCGCAAAGCCTCCCCGACCCCCGGCCCGGCTGGCTCGCACCGTCGTGCGACCTCCCTTGCTGGTTGGCGGTGCTCCGGCCCCAACCCGACATCTCTCCCTTCTTCCGCATGCGCAAAAACCCCCAAGAAGGTCCCTCGTATTGTTTGATTTTTTGTTTTTTTTTTCCAGCAGGTGTGGCGTTCGTTAAGAGTTGTTTTTAAATCTGTATTTTGGTATGAATTCTTGTTTTAGGGTATAAATTGAGTTGGTTGTGATGTGAAGTGGTTGCAATTGGTGTTTCGCACCCAAGCCTGGATGTCGCTGCGTCGAAGGAAGGTGATTTTGCATTTAACCATGTTTTGACGAATTAATTTTTTCTTCTTAAATTAATTTAGCATATTATTTAATTAGTTTATTTGATGCGAATAATGTTTGTATTTGCAGTTGATATGTGCATGCGATATAAGTGGGTGTTATGTGTAAAGTTGGACTGGTTATTTTTAGTTTATAAATTATCCAAATTGTGCTCTGGTTTAGTGTCAGTTTGCGTTGAGTCACAAAGGAGCATTTGACAGCATTTTTAGTATTTTCGAGTCTTGCGGAACACCTTCGAAATTGTTTCTTAATTTTTAGGGGTTGTCGGGTTAGATTTTTAGGTTGCAGTTGGTTTAATTTTGATGCAAAGGGTTTGGTATTTTGTTTTTAGGACATAACCATGCTGTTTGAGCTGCGCTTTGACTTGTAGTGGCCTTTGCGCACCAATTTTGTGAAGTCCGCTACACCCAGGTAGGTAGTTCCATGCCTCTGCATCATTTAGATAATTTAATTTGTTTGTTTAGTTTAATTTAATATGTTCTATGAATTAGTTTCATGGTCGATTTATGTTTATAATGTGTTGGCGTGTTCGTTTGATGAAAATTGGGTTCCTGAAATAGTATGTGTTTGTTGTCTATATGCATGTTGTTGTATAAATGATTTTTTGTGTTTAATAGGTTGTGCGAAATGAGTTTTAAAATTCGTTTGACATGTGTGCGTAATGAAAATCTCACTTTGTTTAAAAATGATCATGGTTTATTTTATTTTATTTTATTTTTGACCTTATTGGGGTGAGTCCAAAAATTGTTTAATCAATTGTTTATATGGTCCAAATGTGGTTTTAGAATAATTGTGTTTGAAATTGATTTTAAATTGGTCTTTGCACCTAAAAATATGTTTTCTTTTGGTGCAATGTTTTCAAGTTGGGTTCTAGGTAATGTTTAGTTGGTGTGAAACTAGTTTTAAGGACAAATTTTTAAGCAAGTGGTTTGAACGACTCCCTTCTTGTAATTGGATGTGTCTATTCATGTTAGCCCTTGTTGTGTTATTAAAAATAATGCTTTCTAAGTTGTGCGAATTGTTTATGTTCTTGGTTTAGTGTTTCCAAATGGGGTTTTTGTGAAATGATTAGGTAGCGACAATTTTTTTTTAGAAAGGTATTTTTGGCGTGCGTGAGTTTTTGAAATGTTGTTTCGGTGTGAAAATGGTGACTTTTGTGTGCAATATCTTGTTTGGCATGTGATATGAGAAAGAAATATAATATGTGAATGTGAAACTTGTTTGAGCACATGGGAAAACCCTGGGTATCTAGGTGGGCGGACTAGAACTAGTGCGCTAGTGAACCGGATGGGTGTCTTCCCTGTTTCACTTAGCCGGATTGATGATTGCAACACTAACTAAACATGATATCCGAGGGTCGTGGACTTCTATGCCACGTGTTCTGAGGGTCGTGGCCTTCTAAGCCACGTTTTTTGAGGGTCATGGCCTTCTAATCCACGTTTCACCGAGACACGAGGTTCTAGGGTCCCACTCGAGCTAGATTATCCTTAGGGGATTTACCTATAGTGCTCTACCATCTATGGAATGGTGCCTTCCATCGGCATATGGAGGACCATTTGGGTGTTAGCGTTTGTGTGTGTGTGTGTACGTGTGTGTGAGTGTGTGTGTGTGTGTAAGAGTGTGTGTGTGTGCCCATTATGAACTTCTCTCTTCCTCTTTAAAATTGTGTCTTTCAAATGAGTTCTTTTTAGTGTTTTCAGTGTTTTCCATTGGAATTTGGTTTGTAAATATTTTATTTGAAAGAATTTCAAAAGTATAATTTTTAATAAGCACTTTAAATTGTCTTTTGATGTTTTGGAATGGAATTTTTTTTCTCGGTGGCATCCTACTGGGCCTTTAGCTCACACCCTACATACACCCTTGGGTGTATGTAGATTCTTGTTTCTTGTGTATTCCAGGTTGTGCGTCGTGCTTAGCGATGGTGGCTCTAGTTGTTGTTGGTCTTCGTGTGCAGGTTGGTGTTAGTAGCTTGGGGATGCAACTTCTCGTGTTGCATGAGGTTGGTTTTGGAGCTTAGTTATCTTTTTCGGTTGTTGTTCATTTTGTGTTTTTAGCTGAATTGTTTACCTAAACCTGTTTATAGTTTAGAAGGGTGTTTTGTAGTCCGTTCCAATTTCAGTTTTTATCTGGTTGGTTGTTTTCTTTTTGTCTTGTATTTCGGGTAAAACTGTTCCCACTTGTTAAACTTGATAATCGGGCACTTGTGCCAGCCCGTGGGGATCGGGAACGCCCTTCGGGCCTTGCCGCAGACCGGATCGGGCGCCGGGTTCGATGGTGACCCGGCCTGGTTCGTGACAAAATGGTATCAGAGGGTAAGGTTTGCTCTCTTGGGTCGTGTTCTTTTGAGATAGAGTCAGTGTGGGGCAAAGTTAAGGTTGTCGAGACTCGATGTCCTGGCTATGAGTAAGGTGCCTGGCTAGCACACCTCGTGGCGGGACTCGAGTCACCAAAGTGTGTTGAAGTTTGTCTGAGTTTTTGGTCCTTGCAGATGATCGTGTCTAAGGGAAATGAAAAGGGAGTAAGGTCAGTGGTCTTAGTGAGGTCGCAGGGTCTGGCAAGCCTTGTGGAGTCGGGGACACTGTCCTAAAATACTCTCTGTGGCCAGTGGCGTGATCGGCGTATGGCTGCCAACCATATTTTCCAATCACCCACTGTCCCTAGTTTGTTCCTGCATTGTTTCTCGTCTCTTTGTTTTGGATGCGTGGAAATTTGGTTTCTTATGTAAAAATGTTTTGGTCTTGAGAAAAAATGGAAATCTTTGGTTTTTATCCATGGTGTCCTCATGGGCCACAACATGCATGAGTGTATATGGAAATAGAAAGGGTTAATGGCACGAGCAGATGAGTGCCTCAATGGACATGAGGTGGGTGCCGGTGGGGCACGAGAACATGCATGTGTGGGGCTAATGGGACGCCATTGGTGTTTGTGTAACCCACTGGGTTTGCTTATTTTCAAAATGTGTTGTTAAAGGGAAAAAATGGTGTTTTAGTAAACAGTGTTTGTGTGGCATGTCCTTGTGTTTAGGAAATGTCAGCAGTGAGGCGTTTTGAGCAGAGGATCCTTTCTGAATGACTTATGTCCTGAGTTTGAATTCTTATTTGTAAGACGACATGCAAGCGTGTGGTTAATAAATTCTTTTGAAGAGTACATTGGGGATCCCTTGCTGTGGTTTCCCCTGCATGTTTGGTGTTTTCTTGTGGTACATCATGACCACTGGACCAGTTTGGTTGGGTCCATGGTTTTCTTTCTTAACGAGTGTACGCCCCCCATAAAGCGTTGACATGTGATTGAAGTGTGGCCACAAGCAACTCGCTTTTGGCCGACCCTCCAGTTGATCCGAGGAATCTCTTCTTGAGTTCTAGAATTGAACCCACCTTTCTTTTTTTTACAACTAAGTAGATTCTCTCGCAGCGGGATGACAAATGTGATGGGAGTTTAAGGGACTTGTGGTATTTGGAGTGTCTGACTCATCTGGTATGAAGTTTGACACTATTGTGTTTGATGGTTCTCCTAGAAACGGTGAAGGAGATTCTAGTGGGGAAAGGTGGGAGCAGCCTAGAGTGGTCGGTGCAGGCCACTATTTGAAATGACCATTGGTCCTTCGTGGTTTCATTTAAGAAAGAGTCTATGTTAGGACACTAGTGTGGTAGACCCAGTCACATGGGGGATACTATGGTCGTTTGTAGAAATCACGTGTTGTTCAAGATGCGGATTAAAGTCTTTCCCAGCGTAATGTTTCTATCGACAACAATGATCGTGCTCAGTGATGTTTTGTGGTGTCGTGTTCTCATTCAGTGCAACAAAGGATGATGCACATACACCATTTTAGCTCTTGTGTTGGTGAATGTTCTGCGTATGATCAGTCAGATGTTGTAATGTGTCGTGTTTGTTGGTGTTACCTCTGTTGCAGTGTGGTTTCATGTGACACCAAAAGGATAAGCTCCATTCAGGAGTCTTCAATGCCTGACTGTGAGGCAGGAGATGCTTCAAACATCAGGGCTCCAGCCATAGGCCTCGGAGTGAATCTGTCGCGTGGTCAGGAACCTCGGGATTGTATAAAACTCGATTTCATTTCATTCATCGGTGTTGAAAGTGAAAGCATCTTAAATTGTTTTTTACGGTTGTTCTACTCCAAACGAACCATCTGGTTGCATAAGGTTTTCATGACCATGTGGAGGCGTGTTCGTCTCGTTGCCTTAAAGTCTTGGGGGTTGCGTCCCACTGGATGCAATCACTTTTAGTTGTCCTTGAGAGTCTGTTCGGGAGAAATCAGTCCCAAAATTTTATAATGCTCATCCCAGGATGTGGATTTGTTGGTCAGGTCTTAGGTCGTGGTTTTGACGCCCGGGTGGTTAGGCCCCTCCCTCCCCGCCCCTTGTGGTGGGGTGTTTGGTCACCGTCGGAAAATTGTCAAAGTTTTTACCATCCGTTAGTTCTAATAGCGGGGAGATCCACGATGAGTCTCGCACAAAGGTCCATGTAATAGATCAATGTTGGCCTTTCCTTAATGGTGGGGAGTCCACTCGGACCTCCCCATGTTGGTTTTCTAGTCTCTCCTTGGGCGTTGGTAGGTTCTTAATGGTGGGGAGACCCACATTGGGTCTCGCACGAATTTCTCTAAAATGAATCATCGGTGGACTTTTCTTTAATGGTGGGGAGTCTGCTCGAACCTCCCCGTGCCGGTTTTCCAGTTTCGTTTCAAGCGTTCGTGAGTTTGTAACGGTGGGGATCCCCTCGGGCCTCCCCATGTTGATCTTTATCTTCTGTTTTTTTTTAAATATGGTTTGGTGATGAGTGATAAGAGTGTTCCATGGACGTGGTTTGACCTTATTTGTTCATTCTATCCAAATGGTGTGGTTTCGGTTTAAAAGTGCTTGAAGTGTTTCAGCTTGTGAAGTTGGTTTCTATGGGTGCGAGAGTACCCTTCCTTGATCAGTCAACTGGAGGCGTTCTAGCTCTTCGGGGTGGGTGACACATATCAGAAAGTCCTTTTTATGCGTTTCTTGATGTTATATTTGAGTCACTTTCTCTGAGCATGATGCCTTTTCCCTCTCTTTTCTGGGTGTTTGTGGGGATTCCCTTTAGAACCTTAAGGGATTGTGGTCTTCTGCTTTGGGTTTTGGTTCTAGTTGTGGCTTTCTGGGGACAGAAAGCTTTATAGTGGGGAGAATTGTCACACCCGTCATTTCTAATTTATTTATTTTATTAATTTTCTTTACGTCAGGTATTTCCCGTAGAAACCTGACTTATGGTTTCAAGCTCTTTGTGTTTTGGTCTTGTTTGCATCCAGCGCAATGCGATCGAAGTTGCGCGGCCTTTCCTGGTTCGCCGCGCGACCACGCTCGGTTCACCGCACGCCTTGCTGATGTTTAATTAATGAGACAAATGAAATAATAATCGTTTTAAAAATAATAATAATAATATCATTTTAGATTATTTTTATTATTATTATCTAGGATAATAATTTAATTTGGATTTTTTTATTATTTTAATTTTATTAAGTTTATTATTTAATTCATTATGTTTTTTTATTACCTTATTATTATTATTATTATTATTATTTTCTTTTTTTTTCTTCCCTTTTCTTTCCCTTTTCTTTTTTTTCCTCCCTCTTCCTCTCTTCCCCCTCTCCCATCGCACACCCCCCCTAACACTAGCGCCGTATTTCTCTTCCCAGGCCCGTCGCGCCCATCTCCCTCCTCCATCTCCCGGCCTCCCCGCCGTCGGCTCCCCGTCACGGCCGCCTCTTTGCCAGCCGCTGCCCGCAATCCCCCTATCGCACTCGTCGCAGCCATCATGAGCCCACACCTCCTCCCTATTCCAGCCGTGATCCCTTTTTGCGCTGCTCCCCTCGGCCTCCTCACCGGCGCTGTCCGCTAGACCGGCCACACCCCACAGCCTCCGATTGGACTTATCCTCCTCCTTGGAACCCCGTCGCGCAAACCTCCTCAGCTCGGCAGTCGCACACCCACCCGGACATGCCTTGGTGTCGCGCGTCGCCTCCCTTTTTCCCTTGTATGGCATCGCAAAGCCTCCCCGACCCCCAGCTCGGCCGGCTCGCGCCATCGCGCGACCTCCCTTGATGGATGGCGGTGCTCCGGCCCCAACCCGACATCTCTCCCTTCTTCTGCATGCGCAAAACCCCCCAAGAAGGTCCCTCGTATTGTTTGAATTTTTGTTTTTTTTTTCAGCAAGTGTGGTGTTCGTTAAGAGTTGTTTTTAGATCTGTATTTTGGTATGAATTCTTGTTTTAGGGTATAAATTGAGTTGGTTGTGATGTGAAGTGGTTGCAATTGGTGTTTCGCACCCAAGCATGGATGTCGCTGCGTCGAAGGAAGGTGATTTTTCATTTAACCATGTTTTGACGAATTAATTTTTTCTTCTTAAATTAATTTAGCATATTATTTAATTAGTTTATTTGATGCGAATAATGTTTGTAGTTGCAGTTGATATGTGCATGCGATATAAGTGTGTGTTATGTGTAAAGTTGTACTGGTTATTTGTAGTTTATAAATTATCCAAATTGTGCTCTGGTTTAGTGTCAGTTTGCATTGAGTCACAAAGGAGCGTTTGACATCATTTTTAGTATTTTTGAGTCTTGCAGAACACCTTCAAAATTGTTTCTTAATTTTTAGGGTTTGTCGGGTTAGATTTTTAGGCTGCAGTTGGTTTAATTTTGATGCAAAGGGTTTTTTATTTTGTTTTTAGGACATACCCATGCTGTTTGAGCTGCGCTTCACTTGTAGTGTCCTTTACGCACCAATTTTGTGAAGTCCGCTACACCCAGGTAGGTAGTTCCATGCCTCTACATCATTTAGATAATTTAATTTGTTTGTTTAGTGTAATTTAATATGTTCTATGAATTAGTTTCATGGGAGATTTATGTTTATAATGTGTTGGCGTGTTCGTTTGATGAAAATTGGGTTCCCGAAATATTATGCGTTTGTTTTCTATATGCGTGTTGTTGTATAAATGATTTGTTGGGTTTAATAGGTTGTTCAAAAGGAGTTTTAAAATTTTTTTGACATGTGTGCGTAATGAAAATCTCACTTTCTTTAAAAATGATCATGTTTTTTTTTACTTTATTGGGGTGAGTCCAAAAATTGTTTAATCAATTGTTTATATGGTCCAAATGTGGTTTTAGAATAATTGTGTGTGAAATTTATTTTAAATTGGTCTTTGCACCTAAAAATATGTTTTGTTTTGGTGCAATGTTTTCAAGTTGGGTTCTAGGTAATGTTTAGTTGGTGTGAAACTAGTTTTAAGGACAAATTTTTAAGCAGGTGGTTTGAACGACTCCCTTCTTGTAATTGGATGTGTCTATTCATGTTAGCCCTTGTTGTGTTATTAAAAATAATGCTTTCTAAGTTGTGCGAATTTTTTATGTTCTTGGTTGAGTGTTTCTAAATGGGGTTTTTGCGAAATGATTAGGTAGCGACAAATATTTTTTTTAGAAAGGTATTTTTGGCGTGCGTGAGTTTTTGAAATGTTGTTTGGGTGTGAAAATGGTGACTTTTGTGTGAAATATCTTGTTTGGCCTGCGATATGAGAAAGAAATATAATATGTGAATGTGAAACTTGTTTGAGAACATGGGAAAACCTAGGGTATCTAGGTTGTTGGACTAGAACTAGTGCGCTAGTGAACCGGATGGGTGTCTTCCTTGTTTCACTTAGCCAAATTGATGATTGAAACACTAACTAAACATGATATCGGAGGGTCGTGGCCTTCTAAGACACGTGTTCTGAGGGTCGTGGCCTTCTAAGCCATGTTTTCTGAGGTTCGTGGCCTTCTAAGCCACGTTTCACCGAGACACGAGGTTCTAGGGTCCCACTCGAGCTAGATGATCCTTAGGGGATTTACCTATAGTGCTCTACCATCTATGGCATGGTGCCTTCCATCAGCATATGGAGGACCATTTGGGTGTTAGCATGTGTGTGTGTGTGTGTGTACGTGTGTGTGAGTGTGTGTGTGTGTGTGTGTAAGAGTGTGTGTGTGTGCCCATTATGAACTTCTCTCTTCCTCTTTAAAATTGTGTCTGTGAAATGAGTTCTTTTTAGTGTTTTCAGTGTTTTCCTTTGGAATTTGGTTTGTAAATCTTTTATTTGAAAGAATTTCGAAAGTATAATTTTGAATAAGCACTTTAAATTGTCTTTTGATGTTTTGGCATGGAATTTTTTTCTCGGTGGCATCCTACTGGGCCTTTAGCTCACACCCTACATACACCCTTGGGTGTATGTAGATTCTTGTTTCTTGTGTATTACAGGTTGTGCATCGTGCTTAGCGATGGTGGCTCTGGTTTCTGTTGGTCTTCGTGTGCAGGTTGGTGTTAGTAGCTTGGGGATGCAACTTCTCATGTTGCATGAGGTTGGTTTTGGAGCTTAATACTCTTTTTTGGTTGTTGTTCATTTTGGGTTTTTAGCTGAATTGTTTACCTAAACCTGTTTATAGTTTAGAAGGGTGTTTTGTAGTCCGTTCCAGTTTCAGTTTTTATCTGGTTGGTTGTTTTCTTTTTGTCATGTATTTCGGGTAAAACTGTTCCCACTTGTTAAACTTGATGCTCGGGCACTTGTGCCAGCCCGTGGGGATCGGGAACGCCCTTTGGGCCTTGTCGCGGACCGGATCGGGCGCCGGGTTCGATGGCGACCTGGCCTAGTTCATGACAAAATAACACTTACCAAACATGTGGGAGAGAGGGGATAGATAAATAAAACCAAACCAAGAAGAATTCACATACCAACAAGGATCTAATACTTTAATAAAATATTTGATTCACTAAGAAATTTTTTCAAAAAGATTTGAAATCCTCTCAATGACCTCCAAAAAATTATAAAATGAGTTAGGATAAATATGTGTTTTTAGGGTTAAAAACCATGGGTTGGGGTAATTTAAAATAAATTTTTAGGGATTAAAAAAGTTTGTGCATGGTTTTATAATCATGGGGAAAGGGTTTTATGTACCATGAAATTTTATGATGCACCTCAACATAGGGGTCACACGGTTTCTCCTTAGTGGTGAACAGTTTGACAAACCATGTTCCCATTAGGAAATCCCCCCATGGTTTTGGGGTGTAGGATTTTTGGAGGCTTGTATCATGGGTTTTCCAAACCATGTGCCAACTGTGTTCCAATTTTTATCTCTATATATAAGGTATGTGGTTTCTTAGCACAAACCGAATGGTATTTTCTAACCATTCA
The DNA here is from genome assembly GCA_963277665.1 of Viscum album. Classification (NCBI taxonomy): domain Eukaryota; kingdom Viridiplantae; phylum Streptophyta; class Magnoliopsida; order Santalales; family Viscaceae; genus Viscum; species Viscum album. Next base: position 538,711,121 of record OY728142.1, on the reverse strand, counting down.
CCATCTGTGCATAGTCCCATTGGCATCCAAAATTCCCCAATTTCACCCAAAAATCCCCTAAATAAAATCCAACCATGACACAAACAAAATAAGGTAAAATAAATCCAAAAACATGAACATGAAATATCCATAAATAGATAGGATCTTGTAATTTTTCTACCTTATATAATATCATCATCGAGATGTGCTCCCATGCATCTCAAAGAATCCAATGTAAAAAGGTTGATCCACTGAGCATTCATATAAATTTATCTCTCCCATGTTTCCTTTGGAACATGTCCATGCTAAAATAATACTTATACTATCATCATGATATTTCCATGAAACACATTCTCATTATGATCCATAACAAGAATTAGATGCTCCTTAAAGGATGCATCTACCTCAAGCTCAATATAATCAACATCGATCACATGATAAGGGAATGGGTGATACTGCCAAATCCATAACACGTGAAAATAATCATGAATAGAACTATACCATTTTAGAAGATCCTATCATTACTTCACCAACTTGAATCTCACCACAATCTAAAAATTCCCAACAATCCGGTGTGGAAACATTCCATACTCTTGAATCCTTTAGTGAAAAAATCTTGGTGAAACCCGAAGGAATATAAGATCACCAACTATAACATAAAGGGTTCATTGATGTCAGTCATCATAAGAATTATATCTACTCTGATTTATAAGCATACATTTTAGAATCAAATTAACATGCTTCAATGTCTCCTACATGAGACTCAGTCTAAGAAATTCCAACTCACCTACCTTCATCCATCCTAGAGGTGATCTTCATGGCCTACCATGAATATCCTCATATGGTTCCATCTAAATTGCATCCTTATAATGTATGCTATAGGTGAACTCAATAGTCCCTAATTAATTCTCCAAAGACCCACCAAATTTATGAATGAATTCTCATAACATATCCTCTATAACCTGAAGAGTACATTCTGACTACCCATCTGCATGTGGGTTGACACTCATACCTAGAAATACTAGTGTATAAAGAGCCTACTAAAATCCTTCTAGAAGATTAATCATAAATTTGATTTATGGATTGAAATTATTATCCTTGACACCCAATGAAGATATACTTTCTCTTGAACATACGAGTACCCCACATGATCAACTGAGAAATTCTCGATGATAGGTAAGAAATTGGATAATTTTTCTGTTAGTCCACATCCACCCATATAGTTTCATTATTCTGAGGATTCCTTATAAGTCCCACCATTATGTCCGTAGTAACATCTTCCCACATCCTTTCTAGAATTGGCAATGACTATTGTAATCAACCAGGTCATTAATGATCATTTTTCACCTATTGACAAGTATAACATCATTTCACTAACCCTAATGTCTCCTTTTTCCTTCCCAACCACCAGTATTATTGACATATGTCATGGTTAATTTTGGTCAAACTAGGATTCCCCGCCCACATATCTGTATGAAACTCAAGAATTATCTCACATCTTATACTCATAGACACAATAACAAAATTCCCAACATAGAATATTTATAACCCATTTATGGATAAATTGGAAGGTGACTCCCCGAAGAGAAGGATTTCCCTCTAGGTCAGATGCTTGATATCCTCATACTACCCCTCCCTGATCTAGATCAGAAGTGTGGATTACACTTATTCTAATATAAGGGTCATAATCTCATTTCCCTCTCGATCCACAATATTTATCTCATACATCAAAGTCATTATATTCCACTAAGAACTGGACTCTTGAACTACTAGAGACTGTGTTTTACTAATCAAATCCTTGACAACTCTTTTTCCATTCACATGCATATATGCTAGCTCAAACCTAACATATTTTATATACTCAAACAAAATCCTCTAAAAATTATTCAAATCTTATTGAAAAAATATACACTTTATATACTTTTGATCGGTATACACATTAAAATTTTCACAAAATAGATAATGTCGTATAAATTTCAAGGAATATACAAATGAATCAAATTATAGGTCATGTATAGGGTAATCCTATTCATTAATAGTAATACATTACTAGTATTCGATAAAGGAAAAAATTAGTGGGAGTTGAAAATATGGACATCAAAGAAAAGTGTATATATGTATTAAGAGTATAGAGATCATTGATCTCAATAAATTGAATGATCAAGAGAATGTTAAAAAGAACACAACCATAAATCATTGATTTAATTGAAGGTGATTAGAGAAAAGTTTCTTTCCAAGACCCTTTTTCCAAAATTTATGTAAGTCCTTTAACATATAGAATATGTACATATAGAAATGTGCATACTTGTATTATTTTTATTTAATAGGAATAATTTAACATTTTGGTTGTTCTCTAATCAATTTTCGAAAAACTTATTACTCCGAAAAATTGATATACAAGGTGAATTTTTTTATTATTTCACCAATTAAATTAACTTTTAACTAATAATATAATGAAAAAATAGTGAAATTTTTTTCTCTATGTCTATAAATATTTACCCAAACAAAAATTCTTAGAATGAGTCATCTAATATAATATATTAGTCCCTAAACATCAAAAGTAATATCCAAAGTTCAACTTAACCCATTCCATTTGTATTTATCTATTAACTATTTTATGTATAAATAATTTCATATTAACCATAACATCATGTAGAAAAGTAGTATGAATTTCACCATTATCACCCTTACAGCGTTTATTCAATACACATGGACATACTGGATGCGATGGGTTTCCACTAATCATGTGGGTTTTTATTTTTTCTAAAACCGTATTAATATAATTCTTGTAATTATCCATAAAATATGTAAATAACCTCAAAAATAAAATTTTTCATCAAATCAATTTTTTGTCATCAGTTCCATTCAACATATTATTTGAAATACTTATTTAAACACTAATGTCATATAATTCGTATACATTTCATGATTCTTATAACCAAAATACCATTTGTTAGAATACTTATACAATAAAATTCTTGAATAAAAATACATGATCTATTTAATCATTCCACTTCATATATGGTAATTATATAAACACGACCATGTTTACATAGAAATGATTGAGGTATATTGTAATATCCCAAAAATTATAAACCTAGTTTTATTATAAAAATATTTTATTAAATGGATTTAATTAATATTTAATCATTTTTAAGACGATTTTCTTTAAAATAATAACTAAAATTAATAATTTTATTACAAGTATTATTTTAAAATTTAATCTAGAAGTAAATATTATAATAAATTGTTTAAAAATATTTTAGAATAAATAATTTTATTAAATAGAATTTACTTCTATAAAAAATTTATTTAATAGAATATTTTAAATGATAATTATATATGAATGTAGTTTTTTTTATTTTCACAACATAATAGGTATATGTATATAAGTTTTGAATTATATAAAATTGTTAATATAATATAAAACTAATACTATTATAAAATTATAATTTTTATAATTAGATATTGATATCATAAATGTCATTTAAAATTATTGATTTAATTTTTTATATGTTGTAATAATAATAACAAATATTTTGATGACATTATATTTTAAAAAATGCACTATTTTAATTTATGAAAACAAATATTTGATCTATCATGTGAATAATTATATGGGTTCATATATTTTAAAAAATATGATATTTGTATATATGATATAATATTTATTACATATAATAATAAATTTATATTATATTACTTTTTTTAAAGTTATTGATATTATGATTTGTGTTTAACAAAATTATAATTATAAGGTATAAGTACTTTAATATTAAAGAAAAACATATAATTTAATAGCTATAAATTATAATATTTAATTAAATAAATATTAATAATTTTATAATAATAAAAATAAATAAATTAAAATAATAAGGAGATTGAATCGGGTATAGGGGTTTTAGTGGGTTCATCGTCTAGGTAGCGTCATCGCAAGGGATTCTTTGAGGGTGTTATGATCGTGTCACATGGAGTCGCAAGCCACTATAGAGGGATTCCAATCATCCATTATTGTTCATCTTCTCATGTTAGGAGATTGAGCATGACCAGGAGTCGAAGCCAATGTGTGGTGATCTTGAATCCATGTGTGGAGTCATGGACCGACTCGAGGTTTGTTGCTGTTGAGAAAGGCAATATAGAAGATGTTATGAGAAATGCCAAGACAAAGATTAGGGTTTCATTTGTTCAAGATCTTAGAAAGGTAGTCTTGTGTTTTCTTTCTTATGTTCTGATTTTCGTGTCTTTCAATTCAATTTCCTATTCAAGAAATACTATTTTGTTTTGGATTATATATAATGAGTGTTTCATTTTGTTACGTATAGGTCAACTTATTTGGTTTTTGTATTGTTAAATTATCATGGTTTTTGATCTTATTGTGATTTTATTTTATTTTTTTTCTAGTGGATGCATGATCGGTTTTCTACTAATGTTATTATCTTCTTTAATTTTGAAAAATGTCTTGTGTCGTTTTCATCCTTTTTATTCTCCATTTACCCATGTGTATTCAACTTACTGAGGATGTTTGGTTTTTTACTTAATATAAAAAACATGTGGAGTCTTCTCTGGTCCTCAACTCACCCTTTTGCATATATTTCACATCATAAGTCTATAAAATCCAATTACTTATGTGTTTATGAATTGCCAACATGGCCTGCAAGTGGTTGAGTGTGTGTCCGAATAAGGTCTCCTGCCCATTTCTACAAAATTTAAAGTAAAGGTATAATTATTTTCTATTATAACTTCTATGTGATTTTATTTTTATTATATTTATAGGTATTATATTTTTAAAATTTCAATTTATTTGTGTTGAAACTCTCCTACCAATTGAGAAAATTATTTGTAAGGGATTATGTGTTTGCAGAATTCATTTAAAAGAATCAAATTACTATTACATTTTCAAAGGGATTTCTAATTTATTTAGTAACTTTTTCTACTATGAAAATTTTAGTTTAAAATTTTTAATTTATGTGTATACTTGTTTTTTAATCTAAAATGTATTTTTAGTTAATTGTTAACTCAAATTTATATTTTCTCTGATAAAATATTAAAATAACTTATGAATTCAGATTATGCATAAGGGAAATTATTTCGATTTATGTCCAGATAAATACTTTTTTCAAGACATTGGTGTTAAGATTTTAAACAAAAAGATATATTTTATTATTTTAATTTATGTTTTTAAGGGTTTAATTGAATTTATTTCTAGTTTTTTATGTCTTGATATTTATGAGATTTTAAAAGGATATGTATATATTATTTAATTATCAAAAAAATTATTTTACTTCTCAAAAATTTTAAGGGATATTATCTTTATTTATATAAAACTATGTATATTTTTAAAATACATATATATATATATACACACATACATACATATATAACTATGTGTGATTATGTAAAGGTGTATCTATTCGGTTAATTATTGTTTTAAATTAATTTGTTGATGAATAATGGAAGGTTTCATTAAAATCCTAATTATTTTCAAGAATTATGAATCCTAGGTTTGATTCCAAAACAAAAATTCCACTTACACATAGGTATTTAACAATTTTTATGTTTTAATATGATTTCATATTAATTATTCTAATGAATATTTTCATTTATCGACATTTTTATCAACCATGTATTTAATCGGTGATGATTATTGTTTTAAATTCAATGCCAATATGAATTTATAAATATTTATATAAATCTATGAAATAGTTATTATCTTTTTTATTTTTTTTTATTTTTTTATCACCATATTTTGAAAAAAATTCAAATAACATGTCATCACGTTTTATCAACATTATGGGTGTCACATATGCATATAAACATGGTCACATGTTATTCTAATCATCAACACTTGTTTCATTTAAAATTAATTTTTGTTTTAAAATTTATTTTTTAATGTTTTAATTTCAAATTAATAATTACCCCATCTTCATTGAAAGAATTTTATTTTAAAGTTTAATTTTATTATTTTATGTTCAATACATAATTAGTTATTTCTTAAGAATGTTGTAATGTGCAATGGGTAATTTACCAATGCAATTTATATATTCATGTCATCAACCTATGCTTATATTCAATTAAGAAATTTTTTGGTAAATATGATAACATAAGATACAGTTTTAAATAATCACTTTTTAAAATAAATTACATGTGTTAATGAAAGGTATTTGGAGTACATGAATGGTTAATATTATTAACATTTGATGTAATGCTAAATGACCTTTGTTTTGGTGTTATAAAAACTCACTAGTGATTTCCATGAAAAGTTTACATATATATATGTGTGTGTGTGTGTGTGTGTTTTTGTTTTAAAATTTATTTTATATTAACATTCCCATGGGATATTCATATTTATCACTATTTTTTCTAAAACAAACATTTATTCTGTACTAATGTGTTTTATGAATGGAACGTGGATATATATAAACATATATTTATATTTATATTTATAGGAAAAATTAAGTTATTTTATTTTAAAAATTAAACTCATGGTTTATATATATATATATGATATAATGTTTATTATCATTTTATAATACATAACATCCTATTTTAGAAAAATTGTGCATAACATTTCATCGTGTTTTTTAAACCTTAGGAATTCACGTCTGCATACAATCATGGGAATCCATTAAGTATAACATCAACACATCATTTATTCATAATAAACTATTGGTTTCAAATAAATTTTCTGGGATTATCAAACGCATATATTTCTTAAATAATTGAATTTTTTGGTGTGAAACATATTTATTTATTGTAAAATATTACTTTGATAAGGCAAAACTATATATAAATTTTTTAATTAATTGTTAATTTATTTCGTTAATCATTTCATTGATGGCATATAAATATAGGAAATTATTTCAAGAATGAGGTTAATTTTTTTATGATATAAAATGGATTGAGAATTAAACTTTTCAAATTGGTATGGGACACTTTTGATTGTTTAAATTAAATGTACCTCAATAATTTATCACAGAATTTATTTTCATCTACGATTAAGATTTAAATAAATAAAAGTGGTATAGGAGATTTTTATTTAAATTTTTAATTTTATTATTAATGTTTGGAATAAAAATGACTTATTATGTGATGGGTGAGGCTCGTTATAGCCTCTCGATGCATTGGTTGTTCTCATGAGACAAACTCAGTCATGGAATGAGGCCTTGACAAAATAGTTATGTATGGTATTGGAACAAGGCCTGGAAAATATGTTTATGATGTTATAAAATATTCATTTCCCTCATTATGAATCTATTAAATGAGAGATCATGTGATTATTCTACTAGTCGAATAACCATGGTTAAAAATCATTCTATTATGAAAATTTGTTAATCAGTTTTACAATTTCAAGTGCACATTGAATAATGATTTATACTTATGTATATTGTATATTAAGAAGGTTGAACTATTTGTTTCCAATCCATAATTAATAGTCTAGAAGTTATCCATAATTTCATGGCCTTCATACATGTGTCTTGATGTCATTTTCTGAGAAAATCCAAAAACAGTAACATTTCATGTGAAAAATTGTGTCTGCACACCGGGCATGTCATACATAATTAAGTATGGTTATTATTTAACTTATAAGTGGAATCTCAAGAATTTATTCTCAAGTGAATTTTTTTTCTAAAATGTATCATATTATTAACTCTTAAATAATTTTAGATACTTTGAGAATGAGTTTATCCTAAGGGAAATTTTAGAATATCTCAAGAAAATAGTGATGATATTCTATGATAAAAGTTAATTTCATGATTTAAAACATGTATTTAAAAGAAATGTTTTAAAATATAAATTGTTCCCTTGTTATTTTGTTTTTAAACCCCTTACTAGGAATTTCCAATGCTCACCCCTGGTTTAAAAATATTTTTCACAGGTCACTTTGAATTCTAATGTTGGACTCCATCCCTTTTACGTGCACAGATGCGAACATTAGATTTTGTTTACACTACTGGAAATGGTGGTTTTCCCAATAGATATATACCAACAGTTTGAAGAAACCATTATTATACTGTAAAAAATCCACATTTTCCAACATTTTTCTCAAATCGTTGGAAAATGTGTTAATATAGTTATGCTTTCCCAATGGTTCAAAAAAACTATTTGGAAAGCTTTAGTTCCTCTAACATATACCAAATTTTTTACTAAACTGTTGGTAAATATAGGCTTTCCCAATGGTTTTTATTATCTTTTGGGAAGGTTTTCCCCCAAAAACCCATCGCCCCGACTCCCCCTCAGCCCGATTGCAGACCTAATCCAGATCTCCTCCCGAAGTCTTCTCAGCCACGAAACTCCTTCCAGCCGTTGATCATTCTTCAATCAAAAAAACTTTTATTTCTACACTTCCAATTGGTAAGTGTTACCTTAGTTTTAGTTTTCTTTATCTTTTTTCTATTTTCTGTTTTGATTTTGGTTAAATTAAAGTTATTGTTGTCTTTTGAGTACCAAACCCTTTGGGTGGTTTTATTTTTTTTTGTTCTACACTTCAAACATGGTAAAGGGTTTGTTTAGTGGGGTTTGTTTAGTCCAGGGGGTAAAGGGTTTGTTTTATGTTTTTTGAACTTTATTTTAGTTGAAAATTGGATGTGTATTTTTGTGTTGGTTGGATGATGGATTGGAATTGTGAACACCCCCCCACCCCCTGGACAACCCCCCTAGACACCCCCATTAGACAGCCCCCCACCCCATGCACCCCCCACCCCCTGGACACCCCCACCCCCTTAGACACCCCTACCCTTTGGACAACCCCCTCCCACACCCCCTTGGACACCCCCACCCGTTGGACAGCCCCCCACCCCCCTGGACACCCCCACCCCCACCCTCCCTAGACACCCCTCACCCCCTATGGACAACCCCTCCACCCCCCCCCCCACCACCACCACCTCCACCACCCCTAGACACCCCCACCACCCCCAAACACCCCCACCCCCCTGAACACTCTCCACCCCCTTAGACACCCCACCCCACCCCCTAAGACAGCCCCCCTGGACATCAGCACACCTCTTAGACACTGCTGCACCTCCTAAGTGGCTGACCCAATTTTTAAATTGGAATTAACAATGTAGTTGATTTCCCATTTTCCAAATGAAATTTTCTATGCGACCCATATAGAATTATAAATTGAATTTTTCATGTTTTGATAAATTGAATTTGTCATGTTCTGATAAATTTAATGGGTTGTTTGGAATAAAATGGATAATGCATAATAGTTTGTCTTTCTTAATTAATAAAATTATTTTAAATAAAAATTCCCTAAGGGGGGATACAGGATGGGTAGGGGGTTATCCAGGTGTGCGGGGCTGTAGGAGGGGTAGGGGGTTATCCAGGTGTGGGGGGCTATCCTGGTGGGGGATGGGTTGTCCAGGGCGGTAGGGGGCAGCAGGGGGGGTAGGGGGGCTATAGGGGTGTGGGGGAGCGGGATATGGGCTACTCCAATGAGGGGTGTGGGTTGTCCAGGGGGATCAGGGTGGGGTGTCTAAGTGGGGGAGGGGGTGGGCTGTCCAGTGGGGGGATGTCCTGGTGGGGGTGGGAGATGCCCAAGTTGGGGGGATGTCCATGTGGGGGGTGGGCTGTCTAGGTGGGGGTGGGATGTCTAGGTGGGGGTTGTAGGGAAGGGGTGTGGGTTGTCTAGGGAGGGGGTGTGCTATCCTGGTGGGGGGGATATCCAGGTGGGAGGTGGTATAAACTATCCAAGGATGGGGGGGGGCTATCCAGTGGGGGTGGGGGTGGTGGTTGTCCAGGTCGGGGGATGTCCGGGTGGGGGTGGGGGTGGGCTGTCCAAGTGGGGATGGGGGTGGGATGTCCAAGTGGGGGGTGTCCAGGTGGGGGGGCTATCCAGGTGGGGGTCAGCAGGGGAGGGGGTGTGGGTTGTCCAGGGAGGGGGTGGGTTGTCCTAGGGGGGGATATCCAGGTGGGGAGGGAGGTATGGGCTGTCCAAAGTGGGAGGGGGTTGTCCAGTGGGGGTGGGGCGTGTGGGCTACCCAGGTGGGGGTGGGTTGTCCAGGGGGCTGTTAGGGGGGTTGTAGGGGAGGGGGTGTGGGCTATCCATAGAGGGAATGGGTTGTCCAGGGGTGGTGGTGGGTTGGCTATCTAAGTGGGGGAGGGGTGTGGGATGTGTACGAGGGTGGGTTTTCCAAGGGGGTGGGTGTGGGAAGTCCATTTTGGGAAAGGGGTGTTGGTTGTCTAGGGAGGAGGGGGGTGCGCTGTCCAGGTGTTGTGGGGGTGTCCAGGTGGGGTGGGGGGGCTAACTGGGGGTGAATGGGGTAGGAGGGCTGCTGGGGTGTGGGGGTGTGGGATGTCCAGGGAGGGGGTGGGTTGTACACTCTGATACTCTACAAAAAAAAGAAATCAAATATAACCAATGTATAGTGGCTTTCACACGTTAATACTTTTCTTGAAGTTCCATTCCAACACTCACTCTCACACTTCCAAGAAGTGATCTCGGTAATTAAATCTCGCTCAGGTTCTTATCCACTATCCATATTGATCTTATTTAAATTTAAAATTCATACAACTCCATATCACCAAATGATATAACAAGGCTCATACTCTTATGAGTAGTGTCCCATCGAAACATGGTTCATAAAATCCGATCCATGTATGGTATTTGTTTGTGTGTTTACAATTGGGTGTGTTGTGATTTATATGTATGATATTCATGGTTTACACCAACAGTCTTCTAGGTCATCTATAATAGGCTTGAAATCATGCTACAATTGGATAAAGATAAGATTTTATGATCCTATTTTGGAGGTTGACACCCCCACCCCTTGGACAGCCCCCCTGGACATACCCCAAACCCCTAGATAGCTCTGCCACCCTCGTGGACATCCCTTCCACCCCCGTGGAGAGTTTCCCCCCCCCCCCCTGGGATAGCCCACCCACCCCCTTGGACACCCTTTTACCCCCGTGGGCAGCCCGCCCACCCACCTTGTACGCCCCTGGACAGCCCTGCCACCCCCTGGATAGCCCTCCCACCCCTGGACATCTCAAGCACCCTAGACACTCCTCCACACTCCGGAAAGGCCCCCCCCCCCCCCCACCACTCTGGACCCCTTGACCCCCCCTGGACAGCCCCGCCACACTCGTGTACAGCCCCGGCCACCCCTCTAAACACCCAGTACGCCCTGGAAACCCCCCCCCCCCCCCCCCACCCACCCCATGGATAACCCACCCACCCCCTGGACACCCCGTACCCCCTGGATAGTCCTACCACCCCCGTGGAAAGCCCTCCCACCCACCACGTACTCCCCTAGATAGCCCTGCCACCCCTGTACAGCCCGCCCATCCCCATGGACACTCTAACGACCCCCTGTGGACAACCCTACCACCCTTGGAAATCCGGGTACTCCCCTAGAAAGACATTCCACCCCCACCACCCCCTGGACAGCCCACCCACCCCATGGACACCTCGTACCCCCTAAACAGTCCCCATGTAAATTCCCCCCACCACCCCTATGGGCAGCCCAGCCACCCCCCTAGACACCCGCCCACCACCCCTCAGACACCCACTATCACTCCCCGGGACACCCCCACCCCCTGGAAACCCCCCCCCCCCCCCACTCCTTCACACCCTTGACCCCCACTGGAAAGCTCCACCACCCCCATGGATAGCCGACCACCCCCTGTGGATAGCCCCGCCCACCCCCCTAGGAAGCCCACCCACCCCCCCTGGACACCTCGTACCCTCTGGATTGCCCTGCCACACCCATTGATAGCCCGCCCATCCCCTGAACACCTCGTACCCCCCTGGACAGCCCCATCCACCCCTTGGACACCCCCGCTCACCCCTGGACACCCTGTACCACCTGGACAGCCCCTCACCACTAGAAATCCCCCACCCCCTGGACACCCCCGACCCCATATACAGCCTCGCCACCCCTGTGGACAGCCCGCCCACCCCCTGGACACCTCGTAGCCCCCTGGACAGACCCCCACCCCATGGAGAGCCCACCCACTTGGACCCCCCAACCCCCCTAGACAACACCCCATTCCCTAGACACCCCCGACCCCCTAGATATCCCAGCCAGCCCCATGGACACCACGCACCCCCTGGACACCCCCACCCCCCTTGGGAAATGTATGTGATCACTCAAATTATCTACTAAAATAAAAAAAATCTTCTATCTAAAATTTAGTCAACTCTTGAATAATTATCCTCCACACGTGTACATGATCTTGTACACTAATGTATATTTCTTCAAAGATATTTTGTAATAAATATAGTATTTTGTTTTCTTTTATATTATGATTCTCATAAAGAGTAGTGTGTCAATTATGGTTTCATATAAAGTGAAAAATTCTTGTTTACTTTAATATATTTTCGATGAAACTTCAATCTTATGGAATTTCTTTTGACGCAATGACTTATAACAATTTTTTTATAGAATGGATAGAAGTTGGATGTGTGAAACCGATTGGATCTCAAGTGATTTTCAAAACAATTTAGAGAGATTTTTAGATTTTTCATTTCACAATGCTTCAGATAGTGGTCACACACACTTCCCCTATTACTAGTGTGTTGTAAGACCTTGGTTGATCCCTAAAGAAGTCAGCTACCACATAACCAAATATGTTTTTCAAGCAAACTACTTGGTGTGGTATCACAATGGGGAGAAAATGACATCTCAATTTGTTGATGAACCAAATGAGAGGACTGGATTGGAGAATTTGTTATATGATTGGTTTCCATTTATTCATCATCATGAAAAAAGAATAGATTCTGACCTGAGAATATTTCGATATGAGAACACATTTTGTGTCTAATTAAAATGATGATGTTGTAAGGGTGAAAAAATTGAATGAAGTTGCCTCAACTCCAGTATATCGACAATGTGGTAAAATAAAAAATTTGCAATTTTTAATCTGATTTTTTCATAAGAAAACAATGTATGGGATATCTAATATTTCCGTCGATTAAATTCTTACTTTATTAAAGTACATACTTGTATATGATGCAGATATTCTCTCAACCCACTATATGGCATGGAAGTTAGTTGAAGAACTTAGATTTTCAAGAAACAGAATTCATGATTTCCCGAAAGATTGTAGTTTATTCAAGGAGTAAAATGTTGACTGAAATGATTCTATAAAATTTGGAACATCCCTCTAGAAGCCAAAAGTTTATGGAATACCATCTCGTGTCCCATATAAAGTAATATGGCATGTTCCATTGATCCCCAGACTCCAAATCTTTTTTTTTCAGATGAAATATCAATAAAAATGTGATGTCATGATACTGAGAGAAAGAAGAATAATGATGAGTTGGTTCACCCTGCAAATGGATTTTCATGGCATAGATTTGATGCTCGATATCCTAATTTTTCAGTTGACGTGCGTAATATAAGGTTGGGTCTTTCATGAGATGGATTTAATCAATTTGGCCAGATGCTTACGTCGCACATCACATGACCAATTTTTATACACATTTATAATATTCCCCCACGGTTGTGTACGAAAAAACCTTTCACTTTCATGAGTATACTCATATCAGGCCCTTCTGATCCCAACAATGATATAGACGTATACATGCAACCTTTAACAAAAGAGTTGAAACTTCTTTGGGATGTGGGTGTGTGCACATACGATGGATGTTTGAAAGACATATTTCAGATGCATGTTGCGCTTATAGGGATGATCAATGATTTTACTATGAATGAAATGATGTCTAGATGGAGCACGAAGGAAAAACTATTATGTAATAATTTTATGAATAATTCACGATCTAGAAGACTAAAACATCATTGTAGTTTCTGTTTTATAGTACATCGATGATTCCTTCCAATGGACCGTCCATATATAAATAATCATCAAATATTTGATAATACCATGGAGGCTGATGATCCACCTCAACATATGTCTATAACTGATGTGGTTAATGAATTGAAAATTTTCATTTTTTTTATTCAGTAAGGTTCAAATGAAATATGGAAAGAGAAATAATGTTTCCACTAACACATTTTACAATTGAAAGAAGAGAAGTATCTTCTTTGATTTTTTTTTATTGGTAACTAATTTGGTACGCCATTTATTAGATTTAATTCACATTGAAAAATATATATGTGAAATGTTTCTTTGGGATATTATAAATGTTAATGGAAAGACAAAAGATAATTTATGGTCTAGTTGTGACTTAGTGGATTGGGGAATCAGACTAGAATTGCGTCATGTGCATATCAGTGAAAATAAATGGCAACATCCCTGTGCTTCTTATGTGACGAAACCTACAGAAAAAATCAATTTCTGTAAGTACTAGAGACTATTAGTGTTCCTGATGGCTATTCAAGAAACATATCCAAACAGGTCAACAGAAGAGAGTTGATGCTAAAATTGTTAAAGACTTGGGATTATCACATCTTTCTGCATGAGTTGATTCTAATATCATTGCGTCATATTTTTTCCAATAATTTAAGGGTGGATGTTATTTGGTTGTGCCATTTTTTTATAGATCTTTATTCTAATAATTTTTCCATGTATTTATTGATAAAAAAATGTTGTCATATGCCCCATTAATTTTGTGTGAGATAGAGAAAATATTTCCTTTATCATTTTTCACATGCATGCTGCATCTGACTGTCCATATTCCAACTAAAATACTTCTCAGAGGACCTATTTCTTTTTTTTGGATGTATCCAACTTAAATTAATATGTACACATTAATTTCTTGTGTCTGTAATAGTAATCATCTTGAAGGTTATATCGTGACTAGTTACATGGCTCAGAAATGTAGGTATTTATACTCTATGTACTTTTATGATCTTTCTATAAGAATGAATAGACCAATGAGAAATGAAGAAGAACAGTCTGAGAAAATTAAACCTAGTTTTCCATCACTACCGCAAACATGATGAATTCCTAGATCATATACATTGATGATATTAAGAATTGAAGAGCGGGAGATGGCACATCACACAGTTCTGTTCAACTGTGATTTTTTTGATGAATACATATTATAAGTAAATTGTATATTTATATATATTATATATATATATATATCTATTAAACTATTCCTATTTTTATATACAGGGAACATAAAGCGATGATAAATAGAAAGCATCATTCATTATCTTTGTGAAGGAGGGAGACTTTTCATAGTAAAGAGTTTTTTTCATGGTTAAAATTAAAGGAAATAATATTACTATTTAAAATAATTAAAATAGTAATTAATTACACTTAATATTGATTTATATTTCAGGTAGTGAGTTTTCCTGTCGACTCTGTCTCTGAGGAAATAAGAGATTTGGATTTTTGTCCTAATAACGTGGTTCGTGATTGTAAATCAATTGTTATCAATGGATATAGATTTATTATCACTGAACGAGAAAAGAACATGAGAAAACAAAATGATGGTGTTATGGTTACTTTCACAACAAACTATTATTCTAGTGCATTAAATAGTAGACCATGATTTGAAAATGTTGGTTATTACAGAGTCGTTGAAAAAATAATAATATTGGATTATTATTCTCGTGGATGAGTCACATTGATGAAATTTAAGTGGTTTGATTCGATGAAGATATATGGAACATTTATTTATGATTGTGTATTTCGTGTAATTGATATGACTCACACTCTTTCTACTGATGTAACATTTGTATTGGCATCAATGGTGAAACAAATATTTCATGCCGAAGACCATCTTCAACATGAATTTGGTGTCATTATTGAATTAATTCCAAGAAATATATTTGATGATAGTGATGATGGTATTGACACTATCCCTACTGCCATTAGAAACGATTCATTTATTACTTTTGATGACTCTAATATCTCAATTTTTAGAGTTGACTGTGAACATGAAGTTGTGGTGGGAAATATATAAAATCATCCATTTATGTTTTCAATTATTTTGGTTTACCATGTCTTGGGCAGTTAAGGTTTGTACTATTCAAATTTATTTAATATTTATTACAAATATGTTGTATCTGAATTGACTGTTATGAAAATTTTCAATGTTTATTGGTGTCAATTTTATTGGAACTACATTTTCTAATTTGGGTTTGAACTGTATTCAAACCTACGAAACCAACATTTCTTACTTTTTGAACATTTCAATGCTTTAACTGTGATTTGTATAATATTTTTATGACTCTAAGACCTCTCTTTATCATTTTACTAGGTAATGAACATGAGGGTTTGTATTCTTCAGGAAAACATGTACTGAAACCTGCATCATCTACCTGGGCTAAAGAAATTAAAATTTCCCTTCATTTTGAAAACTTTTTTACCACTTCTGAATCTAGTATAATCAATGTTCTATGATTTTAATAGACTGATGACACTTAGTAAATAAACATCCTACTAAAAATTATTTTTATTTATTACATTTTGTACCCTTTATTGACTTTATTATATATATTTTCTAGTTTACCTAAAACAATGGTTAGTTAAATTATCCATGAATCCCCCTATTCCCTCTAATTTATTTTGTTTTTTGGGTTACACATTAGTTATCCTTTTGTATTTACTTTCATATTTATTTTCAAATGCAGAAAATGAAACCAATTGATGAGAGGTGACAAAAACAGTTTATGGAAAACAATCATCACATGACTGATCTGGGCATTCCCCCACTAGTGTCTGCAGTGAGTATTTTATTTCAAATATATATATAAATAATATATAATGTTTTGTGATTAATTTTTTTAAATTTTTTTTTGCAGGATACATCTATTAAGAGACATTTATTTGATGATCTGCCCAGTAGGGGTCCCATTACTTAGGGTGTTCGTACGGGAGGGGGTTATGAGAGCTATATGATCTGGTCGGCATACCTGATGAGACCCTACCCCTCCCACTAACATTCCAACCATCCCACATTTTGATCTCGTTGTGTCGTTAGGGACACGTAGGATATTTAGGACTCCCATATTTTCACCACCTTTTATATCTGAGCCTCCTCACCCATTTGTACCAAATCCGATGATGATTCCCACTACCCATCCAGCATTCGGCCAGCCATCCCTATTATCTTCTTTTACTTCTAATTCCTTCTCTCTTGGGTTTTACATTCCATCTTCTTCAACTCCTGCTCCACCAGAGTCTATCCCTGCAGAGCATACATTAGGACCCACTCCATCGGTAGAGGGTGTACCTTCAATTTCTGTGGATCCAATAGCGCCCATTTTCTAGGCTAACATAGGTATAGTTATACAACCATAAAAAAATTTACACCATTATTTAATTTCATTATAACATGTATTGATAAAATATTTTTTTTTCTTTCATAATAGATACATCTACTGATAGGAGTCGGGGGTAGGGGTGTACAATCATGCGTGCGACGTGAAATTTCCGCACGAAGTTGATGGTGGACTATAATGAAGATAGTCAGATGATTGAAAAATCAGGGCAGCAATGTCAGAGTTTTTTGGCAATGCTTTCCAGATACTTCGACATCATTCCTATCAGCCTATCTCTCATGGAGACAGCTACCAAATGAAGTCAAGGATAAATCCTGGGAAGAGATATGGGTAAAAAAATATGTTGTATTTAATGAAATATATTAATTTTTGTATTTATATAAATTAATATTTTGGTTTCAGTTGCGGTTTAATTTCCCCAATGGTGAGGGTGCACAACCAGCATGTCTAAAGGATTTATGCAAGCTTTGGAGAGCTTATAAACATGAGTTTTATATTGGATGGAATGATAGAGTGGGCACAGAGTTAGAGGTTATCCCTATCATGCATGATTGTCCATTAGAACAGTACTGAAAAAAGATTTCTCATTGGACGACTAGCCAATTTAAGGTTTTAATCACATTAGAGGTATTTAAATGAAAATTTTCATGTTTTTCATTAACACTAATTATTGAATTTTATTTAGGTTTCATCTAGAAGAAATAAAAAAACATTAATGAGAAGAAATACATCCACACATTAGGATGTACTACGATGACAGATCATGAGAGGAAGCATGTATGAAAGTTTATAATCTTTCTTTACAACTTTCACTTTCTATTTCTTCCTCCTTAATTTATTCGATTGCTAAAGTTGTTATATAATTTTTTTTATGTAATTTTTTTTGTATCCTATTTTTATTATGATTTGATACATTCAATGACATTTTAGTGGCATAAATTAAATATAAAAGGACGTGTTCCTCGAGCAAAACTGTTTTGCTCAAGTAGAAAGAAGAAAGATGGAAGTGCGGTTAATAAACCGACTCATTAGTAGATTGTAAGCTTTAATTTTTAGATTTAAAATTTTAAACTCTATTTTGTAACTTAAAAATCTATTTATATTTGTGACATGCTTATTTAGTGGCCCTTGATACCTAGGAACCTGATAAATTTTGTCCAAACGATCACTTACATCATGTGTTGGGAGATGAGATCCCTAGTAGAGTATGCTGCCAACCTGGGAAGAGTATAGTTCTGATGAGGTATTGTACCTACTCAGGTATGATTTGTACTACCACTGAGTTATAGCATGTTAAGGCACAGGTAGAATAGGCTGAAAAAGGGGCCATAGATATGGTAGAATAGTCTTCTAGGGAAAACACTGCATTTATGAAACTGATGGAAGTTTTATGTCCAACACTTCCACCAGAGGCCATCACTACTTGTGATGAATATATATTAAAAATTAATTATATATATGTTTCACCAGGTGGTAGTTCTAGTGGTGGTTGAGATGATAGAAATGAGGAGGCTGAGGTGGAGGAGGAGGAGGAGGGCGAGGTGGTGGTTGAGAAAGAGGAGGAGGCTGAGGAGGGGGCTGAGGCGGAGGAGGAGGGTGATGAGGATGCTGAGGCAGAGTACGAGGGAAAGGTGGATGGTGGGGATGAATATAGGGACGACGGTGAGGATGAGGGTGTGGGTGATGATGATGGTGATGAGGGATAGATTGATCAGCTATATTTTTTACTGATATTACTGACCTTTGATGTTTATTGATTTGTTGTTCCTGAATATATGTGTGATTAGGTAGGTCACATTCTCTTTATTTTTTTATTTATAAATCATAAACCTTTAGATGATGATTTGTTGTGATTGATTCAGCCCTCCCCTAGACAGCCCCCCTGGACACCCTGTACCCCCCGGGATATCCCTGCAACCCCCGTGAATAGCCTAACCACCCCCCTGGACAAACCCTCCCCCTGTGGATAGGCATCCACCCCCTGGACACCCTTTACCCCCTGGGACAGCCCCACCCACCCCTGTGGATAGTCTACCCACCCTAATGGACACCCCCTACCCCCTGTACAGCCCAACCACCCATGTGGATAGCTCACCCACCCCCTGGACACCCCCTCCCCCTGTGGATAGCCCCCCACCCACGTGGATAGCCTGCCCACCCCAATGGACACCCCTACCACTCGTGGCCAGCCTGCCCACCCCTCGTGGCCACCCCGCCCACCCCCTGGACACCCCCTACCCTCCTGGGAAGCCCTCCCACCCCCGTGGATAGCTCGCCCACCCCCTGGACACCATGTCCCCCCTGGACAGCCCCACCCACCCCTGTGGATATACCACCCCTAGAAACCACCCCACCCCCTGGATACCCCCACTAGACACCACCCCACCCCCTGGACACCCCCATGGATAGACCCCCCCCCCCCCCGGACACCCCCACGGATATCCCCCCCCACACACACACATCCCCTATGGACACCTTGTACCCTCTGGACAGCTTCGCCACCCTCATGGATATCCCTCCCTCCCCCCTGGATAGCCCCTCCCCATGTGGTCATCACCCCACCACCTGGAAACCCCATACCCCCAAGACAGCCCCATCTGCCCCCTAGAAATCCCATACCTACTTGGACAGCCCCTCCCCTCGTGGGCAGCCACCCCCCCCCCCCCCCCGAACACCCCTACAGCCCATAGACATCCCTCCCACCCCATGGACACCTTGTACCCCCCTAGACAGCCCCGCCCACCCCCGTGGACACCCCCTACCCCCCCCCCCCCCACCGTGGACAGCCCCGCCCACCCCCCTGGACAGCCCTGCCACCCCCGTCGACCGCCCCCATCCCCCTAGATAGCCCCCACACCCCTGGACCTCCCCCACACCTATGAACACCACCCACCCCTTTTAGACAGACCCCCCCTGGACCCCCCCCCCCCCAAACACCACCCCACCCCCTGGACACCCCCACCCCTAGAAATCCCCCCACCCCACCCCCTAGACACCACCCCACCCCCAAGACACCCCCATGGATACCCCCCGCCCCAAATCCCCCTGGACACCCCCATGGACACCCTCCCCCCCAGACAGCCCCCCCTGGACACCCCCATAAACAACCCCCCCCCCCCCCCACCACCCCCCCCCCCACCCCCCCCCCCCCCACACAGGGACACCCCAACCCCCCTTGGAAAGCCACCCCAAACCCCTGAACATCCCCCCAACCCCCTGAATTATTAATTTAATTATTTATGTATTTAATTAACTTATAAATTATGTGTTAATTGCATATGGGTATAATTGTTGTATGTATATACTTTTTGTAAATACCTTGTGAATTATGTGTTAATTCTGTTAATGGTGTATGTAACTCTGACTATGATGGGCTCTTAGAAATGTGATTTTCCTCTCACTATTATGAGATGTCTCCACCAAAGAAATTAAAATGGGTTATTTGAAAGAGTGGTTGTCATGTGAAGATTTAAATAAGGAAAACTATGTCGTGGTACATGTCATGGTTGGAAGAGTCTACTGATTTTATGCGATATTGCAGGTGTTTTTTGTTCTATTTTATGTCCAAATTGTTTTATTTTATGTGTTGTGTTTTCTTGTTCTATTTTAAGTGAAAAGTGAGTGTTGTTTGCAGTTGTGTTTGTATTTGTATGCAGTGCAACCTGTGTTTACAATTGTATTCAGTGGAGGGAATGGGTGGCTGGTTGATGTTGTGATGTTTTCTAGAAAAACACTATACCAACGGTTTTAAATCGTTGGTAAAGTGTTTTTGGAGCATTGTTTTACCAATGGGTTTAAACCTTTTGTATGGGTTTTTCCCAGAATATTTGTCCCAAAGGTTTTAAGTAACTATTGGTAATATATATACCAACAGTTTTTTATACAACATTTTCCATATTGAAAATTAGAGTTCCAGATAGTAATAGTTCGTGGAAAACCATTGGTATAGGCCTTTTGTAATGACATACTAGCCAATGGTTTGCAAAACCGTTGGTTTATAGTACACCAACAGTTTTGAAGCCTATACCAATGGTTTCAAACCATTGGTATATATTATATTTTCAGTAGTGTTGTTTACTATTATTTCAACTCTGATAAATTGTATGCTCTTATCTAATTCTCTTGAACCTAGACCAGTAAATCGTCATCTATTTTATAATTCTTATGGATGGGTCCTTATAGTCTGGATTAGAGGTACAGTCTAGGCAATTCAAGATATTAGATTTTTTTTCCTAAGTGGTAGAGTTTTGAACTCCAGTGGTCCTGGTTTTCTTAATTCAAAAGAACAAAATTCAGAATTGTTTTAATCCAATGAAATGAATTGTGAGGATGCAATTATTTTGAGGGGGGGATAATGTAACAACCCATAAAATATAAACCTAGTTTTATTATAAAAATATTTTATTAAAATTATTTATTTATAAATTAATCATTTCTAAGATGATTTTATTTAAAACAATAATTGAAATTAATAATTTTATTACAAGTAC
This sequence comes from Viscum album, assembly GCA_963277665.1. NCBI lineage: Eukaryota > Viridiplantae > Streptophyta > Magnoliopsida > Santalales > Viscaceae > Viscum > Viscum album. Next base: position 538,689,511 of record OY728142.1, on the reverse strand, counting down.
AGATTTCAAATTTATTCTAAAAGGAAATATTATTTTACTTTGTCTAAAAAATATTTTAGAATAACTAATTTTATTAAATGGAATTTAAGTTTATCAAAAAAAAATATTTAATACAATATTATAGATGATAATTATATATTAATATATTTAATATGGTTTTGATTTTAAAAATATAATATGTATATGTATATTAGTTTTGAATTGTATAAAAATATGAATATAATATAAAACTAATACTATTATAATATTTTAATTTTATTTTAATTAGATATTTAGATTATACATTTCATTTAAATTTATTATTTTAATGTATAATTTGTTTTAATAATAATACAAAACATTTTAATGAACTTATTTTGTAAAAAATATATTATTTCAATTTATTCAAACAAATATTTAATCTATCATATGAATATTTATATGGATTTTATATATTTTTGAAAATATGATATATATATATATATGAAGTATTAATTATTATATTTAAATTATAAAATTTCATTAGATTATTTTTTATAAATGTATTAATATTACGATTTTTTTTAATAAAATTATAATTATAAGGTATGACTATTTTAATATTAAATCTAATCTTATAATGTAATTTTCATAAATTATAATCATTAATTAAATAAATAATAATAACTATATAATAAATAGAAATAATAATAATAATAAGGATATAGAATTGGGTATTGGGGTTTCAATGGGATTTTTGTATGGGGTGTGCCTTCATGATGACTTCTTTGAGGGAATCAGGATCATGTTGTGTAGTGTTGCACGCTGCAGCTGAGGGATTCAAGTCATCTGAGAGTGTTCTTCTTTAGGGGATGGGAGTTTTAGCATGGAAAGAAGTTTAGGCTGATGCGTTGTGATGTCGAATCCATGTGTGGAGTTGCAGACCTACTCGAGGTCCATCACTATTGAGCAAGGTGATATCTAAGATATTATAAGAGAAGACCAAATCAAGGTTAGGATTTCATTTGTTCTAAATCTTGGAGAGGTAGGAATGTGTGTTATTTCATAGTTTCTAATTTTCCTATATTTCAATTCAATTTTTTGTTCATAAAATATTGTTTTCTTTTGGATTATGAATAGCGACTGTTTTGTTTTTCTCTGCATTGGTCAATTTCTTTGGTTGTTGTAATTTTAAATTATCAAAAAAATTATCTGCTTGTGAATTTATTTTTTTTCAATATTTATTGGATGAATGATCATTTTTCTTATTATTGTTTTTTTCCTTTTTAATTTTGACAACTATCTTTTGTCATTTTCATCTTTTTTCTTCTATATTTACCCATACGTATTAATCTTACAGAGGAAGCTTGGTTGTGTCCCTAATATAAAAACCATGTGGAGTATTCTTTGGTCTTAAGATCACCATTTTACATATATATCACTACATAAGGCTATAAAACCCAATTACCTTTGTGTTTATGAAAGGGAAACATGGACTTCAAGTGGTTTACTGGTTATACAAAGAAGGCCTCCTACACATTTCTACAACAATTCATGTAAGATAGTAATTATTTTCAATTATAACTTTTATGGAATATTATTTTTATTATATTTCTAGTTATTAAATTTTGATAATTCCAATTTATTTGTGTTAAAACTCATCTGTAAATTGAAAAAATTTGGTGTAAGGGATTATGTGTTCGTGTAATTCTTCTAAGTGAATCAAATTACACATTCATTTTCAAATTAATTTCTAATTTATTTAATAACATTTTCTACTGTGAAAATGTTAGTTTAAAATTATGATTTTATATTTAGACATGTTTTGTATGGGAAAATTTATTTTTTGTTAATCCTTAACTCTACATTATATTTTCTTTTGATAAAATATTCCAATAATTTCGGAGTTTTGGTTTTGTATAAGGGAAATTATTTTGATTCGTTTCCAAATAAATATTTCTTTTTAATTCAATTACTATTCAGATTTTAACTAAAAAGAAATATTTTCATTTTCTAATTTATCTTTGTGTAAGGGTGTAATTAAATTTATTTTGATTTTTTGTTCTTGATATTTAATAAATTTTAGAAGGATAGGCATCAATTATTTATTTTTGAAAAAATTATTATTTTACTTCTCAAAAATGTTATGGGAGATTAGATTTATTTATATCAAACTATGTGTATTTTTAAAACACACACATATATATAAATAACTACTAGTGATCATGTAATGGTGTATCTATTCTATTAAGTATTGTTTAAAAATAATTTATTATGGTATAATGGAAGGTTTCATTAAAAGCCTAATTATTTTCAAGAATTGTTAATCCTAGAAATGATTCCCAAACAATAATTCCACTTTCACATAGGTATTTAAAAAAAGAATGTTTTAATATGATTTCATATTAATTATTCCAATGAATATTTACATTTATTGACCTTTTTATTAGCCATGTATTTAATTTGTAATGATGAGGGTTGTAAATTCAATGCCAATATTAATGTGTATATATTTAAATATATGGATGAAAATGTTCATTACCATGTTTATAATTTTATTATTTATTTATCATCATATTTTTTTTAAAAAAATCACATAACATGTCATCAAATTTTATCAACATTATGGGCGTTATGTCTATATATAAACATGGCCATGTGTTATTTCGTTGGAATGTTATAAAGTGTGCAGTGTAATTTACTAATGCTATTTATATTTTCAGGTCATCAAAATTTGCATATAATAAATTAAGATATATTGTGATCAATATATTCACTTAAGATATATTTTTAAAATAGAAATTTTTAAAATGAATTACATGTGTTAATGAAAGGGATTTACAGTGCATGGATGATCAAAATTATTAACATTGGATGTAAAGATAAATGAAATGAGTTTTTGTTTTAGAAAAACTTATGAGTGACTCCCAAGAAAAGTTTATATATTTATATATAATTTTCTGTTTTAAATTTTATTTCATATTAACTTTTCCCAAGGATATTTATATTTATCATTATTTTTTCTAAAACATAAATTTATTCCGTGCTTATGAGTTTTATGAATGCGACATGTATATATATAATTGCATATGTGTATATATATATATATGGGAATCATTATGTTGTTTTATTTTGAAAATTAGACTCATGGAATATATATATATAGACACACACACAAATGATATATTGTTTATTGACATGTTATAACACATAACGTAACATTTTAAAAAAATGTGCATAACGTGTCATCATTATTTTTTAACTTAAGGATATAAAATATGTATACAGTCATAGTTATGCATCAAGCGTAACCTCAACATGTATTTCATTCATAATAAATTATGGATTCAAATAAATTTTCTAGGATTATCAAACACATGTTTTTCTTTATGAATGGAAATATTTTTGTGCGACACGTATTTATTTATTATAAAATTTTATTTTGAGAAGAAAAAACTATATAAGTATTTTTTTTTATTAAATGTGAATTTATTTCATCACTTATTTTATTGATGGGCTAAAAATAAAGAAAATTATTTCGATTATGGAATTAATATTTTTTATATGAAATGGATTAAGAATTAAACTTTTCAAAGTGGTATGGGACATTTTGGATTGTTTAAATAAAAGGTACCTCAATAATTTATCAATTAATTTGTTTTCATTTATGGTTATGATTTAAATAAATAAATGTGGTATGGGACCCTTTGATTTAATGATTTACTTTTATTAGTCATATGAGGAATGAATATGACATATTATGTGATGGGTGAGGCCTGATATAGCCTATAGATGCATCAGTGGGTCTCATGAGATAAACTAGGTCTTGGCACGAGGTGATGAAAAAATGGTTTTTTATGATCTTGGAATGAGACCATGACATAATGTTTATGATGACCTGCATGATGCATTTCCATCATTATAAATGTAGTAAATGAGAAACCATGTGATTATTTTAATATTAGAATAATTATGGTTAAAAATCATTCTCCTATTAACATGTGTTAATCAGTTATACATTTTCAAGAGCACATTGAATAATGTTTTATACATTTCTATATCATTTATTAAGAAGTGTTAATTGTTCGTTTATAATATATAAACAATGGTTAAAAACTTATCCATTATTTCAAGGTTTTCATACATGTGTTTTGATGTCATTTTCTAAGAAAAACCAAACAAGTAACATTTCTTGTGAAAAACTATGTTCACACACCTAGAATGTCGTAAGTAATTATGTATGGTCATTATTTAACTTATAAGTGGAATCTCAAGAATTTCTGATGATGTGCGGGCATATTATAAGATGTATTGAATTTTTAACTCTTAAATAAGTATATCTACTTTGAACATGATTTTATCCTAAAAGCTATTTTATAATCTCTCAAGAAAATAGTAATGCCAGGTTATGATAAAAGATAACATCATGATTTAAAACATGTATTTAAAAGAAATTTTTTAAAAGAAAAATTTTTCCCTTATGGTTTTTCGTAAATGCCTTACTGGGAATTTCCAATGCTAAACCTTTTTTAAAAAATTATCTTTCACAAGTCGCTTTGAATTACAATGTTGGACGCCATAATTTTTATGTGTTTGTAAGCGAAGTTTGGCTTTTTTTTATTTACTATTTTTGAAACTCTGATAAATTGTTTTCTTATATCTAATTCTATAGAACCTAGACTGGTAAAAGTTCCTCAATTTAATAATTCTTATGTTTGGTTCCTTACATATATTCCCTTGATGATTGGAAAATTTATTTTACAAGTGCACCATCTCTTTATAGTTGAAACATTAAACATTTTTGGATTCTTTCTTACCATATAATTCACGTGATTAGTGGTATTTCTAGGCCCACTTGTTGAAAACTATAATTCCCTTCATGAAATTAAAAGAGTGTTTATTTCTAAAAATTTAATAGGTGGAAAATTTCATCTTTCCCATATTCCACTTATCTATTAATTCTTTGACATCTTCTCCTTAATGTTATTCTCATCAAATCCATGAAACCTGAAGAATAATTTCTCAATATTGATAACACACAATACTATATCCATATTTGATGATAATGTTTTGGAAATTAGTTCCATTATAATGTTTTCCATAATCCTAACAAATAAATATTCATTCTTACACTTTGGATTACTTATGTAGTCCATAAGATTTCATGATAAACTTATAAAGATGGATTCATGTTTAGTAACATTAGTATCATCATCTTTTGTCATACATAATAATTACATCTCTATTTTCATTCAGTTCCCTACAAGGAAACTATTTTTCCTAGAAGATTACCTTAAAATTCATACACTCCATGCTCTCTATTTTATCTTCATCCATATTGTTTTTATCCAATGAACACCATTGATACAAATCCATAGAAAGATGATAAAATTACTTGAGAACCTTATGCCTTTAATTAAATCACAATGTGTGAAATATATTCTCTATAGAACATATCCATTTCTCAACTAAATATGTATTTCTAGTCATATTTAATAATGGATGTTACCGATGCATTAATTGGTCTAATACTATTACACTGTATGTATGATCAATATGATTCTCTATATGAGAATAGTTATTTATCATAACCTGAGTCATCTGTCGCAATTTGGTTATCACATTATGAAACATAATTTATAGTCCCAAAACTAGTTAAATACTTATCATAAATTAAAAAATATATGTTTACATAATCTCATAATCATAAACACGGTTTCTTTGGGAAATTTTTAAAATCATAATAATATTTTCAAATCCATTATAATGGTCAGTAATGAAAATGTGAATTAACCCAAGTATATCCCATAGTAGTGTCAACCTTGATATGTATTAAAAACTCTTTTCATGTACTAGGTAATGATTGATTCAATCTCGATGTACCATTACTGGAGTTATAACCCCTAGTAAAATGTATCCTAGAACTACATCCACTTAATTTATCTAGAAAGGGATATATTTCTATTAATATAACATAATCTCATAATTTCAAAAAATTTATGATTTTCTTATATAGTTGTCATTAAGGTATATCATTGGGTTCTATTCCCTAATTTATGTCTTCCTAAATCATGTTCAGAATGTTTCTACTAAACTTTCACTGATACTAACTTTTAACTCCCCAAACCTAGTAGTAAGGTGTCTATTATTTTATTTTTAAATTGGTTCTATATAAAACATATCACTTCTAAAAATACTGAATTGTTTAATAGTATTTTAAAACTAGATACATGTAGGAATTTTACATTACAAATAATAACATAAATACCAATAAAAATTTTCTTTCAGTACACCATTATTCCATTTATTATATCCCCTCTTATCAATTATAATTCACTTCATAGAACCAATGGGAGATGAAACATAAGAAAGGGATGATATATGATGCTCAGTAAAGGTATGCGTACAACAGAAGCTATAATTAATAAATAAGGTATTAAAAATTTGGAAATATAAATAACTAAAAAACATTCCATTTAATCAATAAATATAACATCATGAATAATATGGATGCAGAAAATGAGGATCAAATAATTCTATATAAATAATATCACGAGCTAGAAAATTATCCATGGATGTCCTAAAAAATAAAATAATCACATTTAAATAAATAAATGAAAAAATAATGTTGGAATACATAATGTATGACATTTGAAACATATCATTTATACATTCTTCCATGTAATCTTAAATACTATTGAGTCATGATTACAAGAATAATACATAAATGGGTAAGGGAAGATCAAAACCCTATCTTTTTTGTCTCGATAAACCGACTGATGCATCAGGGGCTATAAAGGTAATTTCCTATCACATACTAATTAAAATGAATTAATATTATAAAATATGTAAAACCTAATTAACCAAATCATTTGTATTGAAAAAATATCATATGAAATATTAATACCATCCTCAACAAATAAACATATTCTCAAACCATCAAGAGTGATATGGAGAATGGTATCCAAATAGTACATCCCCATTTAAAATTATTATGAACCATATAGAAAAATAATAATTATAGTATCATTACAACATATTCCCAATATAGAATAAGTAAAATTAGTGTTGTTGTCATCAATGTATAGAAATACCATAAACCTCTATAAAAAATCTTGAGGAGAATATATTATTCACTTTGAAAATCACTTTTAAAAACAAAAATTATCTTAAATATTAGTAATTTTTTATTAATAATAAATAAATAAAATATTAAATTAATTTTTAAATCAATGATGGTGGTAATTCCATACATGTTTTATAAGTTACACAATGTTCCTTTAACACTGCAATAAAAAGGTGAAAAAGTTCCACATTTGGAAAACATTAAGAAGATTCCTTTCAAAACATTTTGTAAAAAAGTAAAATATTGATAAAAATTCCCTTAATAAATCATTTTCGTAATGTCAAAAAAATTGAATTTTTTTATAAAACATGGATATGGAAGTAAAGAGATTTTTGACTAAAGAGGGAAGTAAAGAAATATTTTATTAAAACATTTTCTCAATCATGTTAATTACAATAAAATTTAAAATGGTACTATTACCTGAAACTTTTTAGAATAAATAGAGGGGAATAAAATATATTGTTTTTATAACAGTAATATCAAATAATTACACTATTTAGGATTTAATATAAATAATCATAAATAATGATAATATTGTGAAATAACCCCATACCACTTGGCAACATTTCAACCGTAATCCCCATGAATGAAAGAAACTAAAATGATACTTTTAAATGACATGGAGATAAATAGATTCACTATATAGAATATCAAAGCAGTAGTATAAACTCCAAACCAAAGGAATAAGTTTTAAATATGGAATATGTATCAATTATGTAAATGTGAAATGAGAAACCCTAGATTTGGGTCTCATTTCATTCGTACATGGCCAATAGTCCTATATAATAAAAATAAAATTATTATAAATTTTTTCCATAAATATATTAAGATATATAATACAATATAATATTTAATTATGACCTTTTACAACATGATTATAAACAATTCCTTATTAAAATCACATTTTGGGTAATTATTGCCTCATTTTTCTGGTCTCTTTTGTTTTGGTATTTTAGAAATTTTAACCTTTTTCATGGTTCCATCATCTCCATATCATTAAAAATGATATAAATATTATATATATATATATATATATATTATATTTACATATAAAAATCCATAAATTTTTTATATGGAAAATCAATTACACCATTCATAGAGATGGTAGGGTGTACACACACATGAAAGTTGTTTCCATTTTCTCAACATATGTAAACAATGCTAGAAAAACAAAATATTAGTAGTATAGAGTCATTATTATATCATATATTTCACATATGAAAAATTAATTTCTCCTAATTACATTCCATGTAAATCATAATAGAAAAAAAATCAATCGCATCACTTCGTGAGACAGTAGTCTTCGGTACCCACGTGTGACATTATCATATTACCGTTGAATAGAAAGTAACCATTTACATATAATATTATAATTATATAAGTTCAAATATTTTATTAATATTGTGTATATATATATATTTAAATCCATTATTATATACTTTCTTGGGAGGTGGTGATGGAAAATAAATTATATCGATTAAGGAGATTGTAGACCATCGTACACTTTATCGATGATTTTATATCCCAATTGATGGAAATAGAAATAGATAAATGTTATTCCATCAAAATAGTAAAATAATTGTAAATACTTTTTGATTTTTTATTATATTTTAAATATTAATAAATAATGAGTGTTGTAAGAGGAGTACAAAAGGAGCTCATTGTGGATAATTGCCTTTGCTTAAAACAAACACCTTTGGATCTCTTATTAAGGACACCAGGGTTGTTCTTTTGGGAATATTGTAGCTCTATAAAATTTATTAGTATTTTAGGTATATATTTTGGTATTTATTTTTCAATAAAAATAGATTAATATGTTTGAAAAATAGTGGGGAGGAATTCCCCTTGTATAATTGAGGTGGTTTTTTATTTTTTAAAATACAAAAAACTATTAAATAATGGGAAGTAAATCTCATCCAAAGTGGCTAAAAATTTATAATTAAGGTATTTTAGTGATTATGTGGTCTATCTACAAATCCAACACATAAAAACACATTTTTAAACATGTTTTTCCTTAACTTCTATGTTTTGTTTTACCATTTTAGTTTTCACTATGGTAACTAGTCTCTTTTACTTAGGTGATTTATCATGTTAAGTCTAAATAAATTATTTTAATTACATATGTTCCATTTAATGGTTATAAAAATTAAATCTAATTTATAAAATACATCCTAGGTTAATGGAAATTTATTTTTAACACATGTGGTTGTAATGAACAAAACACTGCTTTACCTTTTACTATAGTAGCAAAGTTTTTACTCTTTAGCGGTCAATATAATTATTATAGAAGGTTAATTGGTGTATTAATTGAATATGTTTTATATATATAATAATATAAAAATAACTTGGTAGAGGATAGGTTTTTAGGAATTTCAAATTATATAATGAAAAAATATTTATTATAAAATAATATTTATGTTAAATTTGACACTATTAATTTTGTTTGACTTTAAAAAATCATGAAGAAGTATGAATTTGGATATATTAATTTCATGATTATATATAAAGGTATATTTATATATATAACTTATGGAATACTATAATTAATTCTATTTATATTACTTCTGATATGTTTAGTATCATTTATTTTTCTTTTCTATTAATTAAAAAATTACTACCTTAGAAATGCATAAGAATTTAACGTAATTTTATAAATACTAAATATTAAAAATAAATTACCCATATAAAATTAATTTAATTATTCTCAAATTTACCATCAATATTATTTCACATGTTTATTTTTCCCTATGTGAATACATAATTATAATTTAAAATCAAGCTGATGAAATTTTATCTTATTATTTACTTAAATTATAATATTAGTCGATTTAACGGAATGTTATCTAAAAAACACATAAAAATTGATCCTATGGTAATAAATACCAACATATGGCAATAAAATATAATTTAGATAATAATTTAGACCATTTTAACCCTTATGTTTATAGTTGAACCCTCGGTAAACCTATTTTATCTATAACCATGATAATTAATTTTTTTATTCTTACAATTAATTATGAAAAAAAATTACAATGACATTGTTATAAAATTATAATTATTATAATAGAAATATGGAATAAATTTTTTCAAATTCCATCCATATTATTGTAAATTATTACATTAATATTAAATAGGAATAAGTGACGAAAAAGAAGTTTTCCCAATAGAATATTCTCATATGCATAGAATGTTTAAATATAAAAAAAAATTAATCCAATGACATAAATTGTATTTATTATAATATAATAGAACTGATTCACATTAAAAAAATTATACCAAATGCATATTTTTTATTCTTTACATGAAAATACAATTTTAAATAAAAACTAGTATTGTTCAATATTTATCAAAAAATTAATCATTTTGGAAAAATCTTAATTAATAACTCTAATATAATTTTGAAATTATGATTTTAAAAAATAATTTCATTCAATAAAATAAATTTTCTAAAATTTTTAAACTTTAATTTTAAATTTTGTTCCCAATGTGTGGTGAGACTTCTATTTAGAAAAATACAGTTTCTCGAAAAACATATACTTTTCTTTAAAATTATTATTAATTTATTTATAATAAATAGATTGTAATTGAATTTATTTTATACATTTCTAAACCATATTATTTTCATCATTAATTTTCTTATTCATATATTTCAACTTAATTTCTATGATATAATGGTCAAAATAAATAATAATATGTTAATATTATACTTGGGTCAGTCTAAACTCTGTGTTCTTTGTAATTCATGCTATTGAGAAGAATAAATTTAAAGAAAGATATTTCTTAGTTCATTTAATATGGGTGTTTCATGTCTCATATGCTATCAAACATAATTTAAATCTTTTTAAAAGCTCTGGGTGTTACGAAACATTTATCTGAATCCTTTTCTATAACATACGTAACCCAATTAGGTTCAAACAATACTAAGGGAGAATAGATCAAGAGGGGAGCTAAGAAGAATATAACAAAAAAGATCAAAAATATAACATTTTATGAAGATATATGTTTATAACCAATTAAAACCACTATCAATACATAGAGAGAATCTTCCAGATGGTTGGGGATGTTTATTTTGAGCATAATTGGGATGTGGATGTGATTGTGTATAAAAAACAAGGGAAAATGGGACACTTCCAACCTTTTAGTGGTCTATATCTGGGGAAATGGTTAGTTAAAATGCTTATACAAACCATTTTACAATAGTATGTAGCCTCCATACCATGAAAAATATGCTCCATTATTTCCTTGAGATAAGTTATAAGTTTTAGACAAATTTTGCTCAAACCATGTGACACCCCTATACAACTAGCCCAACACCCACAAGACCCCATTAGAGAGCTTCATGGTTAGACTATATGTATAATGTTACTCTAGATATATACATTTACATACCACATGGTTACTATAGGTTTAGAAAAAATGTGTTTTTGAACCATTTTCTTTTTCTGTTTCATCCAAAGTTCCATTTTTACACCCCTTGTTTCCCAAAAACCTCTAAAAACCTAAAGGATAAACATAGATAAAACTAAGTTAATCCTATGAATGAAAGGGTTTCACACCCACAAAAATAAAATTCATATATATTTAATTATATATAGTGATAATTCCTTTAATAACTATAGTACTAGCATAAAATTATTCAGGTTTATGGTTTTCTGTATATATATATGCCTGCATTCAGAACTATCGTTTTACTTCCTAAATAAATTTGAATTAAAATTCATTTTAAATACCTATTTATAAATATTATAAATATTAGCCACTATTTTACATGTATTAAACTATATCTATGAGCCTCTCGCAAATGATAATTCAAATCTCTAGCCCTAAGAATGAATAAACATAAAAATACATTACAGGTGGCCTAGCCATCCAAACTGATCAAAAGCCTTTGGAGTTTGAAATCAATTATAAAATGACTATACATTACACATTGAAATAATATAAAATTATTATACCCTAATTAATCCTATGTAGTATGGTTATTTGTTTTTTTACACTCTTTTAACTTCCCCTTCTAGAGTCCTCAAATTTTCTCTTTTAACTATATCGAGTCCTGTGTCTCTCACCTTCTATAAGAGTTGCACTTCTGATCATCTCACCCATGTTATTTTAATCAATCATTGAATTATTAATCACTTTAGTATATGTGTCAAGGGAGAAATTTATTATTTTTTATAACATATTGGGATCTATTCCCATCCCAATCAATTGATAATTGGGAGTATCATTTGAGAGGATCCTATGTGAAAAGTAAACTAATTAAAAAAATTAGAGGTATATTCCATAATCGAAAACATACCTTTATAATGAATCATAAAATCCTTATAATTATCCACAATCAATATATTAATATCTTATTTTTTATTGAATATCACCTTGAATCTTTTCCAGATGATTTATTTATCAAGTTGTGATTACATAACTGGCTCCAAAAATTTATGACTTTTCCCCTCTAATATGTTAGTGGATATATTTTCTTTAAAAGACTCAAATTTTTTAAATATATATATATATATATATATATTCAATTTTCTATATCCACTCCCTAGGTTCTTGATACTCTTAACTGCCATAGAAGGAAGAATATTTTTTTGAGGAAATTCATGTGGATTATCCACTCTTTGTTCTTTATCATGCTCTTGTACTCTACCAAATTTCTAAATGATCTGAATAACTAACACAAATAAGTTTTGATGTACATAAATCAGGATGAAAAATTAAATGAAATATAAAAAAATACATCATACAAATCCATTTAAACTTATCTTACATATTTTTTAATAAATAATTAAAAAAGTTTTATATCATTTCAAATCAAACTATCAAAAAAATAATTCTTATACAAATATAAATTTTAGATATATATTTATAATTCTAACCATTAAAACCTTAATAAAACAATCCATAAACAAATAATTAGTTTTTCATGGTTTACTAAATTATTCATTGAAAACATGCACCTTGTATGATCTCCTAATTTTCCTCTCAAAAATTAGAGTTTCTAAAAAATAACTCAAATAACATTTATATAAACCATAATATTATTTTTATTATCTTACATTTAGTGGTTTTATCTTCGTCCCAATGTGGTTAATCAACCTCTTAGATAATTTATTTATTTTCACCTTTGTAATCCATTGTCTCCCCCATTAGCTAATCATACATGATCCACTTCTAGGGGGTGGTGGTTCCTCCTTTTATTCCTACACCTTATTATAAATGGTCTTAACAACTATTTCTATCTTATATTCCCCCTTGAGGGAATTTTAACAATTTTTTTAATTATCGAATTCAATATATAAATCCATAACACCCTTATTAACTTAACATTTAGAATTATAATGAGTAGGAAAAAACATTTATTCTACAAACCCCTTGTGTATTTGAGATTATATCTCTAATATACCTTTAATCATAAAATAAAATAGTTACCTTATAGTATTTATAATAAATTGGCCTGATTCAACCCAACACATCAACCAAGCTAGACCACTACATGGGCTGGAAAGAAGTGTTCTGGAAATAGGATAAACACTTTGATAATAATTTCACACTCTATTTAATAAATATAATACCATACTCCTAATTAGAATCTTATATGATGTTATCATATGTTTTTCAACCATGTTATCGAAAAAAATGATTCAAAATAATAATTTAGACTAAAAATTAATAATAATTAAATGAAATATCAATAATTTCATAATATTAATTACCAAAAAATGTAATCAAGTGATATATGATATTTCATACCATAAAGGGGAAAATTAGCATAAATAAGATTTTGGTTGATACTTTATACAACCAAATGATCCAAAAATTCGAAAATTTCGTTTGAAACATCACCTCATATCTAGTAATCACCACCTAAACATGACTATCATCAAACAATGAATAAAGGCATCTAAGGAACATACCAAAGTAGGATGAAGCCTTTTATTTAACTATATAGATTAAAAAATGTTTATATAGACATGAGAGTGTCTATTTTAGGTATAAGATAATTCCCAAAAGGGTACCACCAAGAATCTATATAATTACTTTTAATATCCAAACTCAGAAATACACATTTAATGTTAAACTAGAATGTAACATCCCAGGTAAATAAAAAATAAAAAAATCATTTTAATTAATATTTTTTGAATTAAATATTAATTTTACCTTAAATTGGGTGCTATGTTTGATGGCGTACCCGATACGCAACAATGGGTTTCTTTGAAATCTTACGTTACACAATAATAATATAATATTATTATTTTAAATGGTAGTTAACTCCTAGTCATTGTATTGGTGTGAATGAACAAAACTAACTAAAATATAATTATACATGTTTTTTAAATGTTTATATATTTATCCAATAAATTTTCGAGGCTTAAAATGTTCATGAATCTAATTTTAAGGATAATTTACTTTAAAAGATTGATTTTTCGTCTTTTGATGGTGAACCCTCTTTAAATATAGTTTTGGTCACTTTTATATTTTTTATATGAAAAAATAAAATTCTTCTTTTGAATCGAGAAATCAATATTTACTTTGCATGAAATTTTGGTATTTTTATGATAAAGTTCATTTTTTAATGAATAGTGAAAAATACTGTATTTTAATTCAAAATTGCCTTTTAATCTAATTTATTTATGTGGTTATATTTTCTTTTTAAGTAGTTTTAAAGATTAATTAGAATATATTTATACACTTTAATCCAATTTTGGTCATTGGAAGTAATGACCCATTGAAATTGGACATAAACAAGTGTAAATCTTTTGATAATTATTTCTTAAAAACACGCTTTTTGTTTTAACAGCGGGAATTAATTTTTAATTAATTTATGCCCCTTCTGTGTTTTGAATTTGAAAAAATTGATTCCATATTTGGAATCAGGAGGTCCAAATTGTGTAAATAGGTAACTTTTATTTTTACACATTATGAATATTTACTTCAAAAAATATTTTATTTACCATGCTTAAAAGGTAAATCTAGTAAATAAGGGTAAAAAAATGTTACAATAATAATATAAAATTACCCTAAAATTTTTCATAATCCTATATTTTGATATAATTCCAACCATGATCATCCATGGGTCTATTTTGGGACCCCATGAGCCAAATTGGGAGTGATAATGACACTTTATTTTAATTAACTTAAACTATAGACAAAAGTGACATAAACATGTATCTTTTAGTAAATTAATTTTTACATAGGGTTATATAAGTTATCTTTTTGAATATAAATATTCTTTTAAAAAATAAAAAAAAATCCAACATCATTGTATTTTTTTAAATTTTTAGACATCAAATAAATTAAATTATTTATGACACAATAATGATGCAGTGTTTACCTCGTTAATAAATGATTTAAATAAATAAGATTATAAAGATTAAAATAATATCCAAAACCTATCCAATTTTTATTGGATTATTTTATTTCGACCATGATTCATCATATCTTTGACTTTAATAAGTTTTGAAAATTTATAAACTGAAAATTATTATGTAATAAAATAATATTTTCACATTTTCCTAAAGAGCCCCTCCTCTCCCTTATAAAAAGCTCTCACCTCTAACACATTCCTCAAACCTCTCAATCCCATTGTATCGTCCAAAATATGCCCAATTAAGCTCCCTACATCCCTATCATACTCCTAGAAGCCTTGACTTAGGTATAGGGCACTTCAAAAAATCCTTTTGGTTCAAACCAAAGGGAGTTACCTGATTTAAAGGTAACATCTTCTCTTAAGTTCTATTGTTTTATTTTACTTCTCCAACACCCTAAACTCTTTTCATTCCATTAGTTTATAACTACACCATTATCCTAAATATACTAGGATGTTTTTATTAGAATTACTCTAACTACACTTACACACACCTCCATCTAATGGGTAAAGAACATATTATTTCTGTGGATGACTTACTAACGCCTCACAAAATGTTGATTATTAAATTATCTCCTACCACCTATCATGGAGACCATTATGATGGAACTGTATTTATATATGATATATATTTTTTTATGTTTTCTTTATGCTTCTGAATTTTTAATTTATATCATGTCTTTATGGTTTCCATTATGGGTAAACGAGATAATTTCATTTGAGGAAGTGCGGACTACCGCCCCCTCAAAGTGATATGACTCATTAATTCCATATATGGGACGTATAAAGAATGGAGTTAATGATATTATATTTGATTTTATACTGGAATTATAATATAACTATGTATCATTATGTTTTATTTTCATTAAACTACAAAATAGAAATAGAAGTAGCGTTCATGCATACGTATGGCTTACCGTCTCCATGAACGGTGCATTTTATTTCATACCTACAAATGTTATGTACTATTATAAATACATGTATATAATGGATATGTAAGATATATATTATATCTAAATCATTAATATCATTTTGTAGATAATGTACTTTTGACCACAAAGACAACTTGTAAATATAAAAAGTTCATTATTGACTCAAGTACCAAATGTCGACAAAAAGACATTATTAACTTAAATGAATACATGATGTTTATATCATGGTAATAATAGATATAAAAGGAATAATAAAAATTAAAATGGTTTTTAATCAAGAAGAAATTAAATTAAATTTATTATTCAGGAGATCAAAGAATGAACGGGTCAAATTGGACATGATGTAAGGACTTCATCTCAATCTCCTTTCATTAAGGCATATTTTGTTTTAATACATGAATTTAGTTTATAAACTATATAAACACCATTGAGTTTTAATTTTAATCAAATTGAATCATTTTCTACGATGTTTTTTACTAAACAAAAAAAAAATTCTTTTTAATGTAATTGGTGACAATGGCCTTTTCCGCCGCCATGATTATTATTTGATCTATGGCTTCCTTCACAAGATGTAATGTTTTTAAAAAGAGAATAAATACCATATAATCATTTACATATTTTTGTATTGAAAATGGTTTTGAAAGTGGTTTTTTTATTTCAATATATTTAAAAGATATATTGTGATTGCAATGTGGAAATGTTATTTTCCTTTATGTTTGTTTTATATGCTATGAATATGTTATGATTATTGGGAATTGTTTACGTATAGGGGTAGTTCCATGAAAAACATAGGGTGGGTGAGCCCGATATATCACTCCAATGCATTGGGTAATGTGATGAAGGTAAACATGAATATTTTTCCTTGGATATTTAGGGAATATATTATGATGGATATTCCAAATGTAACAACCTAAATTGTTGTGATAGCTACAATGTAAGTAGGATATGGGTTCCACAAGTTACATTTATGATTTATGATTTCTATGTGTAATTCATAAATCTTATGATTTCATGATGTATGTTAAAGTGATTATGTTAAGTATGTAATGATGAACTAATGTTTTTTTTATTTTTTTTTATAACCCTTACTGAGATTTTTATGCTCATCCCATGTTTTGAAATGTTTTTCACAGGACCTAAAGATGAATACGGTCAAGGATAGAATCAAGGAAAAGTCATTTTGTCTAAAATATGGGGCTAGACATGACTATTTTTTTCATGATTTTTTTATTTTATGAAAAAAATGGAAAATGTGTAGAAGTGTCTACCTTGTAATTTTTGAGATATAATGTAATTGTTATGGTCTAATTCTCTAAAAATCTAAACCTGAAAATATTATCAATGTAAATTATTAATTTAATTCAATATTATGTAATGTTTAAGGTCGGGTCCTTATAGTTGGTATCATAGGTCGGTTTAGATAACTTTAAAAGTTAGGATATTGTTAAATTATTATCCATAAATTATTTTATGGTAATATTGAAGTGATATATCATTTACAGATTACCATGTTTCTTTGCCTAAGATATTTCAATTCTCAGAATGGTTTTTCACAAAGGAAATAGGGTAGCTATATTGGGACGACATCAGGAGGAAGACAACCTTCCAAATCAGAAACCTAAGATGGTCGGAATCAGAACTGAATAGTTTGTTGCATTAATGGCACAGTTGACTCAGGCTATAAATGGTGGTGTTATTCAGGCACGAGATTAGCCAGATCAACCACATAGGAACATGTCAGTAGTGGAGAATTTCATTAGGCAACATCCCCTATCATTTATATTATCATCTGACTATGTGCTACAGAAGGGTGGATTAAAGCACTGGAGAATATTTTCGATGTTATGGGGTGTTCAAAACATAAAAATGTTAGTCTTATTGTTTTCCATTTTGAAGGTGAAGATGATCTGTGGCGGTCGATTGTGAAATATATCAGGGATAGTGAAGAGATTGATTCTCTTGATTGGGATGAATTCAAAGGTATGCTTCTTGAAAAATATTTTCCTAATGTGGTTCATCTTAGGATGGAAAAACAATTCTTGGAATTGAGGTAGGAGGATGACTTAGTGGCTTCTTATGAAGAAAAATTCACTCGACTGGAAAGGTATGCTCCAAATTTCATATGAGATATTGATAGTAAAATCAAGCATTTTTACTCAGTATTAAATCCAAAGTATCGAAGTGATTTAGCTTCTATTTAGTTCAAAGTTATGAAAAACATGTTAAATGTGCGGAGAAGGTGTAAATAGAGTTTACCAATGATATTTTGTTCTTTGACAAAGAACATAATAAGAGGTAGAGGTGGAAGATGAAAGGGAAAAACTCTTCAAAAAATTCTGATGGTAAGAAACTTAAGTTTACAGTTTGTGAAAATTGTGGTAAAAATCATGCTGGGGGATATCTTTTCAATTCTGGTAAGTGCTACTAATGTGTTGAAATGGGACATAAGGCTCGTAATTGCATAGAAAAAGATCAGGGTAATGGTAAGACAAAATATGATTTACAATCATTAAAATATTTTAAGTGTAACGAAATGGGTCATTATGCAAATGAATGTCCAATAGAGAACTCAAATAAGAGAAAGCAACCATACTACAAGAATAAAGGGCTGGTGAAGTCCATTTAAACTACTTTAGCTGATTTTGGGACATCAAATGAAGTAGTATCAAGTTCTTTATTTGTTTTTCTGATTATGTCAATGTGTTTCTTGATTTGAGGTCTACAAATTCATTCATTTCTATGAATTTTTTTAGTAAATTGGGAATTCTATCTCAAGATATGAATCATGAACTTATGGTAAAAGCACATGGAGGAAATGTTAAAACAGAAAGAAATTATAAGAATCTTCATATCCTTGTGTGAGTAAAGAATACACCTACAAACCTTATTGTTTTTCCTCTATTAGAGTTTGATGTCATTTTGGGTATGGAATGGATTTCTTTTTATAATGCTAAGAGTGACTGTAGAGATAAACATGATTATTTTTAGAAATATTTTCAGTTTGTGTATAAGAATGAACCCTTACTTTTGATAACATATCGAGAATCTGAGAAACTAGTAAAAGATAAAAATGAATGTTACCATGTACATATTGTTGAAAACAAAGGAAAAGTTCAGATTAATTATGTTCCAATGGTAAATGAGTACCTTTATGTTTTTCCTGATGAATGGATTGGTACTATACCTAATTGATAAGTTGAATTTGCTATTGACTTAGTTCTTGATTCTAAGCCAATTTCAAAACCCCCTTACCGAATGGATCAAATTAAACTTTTAGTGTTAAAGAAGAAATTGCAAGGGTTATTAGATAATGGTTTCATTCGACCTAGAACATCACCATGGGGTGCTCCTGTATTATTTCTTAAAAATAAATATGGTTCAATGAGACTTTTCATTGATTATAGGTCATTGAATAACATCACTGTTGAGAACAAGTATCCTTTGCCACATATCGATGATTTGATCGATCAGCTCTAGGGAGATCAATAGTTTTTAAGGATTGAATTGAGGTCGGGGTGCCATCAGTTGAAAGTTAAGGAAGCAGACATTCTGAAGACAGTGTTTCGTACTATATATGGCCATTATGAAATTGTAGTTATGCCTTTTGGTTTAACCAATGAACATGTTGTATTCATGGATCTAATGAATATATTTTTTTGTGAGTTTTTGGATAAGTTTTTGGTTGTGTTCATTGTTGATATTTTAATTTATTCCAAAAGTAAAGAGGAACATGAAAGTTTTTTAGGGGTTTTATTCCAAAACATAAAAGAAAAGAAACTATTTGGGAAATTCAGCAAGTGTGAGTTTTGGTTACAAATTTTTTTTTCCTTGGTCACATTGTTTCAAAAAATGGCATAACTATAGATCCTACAAAAAAAGTTGTCAAAGAATGGACAAGACTCAAATATAACCGAGATATATAGTTTTCTTGGTTTGGAAGGTTATTACTAGAGGTTTGTTGAAAAAATTTCACAGTTATCTACTATAATGACTAAGTTAACTCGAAAAGGTGTTATGTTTGTTTGGACAATAGAATGTGATGATTGTTTTCCATAATTTAATAGAAGATTGTTGAATGATCCATTTTTAGAACTACCTTCCAGAACTGGTGAGTTTTTTATCTACATTGATTCTTCATTGAAAGGACTTGGTTGTGTCCTTATGTATAATGATAAAGAAATTTCTTATGCTTCACCTTAGTTAAAACCTCATGAGTAAAATTACCCTACACATGATTTGGAATTAGCTGCTGTTGTTTTTCCTTTAAAAATTTGGAGGCATTATCTGTAGGGAGTAAAATGTGAAATATATACTGACCAAAAAAGTTTAATATATATATTCACTCAGAAAGAGTTTAACAATAGACAGAGGAGATGGATGGAATTAATAGAGGATTATGATTGCATGATTCATTATCATCCATGAAAGGCAAATAAAGTGGTTGATGCTTTGAGTCGAAAAAAGTAATGCTTCATTGACCATGATATGTTTGGAACAAAATCCTTTGGTTTTTTATTTGATGAAATTTGGAATAGAAGTTTTTAGTGTAGTAAATTCATCTGTTTTGTTTCAGGTGTCAGGTAAATCATCTCTATTAGACAGAATAAAGAAAGCATAGAAGGAAGATAGTGAGTTGCAGAAAAAGGTAGAGTTGGTTCATAAGGGTAAGTTTCCTGAATTTAATGTTGATAATTATTGTGTTTTGAAATTTTGAAAGAGATTATGTGTTCCTTGTGATTCAAAATTGAAGAATGAGTTGTTATGTGAAGCTCATAGTTCCCTGTTTTCAGTTCATCCTAGCAGTACTAAGATGTACAGAGATCTTCGAGAGTATTACTGGTGGGATGGAATGAAAATAGATATTGATTATTTAACTATGAAGTATTTGACTTGTCAGCAGGTTAAAGTAGAGCGATAGTTACTGAAAGGGATTCTTCAATCGTTACTAGTGCCAGAGTGGAAATGGGAAAATATACCCATGGACTTCATTGTGGGATTACCAAAGACATTTTGAGGTAATAATGAAATCTGGTTTATTGATGATTGGTTGACTAAATATGCTCATTTTCTTCCTATTCAAGATACTTTTCCCGTAGATCAACTTTCTCAGTTGTATGTTAAAGAGATAGTAAGTTTATATGGTGTTCTCATCTCCATTGTATCTAATCATGATCCCAGGTTTACTTCTAACTTTTGGAAAGGCCTTCAGAAGTTATTGGGTACTGAATTAACTTTTAGTACAGCTTTTCATCTATAATCAGATGGGTAGTCAAAATGAACAATTCAGACCTTGGAGGATATGTTATGTGCTTTCTGAATGGATTACTAGGGAAGTTCGTACCAACATCTTTCTTTGGTTGAATTTTCTTATGATAACAGTTTTCATTCCAGTATACAGTTGGCTCCATTTAAGGAATTATATGGGAAGTGTTGTTGAACTCTAGCTGTTTTGGATAAAGTAGATGAAAGGAAGCTGATGGGGCCAGAATTGGAAGAAGAGATGGTATAAAAAGTACAGTTTATTCAGAAGCACATGAGAATAGCTCAGAGCAGGTAGAAAAGTTATGTGAATAATTGGAGGAAGTATCTTTCTATTGACGTAGTTGATCATGAATTTCTCAAAGTTTCTCCATGGAAGAGTGTGATGTGTTTTTGTAAGAAGAAAAATTTGAGTCTGAGGTTCATTAGACCAAATTAAATCTTATAGAAATTTAGATCAGTTGCATACATAGTGGATTTACCTCCATTTTTATCCCAAGTACACAATGATTTTCATGATTCAATGTTGAAAAAGTATATGCCAGATCCATCTCATGATTTGAGCCTAGAGATAGTTTAGTTGGAAGAGAATCTATCTTATGAGGAATTACCAGTCCATATTCTTTACTAAATAAAGAAAGTATTGTGGAATAAGTTAATTCACTAGGTAAATGTTTTGTGAAAAAACCATATGGTTGAAGAGGAAACGTGTGAATCTAAAAATTCTATGAGTGATAAATACTCCCATTTATTTGATAAGTGAATAAAATTGCGAGGATGCTATTTCCAAAAGGGGGGAAGGATGTAACATCCAAGGTAAATAATGAAATAACAAATTTTCATTTTAATTAATATTTTGTGAATTAAATATCAATTTTAACTTAAAGGGGTTGCTATGTTCAATGGCGTACATGATACGCAACAACGGGTTTCCTTGAAATCTTACGTCGCACAATAATAATATAATATTATTAATTTAAATGGTAGTAAAAGCCTAGCCATTTTATTGGAAAGAATGAATATAAAAAACTAAAATATGATTACACATTTTTGTTAAAATTTTTTACAGTTATCCAATAAAAGATAGAGGTTAAAATGAGAATTAATCTAATTTTAAGCATAATTTACTTTAAAAGGTTGATTTTCCACCTTTCGATGGAGAACCCTCTTTAAATATAGTTTTGGTCGCTTTTATATATATTATTCGACAAAATATAATTATTCTTTATAATCGGTAAATCAAAATTTACTTTGGATGAAATTTTTGCATGTTTCTAATAAAGTAAATTTTTTAATGAATAGTGAAAAATACTGTATTTTATTTCAAAACTGTCTTTTAATCTAATTTATTTATATGTATATATTATCTTTTTAATTAGTTTTAAAGTGTGATTAGAATATATTTTTACCATTTAATCCAATTTTGGTCATTGGAAGTAATTTCACATTGAAATTGGACATAAACAAATGTCAATCTTTTGATAGTTAATTCATAAAAACACGCTTTTTGTTTTAACAGTGAGAATTAATTTTAAATTAATTTCTAGAACTTCTGTGTTTTGAATTTGGAAAAATGGATTATATATTTAGAATAATTATTTCCAAATATTTTAAATAGGTAACTTTTATTTTTATATATTATGAATATTTATTTTAGTAAATATTTTATTTACCATGGTTAAAAGATAAATCGGGTAAATAAGGGTGAACAAATATTACTATAATAATTTAAAATTACCCTAACATGTGTCCTAATTCTATTGGATGATAAAAATCAGAACATTACCATCCTTGGGTCGATTTGGGGACCCCATGAGTCCACTTGAGAGTGATAATGATACTTTATTTTAATTAACATAAACTAAAGACAAAAATAACATAAAAAAAATATCTTTTAGTAAATTACTTTTTACATAATGTAATATATATTAATTTTAAACTATAAATATTATTGGTAAAGTTAAAATTATTTCATATACCATGGTATTTTTTTATAATTTTTATACATCAAATAAATTAAATTATTTATGACACAATAATGATGCAGTGTTTACTTTATTAATAAATTATTTAAATAAATAAGATTATAAAGAGTAAAATAATATCCAAAACCAGTCCAATTATTATTGGATATTTTTATTTCGACCATGAGTCATATTATCTGTGGCGTTAATAATTTTTTGACATTTATAAATAGAAAATCATTATGTAATAAAATAATATTTTCACACTTTCCTAAAGAGCCCCTCCTCCCCCTTATTAAAAAACCTCACCTCTAACCCATTCCTCACACCTCTCAATCCCCTTAGATCATCCAAACTCTGCCAAATTAAGCTCCCAAAATCCCTTTCCTCCTTCTAGAATCATAAAAATATTCATAAGTCACTTCAACAAACCCTTTTAGTTCAAACCAAAGGGAGTTACCTGATTTAATAGTAACGTCTTCTCTTAAGTTCTTTTGTTTTATTTTACTTCTTCAACCACCTAATCACTTTTTATTACATTATTTTATAATAACACTAGTATAATAAATATACTATGATGTTTTTATGTTAAGGATTATAAATACACTTACACACACCTCTATCTAATGTGTAAAGAACATACTTTTTCTATGGATGGAAAACTAACTCCTCACGAAATGATGATTATTCAATTATCTTATACTGCCTCTCACAGTGGAAATTATGATGAAACAGTATTTATATATGATATATATTATGTTTATTATTTTTTTATGCTACTGTATTTTCCATTTATATCATACTTTTATGGTTTCCATTATGGTTAAACGCAATAATTTCATTCGAAGAAGTGTAAACTACCGCCCCCTAAAAGTGATAGGACTCATTAATGCCATATGTGGGATGTATAAAGGATGGAGTTAATGATATTATATATGGTATTATACTGGAATTATAATATACCTATGTATCACTATGTTTTAATTCCATTAAAATACGAAATATAAATGAAAGTAGCCTTCATGTGTACGTATGGTTTACCGTCTCCATGAACGGTGCATATCATTTTTTACCTATAAATGTTATGTATTATTATAAATACATGTATATACTAGATATATATGATATATATGATATATAAATCATTAATATCATTTTGTATATAATGGACTTTTTACCACATAGACAACTTTTAAATATAAGAAGTTCATTTTGGACTCAAGTACCAAATATTGACAAAATGACCATTATTAACTAAAATGATTACATTATGTTTATAATAGTGTAATAATTGATATAAAATTAATAATAAACATGAAAAATGTTCTTAAGCAAGTGGAAATTAACTTTATTTTATTATTCCTGAGATTAAAGAACGAACGGGTCAAATCGGACATGGGGTAAGGGACTTCATCTCAATATCCTTTTATTGAGGATTATTTTGTTTCAATACATGACTTTATTTTATACACTATATAAACACATTTGAATTTTCATCTCCTTCAAATGGAATCTTTTTCTACTAATATTTTTACCAAACAAAAAAAATAATGTTTCTTTTAACGTAAGCGGTGACAACGATCTTTTCTGCCACCACGAGTATTATTTGATCTATGGATTACTTAACAAGCCATAATGTTTTTAAAAGGAAAATAAATAACATATACACTTTTACGTATTTTGGTATTGAAAATGGTTTTGATAATGGTTTTGTTATGTCAATATATTTAAATGATATATTGTGACTGCAATGTGGAAATATTATCTTTCCTTTATGTTTGTTTTATGTGTCATGAATATGTTATGGTTCATGGGCATTGTTTACGTATATGGGTGGTTCCATGATAAACCTAGGGCGGGTGAGCCCAAGATAGCTCTCCAATGCATTGGGTAATGTGATGGAGGTAAATGTGAATATTTCTCCTAAGAGATTTAGGGAATATACTATTATGGGTATTCCAAATGTAACTCCCTACGTAGTTGTGATAGCTACAATGTAAGTATGATATGGATGCCATAAGTTAACTTTATGATTTATTATTTCTATGTGTTATTCATAAATCTTATTATTTTATGAGGTATGTTAATTATATTATGTTATGTATGTAATGATGAACTAATGTTTTCTTTCTTTTTTTTATAACCCTTATTGTGATTTTTATGCTCACCCCACATTTTGAAATGTTTTTCACTAGACCTAAAGATGAATAGGGTCAAGGATGGGATCAATGAACAGTCATTCTATCAAAAACATGGGACCATACATGACCCTTTTTTTCAAGAGATTTTATTTTATGAAAAAATTGAAACTGAGTAGAAGTGTCTACCTTTTAATTTTGGAGATGTCATGTAATAGTTATTACCTAATTCTCTAAAACTCTAAACCTAAAAAGATCCTCAATGTGAATTATTAATTTAATTCAAGATTATGTAATGTTTAAGGTCAGGTCCTTATATAGAATATAGATTTATTATATTACATAGTAAGGAAAACTAATCAAATATTATTTTATTTCAAAACTATTTTTACTTTGGAAAATAATATAAGTAATGAGGTAAATAAATAATTATCAAAATAAATCACATAAAAATATATCATATAATAAATCAAAATATAAATTAAGCATAATATAAAGTAAAGAATGAAAAATTAAAGAAATAAAAACATGTGAAAATAATCATGAGCCTCTTGGGACAACCAAGGACCTCACTATGTGAAACCATCCAATAACCAATGATGTAATACTATATAAATAGACCCCGACTTATCCCAATTAGGCTTCATGGGTGTAAATCCACTATATAGGGAATTAGCTAAACTAGGATAAACTTTCTAGAGATTATTTAAAACTAGTATGACATTCATCCTCATTTTCTTACATATCTATCTTGGTATCTCATTTAAATCCAACTAATTTAGACCATAAAGTCCCTATCTAGGTTCCTATCAAATAAACATTCAGGTAACATCCAAATTCCCTATAAAATAACCCTTTTTCAAATTATATAATAGAATTTTCTATATATTAATTTAAATAATTATAAAGAACACCAAGGGGTATATATAATAGAGGGTAATAATAATTTATATTAATATCAATAATTCAAAACAATCTTTCACAAATTATATCATAATATAACATTTTAAAAAAATTATAAATGTAAAATATCATATGAACTACAAATTAGAAACCCATTTGGAATAATATAAGTCTAAATTTGTTTTATCAAACACCCTAAATAAATTAACTCTCATTTTATAAATATTACACAAGGAAACCATTGAAATATCATTTGGGAAAAAAACTAACATAATGATAACATTATCAAATAATTACAACTCAGTTATATATAAATTTTATAGGTAATAATATTATAAATAATAATATTATAAATAAAAATCACAAGTGAGTGTAAAATACAAAAAATTACATATTATAACTACCTAATATCAATTTTATTGATGGGTATCCTTTGAATAAAAGTTGTTTGGGACAAGGGAGGTACTTCAATAACCCTAAAAACCCCAATTATTTATCCCAACCAAAACCTTAGGTTCCTCCCCCATGGAAAATTATATAAAATAAAGTGTAATAATATTATAAATGAAGAGTATATATGAAGAAAAATAGTGAGAATTAAGAGATAACCATTTTAGATCACTTAGGGTTTAATAGATTATTATAAAGGAGACATGTGGGAGGGGTTTATAACTGGGAGGTTACTGTAGAAGAGTCTATAAAATTAGTTGGATAATTGAGTGGATAAAAGATAAAAATGATTCAAATTTAAAATGTATTGATAATTATGGTTAATGTATGGTTTTATTGAATTGTTATAGAAACCATTTTCCAAAAATTTTATTCACCTCTAAATAAAAATTGACCACTATGTGGTTAAGTGGAATGATTTAATCTAAACATTTTACAACCATGGAACCAAATTTTTATATTATCTAATTTAAAACTCAAAAAATCTATGAAATTATTATGTAATAAAAAAAATTCATACCCATGAAATTTTAGGTGTCAAAAATAAATATTATTATAATTATTTTCAATTATTAAAAGGATTTAAATGGTATTTAACACAAGGATATACAAATTTCATTCATTAACAACATGAATTTTGATATATATTTCATTGATTTTGGTCATAAAAGGTATGAAATTGTAACCATATTGATCTAATAAGTGAAATTTGATTATACATTAATGTTTGGAATTGATAGTTTACTAGGGGTTAGAAGATTGATGTAAATTAAGTATTTTTATAGAGGTTAAAAGAAATTTTTGTAGTTCTATTAAATTTTAAAAAACCCTGCATGGACCATGTATCTCAAGGTAATGAATGATGAAATATCCATGAATTAACTCTGAATAACTATGCATTCTAGAATTTTATTAGTAGTGAGTGATGAATGGATGAAATGAATGAATAAAGAATTGTTCAATAAAATAATAAATAAAAAATTGAAATCTATAATTTTAACTTCGACCAAAAAAATGTTTTTAATTCCTTTAATCTACCCTAAATTCTTAATTTTACTTCTAGGGTTATTATATGGGTGTTTTATAACTCTCTTCAATGATTTGATTGATATTTTCAATGGGTGTTTGAATAATATTAAAATCAAAGGATATATGTCAATATCTATTCCACTTTTGAATATTTTAATATAATTATTAAAAATACATAATTAAGAGAAATTAGATGTATAGATACTGGATTTTAAAATTGATTAGTGGTAACTATTGATTTGATTCAGGGGAATATTCCCTAGATGTTTGTTTTAAAAATTCAAGGATATTAGTTGATGAATCTATAACATTAAAAATATTTTTTTTTATTTTTGAATTGTTGATTGATATCATAATATAGGGAAATAAAAATTCATATTATTTATTTTTTATATAGATTTTATCATTTTATTAAGGTCCAAAAGGATTTACTAAATATTTTTTTATTTAATAGGATTCAGGTGATTTATTCATAGTAAAGGGATATGGTGATTGATTACATGATCAATATGAGTGTGGTTTTCATTTTATCTGTTTTCTTATTTTTTATTGAAGTGAATATAGTGTATTAATTAATAGAAAAATATGAAAATGAGTTATTTAATTTTTATTATGGTTTACCTCAATATTTTATTATATTGAAATGAGATTATTATTAAACAAAGAGGCTTGAAAATTTTGTATTTAAATAAATATAATTGAATTTTACATTCAATTAAATATGATTTGATATTTTATTTCAAGTATAATGGTATATAATTGTATTATAAATATTATATATGTTATTTTAGTGCAATTTTCAAGATATATTGTTCCAAAATATGATAGAAAGAATGAATTTTTTGATGATCATATGGTTTATGAACTATAAATATTCATTATGTACCATAAATATAAAAAATAATTTTCAACTCTTTTTAAATTATTGATAATTTTCATAATAGTTATGTTGATTTGAAAATATGTACTTTGTTGAATTAGTTTATGATTTCAAATTTAGTGATGTTTTTACTTACCTGCGATTTTTAGGGATGTGACAATATCATTTTATATATTTTATTTTTTGGGATAATTGATTTTTTATTCACCATTAACTATAAAAACACTTGGTTTGTTATAATAATGTTTTAAAATTTATTTCTTGTTAGATTCTATGTGTATCACCACATCAATGTTGAATTAAATTATTGACAACCGACCCTCTCAAGGGATGTTATATTTACCCATTTGTAATATTTTATTTCATTATAGATGTTAAATTGCCATATTATGAAAAATAATGGTCATAAAGTACTTTTATTGATAATTTTGGTAAAGAACATGTTTTTCAGTTCTTTATTGATAGACTCTATTTCTGATGGAATTAATTGTATTATTTAAAAAAAATTAATGTGTGAATATAGAGATAAAAAAAAAATTGTGGGAATACCTTTCATAACAGTTAAATTATATTTTCATTCTACATCACTGATAGAGGAAATAGTATACTACATTCAAATTAATAGATGAGTGTTTTTAGGGAATAGCCTATGAATAATAGTGTAGGATTTACCCTACTATTGTCTATCATTTTCATGGTTTTTTGGAAAATGCTGAAGATGGTTCAAGATCTTATTAGTTGATAAAATTTGGGAGTTAGTTAAAGTTGTTGGAATATACATTTATTTTTTTCATATCATGGATGTTGGGATTTATTGATATTCAGTTTTTTTCTACTAGGATGTTTAAATTTATTTTAATTGGGTTTCATATCATGCAGGTTAATGGTTGAATATTTTTTCACATAGTTATGTTTATTATTGGGTAATTTTAATATATGTTAGGGTAATATTTTATAATAAAAAGTAAATTTAAACATATAAATTTATTTTCAATAATTGGTGTATGTCACCACCCCATGACCCATATTATATAGGAATTTATGGGGAATCTTAATCTCAGTACAGACTTAATAGGATTGTTAGAGGGTTGTTAAATGATATAATGATATTAGTGGGAGGTTTATGATATCTTTTGGATTAATTATTGGAAATGATTGTATTGGGATATAAAAATATTATATTTAGTTACCCATAAGAAAAAATATTGAAAAATTTTCTTAAAAAAATAAATATGTTTATTCTTATCACATAGTAATTGTTCTTATAATTTACATTAATGTGATATTATACTTTGAATATTTTCCTCATAAAACAGTTATTTAATGTTATATACTATTATGAAAATATAAACATTTTATGATAATAAACTTAAATAATTTTTCCTTATTGTCTAGATACATTAGTATTATAAAATGTGTAAAATTTTTAACTATTACATATTGGAGGATTATAAGAATTGATACTTAATAAATTAAATGTTTTTTCTTGGTGATCTCCAATAAGGAATGTCAAGCGGATAGACCCTCCAATAGGAATTACAGATGTTTTATCTACCATTGGATATTATTACCCATTAATGTGTGTATTTGTCTTTATAATTTATGGTATTATAAATATTTTTAATGAATTTTAGACATTCATGTATAGATGAAAACCATGATGACATATTCTCAGAGAGAGGTTTCCAAACATAGTTGAATCATAAATGATATGAAATTAATTTAATTTCACATAAATAATTTTTTCATTATATATTAAAAGAAAAATATATGTCTAGACCTTTGATTGAAATGAAACTATCTATAAAAATTTGTCACCATTTATTTTTATAGATGAGTTCATTTCAAAATTTCAATGAAAGATAAATAAAGCTTATAGGGTGATGACATAATTTTAAATCCCAATAGATGAAATACTAATTGGAAAAGGGATTATATTACTCATTAGTACTCATAAAAAGGTTTTTATAGTTTCTAGATACACTTTTTTTTATTTGGGTTCCTTGATTTTTTATAGAGATTAATCTTGAACATTATGTATGTCTATATATTTCAATTTATAAAAGGGAATATAGGATCACACACTTATCACGTCTACAATCTCATTAAATTCAATTGAATTTATGTTTAAGAGTAAATGTATTCACTATTGGATGAAATTTTATTTATCCAATTAAAATATTTTCTGATAAATTTAATCACAATATATTAATTTTTAGAATATGTGAGTTTAATTTTATCTCTTGATTATTTATTTATAGGGTAATGAAATGAATTTTTTTTCATTCACAAGTATGGATTATAAAGTATAAAATAAATAATTATTCAATTAACATGAATATTTAAATAAATATTTATTCATGTGTTTTGTATATATAATATCTTCTATATTTTATCAAGTGAAAAAAAAATTGTATTCAATGTTTGATAAATCACATGGGATAATATGGATCAAGTTTAATCATCTTAGTAAAATGATATATTTAATATCATTTAAATAATTATTGATTTATTTATGTAATAAATAATATTAGAATACACATTTTTTGGATCACTTGACAATGTGATCAACAATAAAGGGGTAAATTAGTGTTGAAATATTTTCATTTAAATATAGTTGTTCCCTTGCACATTAAACAAGATTATCTCAATATCACTTTTGTATAGAAACAAAATTAAGAACACGACATATTTGAAAATGAGTTTAACAACCAATATGTATGAATATATCCCCAATTAAAGTTTTTTATTAACCTCCATACATATATATTATCTTCTATAATCAATCTAAATCTATAGGAATGGGTTTATCCTTACACATACCATAATGTTGATACCCACCAGTTCAAACAACAAGTAAATTTTTTTATAAAATTAAAATAGGAAACATCTTATATAATGATCATTAATGATTCAATAGAACATTAATGGGAAAAAAAATTATGAACTTCTTCTTCCTCAACAACAAAAAAAATCCTTGTGAGATATCTTATTTACCTCAGCTTTTTTGAATTTTATTTATTATATTCAGAGAATTATTATAAAATTCATTTTTAATTTTTTATTCACTCCCTTCATTTCAGTATCATTTAAAAACTAATAACATTCACATGAATAATATTCCATTATTCAAGAATGGAAATTCTCATTCAAATCCTCTCTCAATTAATTGGTCAAAAATACACTTAAATATTTTTTGGATTTAGTCATTGACTATCCTTAAAATCACCTCTCTTAAAATCTACTATATTTTTTTATTTTATTATCCAAATGTCTTGGGATTATATTAAAATTAAATAAATTACTATAATATATTTTATATGAATTCATGTTCACGTGAAATAAAATTGTTGCGGTGTGTCTCTTCTTAACATTAATTAATAGTCTTCTTAATATTTCAACAACAAACTCCAATTGAATATCATAATACATAAAAACATCATGATATTTAAATATGAAATATTTTTAAATAATCATCTAGTTAAATATTATTATTTAATTAATATAAATTTAATTATTAAATGACACTTAAAAGTATCTTACATAGACTTTAGATCCACTAAAATATTTTTATGTATCATCATATTACACTTTTATAGATATGAAATAGTTTAATTTGATTTTATATAGCTATGATTTATTCTCGTATTAGATAAGTGTAATCATAAATTATATTTAAAATATATAAGTTATAATTATAAATATTTTGGGTTACTCATACATAATGCCTTTATCATTCCATATATTCATATATGACAATAATTTCTCTTATTCAGCTTCATGAATCTCAGAACTAGTCTTACACAACCACAATTTTAATTTACACGAGAGTTGGATACTCTTATAGAGATTTTATAAAACTATAGTTTCTCTTATGAACCTCAATTTTTATGCATATTTATTCATATGTAGATGCAATTTATTCATGTGTATCCATTTACTACAGTTCTGTACTAATGTGGCATAGAGTTATTCATACATTGTTTGAAAAAAATCATAGTTATTCATATGTATGAACTCCAGCCTTATCATACTTCTTTAAATCAACTAAATACTTACTAAAATAATTTAAATACAATTTAATTCATTAAAAAATCATTCAAACATGTCATGAAATCCTCCCTCTAAAGGAAACCCTCATAAGATGTCAATTGAGGGATAGAGATAATGATGCTTGAATCCCAGCTTTGATATTCCATGGGTTGGTGAGTAGCACTTAGGGTATATAATCCACAAAAACAAAAGACCAACACCATGCAAAAATTAAGAAGTAATAATAATATATAATGTAATTTATACAAATATAAATCAATGGAATTTATTAATGTAATCAAAGGAAGATAACTCATTCACCAACAACTCTTGAACTCCACTGAGCTAGTGATGTCTAGCCCAGTCTCTATCCATCACCTACAATCATAAAAAATAGTTAATATATATCTGTTGAGAATTACATGTATACTCATAAGGATACTCTATGTAACATCTCTTATAAAATTTGAAAGAAGGATACTAAAGTCTATCATATAAACAAATGAAATCAACTCATCACCTAAGTAAGTAATTTGTTTTTTCCATAATCACTAACTATCACTCATAATGTAATTCATAGAAGTAATAAATTCAAAATGAACATGTATAAATATAGGTAAATTATACCCCACTTCAACTTCCCTAATAGTTTTCCACTTTCATGCCTCGAAGACACCATTCTTATGCCCATCCCATTAATAATTCATCTTTATTTCATACATATGTATCATATCTATTCTATATATTATGCATAAAACACATCCCATTATACCATTAGTGAATATGTAGTATTTATAAATACAATATAGACAATGTAAAAATATTAACCTCAAAACATCATATCCCATGAATAAATTTCTTCTGGAAGTTGTTTCCAACCTGACTAGATACAAGTATATTCTATCAATCAAGTTGTTACAACCCAGAGATAAATGTATAGTAAGAAAATAGATTTCATAACATTGGTAGGAATTAAACCTATACCATTGGACATTATAGCCTAGGATACACCAACATATAAACTACAATTAATGGGAGTGCATGGGAGAGGGAGAATTCAACCATTAATTTTCCTTCCATTATAGATATTGATCCCCCCCCCACATTTGTATTTTGGTTTCCCTACTAAATCAGGTGATGGATAATATCAAATAATAAAATATAATATTATCACACACAACCACTCTATGGGAAACTACCTATCCTTAGACTCATTGTGAATAACATGACTCCAGTAGCCCCAAATTGGTGGTAACATTATTACATTGGCACACTAGAGAAAAATCCGGATTCAACATCGGTTTTTTTATTTTTGAAATTTTTTTTTAACCAATTTATATATAGGTGATATAAAATGTAAGATTTTTGGCACTGGTTTTCTAAAACTGAGGCTGAAAATGATG
Source organism: Viscum album (assembly GCA_963277665.1). Classification (NCBI taxonomy): domain Eukaryota; kingdom Viridiplantae; phylum Streptophyta; class Magnoliopsida; order Santalales; family Viscaceae; genus Viscum; species Viscum album. The sequence continues at coordinate 538,655,069 of OY728142.1, read as the reverse complement.
CCATGCATGTTTTTCCGCATCGGTTTTAAAAATTAAATGACACTGAAAACTGATTTTTGATGATGGTTATTAAGACAAAGGATGTGTAAAATTGAGCACAACCCTATTTTCCACATCGGTTAATTGTAAACCAATATAGAAAACCATTTTGGAGTTGGGTTGTTAGATAAACTAACACCGAAAACCATACAGTTTTTAAAAATTATTGGGTTAGTTTTTAAGAAAACCAATGTTGAAAGTAATTTTTTCTAGAAAATACAGAATATTCCACTACCAAAATAATAAAATTCTCTATAATAAAACACTATATACCATAATAAAATAGTCTTTATAATTGAATAAAAAACTATACAAACTTACATGTTTATATCTAGTTATCAAAAAATATATCTATAAATTCGTATCATAAAGTATAATTAAAATACACATACCTGAAATTAAAGACATGGTCGTTGTTCATTATTATTGGAGCATCCATTTGATATCATTCTATTTAAAAACCTATTATTACAAAATAATTAGTTTTTTGAACACATATTATTAATAAAATGTAATATTATTCAAAAAAAATTACAATATGCATACCTCAAATCGTAGTCAGACTTAAGAAATAGTTTGCAACAAACATTTAAGATGGGTAAGTTCATCTTGGGTATGAGACTCATTATCATTGAATGTCTACAATAATATTGAATGATATGAGATTAAAAAATACAATAATTTGATATAAAATATAAAAAAATTAATATAACTAACCTTATCAAATTCATTAGTTAACCCAGTTGTGATTATCTCATACATAAATCGTAGAACATAAAAACTGCATTCAACATATCCTTTTTAATGAGGATACTTCATTAATACAACATTAAATTTTTAATAAAATCAAATACATATATATATATCAAAAATTCCTAACAATTTCACATAGAAAAATAATTACCTTTAATTTCACATTATTGATATCATTTGGTTTCTTTATAAACATGTGTTCTATGTTAAATTTTTTACAAGAACAGCATTTTCATATATATGAACTAGTAATACTTGTATAAAAAATGAATTAAACATAACGATATTATGAAAAAAATACTTACATGTCTAATATGGTGGAAATTGTTTTATGAACACTCCCTAATAAAGAGAAAAACCAATATAAGGTGTATTCACTTCGTTAGAATACACCTAACATCTCATTCCCCCTACAATACAAAATATTTCACAATTAATGAAATTATAATGATCATTAGTTAATAATTATATTTATGTTCTTACTTATCACTAAATAGAAAAAACTAACATCCAATCTTTGTATGCAATAATCTCTCACATATATATATGCAACTCTACTAGGATTCATCACATGTTTCACTTCCATGGAAATATATTATAGATCTACAAAATTTTAAATGGATGTGTTTTAATGTTTTAAAAGAAGCATGTTTAGATACCTATTTTAAAAATGAAATATATTTAGTCAATTTGAACAATATTTCTATTAAAAAATTTAAATTTCAAACATTAATTTACATACATGGAAAGAAACTACAACACATTCATGTCGAGATCTTAAAATTCATCTAGATTCCTGATATATTCTTTAATTAATCTCAATGGATAATCTCTTCAGCATATATCAGACTCCATCTAAAACTAGTAGATATTATTCAAGGAAGAATAAGCATGAGATAATGTTTATATCCTATAAGAAATATCAGAAGTATCTATAGTCAATTGTTCTTGAACGTGTTGTCTCAAATGTTAAATTTCATTTTCTTTTAGATAATCCTACATAAGTTAATTTTCAGAAATAATTATAATTAGTTTTAAATCATATTTAATTAATTTATAAGAAACACATACTTCATATGAAATATAATGATTAATACTACATGGAAAAATTAAAAAAATGACCCTGAAAATACCAAACTCTGGTAATCTCCTTAGTTGAAAATGTTATTACAATATTAACATCAACAATATAATGTATTGATACTCTAACCTAACTCATATGAATAGGATAGTTATGTAAAGAGTCCCCCAAAAAATATAGGACTACTAATGCAAAAATATATATATATATATGAGGATATTCATAAAACAACTCAATGTATATAGTTTTGGTTTGATCGAGGAGGTGGATAATAAAAGTGGGCATGTTGGTTAGGGTTGTCCAGCTGGGATGGAGGTAGAGGATCAATGTATGTAGGATGGGAAGGCTGGGTAGGATGGGAAGGTTTTCTAGATTATGACTATATTATCAAATGATCTAACAAATCATGCTACATGACTGCTTGAATTGGATCACCCATGATTGTTTTCTCTATTTCAACTCGGATTTTAAGGATTCTATTTATGCGAAATTCGATTTCATTCTCTGACTAAAAAATTTTTGAATACTAACACCTACTTAATATCCTCTAACACGGTCGGTCTATTCATCCTTTCCTAAATTAGTGGATCGGATTTCCATCCTACCATCAGCGATAAAAGATCCATGTGTCTCTTTACTAGGATGTTCATCCTGAAATGAAAAATGAAAATATTTTATTAGTGTTTATAATTTATAAAATAGAAAAAATCATGGAAAATAAATAATATATACTTACAATTTTATAAAATAATTTCTTAGATTCCTCAATATAATACCTTTAATTTTTCTTCTTTTCTCTTCTTTACATTTTTCATGGTGATTGGGAGGAGATGGAGGGCAAAACTGGACCTCTTCTGAGCAACTAAAAGATCGAGCACTTAATGATTCAACATTTTCATCAATTATTTTCCTCTCCAAAAATAGATACTCTCTAGGTGATAAAGAATGAGATTATACATTTTTTAACTCGGTCTCTTAAACAGATCTTCTAGAGGCTTCTTACATAAAAATAAACTAATAAGTAATTAGATAAATATATAACAATTTTTTCAATATAAAATAATTATCATACTTGAAATTTTTATTCATGAAGGCTGTCAAAAAATTGTTTCCACATATCTTCATCTATATATGGATACTTAATGCATGGGTTTTAAATATTTTTCTATCCAAAATCATAATTTTTTGTCAATTTTGTTTTAAAATCTCTCCATCGAATAGATACTAAAGATATATGTATTTTATTAATTTATTTTGATTCCCCAAAATTGAATGTCATATGTAATTTAATAAATGAAATATGTCATTTAAAATATTTAATATTCAAAAAATGAGAAAAAAATAAATCAATTGAGATATATTACTATGATGGCCTTCCAAATTTTTTATTTTTCCATCTTGTCCAAAACATCCAATCAGGATATAAAATACTAATCCTACAATGAATCTTCATTGATATATAACTGATAAACTAAACTTCATTTGATCTAGTGGAATTATAATTATCATCAAAACAAATATCTAATAACTCATCTCTACAAGCTAGTGTTGTTTTTGATAAATGTGTAATACCACTTTTACCAACTTGAGAACTTGATTTCTCTATAGTAATAGGAGAAGTATGCTCATCTAAGGACGCATCATTAGTCCTACAAAATATTATAAATTAAAAAATTTATTACATTAAATAAGTATATTACTGAATATTTAATAATATGAAAAAATAAATATACCTGGGTACCTTCTCCTCTATATGTGTATCTAAAATTAACACAAGAAACTGTAATGAAATTTTTCGTACCTTTATATCAATAGAAAATATAATATTTAGAAACAAGGATTACAAAAATCAAGAAAAATAGTGGCACACTTTTATATGTTTCAAAAAAGTAAAAAAATATAAATAATTTCCAAAAAATATAAGACTAATTTTTTTCACATATGCTTTCATCATGATAATTACGTACTTCATGCACTACTTCTACCTTATAGTCATTGTAATTATCTGTAAATTTCATAATAGATGACTAAGACTCAGGTAAATCAATAACATTGGTATAATCATTCTCTTCACCTAAATGGTATCTTTTTTCCTTGAAAAATGTTGAACCACTAATCATTCAATGGATCAATGACATAAAATGTCACCTTTTCATGTTTCTCCTTGATAAATGGTTCCTCATTGTAATTATGTCTTTTCAAATCAACCAGTGTAAATCTAAAATCATCGTGTTTCTCACCACTATTTCTTTCAGTCTAGTTACACTTAAACAAAGTGACTTGAAATATTGTATAATCGATTTTCCCTATATCCTCAAGAACTCCAAAATATTGCAACGAAGCATAAATTGGTTTTTTACCTTTTTCACGTGAAAAAATGAACTACTTCAGCGATAACCATCAGATAACTATTTTGAATGATACTCTTGTCAAACATATTTTTTTGTAAAATGCATACCGATTAATATAAAAACCATTCTATGTTATCACATTAATATATAGTCCCCCTACCTACCATTACAACATTTCTGATGTAGATATATATGTTCTTAATTTCTCTCTATTCCATAAAACAAATGTATTTTTATGCTCAATCATCAACCACATTTCATTTATTTTTGGATATCATCTCATTAATTCAGAAATATGTGATGAGATATACGATTGAACATCATCTATGTTTTTTAAAATATATAATGTGTACGCATCACTTCATCGCATGGAATGAAAATTACCTTTAAGCCTTGAATCCCTCTACCTTCACTATCAACTATCAAATTTCAAGATATAGGGAGACCAATAAGATCCACATCGTACAAATAATTATTATATAACTCAATAACTTCTTCTAGTACATATTTCTGAACAATAGAGGCGTCTGGTCGATAAATATTTTTAACATATCAAATTAAAATTTTCATATACCTCTCAAAAGGATACATCCAACTTAAATAAACTAATCAACATATTCTTATCGCATGAACAAGATGAATCACTAGATAAACCATTGTTTCAAAAAATGTAGGTGGAAAATACACTTCTAGTTGAAAATGTATAAGAGAAGCCTCATTATCCAACCCATATAAAAAATGTGGATCAATAACTTTGATACAAATGGATTTTAAAAAATTACATAACCTGATGATAGTCATTCTAACAGCTGACAGTAATATACCACATAGTGCAACCGGTAGAAGTTGTCGTATCAATACATGAAAGTCATGAGATATTATACCTATTAATTTGTAATCTTTTATGGACACTAAATTCTTCCCATTTGATGAATATACACTGGGTACATTTATACCACATAGACAATGAAAAAAATTAAACTTCTCACTCTTTCTTAATGTGTGACAAGTCGGAGGTAAATATGTTCAATTTTCTTTCATAATGTGAGATATCTCCAAACATATTCCCATTACAATCTTGTCCAATCTAGAATTCAATCCATCTTTCATATTTCATTTTATGTATAAAAAATATCCATTAAAATAGTCAAATATATTTTTCATTTTGTGTATCAATAATTGTTAAGTTTTATCTCTAAAAAACTCCAATAATGTAGTTAAAGAGATAGACTATTTCTTCCTGATATTTGAACACAAAAACTACTTTTCCTTCTAAATTTAGAATAAATATTTTTCACCCTTTTGTAATATTCTTCAACTGACAATAGTTGCGGGTGAAAATTTTATTCTTGTAAACTGTTAAATTCCTTTTTCAATCAATGATATGGATGATCAATTTACAAAAATCTCCGATGTCCCAAACACACTGTCTATATTTTATTATTTAATTGATAATATGAATCCCTTTCATTACAAATTGGACATGAATTATGTCCATTAAAACCATATCTAGATAAGTTTCTATATACATGAAATTCATTTATACTATACATTATAATAGCTTGCAAACGAAAATACTCTTTCTTGTATGCATCATAAACATTAACACATATCTCCCATAGAAGTTTCAAATCTTTAATAAATGGTGGTAGATACATTTCAATCTCATTTCCAAGATTATTTTTTCCAAAAATAATTAAGCTAATCATAAAATAGTTTTTCTTTATACATTTCAATGGGGATAAGTTGTAAACTGCCAACAAAACAGGCCATGAACTATGTTGGATGCTTAGGCTTCGATATGGATTCATTCCATCTGTACACAATCCCATTCTAAGATTTATAAATTTACTTCCAAAAAAATAAATTTTTTATTAAATCTCTTCCATTTTGATGAGTAATCAAGGTGACATAATTTTCCATCAAATATGTATTCATCTGAATTCTTCTTTAACCTTTTTGAATCAATTGAATTTGAAAATAGACGCTTAAAATGAAGAATTATTGGAATAAACCAAATTTCTTTAGAAGGATATTTGATTTATATACCTAATAATGAATCAGAGTTAATTTATCGGAATTATATGAAGGGATTATTGGAAGTAATTATTTTATTTATCATGTGGTTAGATTTCAGTACCTGAGAATGAATCTAAATTGAAATTTTCATTCATCTTATAGTGTGATGTTCCACATGTAGGACAGATTGATAAAAATTAATATTTTTTCCTATACAACACACAATCATTAGGGAAAGAATGTATCATTTTATAACCTAATCCCATTGGGAATAATCTTTTCATCACCTCATAATTGGAATCTAGAATCCCATTGCCTTCGGAAAATTAATCTTTTAAAAGCGCAAGTGAGTTAGAGAAACATTTATCACTCCAACTATTACTTCCTTTCAAGTTAACAAATCTAAAAATGATTGATAACACTATATATTTACTACAACCTGGGAATAATGTGTTTCTAGAATCTCTATAGAATAGTTCAAGACTTTCTATTTCTTAAATAGTTTCATCACCTAAATAATGAATTAAATACTTAATATGATCCTCTCTCACATTACGAACATTATCATCAAGATTGCTTAAATGAAACATTTGTGTAATTATATGTTACCATTTAATGTTTATGTTTTCATAATAAAAAATTGGTATTGCAATCTTGATAAAAAATAATAATTGAAACAATACAAAAATATAATTAAATGATAAATAATATATCATCCAAATTAAAAAAAACAACCTACAAAATTCCGAATTCAAATTTTCCTTGATCTGTAATCCCAACATTGTCCCCTTAATTAATTGAAAGAATAAAAACTAAATTTAAGATCGATATAAAATTGATTATCAAAACAAACATTAAATATGAATAATAAACTAAAATCTTACAAAGGTTTTGGTCGAAAATAGGTTTTCAAGGAGAAATTAATGCTGAGATGATGATGTAATCGAAGAGGATGTAGAATATAGACTATAGATCCTAAAAATCATAAAAAGTCAAAAACATTAGTGTTGGAGATCATCAGGTCTCCTTTGTAGTTGACACGATTTAGGAGGCTTTCATCGTGAGCGGGTGGATTTTGTAAATCCAAATAAATGAGGGCTTCCTAATCTAAAAAATAATAAAATATTTTTGGTAGAAGTTATTACCAAAACCGATGCTGAAGTTTCTGAGAAAAAATATTTTCACATTGGTTTTTGTAAAAAATGATGTGGTATATATGAATATATATATATATATTATTTCTGGAATATGTTTTTCTACAAAACTGATGCCAAAAATACCATCTTTATCATTTTTTTGCATTTTTTTTACTAAAAACGATGTTGATGAGTATGAGAAAAACATATTTCACATCAGTTTTTGTAAAAACCGATGAGAAATAACTTTTTTATTAATTTTGAGGTCAGTTTTATACAAAAATGATGAGAAAAATAAAGTATTCATTGGTATTTGGCATCATTTTTCCCAAAAAACGATGCCAAGCCCATGTATAAACTATTTTCCACATTGCTAAATAGTAAAACCGACACAAAAAAATCTCCCACACATACTTTTTTCATTGGTTTAAAAAACCGAATCTATTTATCCAATGTTAAAAACACTATTTCCACTAGTTTCATAAGATTCATGTGATCACATACAAATATATTGAATATTTTAGTTGATTTGGTAAAATAGACACATACATGAATCTCATATTATATTTGAAAACATACAATTAAAAACATAGTGAAAGTAACTATTCTTTATCCTTGAACTCTTTTAATGAATTCTTATTTATATCCTCTAGAATTTTAACAAAATATGTGTGAGCTCAAATGATCATTAAGGGTTATTTACAATAGAATCTATCACAAATAAATAATAAGTAGTATAAGGTATATAAAGAAAAACATATTACATTAAATTAATACCTTGATCATGAAAATGAATCTATGGATAATATGAATGTAGTAAACTCATGGATAATAGTAAATGGTTTTATTAATGAATTAAATGATTGATATTGGATGTTATGATCTCATACATCATGATATCTACACCATTAAGACCTTAATCTTGGATAATTTTATAAATGGGTAGGTCTACACTAGAAACCCATGAAATTCTACTGTAATGATTTGTTTCATGAGACTAGTCAATGCATCGAGGGGATACGAATAACTAAGACCCATACATTAATTTATTTTCAATGAATTCGTGATATATTGAATGATCAATTCAATTCATTAACAATATTTCTTATAAAAAATTCTGAATTGGAAAAGGAGAACAAATTTATCAAGGTTTTCCCTAGTTAATCAAGTAACATTAAATGTAATGAACCGTATGTATAAATTATATATGGGTTAATAAATAAATATATCCATGGAAAATAATATTTTTATCTAAGGGAAATTTCATTTCTAATGATCATAAGAAATTTAATATTTTAAGGGAAAGTTAATAAAAATATAATTAATCAGGAAACTTAATGTCAATAGTTTCCCTAGTCAAAATGATCATAAAATATACTCTAAAAAATAATGATGGTATTAATAAAACATATCCCAATGAATTATAAGTTATAAAATGGATTTTTGTAATTTATGAATACAAATATATAAAAAATATAATTAAAAACATTCTTGAGGGAAATACACTTTTCACTTTCAAAATAACATTTCAAATCTAAAAAATTATAGAATTATGGGATATTATTTCTTTGAATATGACCATATAAAATGTATAAAATTATTCCAAACAATTATTAGTCATGAAAATTGGGAAATTTATTTCATTCCAAGTGTGTCAAGATAGTGATTCCTTTCACATTTTGTTGAAAAGTTAAAAGGTACATTATTCAGAAAATGATAAGAAGATTACATTAAAATAATTTTATAAATATTAAAATATGAGGAAAAAATTATTTAGTATTTCATTATAGAATATTAAAAATATTATTTAAAACATTTTATATAAAATATGTATATGGAATAAAAATATATCTGAAAGGGAAATGAAACAAGTCTATTTACCTTAAAAACAATACATCTATATCTCTTATACTAAAAGAGTGGGAAATAAATCTAAATCATTTAATTTATTTAAATAACCATTTGAAAATAAAATAGTTTTTATTTAATATTTAATGTTCAAATAATTCCCCCATCGGAGGCTTAATCGTAAATAATACTTAATAATAATGAGATTGTAAAATAAACCCTACCAGTTTGGTATCTGTTTAATCACAAACCCCATAAATAAAGAAAATAGAAATGAAACATTAAATAAAATTAATATAAATATATTAATGATATAACATATCAAAGGGTAATTATATGCACCTAATATAAATAGGTAGGTTCATAATACTAAATATGTCTCAATGGAGTCAAATTTTTTATATGTCTCTTACAAAGATCTTACCTTTTAACTAAAAATTATTCCATGTATTTATTTATTGAATCAATTTTAAAACCACATAAAAAACTATAAATACAAAAAAAGTAGAAATTAATTAAACATATAAACATTTAATATCAATGATAATTAGTAGGTAATATAACCTAGAGAAAAGAAATTGAGTTATGAATCCCTTTACAACATGGTAACATTAAAATAAAATAACCTTGGATAAATTAAAATTCATTATAACAAAAAAATCATACACTATGAACTATTAAATAAATAATAACTATAAGATTCATTATATACATGATATAAAATTTATAATGTTCATAATATAAAAAAACTCCTTAGTGAATGGAAATTGAGAGGATAACTCTTTCCAATAGTCCAACACGTCACATATATTCTTTATCATTTATAATAATAAAATTATTTTTATATTTTATTAGCTAAGAACCATTTTAATATTTATTATTTCATTTAATTTATTTATTACCATGTTATATTTAATAACATAATTAATTACTCTATCATCAGATGTTTTGATGATATTCGATTCATACATCCCAAATATTCTCAGTACAATGATTATGGTCAATGAGGTCATTGTTTAAAAATATATTTAATAATAATTACATGATTATAATTTTTATGAATTAATTTTAACTTTCAAACAAACCATAAAATATGGTTATGAAAAATGAACTATGTTACAATCATGGGGATGGAACGTCGTCGGAATGCATAAGAAACATTTGTATATTACAAATATCATTATAGAAATAAGATAATTATTATTTTATCATTCCATAATTATAATAATATCATAAATACTATATTTTGTCTTTAAATATACTTATATACATCATACATTTGATGTGGTGATAAAAACAAATCATATCACTTCGTGGTGGTGGTAGTCCATAAATACGCACGAACGATGTTATCATTTATTATTATATAAAAATGTTATAAAGTAAATGAAATATAAAATATTAATAATTATAAATATTTCATGAATATAATATATATATATATATATTAAATCTATCATTAGAACTAGTTGTTAGAAGAGATGGTGAAAAATGATTTATATTGGTTCGTGTGCTGGTGGTTCATTGTGTACATGAACGATGGTTTTATTTACTAGATGAGGGAAGATTCAATGGATATAGGTAATTAAATTAACATAATGACATCTTAGTATATTTTATATAGTTATTTTATTATATTATATGGTTTAATAATATTTAAAGGAGGCGGAATAAAAAATAAAACAAAAATGCTCGATTAAGAACGATACCACTTCTTCGGACAACCTGTTTAGGATTATACAAAAATCCTTCCATGAATGGATTTTTTGATCAATCCAAGGCCAATATGATGTGGTAATATCTACAAGGAATTTATTTGGGTTTGTATTTTCAATAATAAATAGTTTATTATGATTTATGAAAAGTGGAGATGATGTTCCGTTTTACAAGTGAGGGGAGGGGTACTTTTGTAATTTCCTAAAGTATTTAATTATAATATAGTCATATTCAATTAAAATACTCTGAATTATATATTTATTATAATTTTGTATCAGAAAAGTTTTTTATATATCAATAAAATAGGATTATGTAAGCTTTATTAGAAAACTAACCCTTATCTCTGGGTTTAACCCCTCGTAAACCCCTTTTAAAATGAATTATGTAACATAATTTTCAAGCTAAAAGGGTAATAATTTTATTATAAGATAAAAATTGAATTATAAATGGAAATTAAATTCATTTTAGACCATTTATAATCCAAAATTTCCAATTTCAAAATTTTTAGGGTCTTTAAATAATTTAATAAAATATTATTTTACATAGAATATCATTAATAATTAGTTTTGAATATTATCAATTTAACCATAGAAAATAAATAATTATTAAATATAAAATAATTTTGGAAGTAAAATTCATCATGAATAAATTAATTTAAATGTTTTCAAAATTATTTACCTTGACTTTTATACTATTTTCACAAGATATGTGTCATCGTTGTATAGGAATTTAACGTAAATATATAATCACTAAAAATTAAAAATAAAATAACACCATGAAAATAATACAACTAATCTCAAAATAACCTGTAATGTTACTTCACCAAATATTTTTATCCCCATGTGAAGATATAATATATATTTAAAGAAAATATAGTGACATGTTGCCTTTTTCCTTTACATAATTTGTTATATAGGTAACTTTCAAGGAAAACTAACCAATAAATGTTGGAATCTAGAGACTATGATGATAAGGAATTAAATAAATTCATCCAATATAAGTTAATAAGTAAAATAGTGTTCTTATCACTAATTTTTAACATAGGTTAACCTGATTTACCCTTTTGTAGTGGTAACATATTTATTTATTGTTTGTATAATCCATGTTAACCAAAAATTAAGTCAGACTTACTAAATAATATAAATTATTATAATTATAAACATGAAATCCATTTTAACAAATTAAATCATTATATATAGAAGAGATTAATTTTCTAATAATTTCTCCATGCATGATGAAAAGCAGTTTTTCAGGAAAATTCATTTCTCAAGTAAAATATGATCTTACATTAAATCTGTGAGAAGGATTCAATATTATGTTAATTTATTTTCATATAAATAGATATATAATTTATAATTTCATTTTAATAATTTTTCATTACATATTATTTTAAATAATTAAAATGGAGAAATTCTATGCACTTAAAATTTATTTCCTGATAAATTTATTTTTAAGCCTAAAAATAATCTTATACCCAAATGAGTTATAAAGATGATTCAAATGTTATTAATCTTAGAGATTCTTTTTTCCCTAAATAACATTAAAATATATGAATAAATATTTTTGGATTTATCCATTGAGGTGGTGTGTGATTCCAAATATCAATGATCCCAGGATTGACAGTAAAAATATCTCAAATATATTAATATCATGTGGACACAATTATTTAGAAATAATGGATTTTCTCTATAACAAAGTCCTTTATGGGAATTTCAACACCACTATTGAACTGGAACATCAGTTTTACCCTATAAATTATTTAATGTTGGTTGGTGTTAGGTGTTTAAATTAGTCAAAAATTGGATGTTATGTTAAGTGGTTCAATTAATTAATTAATTTCATTTAATGTCCAAAAACATATTTTCCTCAGTAAATAGCCTATTATGATTATTATCTCGAGTTATTTTTATACCACTAGGATCATTGAGAGGAGTTTTCATTATTCTTCACTGGAGGATCATGATCGGATGATTACTGATGATTAGATGATAGTGGATCAATTAATAGCAGACACAGTGGATCTTCCCCCTCACTAGATAACAAATCCCTTACCAATGATCAATCCATAATCGCAGCAGATCTTTTCAATTGAGGGTTACTCCCATTGATTAAAATATATAGCATGTTATTATTGTTTATTCTTTGATTATTTATTAGTTTTATCCCTCACATCCGCACATGTATCGAATAAACATGTTTATTCAATTTTTTCTTGATTATTACACGTTTCTTAGGACAAATATCCCAATATATAATCATTTCACCAGAATGATTTAACAATGATTGATGAATCGTTTTATTTTATCTTTCCCCTAATTATTCATCAAATTATTCACTATTGGTCTATAGGGCGATAGTTTCACATTGTCTGGTGGGTCTAACCAAGATCGAACCCTTGGATTCACTGTGGATATGTAGACAGTTAACCAATTAGTGTTTTTAGATTAATGAAAATGGAACATGGGTGAAACCATTTTGGATATGGGATTCATAGAATAAACTATGATGGGATCCAAATGAGGTTTTTGTAATCATTATCAGTGGTTGTTAAATCTGATTTTCGACCACCATAGATATGGTAATAATGGATGGAGGTGATTCCCTCCGATACATTGTGGTCAAATGGAGTAAAACATGTTGGTAGAGAAAGATCTATAATATAATTAAAAGATAATATTTTCTATGTAAATACCAACTACATTGTATTAATTAGGATAAACACATGATTTGTATATACCTAACTATAGTGTCTTGTGTTTTGAAAAAAAGATAAGGATAGCATATAGTGTATTTGGGCCACAGGTTGTGTGGCCCTCTTCAATGTCCTAGGATGTGTACCAGCTATAGATCCCACGAAACCTATATTAGAGGACACATCGTGTAATCTAGGAGTATATGGGCATAGGATGGTACCTGGTATAGCGAGGTGAAAGTCCTGGAGCACACGAGAAAACTTCATATGGATGATACATGCTGGGTGGATTTCATAGACATTGTGTATAGTGACTTGGCCACTAATCAATTTATAGTGGAGAACATTGTCAGGAAGAAGTATAGGACGATACACTGTGTGGGTACCTTTCATTCTATATACCCAATGTTTTGGAATTATCCCCCTTTCATATCCCATTTATATGGGCTCAGATTATAATGATATATTCTTATTATTCAAAGATATTACATCATTTAATATGAATATTTATTAAAATATAAAAACACGTGCCTCGGGATGGTAATAGTTTAGTGTTGTTGGAATCATGGAAACAAAAAAAAGTTCCACAGGTAAACTAAAACAACTCACACTATAATATTAATTACTATATCCCTTATTATAAATATTATCGATAATACAATTATTAATCATTTAGAGAAGGTAAACATAAGATAGGGTGAGATAAAATTCATTATAAGGTTAAACAAGGGAGATACTTAAGCATTACCTGAATAGAATGATATGAGAATGTGAGAATACAATTTTAAAACCATAACATTTATATAATAGTTAATAATCACGTATCATTTAATGAATATTGGATGTTCATAAGACATGAATCATAAGGTAATCTAAGTACAAGATCCATGATACCATAACATTAAGATAAGAAAAATACTTCTCAGATATACATATAGATAGATAATCATTTCTACAATAGTCTAGTCTCATTTCCAAGGCTATCATAGTGGAATCGATTCACTCCCCCAAACAATCTTAGTAGTCAAGGTTCACTCCTGATATCATCATAGTAGACAATGTCTAGGTTCACTCCCTTTTACAATCCTATCAAATTCATGAGATATATATCCTCTCACATTATGTTAGAGGGAGATACCTATCCCATCTTTCAAATAATGAATATCATATATATGTTATGAACAATATCATAAAACATTTATCATATTATAACCCCTAAAATGAAAATGGTTTCTTTAAAAAATCATTGTATCATAACCTGAATAATATATAAAGTTTTCATAATAATTGCATCATTTCATCATAGAATATGCTATTAAAAAAATTGGTTTTCATAAGATTTTTATTTTAGTATAACTGATTTAAAAGAAATGGGCTTGATAAATATCATTCCACCATTAATATAAACTATTCATAGAAAGAATAAGAATTAAATCCTTGGATCATATATCCAGTAAGTCATAGATAACACCGACAGATATAATCATAGATGGAGAATGATTTTGATTGATCATTTACAACATTTCTTGATGAAAATATTATTTCCTCTTCGAAAAAAATTTTATAAGTCATAAAAAATAATTCAGAATCTTTTTGAATTAAAATATCATTTAAAACAAATTAATGATGTTTTAAATAAAATAATTTTCATGAGGATGGGATGTTTTTATGAACTGCACATTAAAAAAGATTCTTTTAACATATTTGGTTAAAGTAAAATGGCCATTATTGGAAAAAGATATGAATATTACTTTCCATAATGATTTTTAAAAAATATGAACAAGGGAATATATTTCTTTAAAAAATCATCAGATAATAAAAACCCCATTTTTAAAACCATTTTAGAGAACATGGTTTTAGAAGAAACTGATTTTCGATTTAGGAGAGAAATAATGTAAGATTTTATAGAAAATATTTTCGGAATTATTTTATGTAATATAGAGTAGAAATTGTATTACTATCGAAAAATATCATGAAAACCAAAATAAAAATAAATTTCATGAGTTTCCTGAGATATGGATTATAATATTTTATCATCTTGAACATAATCATAAAAAATCCTGATAAATATTGGGATTGTAACATAAACTCATCACCACATTGTTAATATTGAATCATAATCACAATAACATCCCATAAATTTCAAATTGATTAATATTTGATTTATAATTTAAATAAATTATTTTATAAAATATATTTTATTAAACTATGTGATTTTATTAAATCAACATATTTTATTTATTTTTATTTATAATATTTTTCAAAAAATATCACCTAAACACATGATGAAAAATTAAATTATTAAATTATGTTTTAAAGAAAAATATATTTACCCTATTTTATATTATAATATTTTAAAATAAATTATTATTTTCAAGAAATAATATTTGATTTTAATTTAATACTCAAAGTTACACTGTTTTTATAAATATGGTATTATTTTGAGTAATGAATTTATTATAAATTATTATTTTGAAATACATGTTATATTAAAAGTAATATATTATTATAAAGATAAAAATTATAAAAAAATTTTTATAAAACATTGGTTTTTGATTATTAAGTTAATTTTAATTTTACAATATGAATTAAGAATATAATAAATGAAAAATTTAAGGTATTAAATTCTATGTTTCAAATTGTAATTGTTTTAAATTGGATTGGTGTATTGAAAATTTATTAAAATTATAATTATTAAAATAAAGGCAATGATAATAATTATTATTATTATTAGTATTATTATTATTTTGTGTAAACCATAATTTTTTAAGAAAATTATTATTATATTTATGATAATATATATAATAAATATAGGAATTTATAATATGCCTTTTAAAATTTTAAATTCTACATATATTATTATAAATAATAAAAAAATTATATATATATATATATTTGAAAAACACAATATATATTATTAAAAAACATTAATTAAATTAAATAAATAAAAAACAGTATAAATGTATTAAAAAAATTAAAGATAACGATTGAAAAAAATATAACATTATATAATAATATATTATAAATTAATCATTACATGTAAAAATAAACATGTTAAGAGTAAATAATAAATAAAGAAAATAGATGGGTACAAAATGTTAAAGGAGAAGTGTGAATAAAAAAATAAAATGAAAAGGGGGTGAAAAATGTAGAACATAGAAAAAAAAGAAATCTAAAATAGATTTATAAGAACAATATATAATATAAACAACACAAAAAAAAGTGAAATTATTATAAATATATAATAATTATTTAGTGAATATACAAAGAAGAAATCACAATATAGAATAATATAATATACATACTATGTATATCTTTCTTTGAATGATTTTCTTAAATAATTGGTTCTCATTTAATTTGGAGATTATATATAGGTATATCATTCTGCCTCTTTGTTATTCAATTTTTTTTAGTTCTTCACACCATGATCATGTTCTACATGACTGATTTAGCACTACACTGTCTTCTATAAAGTTTCTCCTTTTCTTTTACAATGTCCAATATATGGTATTCGATCAAATTTTTATTAAGGGGTTAATAATTTATTTTAATGTTCAATTTTTAAGGGTTTAATTTTATTTTTAAATCATCAATTTATTTACAAGGATATATATATGTAGTATTTATCTATCTCTCCTTATTCATTTTCAGATTATATAATATAAGGTATTGCTTAAAATGTATTCTTTTGAACCTATCAAGTTATATTTTTTATTTATTGTTTGTAATAAATTCTTATAAATCTCTCAATTTGTGGATTTGGGAAGGATAATATTTTAATTTACAATTTATATGTATTTATATGTATATATTTTCAAATTCTCTAAGGATGTTATATATTCTAATATTTGTTCATGTTTAATTTTAGAAAATATATGTATCTATTTTATTTTCAAATATTGATTGGAATTAAAGATATTCCAAGAAACCCAACTAACTATTTATTTTTAGAGAATTATATAAATAAATATATATATATATATATATAATACTAAGATTCATTAAATTGAGGTTATCCTTATAAAACAAATTTATAAGGGTAATTTTATTTTCTGATTTACAACGTAAAACAATAACAATACATTTTTTGTTATTATTTGACTTAAAATATTAAAGGGGTATTCAATTTTATTTTGAGGTTATAGTTATTAATATTTATCATTTTATCTGTAATATCTATTTAAATATATTTTCAAAAAAATCTTGTTATGGTTATCATTTGATGTGTATAATTTGTTTAAAAATGATAAATGTTATCATTTTATGTGGTAATTCAAAATAAGTAATCATTTCATGTGTAAAAACTGATTATTCATTACCTTGTATATCTAACACAATTAGATATGAACATTATTTACGTTATCATCGATAGTTCATTAATTTGTTTTTCAAGTATTCAATTATTATATTAGAAATTTATACTTTTGACTTCTAAATAAAATTAGTGATTATAAGTATCGATTTCTAAGAAATATGATTTTAGAAATTTTCCAAAAATTATTATTCCATGTTAATAAGTATGTAAGATATTATTATTTTAAAGAAAAAAATTTATGTAGGTGTTATTTTTGAATTGTTTTTAGGTTATGATTGAGAAAGTAATGACCGCTAAAATGTTTTCCTGAAAAATGGAACTAGAGTATCGAATGTTAAGATAAAGGATGGGGAGTGAACCCATGACCTTATGGGTACACTATTACATATGATATTTTGTTAAGTGGTCTTATGGTTTTTTTATGGTAAGCTGATTATCATAATTAATCCTTCAAAATTCATACATTCAAATGGAGAAATCCAAGGAACTATTCTAAAATGTATTTATTTTTTATCTTTATGATTTTCAAAATTGTAAGAAAATTATTATATTGTAATGTTTTAAACCCTGTTTTTATGTATTTATTTATTTAAAATAAATATGATAAATTAATTTACCAAGGATTTTAAGTTCCATTACTGGGGAAAATAATTTTTCATCCTTTGTTTTAGTTTTATTTTTCTCAGGTTTTGTAGAAATTATTTGTGAGGTGTATTTCTTTAATGAGGCACCACACGTGAATACTTTTTTATTATTTCATTTTGTTTTGTAATTTTTTTTTAAAATTTAATGAATGTATATAATTATTCAAAACCTATACTATAAATATTTCCATAATGTTTTAAATGCTGTATATTTTTTCATTTTCATTTATAAAAAAATACACCATATTTATATGAATTGATCCCAGAAGTATGGGTTCCAGGCTTCATAGTTGACATTAGAGTGACGGTCTAGAATCAATTGGATATTAGATATTAAAATCTAATTGGAATAGTATAGATGTTTAGTAGTTCTATTTATTTCAATTTTGAAGATGTATTTTCATAATTTTCCTAAAGTTCGATGATTGAATTGTGAGGATGCAGTTCTTTTAATTGGGGAAGACTATAAGATCATATAAATTTTAATTGGATTAATAAATGAATAATATTTTGAATAAATTAAGTTATAAAATATATTTTATGAAACAAATTTATTTTATTAAATAAAAATAATATTTTTAATTTTATTTGTAATATGTTTTTAAAAAATATTTTCGTTAAACATGGTGATATATTAAATTATTGAATTGTGTTTTTATGAAAAAAAAAATTTATTTCATAAATTTTTTTTAGAAATACCCATAAATTTTAGTTTAAAATTTATTGAATACATCCTTGTTCTATATAAAAACCACACAAAATTAATGGGTTGTGAATAAAGCATGTATCTCACAAAAATAAAAAATGAGATGAAATTCTCATTAACTTTTGCCTTGACTCTCATCATACTCATTCAAAAAACCAATATAATAAATAAAAAAATTATTATAAATCTTATAATTAATTTTTTTATATTGTATACCATATATAGTATGATTATGACTTTATATAACCCTCTTGTTAAGAATCCTATGTCATGGTGTCACTTCAGGTAATATTTTCTTTGTTCTTCGTATTCCATTTAATTTGTGATATCTTTGGTCCTCATACTTTATATCATGATTTCCATAACATAAAACATAATATAAATATAATTTATATATATTATATGTGTATTATAATAATCTATTTAATATATAATTATGAAACATAATACACCATTCATGGGGGCGGTAGGCCATACATACCCATTAAATGTTATTTCTGGTTACTTGTCATATTGAAAGAAAGAAAGTAAAATACATATATGTATATATATGTATATATATTTATATATAAATCATAATTATATTAGATTTATTATATCATATATATCATATATATTCACTAAATTAATCCCTAATAAAATCCATGTAGTGTATGAAAGAATCATATCGCTTTGAGGGGGTGGTCGTCCACACTTCCTCAAACTAAAATATCAAATTAACAAAAAAATGGAAAGTAAAAGATATATTTGTTGTAAAAAGTAAATAATAAGATTAAATACTTAATAAATATAATATATTACTGATATAAACATATTATACATCATATTATCCACCATGAGTGTGGTGAAGGAAAAAATGAACAATCATCGTTTAGTGATGTGGTAGTTCTCCGAACACATAAACAGTATATTTACTACCCATTAGATAAAGGTGTGGGAGTGTGTAGGTAGAACCATTGGAATAAAAAAATAATATTATATTGATGGAAATATTATATTCATTGAATAATTAAATAAGGAGAGTGTAGTGGTGTTGAATTAAAATAAAATAATGGAGATTGAGAGAAGATATTACCTCTAAATCATGTAACTCCTTTTTGTTTTTGCCAAATGTATTCTTTGGTTAGATTTATTCCCAGGGGGGAGGATTATAAGAGGAAGGAATGGTTTTTAGAACTATATTGGGTATATCATTTATGAAATTAAAATGTTTGAGAGGTGTGAGTAAGAGGATGATTTGGGGGACTTTTTAGGTAGGGAGGAGTGGCACTCTTGTAAATATTTGAAGAGATAATTTCACCCACGTTTTTTATATTGAAAGTGGATCCAATAAATATCAATAGTAGATAAAAGGGGGTATATGGTATAAATATTTACATATAATGGTCTTTGAACACGTTTATTGTTCGTTTTAGGCCTTATGGTTATGGTTTTGTCCCATGTTAATCATAATCGATGTAATTAATTTTATTCACATTCATTACTCTTTTTCGTAAAAAACAGAGTTGAACTTATTATATATTGTTAATTATTATGATTAAAAAATCCAATAAATTTTTTAAAATTATAATAATATAAGTGGAAAAATATTATTTCAAAATTAATCCCACAGTCTGGTAGACAATATAGGTTTTTAAAGTAAAACTGATCAAAAGTTTTCTATATTTTTATATCTAATGTCATTGTAAAATTAGTTCTAATTAAAAAAATTGGATTAATTTAAAAAAATATAATCTAATTAAACATTTAAAAAAATTAATATACAATTTATCCTTTTATATAAATTAGTTGAAATGTAAATTTTGAATTAAAATCTTATATTTTTAACTATTCATCCAAAAATAATGTTTCTCAGAAATATCAAAAAAATTCAATATAATATAGTTTCAACATTATAAATTAAAAAATTATGCTTATTTTATCTAATTAAATTTCTAAATGTTTCTAAAATTTATTTCAAACTATTTCATATAAGGACATGAAAATTAGTTTCTTTGAGAAAATAGTATTTTTAAAACATAAAAATAAATTAAAAAAAATTATACCTTTTTTATCTATATGTTTTATTTATATAAAACCATTCTAAAAATATTTTAATTTTCTTTATTACTATAAATAATACTATTTTTAATATCTAGGTTATAATTTTCTCATTCACCTAATTATAACATTAAAATAATGATTAGAAGAAACATTAGGGGTGCATGTAGGGTATTCCAAGTCGTTGATCCATTAAATTATTCCAATTTTATGTTTATTGTAACTTATTCCATGTATATGTTCCATATTAATTTAATTTCTAAATTATTTCATTGCAATACATAAATGAAAATTTAATTTTTTTTTAAAAAGATGTCTATAAAAACTCAAGGTGTTAGATTCTACCCCCATAAAATGAATTTCGCCCAAAAAAATCATCACTCAAGTAAAAAATGAGGCTAATTATTCTTCATAATAATCTCAAGCTACTATGTAGCATTATCTAAATAGTTATTTCTTTACAAAACATTGAACAGGTGAGTGGTCCTGTTTTGTAGAACTTTCTATGATCTGTCTAGAATTTCAAATGGTTCTTCCTTATAAGAAAGATCTTACTCAAGCGGTATAACCTGTGAGTTTAGTACATGTGAAGGATAAGGTATTTAATACCTAAAAATGATATATGGAACACATCATGGACTTGAGTGTGATTTGGAGGATGTTCCAAGTGATAGGCTACCATCCTGATACCATCAAAAATCTCAAAGGGATAAATATACCTAGGGATTAGTTTCCCTTTCTTCTTAAATCACATAAATTTAATCCATGGTGATATCTGAATAAAAAAATATTCAATAAATTCAATTTCAATATCATGATGATGGTTATCAGAATAAATTATATTCTAACTTTGGACTGCATTGATATGCTGTTGAACGGTTCTAATCTTCTTAACCATTTCATCAAAAATATCAGGTCTCCATAGCTTTCTTTCTCTAAACACATCCAAACATGTTTTATCTCTACATTTATTCCCATTTAGGGTTTCCTATGGTTCCATCATAACTTTTTAGTGAAATATATTATTCTAAGAAAACTCAACTAGAGTAAGGTGATGATCCCAACCACCATTGAAATCTAGAGAAAAATATATAAACATATCTTTTGGGGTCAGAATTGTTATTTTAGGCTGACCATATGAATGAGAATGATAAGTAGTGTCAAAACTCATTTCTGTACCAAGTTATTGTTTAAGTCTTCTCTACAACATTATGGTAAACCTTGGATCCCAATTTTATACAATATAATTTGGTACTCCATGAAATCTTACCAATTCCGTAATGTATGTCCTGGAAATTTGATATAGAAAGAAGTCTTCTCTGATAGAGATTAATTGTAATGGCCTTATAAGGAGATAAACAACCACCCATATAACATTAAACCTTTTATAGGTATTGGGTAGTCCAATGAAAAAATACATAGGGATGTTCCCCTATTTCCATTCTGATATGGGTAATGGATGCAACATCCCCTTTGACATTTTCCATTCATCCTTATCTTGCTGGCATACCAATCACTGATATATAAACTTTGTGATATCCCTGTTCATTCCATCCTACCAGAAGTATTATTTCATGTCCCTATACATATTCTAAATTATAGGATGAATAGATAATAAATAACTATAAGATTACTCTAACAGATCATTCTTCAAATCTGGTATGGAAGTAACACATACACGGTTCATGAACCTCATCATTCCATCTTGATCAAGGATATACATTAAAAAATTTCTAACATTATTTTATATCTTTACATATTCTTATTGCACCTCTATAATATTTACTTTGATAGAGATTTTAACATTCATTTGTGAAAGATAATATTTCTCCAATTCCTTTAGGATTTCTAGATACATCCATTCAAAATCAAAAAATGTTGGATATTTTTTTATCCTCACCATTGATAAGCAAGCATGATCCTTTCAAATCCAAGAATCAGCCACCATGTTCAATTTTCCATTGTCGTAATGTATTGAGCAGTCATAATCCATTACCAACTCTAAACACCTTCTCCGACAAATGTTCAACTCCTGTGTAAATATATATTTTAGACTTTTATGATTGGTATTGTTACAAAACATATCTGGTTGCAAACTAAACCAACTCCCAACCTGGTCTATGGAATGACCTAAAGGTCATTCCCTATCCACACGGTCTTGATCAAGTTCTCAGGTATCGTGAATAAATATTGGGAGTGGTTTACCCGAATTTATAAAAATAAAACAACAATCAATAATAAATAAACCCAATATGATTTTTTTCAAAATAAACAACTCTTAAAAATTTGATAATTGATTAAAGAGTTTTGTAAAAAAAAATCCCAAGGACTACCACAAAGTAATAGTTTCAAAAATAACATCCCAAGAACCCCCTCATTGAAATGGGGAATCCCCCTCAATCTATCTCCACAACACTGTATCAAGAAGGACTTCTAGTAAACTGAACCGCCACTTCTAAAATCTTCACACAAACCTATAAAAAAATTTCCAAGTTTAATTACACCCTAAGGTGTAAATATGGTGTGAGCCTAAGCCCCGTAGGATTCCACCCAAAAATATTAAATGTGATAATCATTTTAGTACAAAAATATTGCGGGTTTTTTAAATAAGAATGCTAGTAACAATTTCTAGGAGATGCAACATTAAAATGAAAATAGTTATCAAGATGTATATTTTAAAGAATGTACACTTTTAAATAAAAAACACATGATGCTAAATATTCCATCAAAACACACCGTATACTAATGTAATGTACAATAAATCCAATTATCACTAGTCACAGGATCACCCCTCGGCACTAGCTAGTTTTGGGGCCTTAGGTACATTATATCTCTGTGTAAAAGTTTCCAAAAAACATATATGTCTCATGAACGAGACACTTGGTAGGGAAACCCCAATGGACTAGTGGTCCCCAATCATCATAATAGTTTATTTAGTGATTCTATCATCAATCTATCTAAGTGAAATAGGGACAACACCACTATAGATCACTAGCATACTAGTCCTAGTCCGCCCAATTAGATACTCGGGTTTCCCTCTTTATGCTCAATCAAGTTCCACATGTTATAAAACATTATTTGAAATTGAAAATTATATTTTCAAATCATAAACCCACCAAACATCCAACACACATGTTTTATAATAATATTTTCACCTTATAATTCATTTTAACATCATACTCACAGCAAAACAGCCCACAAACATGCCTTTCACCTTTCACAAAATTTAATAAATCGTTTTAATAAGTTATAAAGAATTATCATAAAATTTAGCATAACCAATCATCAATTTATCATTCAAAAATCTATTTTAATAATGTACAACCACCAAAATAGTATCAATATATCTTTTCACACATTATATACCTCAATAAACCATTTAAAATTTTCATAAAACACTTTCAAGCAGTATAACAAGATTTTTCACATAAAACAAATTAAAACCCCCATAGTAAAGGACAAAACCACAATAAAATACTATAAAACCATATTTGTAAGACCTAGAAACAATTAATAAATCACATTAATTTGTTATAAAATGACCTCAAATGATACCACAATAGTTACACATGAAAAACACACATTTTCAAGAAATAATGAAACTTTAGAACTAAATGCTAAACCAATGCTACCAAAAAATGGTTTTCCCAAAAAAAATATTGATAGAGGAACATGGAAAAAAATTTAAGAAAACCAAGATAACTCATCAAATAATTCTTACACATGTATTCACCTACCTGAGATGCCAAAACTTCAAATCGTTGTGTGAAACTTCCACAACACCACTGTCACATCAAAAGGGAATGAAAACGAACCTATGATAAGAATATTGCACCCAAAACCCCAAGGTTAAACCCTTTGGATAAAACACTAGGTGATAGAAACATATAACTTCATGAAAGATTTTGAGAAACTCTAGGGGAAGTAAGAAACTGGGGAGAAACTCAGTTACATGTATGGTTTTGATGTTTCTCCACCAAACCCCCCTTTAAAAATGAGTTACATAGGAGCATTAGAATGTTTGGATATGTCCCATGGCTATTAGGGTTGAATAGTGAAAGAAAAGGGTGAATTTGGTTTATGACTAGATTGAAAAAATTGGAATAAAATAAAAAAAAATTAATGTGTTGGACACTGTACACAGTTTGGCCGCACAGTATAGTACTCTGTGCGGCCAAACAATGCGGCCCTTCTTCCGACCCAAAAAACATTCCATTTTTTCTCCAAATTTAAGCATAAACATGGGGGAATTAAAGTGGAACTTATGGTTTATTCAAGGGGAACCTATGAGGGACAGACAGGCCAAGGAAATGTGGAATAGTTGCTCCAAAATTTCAAACCAGCCACACCAATCTACCAATAAAATTCACAATAACCAGAACTAAGTGAAAACAAAAACCCGGAAATGAAAATTCTACCCACCATAAAGCTTTCTGTCCCTGTAGATGCACCGCAATGTCAGATGAAAAAATAAAACCTAGTACTATTGTCAAACTCAGAGAGGTGTTCTCAACGAAATCGAAATAATGATACTACTAGCCGGAAAAGAGGCATATGAGTTAAATTGAGAGTCCTAGACGGACTCCCCTAATAATTGTCACCTGCCCCCAAAATCCAAAACCCCTCCAGTTGATCAAACAATATAAATGATACTCTCAAAAACAAAAACATGCCCCAATTTCATGAAATTTGAAATCATAATTGAACCACATCCCTATACAGAAGACCTTAAAAACTACCCAATAAATCTCATGTAATTTACCTAAAAAAATCAATGAATTTGAATGAGGTCACTATAGCCTTACTTCAACAAAACCATTGGACAATCTCCACTCCTAATGTTTACCAATGATGGAATTTTGTGGTCAGATACCTCCAAATAATAATACCAACTACCAAGACAACACTAAGGATAAAACTGAGTTACTGATACAAGGAGAAAAAAATGGTCTCCCCACCATAGAATCAAACTAACACCCAAGACTAAACATAAACAGAAACACTGGGAGGTTTAGATTGACCCCCCACCATAAGAAACAAGATAATTTCTCAAGACTTAACTAGGACACCAATAGGGGGATTCCCAAATGGAATCCCCACCATAAGGGATAGAAGAATGTTAGACATTTTCCAAAAGATCATACATGAGACACATAGTGGGTATTCCCACCATAAGAACCAACCATATTAACCATATAGAATGGAAATACATGAAAACTAACCCATAAGACCCAATCCCCACTGCATGGGGGTGCGATAAAAAAAAGCCAAACCCAAAAGACACCTATCAGTACATCACTCCCATGAACACTACCATCCTCAGATTAGTCTAATGAAGATTGATATCAAAAAGAGGATTCCCTGTTATTCATACATGAATAATAATATTGAGTGCTACACCCACAAGGGTTCATGTACAGGTTTTGAGAAAACAAAACCACCCCACTTCCCTATAACCAGGGAGGGACTTTTCCAACAACATGAATTTCAACTATAAGGGACATGGTCCACACATCCCCTTCCACCACACTAGACCACTTGGAACAAACCCACCACATTGAATCCTCAAACTTTTTCTACCTCCCACACCAGAGATAGAAGTTAAACCATGAAAACTTAAACCCCAAGGACTTCCTGACTACACACCCACTTTACTATGGGACCTACAATTGGAGATCAAATGATTGAAGCATCTTTTTCCTAGCAGTCAAGTGCTAAAACCCCCTGAATATAACTTCTTCCTCTGGTGCCATAAGAAACTACACTGTGATCCAACATCATCAGTAGGACACAAAAAAATCCCACAAACCACCTAAATTTTCATGTAATGTTCACCAATATAGGGACTTATATAATGCACATGCATCACCTATTTCACCTCGAATAAGAAATAGTAGACGAAAGAACACACAAAAGAAACCTTCACTCAAAATAAGGAATTCAGAAATTCCAAGAAAAGAAACACAAATTCGTTGAAGAAAAAGCCCCCAAAAGGTTTGTCAACATCCACCTTTTCCTTTAAAAGAAATGACAACACAACAAGACACTGTCTAACATGACCCTTGAAAGTGACAGAGACATTACCAGGAGTGGAAACATGAATAGACATCCATGTTTCATAATATTACCACAAGAAACGATTACAACCTCGAATGACTAGATTTTATGCACTAGTGGATAAAATGAAACCTTACATACACAAGACTAATGAAAGACCCAAAGTACCATTATGATGTCATCCTACACTAAAAACCTCAAAACTCTTCAACCTACCTCACTATAATTCCCCTTCACCACTACCAAAGAAAACATGTAGACCCAATGGTGTCATATATCATCGTTGAAGAATTAAGCCACTTAATGAACCACGAATCCTTTCAACTCCTTTCACATCCAATATTACAATATGAGAGTCCCTTTATAATCTAAAAAAAGAAAATAGAGTAACTCAACCCTGAAACACAAAAAGATAGTTTATACATTGATCAACTGGAGCACCTTCCAACAGTGAACCACCGGTGGCAACACTTAAATCATGCATTATCTGTTTATTGGGAAATACATTATCCAACAAGAAAACATAACCAATCTTTTCCATTGGTAAAAACACACTAAAAATATCCAAAAACATGAGGGGAACCACTACAAAGAAATTATGAAACACGCCTCAAAAGAAACCACTGACCACTACTTCAACCCAACCTACCGGTGAAACACAAAACAAAAAAATTGTTCAAACAAGAGGGGTTATTGAAATGAAAACAACCCACAACAATAATACCAAATTATCATAAAACACAATAATTAAAAACTAATTTTCAAAACATCAATATTTCCATAAAAAACATTTCTTTAAAAGTAAACAGGGAAGCCTGTTAGATCATTTACCATTAGTACTCCATGGGCCTCAAGCATTCTTGTTTCCATGCCACACCGGGTACCCTCATCATATCCATGCAGGCACTCAACCAAATATTCCATTAACTATATATCATACCATGTAAACCCATGCATGTAATCACTCATGGAAACACAAAAGGTTAAAAAAAATCATTCCACTTCTCTAAACCAAGACATTCAACCAACACTTCACGTCTTTTTCCCAAAAATGTTATCCACATATCAGAACACAATTAAAATATTACAATCCTTTTCAGAAAACCAAAAACCATTTATATAAAAACTCATGTTCAATTCATAGACAAAATTTCAAAACATATCGACCCATTTTAAAACACTTCCAATTTTATGAAAAACTATATTTCATCAACATCCATTTAAATAAGTTTCATCTATTCTTATTTAAAACAAGGTTCCAATAATTCTTTAATATTTTCAAATTATCACTTGTAACAAAATAAAAATATTTCTTCGAACCCCACACATAAATTCTAAAATATTTAATTTTTTTGAACACTTTTCCACAGTTCAAAAAATGATATTTGAAATATATTTTCAAAACCCTGTTTAACATAAATCATACTTTCAAAAAATTTATGAACACACCATTTACCGTTTAAAAATAGTTCTGAAAATTCATTTACAACCATTGAGAAGTCAACCATTTCTTCTTTACTTGAAATTCATTTCACAAAATTCTCATTTATAACAACCATGACATTTTTATATTAAATATGTGTTTCGACGATTCCAAAACAAAGAGACCCAAGATAATGTGAGAGGAAACTAGTGTTGGTGGGTTACTTAGACATATGGTTAGAGTCCATATTCCAATAACTTCACTAAAATGGAGAGTGTTCTAAGAAAATATTCCCAACTCCACATTGCTTGTCTGGACCTGCGTGTTCACTGATACCATTGACTTAACTCTCTTTTCATTCCCCCCAATCATTGAAGAAACCTG
This sequence comes from Viscum album, assembly GCA_963277665.1. Lineage (NCBI taxonomy): Eukaryota > Viridiplantae > Streptophyta > Magnoliopsida > Santalales > Viscaceae > Viscum > Viscum album. The sequence continues at coordinate 538,625,865 of OY728142.1, read as the reverse complement.
AGAAAAAAATATCCCAAATAAAACCCAACATCTACTAGTGAAGTGAATACTATCATGAGGTGCGGTGGCTAGACACACTACTCATAATTGGAATGTTATGTCCTGACAATCCTAGTTCCATTCTACTCATACTATTTCCCAAAAGAACACGATCCAAAAAGAGAGATCTTCCTTTGATACCATTTTTCCACAAACCATATTTGTTCACCATCAAAACTAACACCTGAACCGGTCCATGGAAATACCTGAATGGCGGTCCCTATCCCCACAGGCTGGAACAAGTTCTTGGTTATTCGGATTAAATTTTGGGAATAGTTTACCCAAAGTTATTAATATAAAACATTCATCAATAATAAATAAACTAAATCTGATGTTTTCAAACCAAAAAACTCTTAAACCAAATTCATAATCGATAAACTATGTTTGTAAAAAAATCCCAAGGACTAACACAAAGTAATAGTTCCAAAAATAACAGCCCAAGAACCTCTTAATGGCAGGGGCATCGCCCTCAATCCATCTCCACAACAACTCATCTATAAGGACCTCTAGTCACCCAAACCACCGGTTCTAAAAGATTCTCCCAATTTATAAAAAAAAATTACTGAGTATACTTACACCCAAAGGTGTAAGTTGGTTGTGAGACTAATACCAATATGATTCCACACAAATATAATCCACGTGATAAACATTTTGAGGCAAAAATCATTCATTTTTTGTAAACAAGAATGCTAGTAACAATTTCAAAGACATGAAAACATAAAATGAAAACAGTTTTGAGGAGCGATACTTTAAAGAACGTACATATTTAAATTAATAAAACATGCTACTGAATTTTTCCTCAAAACACAATATATGCCCACAATATGTACAATAAATATAATTAGAACTAGTCACAGGAACACCCCTTGGAACTAGCTAGTTGTGGGGCCTTAGGTACATTGTATCTCATTGTAAAATTTTCCAAAGCACATATACATCTCATGCATAACCACTAAGAGGCGAAACCCCAATGGCCTAGTGGTCCCCAATCATCCTCATAATTTTGTTATTTTTTCCATCGTAAATATTTTTATGTAAAATAGATATGATACCACTCGTGATCACTAGCATACTAGCCGTAGTCCGCCCACCTAGATACCTGGGTTTCCCTATTTGTACTCAATCAAGTTGGACTTGTTATAAAACATAATTTGAACATGAAAATCCCATTTTCAAATCATAATTACACAATACATCCCACAAACATGTCATATAAATCCCTTTTCACCATAAAATTTATTTTAACCTCATACTCACACAAAAACATCCCACAATCATGTCTCACACTTTCCATAGAATTTAATAAATAGTATCAATAGTTTACAAACCATTCAAAAAAAGGATGGCATCACCAATAATCACCATATCTTTTAAAAAACCATTTTAAGAACACACATCCACCAAAATAGTATATATAAATCCTTTTCACACATTGTGTATCATAATAAAGAATTTAAAATTATCATAAAAAACTTTGATGAAGTATGACAAGGGTTTACACATAAAACCCACTCTAAAACCCTCTTTCAAGGCCAAAATGACACCAAAACCTAAAAAACCATAATTTTAAGCCCTATAATCAATTAATAAACCACTTTCATATGTTATAAAATGACCTCAAATGATACCACAAAAGTTACACAATAAAACACACATTTTCATGAAAAATTAATCTTTAAAACAAAATCTTCAACCAATGCAACCAAAAATTGTTTATTCTCAAAAAAAGGAAGAGGAACATGTTCAATTTGTAATGAAAGACAGGTAACTCATCTAAAAGAATTTACACATGGAATCATCTAACTTAGATGCCAAGACCTCAGATTGTTCAGCGAAACATAAACCGGACCACCACCAAACCACAAGGGAATGAAAATAAACCTATGCTAAGAATATTGTACCCATAAATACCAAGGTAAAATAATAAGGATGAAACCATAAGTGATATAAACTTATAACTTCATGAAATAGAGAGAGAAACCTTGAGGATAAGGGATAAACTAGGTATAAACTCACTTACATAAATGATTTTGAAGATTCCCCTCAAAACCAGCCTTAAAAATGAGTTCCATGGGATCTTGAGGATGCATGGAGACCTCCATTGGCTAATAGGGTAGAATGGGGGAAGAAAGGGGAGCATTTTGTTTACACCTAGAAAACGAAAAATTGGAATAACATAAAAAAAATTAATGTTTTGGACACTCTGCATGGTTTGGCTGCACAGTTTAGTTTACCGAGTGGCCTGTTATATCCACCCAAAAATGTTCTATTTTTCTCCAAATTCAAGAGGGAACCAAGGTAAAATTCAAGGGAGAAATAGGGGGGATTAAAGGGGAACCTATTATGGGAATATAATCCATGGAATGGAGAAAAATATGTCCCAAAATATCAAACCGGTCACACCCATCTCTCGAGAAAATAAAGTAGAACCGAAACAAAGTAAAAACTCAAAACCTAGGTCTGATAGGTATATATATCACAATTTTCTCCATAAAGATAATTCCTTCAAATCCTTAATGAAAATTTTACCGATAAAAATTTGATTGTGTGTTGAGTTCTTTTTTTATGAATTTTCAACTTTCATGAGGCATATGTTATTACCATGTTATTTTGCATAAGAACGCATCCCAATACCTTCATGGATTCATCCCTATATATTAAAAACCCTTCTCCACTATATTATATTGTTTTCATAGGTTCACTGACTAAGATTCACTTTAGTTACCTAAAATATTCCCCACATTCATTTTTCCAGAGGAACTTGGCACCCTTCCAAGTTAACTTGGTTAGATGATTAGATAGTTATGATAAATTTTCCAAAAACTGTTGATAATGTCCAGCTAAACCAAGATAGCTACATATCTTAATCATCATGGATGGTCTAGAATTGAATTTAGTAACCTTATTCATTTATTGATCTACTTCTATACCATCTCTTTTGATTATGGGACCATACAATTAATCCTTTTACAGCCAAAATTTATGCATTTGAAATTTTTTATATATATTCCCCTTCCATAGGGTCTTTTGTACAATTCTAAATTGATCTCCATAGTCTTCCATTATATATGAATACATAAAAAAGCATCCATAAATACTACCAAAAATTGATCTAGGTAATCCCTAAATACTCTATTCATTAAATCCGTGAAAATAGAAGGGGGATTAGTAATTCCAAAAGTTATAACTATATATTCAGTGTCCATACCTTGTATGGAATGTTGTATTGGGTATATCCTCTTTCTTGACCTTAAATTGATGTTATCTAGAACAATGTTCAATATTGGATAATTATTGAGCTCGATGTAGTTGATCAAACAAGTTATCAATATGGGAAAGATAATACTTTTTCTTCATTGTGATATTTTCCAGCTTCTGATAATCAATGCAGAGTCACACTGATCCATATTTCTTTTTCACAAAAAAGAAAGCATCAACCCCAAGGTGACACACTTGGCTGAATGAATCTCTTATCTATGTATTTTTTAGTTTTCTTCTTCAACTCTTTCAACTCAATCAAATCAATTCTATAATGAGTGTTTAAAATTGATGTGGAACTGGGTATGAGTTCTATTTAAAAATCAACTTCCCATTTTGGTGGAAGGCTAGGAAACTATTCCAGAAGGACATCCAAAAATTCCTGAACAATTGGAATATAATTTGTGTTGATTTTCATCCCAACTATTTGAGAAAAACAGCACTTGTGAATGGGAATTAGGACCCATACACTAGATTTAATCTCCATTGGAATTTCATATTTATCATCACATTGGTGGAAGATCATAGGAGGGTTTGAATTATCAAATGTAAAATCCCTTCCATAGAAATTTAGGTAGGATTTATGAATAGAAATCCAATCCATTTAAAATATGTCATCACATTTAACCAAAGTAAGAATGAAAATATTTTCAATAAGAACATTACCAAAAACTTCAACTAGAAAGGAATCATAAATTTGGGATGCAATCATCGTACCATTATAGGTTTTCACTGCTAATTCCTCATTTAATTTTTTTTTGTCGAATCTTAAATCCCTTAGAAAATTCATTATATATGAAATAGTGGTTTTATCTAGAATCAAATATGATATTAGTAGTTCTAGAGTAGATGTTATGTGTACCTTTCATCATATCATTATCACACCCCTCATCAGGAATAGTGATTGTATGAGATTTCCACTTGTCCATCGGCCTAAAGGATTTTTGAAATCAATCCTCATATATAGCCCTTGGTTTGGGAAGTGGTTTAAATAATTCTTTTACTCCTTACACTTGTAGCACATAATCGTGGAATTTTCATTTTGTGTCTATTTTCCCCATTTTCAATGATAGACAACTTGTTCTCATCACTTATGTAATAAAATGATCGATGGTATTCCCTTCCAAATTTAAAACATTTATTAGACTATTTATAGAAATATCCACCATGCTTCTGCACACACATATAGAATAAAGGGATGATCATATTTTTTTCATCATGGTTTTTATATTTTCCTTTAAAATCCATCTTATTATTCTTGTCAAAAACATGAGATTGAAACGCGACTCTTACCTCCATTTAAACATTGATTTCACAACGACCAATCTATTTGTAGACACTAAAGTATCATATTTCTAATTCCCTTATGAGACTTGTCTTTATTCCATTAAGGAACCTATCAACTTTACTTTTGGTTCGGATGATAATTCATGAATCATACCTCAGAAGCCTTCTGAAATTATCCTTGTAGGTAACAACAAAATCATCATCCCTTTTCTTCAACTTAAGGAACTAGTTTTCCATCTTGGTATGATGATTCTAAGGAAAGTAATTATTAAAAAATAAGTTCTTGAAATCATCCCAATCCATGGATTCAATCTCATATTTCTATATCGTATTCTTGATTAGAGTCCACCATTGGTCTGCTTCTCTTTATAACCGATATATATCCAGAATGACTATCTCTTGATACAAACACTAGAGAGTAGAGAAAATAATTTTAGTAGTACTGATCCATTATTCCACAATAGGTGGATCAGAAGACCCTCTAAAAGATATTGGGTGTTGCCTCATGAATGACTCAATAGACTATTGTTAACTCTTTTTTCCATTAGTAATTGAACCGTGTCTTATATCCTGAGAGTGGTGTGCGAGAATAAAAAAGTATTTTTGTATTCTAGCCCCCATAGATTTCTATTTTATAGGAGGAAGATGATATAATTTTCTATCTCAATCACCATTAATGTGGTTACTTCAGGTTCCAGCCATTGGCTAATATAAAAATAATATTTTACGAAATAGTTATCCTAATTAGGAACCACATTACCAGGAAAAGTCACTTATAAGATGTATATGTTATGAAACACTATTTAATATATTACACCTTATGTTTATCCTATTTTATTCATAGCCAACTTATTTTTAAATCCTTTACGATGGTTAGTGATGAGTTTGTGAATTCTCAAAGAATATCCCACAAGAGTGTCAAACTAGGTGTGCAGCAAGGCCCATTGTGTAACACTCCAAGGGTTTTTAAAAAATAAATGGAAATGCATGAAACTTTGTTTTATGTTTATATTTATAACTAGCCTTTAAAAATAAATTTTCCACTTTTATGTTTTGAATTTCGAAAAATGGTCATCTATAATTGTGTTCAGTAAGTTATTTAGAGCCTATTAGAACCAACATATTTTTTGGTGAATAGTACCATAACCTTATGAATAGTAATACGAATATTAATATGATCCTAATGAATAGTAAATTGTGTTATTATTTTATTTTATTAAGTCTTTAAGATAATGACATATTGGTTAATTTTTCTATGTGATATAAAAGCTGTTATAGTTTTTAAATTATTCATTTTTGAATTAAGTATGATTTTATTTAAAAATTAAATTAATAATATTTAGAAAAAAAATTTCAAAAAATGGAATTAATTTTTTAATTATACATGTTTAGAAATGGTAAGGATGAATTTTTTGGATTTTTTCTGGAATTCTTGATTTTTTTTATGAATAGTGAAATACGGTAAAATACTGTATATTCAAATTTTCAATAAAATACACTATTTATGACATCATAAGTGATGTAAGCCCACATGTTTCGAACTCACATTAAATTATTACTATTTGGGGTCACATGAATTATGATTATTTATATTCATGAGCAAAAATATTATAATAACGATTAAAAAAATAAAAAATGCCCCCTCTCTTCCACTATAAATACCACCATCATTATCCTCTTCCTTCCACACCTCTCAAGCCTTAATACTTACCTATTCTCTACCAAACACTCCTCACAATTATCTTCCCCACATACTAGAGCTACTGGTCTCACCAAAAGGCCAAAACCAAAGGCCTTAAGTGGTATCTCAAGGAGAAGATATCAAGAGGTAAATATCCTCTTTTATTTTCTTTCTTTTCTTTAATTTTATGTTATTATTTTTCAATACCTTTGGATTATGTTGGGATATTTTATTACATATACCCCTTACTGTAAATATTATTTACTAATGATGATATACCCCTTTTCTCTCATCCAATTATTTTATGAAATTTTAAGTGACGTTGTTAGGCTGTCGAATTTTCATGAGAGCTTTCTCAATATTTCTTTTATTTTGAGTTTCTTTCTTCTTCTTTCCTTACCTCCACTTATCCAAGAGGAATGAAAGATCTATAATATTTTTTATTCTGGATTTTTCTCATGCTCGTGGAAAATTACTTACCAATATTTTTCTCCTCCCCCACTTATTCAAGGAATTAAAAACATTTTCTGTGATGTGTCAAATTACCGACATTGTGGATGATGTGATCCAATCTGCATTAATTCCTTGAAGTCATGTCATGAAACCATTTTTATGGTTGAACCAGGTTATAATATACATATTTTTTCTCATACATGGTTCTGTGATTCTTTTTTATACATGGTTATAAATTATAAAACCAAATGAGGTTCTTATTACCAATGAACCACTGAAATGATCTAAACGAACATCATTAATGTTTTAACTTATGAATCATCCTCATGTAAGAATTACAATTGATAAATGGTATAACTTATGGAACTATAAATATTTCAATACAATTACTTTCCAATTATGTAGTTTCACTTCCAATCAACAAGAACATCCATCGCGAACCAATTATTGAAATCATGTAAAGAACGATCCCAAAATAATGCAAGGAACAAAATACTAACAATTAAAGTGTGAAATGATTTAATGAAATTATAATATAAGGTATTATAAATAAGTAAATGTTTCTTTGAGATATTAATAACAGTATTGTAACCATTATATAGTAGTTTTGAACAAGTATTAAGTAATACAAGCCCGATGTAAGAAAATTCTTAACCCAATTTCCATTCTTTGGGTTAACATCCTACTTCATTATTTATATGTAATTTGAATTTTTTGTGTGATTTTTTTTGTTTATATTATGTTTAATTATGTTTATTTATAGTTTATATACATATTCCATCCTCTCTATTAAGTATCTCTTCAATTATATGATTTATGTAATGGGTTTTTCTTTTAAAATCCTATATTAAAATTTTTGTTTGACAAGATTCAAAAGCAATGTTTTTATGAAAATATTCATGTTGTATGATTATTTTATTATTCTTGGGAATTATTTATGATGAATGGTGGGACCTATATCTCCTTCAAATGCATTGGGTATGTGTATGTTAGAGGTCGTATGTATGGTTACTCCATGTGTAACTATGATGGTTACACAAATTGTAAGGTATCCATGAGGGTTACAAATTTTAAGTTAGGTGAGAGTGTTACAAGATTTTGTAAGTAATTCCCCAAGATACCTTTATGGTTATAATTATGTTCTTATGTATTGTGGGAATCTTGTGGAAATATCATGATTCAAAAAGTAATTATATATATACAAGTGATAAGTATGTCTTTTGAAAAAAGATTTCATATGTTACAAGTATTCATGGACTAATGTGTTATTTCCTTTTTTTTATATCCCTTACTGAGATTTTATGCTTATCACAAGTTTTTAAATTATTTTCACAGGTTATAAGGATGTGTATGACAAATAATGAAGCCATGTTAAATGTTTTAATATTAGTCAAAGAAATCATGTTTTATGTGAAAAGTTTTATATTTTTCAAGAAAGGAATACTGTTTTTATGGTATCCTCTCTGTAATAACGTGTAATTTAATGAATTTTTTTTTTCCCCGATTATCTAAATATATAAACTTGAAAATATCATCAATGTGAAAGTAAGTTAATTCTTAACTAAATTCAATATTATGTAACATAATATGGTTGTGTCCTTATAGTTGGTATCAGAGGATGGTTTAGATAACTTTTGGGGATATGATGAATTTAAAAGAATATAATAAATGATTTGTACTGTATGATTAATTTGAAATGTTATAGTATTTAAAGATTGACATGTTGCTTCATCTAAGATATCTTTGTTCATAATGGTTTTCTATAGAAGAAACAAGGAAGTTGAAGAAAATAGGAACTGACAGAATGATATCCTTCCAAATCTACAGCCCAGAATGGTAGGGATTGGAACCGAGCAGTTTGTGACCGAAATGGCTTGGATAACACATGAAATAAAAGGTGGTGGTATTCATGCAAGAGAAAAATCATAGATACCACAATAGAACATGACTATAGTGGAAAATTTTATGAGACAACACCCTTCTTCTTTCAATGGATCTTTTGACCCTGTAGTAGCTCAAGAGTGGATTAAATCCCTTGAAAAAATATTTGATGTTATTGGATGTTCAGATAATCAAAAGGTAAATATTTACATTTATCATTTTGAAGGTGAATATGTTCATGGGTGGTTAATGGTAAGTAATATCATGGATAGAGAAAATTTTAATGCCTTATAGTGGGATGAATTTAAAAGCATTTTCTTTGAAAAATATTTTCCTAAGGTGGTGCGATTTAGGATGGAGAATCAATTACTTGAAATGAAATAGATGAAGGAATATTTAGTGGCCATGTATGAAGAGAACTTCACCCGAATGGTGATGTATTCTCCAAATATTATTCTGGATCTTGATAGCAAAATCAATCGCTTTTACTTGGGACTAAAGCCAATGTATCGAAGGGAGTTGGCCTACTGTGAATTCAAAAGTTATGAGAAACTTGTCTGATGTGCTGAGAGGGTAGAGATGGATTTTTTTTATTATCACATGCATTTGGAAACAATTAAAAGAAGAAGTTCAGATGGAAAGCAATGGGTAAGAATAAACAAAATAAATCTGATGGTAAGAAAATCCAATTTCCAGTTTGTGAATAGTGTGCCAAGAATCACCCTGGGGAATATCATAGAAAAAAATGGAAAGTATTTTAAATGTGGTGATTTTTGGAAATATGGAACATGGTTTTAATGAAAATTATCCTAAGACTAATCCTGATAAGAAAACTATTAGGTTTTTTAAATGTGGTGAGATGGGTCATTATGAAAATGCCTACCCAAAGAGAGATCCAAATGATGCAAAGAAGACAGACTATCAGTAGAAGTGTGTTGTGAGATCCTTTGCGACTACATTAGTAGATGTCGGTCCATCCAACAAAGTGGTATCTGGTACTCTATTCGTTCACTCATATTTTTCTAATGTTTTTTTCGATACGGGGTATATACATCCCTTCATTTCTGAGGAATTTTCTAGTAAATTGGAAATATCACCTCAACAAATGAGACCAGAAATCATTGTTAAAACCCCAAGCAGAAATATTATAGAAAATAATAATTATAAGAGTAATTATATTTTGGTATGTGGAATGACATTACTGGAAAACCTTGTTGTTTTACCCTTAGTCAAGTTTGATGTTATTCTAGGAATAGATTGGCTTTCTGTTTATCATACAAAGACTAACTATAGAGCTAAAGATGTTTTTTTAAATAATTTCAGTTTTTATAAAAGAAAGAACCTATAAAATTGATAACATATTAGGATGTTGAGAAATTATTCAAATATGGAAATGAAAGTTATCTTTCTCATATTTTTCAAAACAAGGGAACTATTCAGATTAATGATGTACCAATGGTAAATGAATACCTTGATGTTTTTCTTAATGAGTTACATGGTTTCATACATGATTGAGAAGTCGAGTTCACAATTGACATAGTTCCTAATGCTAATACATTTTAAAAAAAACCCTATCGTATGGCTCAAATAGAACTACATGAATTGAAAATCAGTTTCTAGATTTTATTAATAAAGGCTTCCTTCATCCTAGAACTTCACTATGGGGTTCTCTAGTTTTGTTTGTTAAAAAGAAAGATGGTTCCATGATACTTTGTATTGATTATATATCTTTGAATAAAATCATAGTTAAAAAAAGTATCCTTTACCTCATATCGATGACTTGTTTGATCAGCTCCAGGGTGCTCAGTACTTTTCCAAGATTAACTTGAGATCTGGATACCATCAGTAGAAGGTGAGGAGGGTAATATCCTGAAAATAGCCTTTCAAATAAAATATGGGCATTATGAATTAGTTCTTATACCATTTGGGTAAACTAATTTAATTGTTCTATTCATGAATCTTATGAATATAATATTTCATGAGTTCTTGGATAAGTTTGTGGTTTTATTTATTGATGACATTATGGTATTTTCTAAAAATAATTAGGATCATGTAAAACAACTAAGGGTTTTTATACAAACCTTAAAAGAAAATAAACAGAACAGAAAATTCACCAAGTGTGATTTTTAGTTACAACATATTTCTTTTCTTTAGAACATTGTAAATAAGGATGGAATAATAGTTGGTCCATCCAAAACCATAGTGGTTGATGAATAGCCAAGACCCCAAAAATTTTACAAAGATTCGTAGTTTTCTTGGATTAGAAGGTTATTATCGATGTTTTTTTAATAAAATTGCACAGTTATTTATCCCAATAACAAATTTAACACAGAAAGGGGTTAAATTTATTTGGATAGAAGAATGTGATGTTTGTTTTCAGGAATGAAAGAAGAGATTTTTGAATGCTTTAGTTATGGACTTATCTTCCTAAATTAGTTATTTTTTCATCTACATTGATTCTTATTTGAATGGACTTGGTTGTGTTTTTATTTAGAATGATCAGGTAATTTATTATGATTCAAGAAAATTTAAACTTCATGAGTTAAATTATCCCATATATGATTTAAATTAGCATCTATGGTTTTTTCTTTGAAATTTTGGAGGCATCATTTATACAGAGCCAAATGTCAAATATATACTGACTATAAAAGTCTAAAGTATATATTCACTCAGATGGAATTACACTTGAGGATGAGAATATGTCTTGGAATAATAAATGATTATGAATGCACAATCAATTACCATTCTAAAAAGAAAACAATGTTGTGGATGCCTTGAGTTGAAAATATCATGCATCATTAACCATGATACATTTGGAACATGATCCCTTGATTAATTATTTGATGAATTTTGTATTAGAAGTTGTTGGTGTAAGGAATCCATCTATTTTGTTTCAGTTTTTAGTGTTGTCATCCTTATCAGATAGAATTAAGTGAGTAAAGAATGAATACCATGAGCTATAGAAAATAGTATAATTGGTTAAATTGGGTAAGCTTCTAGAATTTAACCTTGATAAAGATTGTGTTTTATGATTTGGAAAAAGGTTGTGTGTGCCTTGTGATACTCAGTTGAAGAAATACTTGATGTGCGATGCTCATAGTTCTCCATTTTCAGTTCATCCTGAAAGTACTAAGATGTACAAAGACCTTCAAGAGTATTATTGGTGGGATGGAATGAAAAGAGATATTGATAATTTTACCATGAAATGTTTGACATTTCAATTGATTAAAGAATAGTGGTAGTTACCAAAGGGGATGCTTCAGCATTTTCTAGTGATAGATTGGAAGTGGGACAATTTATCCATAGACTTTGTGGTGGGACTACTAAAGACTTATCGAGGTATCAATGCAATATGGGTTATTGTTGATCAGTAGACAAAATATTTACATTTTCTTTCTATTCGAGATACAATGTTTTTGGATCATCTTTCTCGATTGTACCGCAAGAATATTGTCAGGTTATATGGAGTTCCTCTTTGAATTGTATCTCATTGGGATCCCAGGTTCAGTAATATCTTTTAGAAGGGACTTCATAGGTTTTTTAGAATTGAATTAAATTTCAATACAACTTTTCATCCATAATCATATGGTCAGTCAAAGAGAATAATTCATACATTGAAGGATATGTTTTGAGCTTGTTCAATGGACTAAAAAGTAAGTTGGTATAAACATCTTTCTTTAGTATATTTTTCTTATAATAATAGTTTTAATTCCAGTTTACAGATGGAACCTTTTGAGGATTTTAATAGAAAGTGGTTTCAGACTGCAGCGTTTTGGGACGAAGTCGGTGAAAGAAAGTTGATGGGGCCAAAATTAGGAGATGAAGTGGTTGAGAAAGTGAAGATGATCTAGTAGCACATGAGGAAAACTCATAGAAGGTAGAAAAGTTATGTAGATAACATAAGGAAATACTTCTCATTTTATATAGGTGACCATTTTTTATTTAGAATATCTCCTTGGAAAATTGTTATGTGTTTCGGTAAGAGAGGGAAGCTAAGTCTGTGGTTCATCAGTCCTTTTGAAATCTTGGAGAAAGATGGAACAGTTGCATACATAGTAGATTTTACTCCGAGTTTGTATCAGGTACACAATTCTTTCCATGTTTCGATGTTGAGGAAGTATGTGCTAGATTCATCACATGTTTTGAGCCCAAAATCAGTTCAGCTAGAAGAGAACATTTCTTATGAAGAGAAACCAGTTTAGATCCTTGATTGGAGGGAACCGGTATTACAGAATAAGGTAATCCACTAGGTAAAGATTTTGTATAGAAACCACATGGTTGAAGAAACAACATGGGAGTCTGAAAATGCTATGAGAGAAAGGTACCCTCACTTGTTTAATAAGTAAATAAAACTGCAAGGACGAAATTTTTAGAAGGTGGGGATAATGTAAAACCCCATGGTTTCTTGAAAAATAAATTGAAATGCATGAAATGTTGTTTTAATTTGATATTTATAACTTTACATTAATAATAATTTTTCCACTTTATGTTTTGAATTTCAAAAAATAGTCATCTACAATTGTGTTCAGTAAGTTATTTAGAGCCTATTAGAACCAACTCGTTTTTTGGGTGAATAGTAAAATACCATTATGAATAGTAATAGGAATATTAATATGACTCTAATAAATAGTAAATTGTGTTATTATTTTATTTTCTTAAGGCTTTATGATAATGACATCTTAGTTAATTTTTCAATGTAATATAAAAGCAGTTATAGTTTTTAAATTATAAATTTTTGAATTAAGTATGATTTTATTTAAAAATCAAATAAATAATATTTAAAAAATTATTTTCCAAAAATGGACTTCATATTTTAATTCTACATGTCGATAAATGGTATGGGTAAATTTTTTGGATTTTTATAAACTTCGTGAATTTTTTATGAATAGTGAAATACAGAAAAATATCCTATATTAAAATTATCGGTAAAATACACTATTTATGACATCATAAGTGGTGTAAGAACACGTGGTTATAACTCACATGCAATTATTACTATTTGGGGTCACATTGATTATTATTATTCATAGTCATGAAGAAAATATTATATTAATGATTAAAATAATTAAAAATACCCCCTCTCCTCCACTATAAATACCACCCTCATTCCCCTCTTACTCCCACAACTCTCAAGCCTGGATCCTTACCTAAGTTCTTCCCATAACTCCTCCCAAGTCTCTTCCTTACATCCTAGAGCTTCCGGTCTCACCAAAAGGCCAAAACCAAAGGCCATAAGAGGGATCTCAAGGAGAAGAGATTAAGAGGTAAACATCCTCTTTTATTTTCTTTCTTTTCTTTCATTTTATGTTATTATTTTTTATTACCTTTGGCTTATGTAGTGATATTTCATTCCATATCCACTTTACTTCCCATATTATGTAATAATGATGAGATACCCCTTTTCTCTCATCAAATTATTTTATGAAATTTTATGTGACGCCTTCAGGCTGCCGAATTTTCGTGGGAGATTTCTCAATTTTTCTTTTATTTTAAGTTTCACTCTACTTCTTTCCTCACCTCCTCTTATCCAAGAGGAATGAAAGCACTAGAATCATTTATATTCTGGATTTTATCATGTTCATGTAATATTCCTCATCAATATTTTTATCCTCCCCCAATTATTCAAAGAATTAAAAACATAGTTTGTGATGTGTCAAATTACCGACATCGTGGACAATGTGATTTAAATCTTCTTTAATTCCTTCAAGGCTGGTCATGAAAATATTTTTATGGTTGAAACAGGTTATAAAATATGTATTATTTCTCATCCATGTTTCTATAATTCTTTTTTATACAATGTTTTAAATTATAAAACAAAATGAGGTAGTTATTATCAAAGAACAACTAAAATTATCAAAACGAACATCATTAATGTTTTAACCTATGAATCATCCTCATAAAAGAATTAAAATTGATAAATGGTATAATTTATGGTAATGGAAATTTATAAATACCATATCTTTAAAATTTTGGTGTTTCACTTCCATTCGACAAGAACAACCATCATGAACCAATCATGGAAATCATGTAAAGAACGGTCACAAAACAATGCAAGGTACAAAATACTAACAATTAAAGGGAAACTGATTTAATAAAATGATCATATAAGGTATTATAAATATGGATATGTTTTGGAAACATATTAATTACACTCCTTTAACCATTATACAAGAGGTTTAAACAATTTTTAAGTAAGGCAAGCCCGAGGTAAGGGAATTCCTAGCCCGATTTCATTCTTTGGGTTAACATCCTACTTCATTATTTATACGGTATTATAATTTTTTGTGTGATTGGATTTGTTTATATTATGTTTAATTATGTTTATTTACAGTTTATATACATATTATATTCACTCTATTAAGTCTTTATTCAATTATATGATTTATGTAAGGGGTTCTACTTTTAAAATCCTCTAGTAAAAATTCTGTTTTACAAGATTCAAAATCAATGTTTTATGAAATTATTCAAGTTATATGATTATGTTCAGGTTATTGGGAATATTTTATGATGAAAGGTGGGAACTATATATCCCTCCAATGCATTGTTTATGTGTAATTTGGGGGTCAGCTGTATGGTTTTTTCATGTGTAACTGCGATGGTTACAAAAAATGTAAAGTTGATGTAAGGATTACAAATTATAAGGTAACCAAGAGGGTTACAAGATTATGTATGTAATTCCTCATGATACCTTTATGGTTGTAATTATGTTATTATGTATTGTGGTAATCTTGTGATAATCGCATGTTTCATAATTTAAATATTTAAATACATGTGATAAGTATGTATTTTGAAAATGATTTCATACACTACAATTATTCATAGACTAATGTGTTCTCTCCTTATTTTTATATCCCTTACTGAGCTTTTGTGCTCATTCCAAAAATTTAAATGTTTTTCACAGTTTATAATAACGTGCAATAAAAATAAGTAAGACATGTTAAATGTTATAATATTAGTCAAATAAATCATATTTCATGTGAAAAAATTATATTTTGCAAAAATGGAATATTGTTTTATGGTATCCAATCTGTAATAATGTATAATTTTTGGAAAGATTTATGCCCCAATTCTCTAATTATCTAAACATTAAATGATCCTCAATGTGAAGGTAAGTGAATTATTGCCTAAATTCAATATTATGTAATGTAACAAGGTTGGGTCCTTACAAATTTTCATATACCATATTACCCTGAGTTAGGCCTGGAACATCTTGTATGATTTGTTACACCTAGGTACATCTATAGAAAATCCACATCCACTTTTAGTATCCACACTTGTATGTATTTCAATGAAACAACTAACTCTATCCTTTATCAAAATTCTAGGACATTTTCTTATTCTTTTCCTTATCTTTTGACTTATCCTTAGACATTCCCTTATGGTTCTCACTATGGTTTTCTCATCATTGCTTCCAAAGGATAACTAAAACTTTTATCTGATACCAACAAAAAGTAACCAATATTTACATAAATTATCATTTCGTAAGATTTTTAGAATACTCAAAACATTATACAAATTTATGCCCAAAGACCGTACTTGTCTAGTGCCTTTAGAAACATGAAAACTTAAACATTAAAACATAAGTGAGCTACATTATCTTACACTAGGATATTATTCACTAGAAACCTTCATAGAAAAAAAAATAATACATGTATTTATAACTTGGGGAAGGAAACATAAAAATTGGTGAGCTCAAATGCTCATTAAGGTTAAAAAATGGAGATATATACGCATAATCATGAGCATATGAGTATGAGAACATGATCATGAAAATTTAGCATCATACCTTGCATATAAAAGATCATATACATGAATAATGGAATAAATATTGGTAGTTCATACAACATTAATCATTATAAAATAAATAGAATAATCCATGTAATCATAGCCTATTAATTAAACATGTAATTTTTGAAAACACATAAGTATATAATATGATTTTCATAGTATCTAAGGTCACCTGTCTCCCTAACATTACTTTTCTGAAACCATAAAGGGTTAATTTGATTTGAGGGGATGATATAGGTATCCAATACTTTAGGCCTCCCTAGGGAAGGTAGGGCTTGGCCCTATGTTTCTTCTCTTTCCTCTTGTTTACCTTGTTTTTTCTCTTGAATAATATAATAATGATTATTATAATATCCAAGTCATCACTGTCATGACCATATTAGTAGTATGGGTTCACTCCTCATATCATTTTGGAAGTCATGTTTCACTCCCATGGCCATATTAGTAGCATAATTTCCCTCATCATACCATCTTGGTAGTCATTTTTCACTCCCATTTTCATCTTCATATTCAAGGTTCAATCATAAGAACTTCTTATTATATCTAATGAGATATAAATCATTACCCAACACAATAGATGGAGATATAGGTCCCCCATATAATAATGAAATAATATATACATGTTCCACATGATCATAAAAAATTATATAAGAACCCATGAAATGAAATGGGTATCAAACATGTGTAATAATATCATAAGCAATAGAAAAAGATACAGGTTTCATAATCATTTAAAAAAAGCATAACCCGTTAAAGGAAGCAGGTTTCAAAATCATATAACTTGTGAAAGAGAAAAGGTTTTCTTAAAAATCTTGTCATAAATACATAATCCCTTTATCGAAATATAATTAATGGAAATACTAAATAATTTACCTTAAAGATGAATTAGTAACACAAATGGATGTTATATTAGTAGGGAAATAATTTTGAAATATATTTTAAAAACATTCTTGGGGAAAATATTCTTTCTACATTGAAAACATATTTTTAAAACATAAAACCTTTTGGAAACATTTTTATTTGAAAATATATTTTATAACTCAGAAATGAATCTTTGAAAAAAAACATTTGAAAAACATTTTTCCAAACATGGTTATTTAAATAGAACAGGTTTCCATCCGAAGAGGGAAACGCAGTCATATTTTTATTAAACAAAATTCTTTCTTATCTTAAGTAACAATGAGTGGAAAATGGTACTAATAAATGGATGTATCTTGAATAAATATATTATAATGAAAATCATGATTTTTCTTGAGATATGTATAATAATATTTTGTCAAAGAATCATATTTATTAACAATATAAAAAAGTGATGAGATTGTTTCAAAAAAACTCCTACCACTTGTTTACATGGGATAAAACTCTACATGTAAGAAAAGAAAATTAAATGGTGCTTAAAATATAATTTAAAAATTAAATTTATGATAAAACATGAAAAATTGATGTATATACACCTTAAAAAAATTTAGGTGCATAACAAAACATGAGTCTGAAGGACAGAAAATTGGGACAATACCATTTTCAGATTTGGTAACTTTTGAATCATAAACCCAATGAAAGAAATATCATTAAATGTATTTGTAAATAACCATAAATTTTAAGTTTAAAATTCATTGATACATCAATGTTAAGTATACACACCACACAAAGGGAATGCGTGGTTAATAAATCAGGTATCTCAAGGAAATAAAAAGTGAGATTAAATTCTCCTTACCTTGTGTCTTGACTCTCATAATACTCATTCAACCCACCTATATAATAAATATAAATTTATTAAAATATCTTATATAACTATATTTTTATACCTAATACATATTATGGTTTGGTTATGACTTTATATTACCCTCTTGTTAACAATAATTTTTTAAGGATTCACTTCGAGTAACATTCACTTTATTCTTCACGTGTGTCTTAATTTAATATATATTTGGTCCTTGTATTTTATATCATGATTTACAGAATTAAAAAATTAAATAAATATATTTTATATACATTATATTTTAATTATAATAATAAAATTAATATATATGTATGAAATGGAATGCATTATTCATGGAGATGGTAGGTCGTACGTAGGCATAAACACTATTTCTGTTTATTATCTTGTTTAAATAAAGAAAGTAAAATAAATATATGTATATAAATATTTATATTTATATAATAACTATAGTACCTTTAATATATCACATATATCATATCTATTCACAAAAACAGTCTTTAATACAATCCATGTAGTGTATGAACAAATCATATCGCTCTGAATGGGTGGTAGTCCTCACTTACAGAAACGAAAATATCTTATTAACAAAAATGGAAGGTAAAAATATATGTGTTGTAAAAAGGGATAAAGAAAAATAAATACTTAATAAAAATAATATATTAATTATGAAAATATATTTTTCATCATAATTTCCACCATGACAGGTGGAAAAGGAAAAATGAATAGCCATCTTTTACTAAGGTGGTAGTTCACCGTACACATAATCAATATGATCTTCATCCATTGGATGGATTTTTGTGTGAGTTTAGGTAAAATAATTAGAATAAAAACATACAAGTATATTGATCAAAATGGTGTTTTCATACAACAATGGAACAAATATAATGTATGGTTGGAGAAAGAAAATAAAAGAAAGGGGCTTGGGAGAAGATGTTACCTCTTAATTAGGTAACTCCATTTAGTTTGTGTCAAAATGATTACTTGGATATATTTCTATCAAAATGGAGGAATCAAAGATAAATTAAGTGATTTTGGGAAGTGTATTGGTATGTTCTTAACTGATAATGGGATTATTTAGTGGTGTGAAGAATATAGAGAAGTGGTGGAATTTTATAAGGAATGAGGATTGGTACTCTTGTAAATATTTCAAGAGAGAATTTAACCCTTGTTATTCCTATTGTAAGTGCATAAAATAATGATTAAAATTAATTATAAGTTTGTATAGGGTCTAAATATGTCCATAAATTTTATTTTGGAAATGTTTATAGGTCATTTTAGGCATTCAGGTTATGGTTTTTTCCCTAATTGATTTTAATTTTACTATAATCGATGTAATTAATTTTAATCACATTCTCTAATATTTTTTGTCAAGAAATTTTTTTCACTTATTATAAACTATAAATTATTATTATTCCAAATATATAATCCTATTTTCCAAATTATAATCAAATAATTGGCTGAAATTAATTTAAATTTAATCCTACAATTGGGTTGATAATGTGGGTTATTAAAGTGGAAATGATAAAAAGTTTGTTATGTTCGTATATCCAATCTCAAACTTAAGTTAGTTATAATTAACAAAATTTTATTAAATGATAAAAATAAAATTTAATTATACTTTTAAAGAAAAATAAAATAAAATTTATCCTTATAAATAAATAATATGAAAAAGGAGCTTTGAATTAAAATCCGTTATTTTTCACTATTTATCCCAAAATAAAGTTTCTTAAAAAAATCCATAAAATTTTCATTAAGATAATATCGACATTATAAATTAAAAAATGAATTTTATTTTACAAAAATAAACTTTAAATTTTTTATAAAATTAATTTTTTTATTTTTCACATAAGAACAAGAAAAGTAGTTTATTTGAGAAAATTATATTTTTTTAAAATCTAATAAAGACATTACCAAAAATTATATATTTGGTTATAAAAATGTTTTATTTATATATATAAATTATAAAAAATATTGGAATGTTATTTATTACTATACATACTACAATTTTTAATAGATAGGTTATAATTATCTCTTTTAAATAATTATAAAATTAAAATGATGTTTCGTAGAAACAACATTGTTGTGTGTAATGTACGCCAAGTCAATGTTCTGTGTAACGTACAAAAAGTCGATGTTCTATATAATGTACACCATATTCATGTTTCATGTGAATGAAAATTTTTACTTAGTTAATTAAAAGATATAATGAAAATTCAATTTATTCAAAAAAAGGTCTATAAAAACTCAGAGTGATACAATGTGCATTATTGGTGATATGGAATTGGTTGAATGAACTATATAGAATTTTTCACTTCTAAGTTGAGTTAGTTATATATTTGGCTAGTTTTATTAGTATTGTCTTACCATAATTAATTCATGCCCTTGGTAGTTAAAAGTATGTCCATCTGGTTAGATAAAAAATATTAAAGCAAGGTAGGATAATGAAAGAAGTTTCTATCCTTCTTTAAGAGGTATCATATGACAAAGAAATTATATTGCGTACTGTGTGTTCATAGGTTGGTTATCATTTATATAACTATTAATTATCTAGTTTTGGGTCCTTTATGGGTTTATATAATCTATAATTGTTCCTCAAATAATATTCACTACTATCATGATAATGGACTAGAGGGTCACAAACCATTACGTATTCACCATGGCTTATGAGTGTTTTCCACATTTTATCGATCACTGATAAATAATTAAATTAAATATTATTGAAGTAATGAATAATTGGGATGATATTATTTATTAAAATTATTTACCAGTGTTTAATAAAATACAAGTATTACTATTACTTGACCAAATATTTTTTTAATATTAAAGGTTTATTTTATATTATCATGAATTACAAGTTAGGTTAATAACTTTGTTTTATAACTTATTATATTTAATATATATTACAATTATGTGATAAAATATAAATAATATTTATGATTCATTTAGTTTATCATGTTTAGTTATTTATTAATCATGTTTTGACATTAAATATATGGGAGTTTGTGGGTATTAACTTGAAATTTAGACATTGAATATATATTTCTTACAAAATCTATTTCAATGAGACTATTCATCAGTCAGAATTGAGAGATTCTCTCGCCTCCTATATCATAGAGGGATAATTGCTCAATCTGAGCGAACAATTTGAGAACAACTTTGTGGATCAAATATAATATATTATGTGCTCATTGTGGAATCAATGATATCATAATAGGTTCATGATAATAATCAAAATATGATGAATAAGATGTGAAATAATATGATATATTGTGGGGTTCATCATCGTAATCTTTAAGTAATGTTATTTTGTGACGTACAACATACGTACACACTTCAATTCATAGAGAGGTACACATTGTTTTTAAATTTTGTACTCCCACTAAACAACGTGAGATCGTCAATCTACACCTAGGCCAGAATCATTTGAGATGATCAATTTTTATTTCTTTGGGGATGAAAATTTTAAAAATACCCATCCCATCAACTTCCAATGCACTCCTTGATACCAACATTACATTCCCACCAATATCAATCGAAGAGGAATCATGGACTTGTGATGTGATCATCATACCATTAAGGGGTTTCACTAATAACTCTACATATTTTAATTTAGGGAGAATCTTCATACCCTTATATAATTCTTTATATATGAATTAATGGTTAAATGTATAGTCATATAAAAAAGTTCCAATTCTAAAATGGATGATAGGTTTACCTTTCAACACATTGTTTCCACACCCCTCATTAAAAATAGTGATAGCAAAAGATATCTCTTTTCCTATTGCATTAAGATGTTGCTGACAAAGATCATTATTGATTACCCTACTATTTGGGCATTGATCAACATAATTACTATAATAGTATCATTTTAAATAATGGTGTATGTTGTTCATTCTATATAGATTTCTCTCTATTCGAATCATTGGATAATTTTTTATCATCACTTTAATAATCAATTTTTTGATTACCTTTCTATTCTAAACTTAATACATTTATAAATCCCCTTTATAAAATTTCTTCTATGCTTCTCCCAACCCATTTCCATCAAGTAAATCGCATTTATTCTCTCTAGGGTTCCTATATTTTCTTTTTTATTCCATTTTTCTCTTCTTGTAAACACTATGAGATTGATATGTATCTCTAACCTCAATTTCTACCTTGATAGCACATCAAACAATATCTTCATAGCTACTAAATTATATTATTTCTAACACTCATCATAGACTTATTTTTAGTCCACTGAACAAATAAGCCACCGTACTTATAGGTTAGATGATAATACCAGTAGCATAACAAAAAAATTCTTATAAAGGTTTCCTTATAGGTATCAACAGATTCAACATCATTTTGTTTTAGCTTAGGAAACTCTTTCTCCATATTTGTAATAATAATACCAGGAAAGTATTTATTGAAAAATGTATTCTTGAACTCATCCCAATACATTGATTAAACTGCATCATTTTTCCTTTCATTCTTGATAAGGGTCTTCCATTAATATGCTTTACCTTCTAAGTAGTAGGTAACCAAAATTATTTTTTCTTATTCTGATCATTGAATAATAAAAAATATATATTTTTGGTTCTGATACATTTTTTAAAAACTAGTGGATCATAATACCCAATGAGAGGTGGTTAACGTTTCCTCTTGAAGGAATCAAAATAATATTGTTCCCTACCCTTTTTAATTGTAATTACAACAAGATTAATAGATTGAGAATTTTTATGAGCATATCAATAAGATTTTTCATTCCAACTCCAATAACATTTCAATTCCCAAGAGGAAAATCATTTTATCATATATCGTAATCATCATGGACACGGTTCTTTTTGGTTCCCTCCATTGACTATAACCCATAATCCTAGATTAAGTAAAATTAATCATTATGAGGATCCACATAACCATGAAAAATAACATATAGGATGTCTAAATCATGAAAAAATCATTTTAACCTAACTACTTAGGTTTATCCTAGGTCATTAATGGTCCTAACCTGTTTAAATATGTCATATGGTTTATAATGTGTTTTTTGAATTTCCAAATTATATCCCCCAGGGATGTTAAACTAGGTGTGTATTAAGGACCATTGTCAATCACCAATTTATTATCAATTCTAAATTAATTCACCCTTTTTAGAGTTATTACCCATAGGTACCTAAGTTATAGATCCACATCCAATTTCAGTATCCAGATATGGATGTAATTTCATGGAAACCAATTAAGCTATATATTTTAAAAAAATTATGACATTTTCCTATACATTCACTCATCCTTATACTTACCCTTAAACATGTCCTTAGGGATGTAAAGGTGATTTTGTCATTAAATTTTCCAAATTATAACTAAAAATAACTTTAATACCAATTATAACAACCCATAATTTTCATACATAGATACTACAACATTTAATATGAATACTCATTATATTACACAAACACACACCTGTGTACCATCATAGTTTAGTGCTTTTGGAAAATATGAAACATAAAAAATGGGTCCATTGGAAACCTAAATCATCTCCCACTTTGATCAGCATAACTAGAAACATTCTTATAAATAACATACATAATACATTTTTTCATAACATAGGGAAAGGAAACATTAGAAAGGGTGAACTCATATGATTAGTAATGGTAAACAAGGTAGATACATAAGAATAACATTAATATATTGGTATGATAACATGATCATAAGATTTGAAAATCATACCTTGGAAATCAAATACAATAATTTTGAGTCATCAGATATATAGTAGTTAAAAATACTTGAATCATAATGGAATCTAAAAACAGTAGCCATTACGTCATAACATTGGCCGAAGACATAGATTTGGGTTATACACAAAAACATAGAAAATTATTTCCATATTAGTAAAGGATCATTTCCAAGTCTATTATAGTTAAATGGGTTCACTCCCCAAACCATCATAGAAGTCAAGGTTCAATACCAAGTCCATTTTAATAGAAATAATTAAATTATTGAACCAGTTTCACTCTTAATTCTATTCCTGCCTATATCCTGATATATAAATCATTACTCAATACATTATAAATAAAAATATGTCCCACCCCTAACATAATAAAATTCATACATATGCATTCTAAAAGATTATAAAACATTTACAATATGATAATCCATGAAATGAAATGGGTTTCATTAAAATTTTATCATATCATAACATTTATAAAACAAATATTTTTCATAATCACTTTATCATTTCATAATATCAAAACCATTTGAAAAAAGAGGCTGGTTATATAAGAATTTTATCATGGTATAATCCATGGAAAATAAATAGGTTTCATAAACACTATTCCATCATAACAACAAAACATTTAGAGAAAGAATAATAATGGTATACATGAATCATATCCCCAACAAGGAATCAATAACATCAATGTATTTCATCTTATATGAAAAATTATTTTGATCAATCATTTAAAACATTTCATGAAGAAAATATCCATTACTAATTAAAAAAATTAAAACCTAAAATCATTTGAAAAACATGTTTATTTAAAATAACCTAGAATAAAAATAAATTAATCTTCAAATTAAAAAATGGTAATCCCGACATAATGTTTCTTTCATATCATATAGGTTAAAATAATGATTCCTTTCACATTTTTGGTAAAATATATATGTGCATTGATTAGAAAAGTACTTGAATATTCACTTAAAAAAATTGAAAAAAAACATGGGAAAATATTTCATTTCAAACAATATTAGTATAATAAAAAAAATTGAACACATTTCTATAAAAGATCATTTTTATAAAATAATGGATTTTCATCCGAAGATTGAAATAAATTAATGTTTTATTAAAAGTTGTTCTAAAATATTTTATGTACCCAAGAAAGGTAAAATGGTAAAATTACATGAAAATATAATTAATAATTATATAATAAAATTCATGTGTTTCATGAAATATGGATCATATTATTTTATCATTATAAAATTAATCATATACAATCCCAATAATCGTTGAGATTTTCACACAAAATCATTACCACTTTGGAAGCTTTAAAACTAAATCCCCATTAAGAAATAATATAAAATGTGGCTTAAAATATCATGAGTCTAAATAATTTAAGGATATTACATGTCAAAGGGTCTGTATATACACCTCATGAAAGAATATTGGTGCATAATATAAGGTATGTCTCAAAAAAGTAAAGTTGTGAAAAAAAATATCTTACCTTAACTTTTGTCTATCATCAAATAAATTTAAAAATAATGTATAATAATTATAATTTTATTATAAATATATTAAATTACCATATTTATATATATAATACTGTATATTATTATCTTATGACATTTCATTACCCATTTATTAACAATTTTAGGTTAGTGTTTCATTTCAGGAAATAACTGCTTTATTTTTCATATATGTTTTTTTGTTTTCATTATAATTATTGTGATTATGATTTCAAAATATATAAAATTTTAACAATTATATTAAATCATATATATTCATTATATATGTATTTATAAAAATATTGTGATAAAAATTGAAATACATTGTTCATGGAGATGGTATGTTATATGTACGCATGAACGTTGTTTCCATTTTATTATTGAATATAAAGAAATAAAATTAAATGATATATTATAATTTCTGAACAAATTTCATGTAATATATTTTACATATGATAATTAAAACCACCATTATTGTCTTACATGTAAATTATGAATAAATTTCATCGCTTCATGAGGTAATAGTTTGTCATACACACAAGAAACGTTATCATATTCTCAAAAAATGTAGAGAATATAAGTATTTGAGATATAAAAATTTAATAAGAATAATAATATCATAAATATCATATATAAAAAATTAATTCATCATTATTTATAACCATGATATGTGGTAATGGAAAAAATTAATGTCATGGGTTCGTGAGGCGATAGTCTTTCGTACACACAAACAATGATTTCATAACAAGTTTGATGGACATGGAGATGGTTATAGGTAAATAACTTAAAATAAAAACATTTAAATATACATAATATAATGTTTTTATTATATTTTCACAGAATAGTAATAATTTTAGTAGGTGGATGAAAAAATAAAACAAAAACACTTGTTGATGAACGTTAGCTCTTCTTTGGGTATTTTCCTTTGGTTTTCACCAAATTTCATCCTTGAATAGATTTATATATAAAATTCAGATTATAAGATAAGAGGAGGTAAATTGGAATGTGATTTGGGCAGGTATTTCCCAAACCAAAATGGTTTCAATGTCTGAAGAAGGTAGGATAGTGGGTAGCATTTTATAAGTGTGGTGAGTGTCACATTTGTAATAGTTGGTAAAGAAAAAGTGACCCCACATTTTTTCCAAGCCACATGGTTCCAAAATGGATCAAATTATAACCATATACATGATATGATCTATATATGTCTATAAAATATATACTATACATGTTTATAGATAATTTAAACCCTTTCCATTTTAGTTAAACCCCATTAGTGAACCCATATTTACCTTAAACAAGGTAAAACATTTTACTATTTTTAATGTTCATTTTGGTCAAACTTTAATTTGACCTTATTAGAGAATATATATTATGATAATTTAAAATATAGAATCATTTTTTTTCAATTTAAATTTAGATAATTGGAAATTTTTAATTTAAAATTAATCCTTGAGACGCTATAGAAAAATATGTTTTTTAACGAGAAAATGTTTGAATGTTTTAAATGTTTTTATAAATAAATTAAATTTGAAATTGATTCCAATGACCTAATTTTTATTCAAGGATTTATAATTTAACTAATTTTAGTTGAAAAAAAAATTAAATATAATTTATATTTATTGTAACGCCCCGACCTCAGTTACCCAAATTCAGTGCATTATTACATAAAATTGGCATGATCACAAGAAAGATCAAATCTCGAAATACCGATTGGTTTAGTATCCTTGGAAATACTAGATACATTTATAAAGTTTTACATTACATCAAAAAAAACATCTTGTCTTCATATCCCCTCATACTATCCCTGCAGGTCATTCATAAATTACTTCTTCATAATCCTGGGAAAAATAAAACATTGAAATGGGTGAGCTCAGATGCTCAGTAAGGATAACATTATAGCAGAAGCTTTCATAGATAAGTATAAACACTTAAGGGATTTTATAACTAAAATGAAAGCCTTTTAAACTAGAACTTCAGCATAAAATGGAAAAGATAAAATAAAATAATTCCATTTACTTACTCACATGGATATTCTACTAGTCGAATGATCACATGAAATATCAATAACCACTTTCATAATGATGGAATGCATAATGCCAGACTATCATAACCACATATCCAAGGCCTCGTGCCAAGAATACAAATAAGATTTTGTCAAGGCCTTGTGCCAAGACACTAGTTTGTCTCATGAGACCTACCGATGCAACGAGGAGCTATAGCGGGCTCCACCCGTCACTTATTAAGTCCAATGCATTCCACATATGAACAGGTTTAAACATAAAATAAACATTCGTATTAAAACTAGCATAAGAAATGTCAATACTTTAACCACAAACCATGAATGGTATAAAAATAGCACATCCATAGTCAAAAATAACTCATTTGATAAAATATGGAATATTTTATAGTATCACATTAACCTCAATCGAGAATAATGAAGGATATTGACATAGATTAAAATAATCATCAAAACTATTTGAGAGAAATATCCCCCTTTTTCTTGAAATCATTTAAAAGTCACACTATTTGTCAAGAAGCCATTTAAAAATAGATTTTTGAATCAAAGTGTCCCATACCACTTTGAAAATCTTAAAAGGAGTTTTATTTTTAAAACTTTAATTTCCATATAAATAAATCCTCAAAACAATTTTTAAAACATGGACATTAATGAGCAAGATTTAGAAGAATAAGTCTTTAAAACATTTAAAAATGGTATTTTAGTTAGAGTTTATAACCAAAAGAGAGACACTTGAATAAAAATAATTGAGGTAATAAAAACGTTGTAATATCATGAGAATAAATGAATTCATGATATACTATGTCAAATTACATTATATACACCACATAAAAGTGATTTGGTGTATAACAACAAAGAAGTCACAATGGAATGTAAATTGAGATGAAATCTCTCATAAAGGTTGTATCCTTAGATTAAGGATAAATAAACGACATAGTTATGTGTGACAAATATAAATACACTAAATATTATTGGATATTCAGTGTAAAACAATAAAAGGACATTCACACATATTCTTGTAAAAACAACGCCAACGAATTTGATGTTTATCTCAACAAATCGAGATTGAGTAAAAATTACTCTTATCAAGTTCATACCGATGACCTGATAATTTATCAATGGAGTGATTATGTGTAAAAAAAATTTATCCATGGGAAGGGGAGTGGAAATTATGACATAATAAAATGAATAGTGATTCCACACATAATCTTGGGGTAATATAATCAATGAAATATGTGTAAAGCCAAATGAGTGGAAATTGAAATTTCAAATTCCCTTATCGATTATGTAACTTACGAAACATACACCCATGAAAGAAGTATCATACCATGATGATGTAAATACCCATAAATTAAAGTATATTACACAATGAATACAATCATGGGCAGTACACACACCACATGCAATAAATAAGTGGTGAACAATGGAATTCTCACGGAATTAAAAGTGAGATAAGAAACCCCTTACCTTGTACTTTTCCTTGGTTGGGGTAGGTTAACCTCCTATATAATGTTGAAATAATTGTTATTAAATTATTCATGAATCATATACATTAATATGATATCATATATGATATTTTAACATTGCTTTGTTAATAATATATTAGAATTATCATCGTTTCGGGTGTTAACTTACTCATTTTCTTTTATATGTTTTGTTACGTAAGCCATGTTTTTCATGGATAGGTTGTATCTTATTCATATCCAGAATGATATAAAGTTCATAAACATTATTTTTAAATCATCAAATGATAATTATACTTGAATGGATATGATGAAGAATGAATCTCATCACGTTCGTGGAGACGGTAGTCCGTACGTACGCACGAGCGACAATATCATTCTTTTGATATTAAAATAATATATAATTGGATAGTATATCATATATACAGAATCATTATCATGTTATATTTATTATTTACATGAGTTACACATCATTGTTATACCCATACAAATAATAATATATTGAATAACAATTACACCACGACGTGGAGACGGTAAGCCGTACGTACGCACGTATGGTGACATGTTATTCAAAGGGTGGATAGAATACTAAATATTGTTGTACCATATTTATAATAAAATCACAGTATATATAATATACTGGAGTTATTATTTTATAATGGTAATAACAAAGAAAGAAGAAGTGGAAGAAGAAAGGAACTTGAAAAGGGGTGGTGAAAACATTACCTCTTCTTCGGGTTCTTCCTTTTGATTTGATCAAAAGAGATCCTTAGGCTG
The DNA here is from genome assembly GCA_963277665.1 of Viscum album. Classification (NCBI taxonomy): domain Eukaryota; kingdom Viridiplantae; phylum Streptophyta; class Magnoliopsida; order Santalales; family Viscaceae; genus Viscum; species Viscum album. Next base: position 538,596,304 of record OY728142.1, on the reverse strand, counting down.
GCTTTCTGATCAAAATAAGGCCTCTAGGTTGTAGTTAGGGAAGTTTAGAGATCATTTGGGCAGGTTTTGGCCGAACCAAAAGGCTTTGAAGGTGTGAAGAAATGAAAAGGAGGAGTGCCCTTTTATAAGAGGGGTGAGGGGCACCTTTGGAAAAGCTAGAAATATTAATTTATAATAAATTCATATTCGATTTCTAATGGCTCCAAAGTTGATTATTAAAAGGTTAAGGTGGGGATGGGTCGAAAAACATTCAACCAATAGAATTTATACAGGTTTGGGTCACTATATTAACCTTATCTTTTAGTTTTAACTCTTAGTTAATTAGTTTAACATTTACCAAGTCACTTTGTATTTTTATATTATATAGTTAATAAACTTACTATATATATCCAAGAGACCCACAAGTTGTCCATTAATGATACACCTATCATGATATAAGTCCCTTGGCCGAACCTTAGATTTTTAAGAATTTAATATCAATTAATAATATAATATTTGTTTTAAAAACTCTTTTATGTCAATTTTGACACTATTCAATAGTTGATTTTTTTGAAACTCATAACAGAATGATTACTTCTAAAAAAGTCAATTAAATATATACTAATATGTCATATTATCCTAGAAAATTAGTTTAATTCATAAAAAGTCTCAAATTTTATTTATTTGGGTATTTATAATATCAATTATTCTAATTTTTCACTATTATGGTAATTACTGCATCATCATTGTGTCATAAATAAATTAAATTATTTAATGTCTAAAAATTATAAATAAAATATAATTATGTATCAAATTTGATTATATTTCAAATGAATATCTACAATCGAATATATATTATGTATAACCCTATATTAAAAATATTTTAGTAAATAAACTTTGATTTTAAGTCTTTTAACTCTTCTTTGAATTAAATAATAATAAATGTCCTGATCTAATCCAAGTGGACCTAAATGATAATATTTTATTCCTAAGGTTGTTTTTGGTCGAGATACACTTGTCCAATAGAATTAGGACATGTGTTAGGGTAATATTAATATCATTTTTACCCTTAATTACCCTATTTACTTTTAACCTGGTAAATAAAAGTAAAAAGTTACTATTCACCAAAAACTTGTTTTCATCTCATTGAACCACATTTTACTTCTTGATATTAACCGTGTCTCTCGGATTTTCGAAATTCCAATCATAGAAGCGGTAAAATTAATTTTTATGAAAAATTTAGTTTTTTTAACTACCACTTAGTAGTTTCACTATTCATCAAAAATTGAAGTTTTTCAGAAATATGCCAAAATTTCTCCTTAAGCTATAATTGATATTACAAATTCAAAAATGATGTATATTTTAAAAAATTCCAAACATATATGTTTCATTAATTAATTTTATAATTAATTCCCGCTGTCACAAAAAATAGTGTGTTTTTAAGAAACAATATATACCAAAAGATTGACAATTGTTTAGGTCCAATTTCAAAGTGAAATTAATTATAATGAACACCATTGGATAAAATGGTAAAAATATATTATAATTATACTTTAAAACCACTCAATAATATAATTTATCACTATAAATTATTTTTATTTAAAAAGTTGTTTTTAATTAAAATTTAGTAATTTTCACTATTCATCAAAATATAAGTGTTATCCGGAAAGTTACAAAATTTCACCCTAGGATAAATTCGATATTCCGAATCCAAAAATGAAGTCCATTTTGAGATATAGAATTTATAAAACTTCAAAAAGTAGGTATTACTATTCATAACGGCTAGTTTGATTGGTTGTGGTTTGTTAGAATCTCGAAGTTGCGTACAATGCACGCCATTGCATTATTCGAAGGGAAACATACCATGGAAGCTTGGGGTGTTACATTCTCCCCTACTTCAATAAATTGCTTCCTCGAAATTTTTAAAATTGTGCTTGGGAATATAATGGAAAGTCCCACATCAGAAAAAGAGTCAATAAAACTATTACTTTAAAAGAAAGAAAGATAGGTATAAAGGTCAACCAAGATAACCCATACTCGGATTCCATGTAGGAAAACATGGATATGGATGATAAAATAAGTGTCAAGTTCTGATGGAGAGGGATATAAATCATGATCAGAAGAAAGTTAACAATAAGAAAACTGCAAACTTGTGTTGGGACAAACAGCCATTAGTCTCCTAGTAGGAAATTAAACGGACAACATTTTTTGTTTTAAGTTACATTACATAAGGATGAGGAATTCATTTAGGATATTGACTAATAATATAAAGATATATACTTACATTTTAAGTAGAGTTTCATTATTTAATAAGTTTCCACCACAAACTCATTTTTTTAAACGATGAGTATTCAAGAAGACTTGGTCACACTGGAAGAGCTATAATAAACTTCTATAGAATCACATGATCCATGCAGGATGAACTATATATTTACATTGTCTTTAGATATTAATCAAAACCAAAATGGTTATTACAAGATCTAATGATCCCCCAAAAGGATATTCCTTGAGAGAAATAAACACTAATATTAATTTCCAAAATTAAACCAACAATACCCCAAAGTTAAATAAATACCATTCAATAATCAATTATCCTTAAAATCCTTTAATATAATCAAAACTAATATTTAAAACCAAAACTTATTAAGAATGTAGACTTCCACGTTAAATTGTATCTCAAAATGACATTAATGACTCTTAAAGTCACATACTTAAAAGTAATTAACCTAACCATTTCCATAAATAACCCAAATCATTATAAATCCACAATAAAAACATAGATAAAAATCCACCATTACTCCTAAAATGAAATCCCATACTACTCTATTTACCTTTGGCATATAGTGTTCTTAACAAAGCGAACAACTTCCAAAATAACATTTATCACTTAATCACCAAATCATTTTCCTATACTAAGGGTATTCATTTGATAAGACATAAGATCCCAAATCAAATTATTATTGATCAATTAAATCATTTAACTAAAAATAATTAGTCACACTATCTAGGGACTTCACGTAGTCCAGTGGTAGGCGATAAATCCCAATCGCACTTTGGTTGTGGGTTCGATTCCCACAACTTTGTCCGACGCGACGGGTTGTCACACGGTCTACGTGTTGTCCTTTTTCAAAAACTATATTTTATAACAATACCAAAATGAGATAAATTCCTCAAAATAACCATAACATAATTTAACCACAAATGTTATCTCATACCTTGCATTTTCATCCCAAATTATAATAATTTGTAATTTCCTCAAACCCAATGATCATATAAAACCAAATAGTTATTTATAACTATATCCACAAGAGAAAAGATAATTCTTCCATAAATATCATTCTCACATGGCAAACGTTAGGGTTACAAATACAAGACAAAATTATTACAAAGTAAACCCTTCAACAAGTATCACTAATAATTTTTAAACATTTATCCAACCATTTATTTCCACATAGCTTCTTCTCTGACCAAGAAAATGTCCTATAGAATAGGACATTCACTCGGGTAATGGCCAGGTCCCCTATATTTACGGCAAATGACTGTAAATGGACTCTTGGGACCATTTTTATCTTCTTCCATAGTAATCTTCATTTTTCTTCGGCAATTCTTCACTTTATGTCCTTCCTTCCCACACGTAAAGCATTTCTTTGTCCCATTGAGACACTTTCCTGGGTGTCTCCTTCCACATTTCCTACATGATGGAAATTGAGTATTTCTTTCTCCACGGTCTCCACTACTGGAGCTCTTATCATTCATCACCTTTATCTTCTTTGTTGACTTCGGTAATTGGTTAATATATATATTGTTGATCATATTTTTGGAAAACTGATTTGGCATAAAGATGATATCTTTTACGCCTATCAACATTCCATTTTGTTGCTCATTACCACCATCGTTCCCACCTTGTACATCATTATCAAAGTCACTATGACTTCCTTGGAATCCAGCCGTTGACTAAAACCAAAATGCATTTTGTGAGTAATAGTAGTCATACAATCATTTAGAGATTAACATGTCACCATATTCTCAATTTGAAACACATTATGATTAACCAAGGTTATTTACTCTCATCTTATATATATAATACTTTAAATCGGTTTGTAAAGAAAATGTAAATTATCCTAAGCATATCCCTTGGGAGTGTCGTAACCAAGAGTGCAGCAAGGCCTGTTGTCGTGCACCAGTTCCCGTTCGATTCTAGCTCAATGCGGTGTTTTCGGGTTTTACCCCTAGGTACATCTATGCCAGAGTCGCCTCTACGTGCTCGTATCCAGACAGGGATGTATTGCTCGGAAAACTCACAAAATCTCTACAATGCCAAAATTCTAGGAAGTTCTTCTATACTAATCCTAAAAGTTCATCTTAGGTCTATGTGTGCTAATCAGAGTTTATCAAAATCTAGCTTCCAAGGTTTGTACTAAACTTCCTCTGATACCAACTATAACGCCCCCACCCCAGTTACCCAGAGTCGGTGAATTATTAAATAACATTGGCATGATCACAAGAAAGATCAAAACTCGAAAGACCGATTGGTTTAGTATCCTTGGAAATACAAGATACATTCATTAAGTTTTACATTACATCAAAAAAAACATCTTGTCTTCATATCCCCTCATATTATCCCTGCATGTCATTCATAAATTACTTCTTCATAATCCTGGGAAAAATAAAACATTGAAAGGGGTGAGCTCAGATTCTCAGTAAGGATAACATTATAGCAGAAGCTTTCATAGATAAGCATAAACACTTAAGGCAGTTTATAACTAAAATGAAAGCCTTTTAAACTTGAACTTCAGCATAAAATGGAAAAGATAAAATAAAATAATGCCATTTACTTACTCACATGGATATTCTACTAGTCGAATGATCACATGAAATATCAATAACCACTTTCATAATGATGGAATGCATAATTCCAGACTATCATAACCACATATCCAAGGCCTCGTGCCAAGACTACAAATAAGATTTTGTCGAGGCCTTATTCCAAGACACTAGTTTGTCTCATGAGACCTACCAATGCATCGAGGAGCTATAGCAGGCTCCACCCGTCACTTATTAAGTCTAATTCATTCCTCATATGAACAAGTTTAAACATAAAATAAATATTCGTATTAAAACTAGCATACGAAATGTCAATACTTTAACCACAAACCATGAATAGTATAAAAATAGCACATCCATAGTCAAACATAACTCATTTGATACAATATGGAAAATTGCATTGTATCACATTAACCTCAATCAAGAATAATGAAGGATATTGACATAGATTAAAATAATCATCAAAGCTATTTGAGAGAAATATCCCCCTTTTTCTTGAAATCATTTAAAAGTCACACTATTTGTCAAGAAGCCATTTAAAAATAGATTTTTGAATCAAAGTGTCCCATACCACTTGGAAACTCTTAAAAGGAGTTTTCATTTTAAAACTTTAATTTCCATATAAATAAATCCTTAAAACAATTTTTAAAACATGGACATTAATGAGCAAGATTTAGAAGAATAAGTCTTTAAAACATTTAAAAATGGTATTTTAGTTAGAGTTTCTAACCAAAAGAGAGACACTTGAATAAAAATAATTGAGGTAATCAAAACATTGTAATATCATGAGAATAAAGGAATTCATGATATACTATGTCAAAGTATATTATATACAACACATAAAAGTGATTTGGTGTATAACAACAAAGAAGACAAAATGGAATGTAAATTGAGATGAAATCTCTCATAAAGGTCGTATCCTTAGATTAAGGATAAATCAATGACATAGTTATGTGTGAAAAATATAAATACACTAAATATTATTGTATATTCAGTGTAAAACAATAAAAGGACATTCACACATATTCTTGTAAAAACAATACCAATGAATTGGATGTTTATCTCAACAAATCGAGATTGAGTAAAAATTACTCTTATCAAGTTCATATTGATGACCTGATAATTTATCAATGGATTGATTATGTGTATCAAAAGTTTATATACAGGAAGGGGAGTGGAAATTATGACATAATAAAATGAATAGTGATTCCACACATAATCTTGGGGTAATATAATCAATGAAATATGCGTAAAGCCAAATGAGTGGAAATTGAAATTTCAAATTCCCTTATCGATTAGGTAACTTACAAAACATACACCCATGGAAGAATGATCATACCATGATGATGTAAATACCCATAAATTAAAGTATATTACACAATGAATACAATCATGGGTAGTACACACATCACATGCAATAAATAAGTGGTGAACAATGGAATTCTCACAGAATTAAAAGTGAGATAAGAAACCCCTTACCTTGTACTTTTCCTTGGTTGGGGTAGTTTAACCTCCTGTATAATGTTGAAATAATTGTTATTAAATTATTCATTAATCATATACATTAATATGATATCATATATGATATTTTAACATTGCTTTGTTAATAATATATTAGAATTATCGTCGTTTCGGGTGTTAACTTACTCGTTTTCTTTTATATGTTTTGTTACGTAAGCCATGATTGTCATGGATAGGTTGTATCTTATTCATATCCATAATGATATAAAGTTATTAAACATTATTTTTAAATCATCAAATGATAATTATACTTGAATGGATATGATGGAGAATGAATCTCATCGCGTTCGTGGAGACGGTAGTCCGTACGTACGCACAAGCGACAATATCATTCTTTAGATATTAAAATAATATATAATTGGATAGTATATCATATATACAGAATCATTATCATGTTATATTTATTATTTACATGAGTTACACATCATTATTATACCCATACAAATAATAATATATTGAATAACAATTACACCACGACGTGGAGACGGTAAGCCGTACGTACGCATGTATGGTGACATGTTATTCAAAGGGTGGATAGAATACTGAATGTGGTTGTACCATATTTATAATAAAATCACAGTATATATAATATACTTGAGTTATAATTTTATAATGGTAATAACAAAGAAATAAGAAGTGGAAGAAGAGAAGGAACTTGAAAAGGGGTGGTGAAAACATTACCTCTTCTTCAGGTTCTTCCTTTTGATTTGATCAAAAGGGATCCTTAGGATGGCTTTCTGATCAAAATAAGGCCTCTAGGTTGTATTGAGGGAAGTTTAGAGAGCATTTAGGCAGGGTTTGGCCGAACAAAAAGGCTTTGAAGGTGTGAATAAATGAGAAGGCGGAGTGCCCTTTTATAAGAGGGGTGAGGGGCACCTTTGGAAAAGCTAGAAATATTAATTTCTAATAAATTCATATTTGGTTTCTAATGGCTCCAAAGTTGATTATTAAAAGGTTAAGGTGGGGATAGGTTTAAAACCATTCAACCAATAGAATTTAGACAGGTTTGGGTCACTATATTAACCTTATCTTTTAGTTTTAACTCTTAGTTAATTAATTTAACATTTACCATGTCGCTTTGTATTTTTATATTATATTGTTAATAAACTTACTATATACATTCAAGAGACACCCAAGTGTTCCATTAATGATACACCTATCATGATAAAAGTCCCTTGGCCGAACCTTATATTTTTAAGAATTTAATATCAATTAATAATATAATATTTGTTTTAAAAACTCTTTTATGTCAATTTTGACACTATTCAATAGTTGATTTTTGTGAAACTCATAATAGAATTATTACTTCGAAAAAAGTAAATTAAATCAATCCTAACATGTCATATTATCCTAGAAAATTAGTTTAATTCATAAAAAGTCTCAAATTATATTTATTTGGGTATTTATAATATCAATTATTCTAATTTTTCACTATTATGGTAATTACTGCATCATCATTGTGTCATAAATAAATTCGATTATTTAATGTCTAAAAATTATAAATAAAATATAATTATATAGGAAATTTTATTATCTTTCTAATGAATATTTACAATCGAATATATCTTATGTATAAACCTATATTTAAAATGTTTTAGTAAATAAACTTTGATTTTAACTCTTTTAACCCTTCTTTGAATTAAATAATAATAAATGTCCTAATCTAATCCAAGTGGACCTAAATGATAATATTATATTTCTAAGGTTGTTTTTGGTCGAGATACACTTTTCCAATAGAATTAGTATATGTGTTAGGGTAATATTAATATCATTTTTACCCTTCATTACCCTGTTTACTTTTAACCGTGGTAAATAAAAGTAAACAGTTACTATTCACCAAAAATTATTTTCATCTCATTGAACCACATTTTACTTCTTGATATTAACCGTGTCTCTCGGATTTTCGAAATTCCAATCACAGAAGTGGTAAAATTAAGTTTTTTGAAAAATTCAGTTTTTTTAACTACCACTTAGTAGTTTCACTATTCATCAAAAATTGAAGTTTTTCAGAAATATGCCAAAATTTCCCCCTAAGCTATAATTGATATTCCAAATTCAAAAGTGATGTCTATTTTAAAAACTTACAAACATATATGTTGCATTAATTAATTTTATAATTAATTCTCGTTGTCACAACAAATAGCGTGTTTTTAAGAAACAATATATATCAAAAGATTGACAATTGTTTAGGTCCAATTTCAAAGTGAAATTAATTCTAATGAACACCATTGGATAAAATGGTAAAAATATATTATAATTATACTTTAAAACCACTCAATAATATAATTTTTCACTATAAATTATTTTTATTTAAAAAGTTGTTTTTAATTAAAATTTAGTAATTTTCACTATTCATCAAAATATAAGTATTATCCGGAAAGTTCCAAAATTTCACCCTAGGATAAATTCGATATTCTGAATCCAAAAATGAAGTCCATTTTTAGAGATAGAATTTATAAAATTTCAAAAAGTAGGTATTAATATTCATAACATCTAGTTTGATTGGTTGTAGTGTGTTAGAATCTCGAAGTTGCGTACAATGCACGCCATTGCATTATTCGAAGGGAAACATACCGTGGAAGCTTGGGGTGTTACATTTATAAATAAATTAAACGAAAAAATATGATTTCAATTAAATTTATCATATTTCATTACTCATCAAAAAAAATCTATTCTGAAAAATCCAAAAAGAATCACCCTAAGATCATTATAAAATAATTATTTAAAAATGATATTTTTAAAAAAAAATATTTTTATAAAATTTTCAAAAATTAAATTTATCATTGTTCATAAAAAGTAATAAATATAAATATTTTTTAGAATATTTTATTTTTGTAATCATATAAGGACATTATTGAAAAAATAAGTAATTTTTTATCAATTTTCTGTCTTATATACTTAAATAGTGAAAAATTAGAGGAATGTTAATAATTTCATGAAATAATCATAGCAAAATAAAATATTTTGGGTTAAATATGGAAATATTGAAAAAAATACCCAATCAGAGACTTAAAAAATGCCCAATAATAATAATATTTCAGAAACAACCATAACCACACTGGTAATATTGGAATCATAACCCACGTGAATGAAATGACATAAATTGAAATATTTAATAATATGAATATAAATAGATTCATTATATAACATATCAATGGGGTAGGATAATCACATCATATAAATAAATAGTTTTATAGTACAAAAATATGTCTCAATTCAGTGAAATTTTAGACAATATATCCTACAAAGATCATATAATTGATGTGATAATTAATCAATGAATTTATTATATGTATTAATTTTAAATAAAACATAAAAAAATTAAAATTAAAAATAAAATAATAATAATTAATTATACAAATAATCTTATAATATCAAATATAGAGAAGAAGTAATATAACCCTATTAATAGAAATCAAGTTATGAACCACTTACCCCTTGGGAACATTCAAATCTAACCCCCATGGAAAATTTGAAATAAATTGGAAATTAAAATTATATAAATTATTAATGGTTCATGATATAATATTTATAATGGGAAGTATAGTTTCCTTGTAAAATAAATTAGGTTAATAATATCAAAATATGCGTTAATGAAGGGAAATTGTGATGAAATCACATACCTTATGACTGACTCGTCACATAAGTTCTTTATTTTACTAAATAATAATCATATGATAATTAATTACATGATTAAGAAGATTCATTAATTTTTTATTTTATTTTATTTTATTTATTACCTTGTTATATTTAATTAGTTTATTAATTAAATTCAACTTAGATGTTTTAATGATATTCAGTTCATATATCAAAAATTACATTTTCAAGTTGAGTATGGTCAGCACGGTCATTACACTCTGTTCCATATAATAATAATCATAAAAAAAATTATTTTCATAAATAATTATAATTTAAAAACCAACCATAATAATGGTTTTGAAAAATTAACACTATTAAAATCATGGAGAGAGTAGGTCATACGAATGCATGAATAATGTTTCCATTTTTTCAACAAGAATTATGAAAAGAAGGTAAATATTATTTTATAATTACATAATGATAATAATATAATAAATATTTTATTATTTCAAAAAATATACATATAAATATCATTCATGATATATGGGGGAAAATGAATTACATCTCATCGTAGAGGTAGTAGTCCATGCATACACACAAATGATGTAATCTTTTTTTATTTAATAGAAATAAAAGAAAGTAAATGATAAATTATATTTTAATAATAAAAAATATTTCATGAATAAAATATATCTATATTTATATATTAAATATATCATTATAATGTAATATAATAGGAGGTGATGGAAAATAGGTTGTATTTGTTCATGTAGAGGTAGTCCATCACACACACAAACTATTGTTTCGTTTCTTATTTGATGAAAGAGGGGTCAGATATAGGTTATGTGTAATGTCCCAGCCTGGATTCCACACACTGGTACCACGAGTTAGACCACAACATGAACTTAGGCATGCCTCCTCAAATTCCAAAAGCTACCGACTTGGAGCGATGTGTCTAATGTCGATCATGGGGAGAGTATACCATCTTTTTTCTTTATTAGACTAATACACTAGTAAACATAATAAGAAAAAGTGGAAACACATGACCATCCAATACCAATACATCATGATAACCAAATAATGGAGTAAAATGTAAAAACTCAATAATAGTTATTTCAAGCAAGAGTATGTGCCAAGTGTCAATATGAAAACTATTGAGTGAAGACACTGACAAAACCCAAGCGAGTCCTAAACCACTTATGATTTCATCATCCTTTCTCCTTCAAAAATAATATAACTAACACTTGCACGTTTTTCTTAACCAGTCCAGAAAAGAAAAAGTCTATTTTAGTACCAATAATCCAACCCATGTAGGGTGTGAGTGAAGCTTATTAGTCCACCACCAAAATCATATAAAACAAATCCAATTAATAATAATGTGTGTAGTTGTATAATGAATAAAATAAAGGTAATAATGTAAACAATTTAAATTTATTAAATGATCCTTTATTTAACAGCATAAATCCTTTGGTTCCCAAGGACACCTGAACCTCAATGCATGTTTCGGCTCATTCTGGAGCCTGAACTATCCCCATGGTATATAATAATCTTGAATGTCCATATTAGAATTCATCATCACAAATCACATTTCATAAAATGTGTAAGACATTTAAATCTTTTTGGAATTAGTAATATGCATTATAGGCTATAACATGAAGGGTCATTAGTGATTAATACAAAAAAATTATAAATCCTTCATAGGAAAAACTAGATAACACTCATGATCATTACTCATAAAGGTTCACACAGTTCTTTGAAAAACATCAAAAGATCACAAAGTCTTATTCCCATAATTCTCTCATTGTCCTTTAATATATAATATTAAAATCTCTCTCATTCTTTATCCCTTAAGGTTCATATGGACCTTACGTAAATAGTATTAGAATATATCTTGATCTTCTTCATTTAATCTCATTCTCACACCCAAGTTGTCACACGTACTACTCTATGCCAACATAACGACACTAGACATTAATTTCACCAACCGTTCCATTAATTAATTCACAAAAAATTAATCAGTTTATACCCATCAATTAACTCAACAATTAATTACTCATTTCAAATCTGTTAATTAATTTAAAAATTAATCAATTTTCCAATTAATTAATCATTACACTTTTCCATTAATTAACCAAATGATTAATTAATCACATAAAATTTATTAACAAATTTCCATGTTTAATTAATAATTCCAAATCCTTTAATTAATCTAACAATTATTTAACCATGTCAATCCCATTAATTAATCCTACAATTAATTAATTACAACCCTTCAATTAATTAATTAAATAATTAATTAACCATATAAATCCCATTAATTAATTCAAAAATTAATTATCCATTTCAGAACCCAATATCCAATAATTAATTCACCAATTAAATAGTCACAATTTATAATTCATCCATTCAATAATTAACTCAACGGTTAATTATCCCCCAATTCCATTACAAATTCAACAATTAGTTTTTCAAATAAGTAACCTTAATTAATTCCCCACTTAATTATGTATGTCAATCCCATTAATTAATTAATCATATAATTAGTCATATCCACATATTCAATATCCATTAATTAATTCCACAATTAATTATCTCATTCACAATATCAATATATCATTATTAATTCATCAATTATTTATCTCAATTCAATAATCTCAATATCTCATAATTAATTCAACAATTAATTTTATAATAAGATAAATTTCATCAACACAACATTCCTCATTAATTAATTCACCAATTAATTAATATAACTCATTAAAATGCATTAAAACAACAATCCCCATTAATTAATTCAATAATTAATTAATCTTATCAATTTTATAAATTAATTCAAAAATTAATTTATCTCTTCAATCCTATTATTAAATTAATTAATTAAATAATCACATAATTCCCATTAATTAGATCATCAATTAATTAATCCCATTATTTAATAAAAAAATATAAATTGTCACATTAATTCAATTAATTAATTTATCAATTAATAAATACCTTTATATAATTTAACAATTAAATAATCACATAACACCAATTAATTAATTCATTAATTAGTTAATCCCGTTATTCAATTCAAAAATTAAATAATCCCATTATTGACATTAATTAATTATTTAATTTATTAATCCATTTATTTAATTAAACAATTAAAAAATATCATTTCTCACATTAATTAATTCATATATTAATTAACTCAATCCTATAAAAACATAAACCTACCTAATTAATTCATCAATTAATTATTCTAACATAATAAAATCTATAACACCAATTAATTCCTTAATTAAAAGATATATCTTAATTAATTCAATTTCCCAAGGGAATTAATTAATTAATTATTCTCACTCAATCTATTTAATAATAATAACAATCCCTGGTAGTAAATTATTCAATTAGATTTCCCCTTTCAATATATTCTATATAAAAATAATTAATCTATCCATTAATTATTTAATTTCAACGATATTTATCTCACTATAATTTATTCAAAAAATAATTATCCAAATCATAGTTTTATAATTTCATAATTAATTTACTAATTAATTATTCATGATCTAAAATCCAAATATCACAATTTCAAATTTCCCTTAATTAATTAATTAAACAAATTAATTAATTTGATCAAGAACACAATTGGTAATCATATAATATAAATTTTAAAATCACATACACATAATCGTAAAAAAGAATATGAGATTTTAATTTTATACAACCTATCTCAAGAATGGTGATGAATTCTTGCTAGTAGATAATCCCAATTTGAATTGAATAAATCAAGAATGCGAAGAAGAACAAGGTCTAAATCTGAAACCAAAATCCATTGTTAAATGAATCATGATATCTTTAATCTAGATCTAAATCCAATAGAGGGTTAACATCCACATTCTATTTGGAAGGAGAATCATGATAGAAAGATGGATCTAAACAGGAAGAGCACTTATACCAAGGAGGTGTGTACATGGTCTTTGGTCAAAGATGATGATATGAGAAGGATCTTTGGTCCATGTTGAAGGTATGTGGAGGGTCTATTGTAGGGAGGGAGGGCTGTAGATTCTATATAGAAGAAAATATTGATGTTTGGAGGGTTACGCGACACTAGAGGCATCATTTTAATATGTTGGTGTTAGAATTACATGATGTGAATTCTAATTTCATGTCATGTAAAATTCATGCCTTAATGTACAATTTAACAAAGAAATCTCATCACAAACCATTATGAAAACAATAAATAAATATTACATGTGGTGAAATATACTTATTGGATCTTGAATATACAGATTATATATAAGAGTGGGATGAATTGTGCCTTTCAGTATTTTTCGTTAACTCTTCGATTGATCGAGTTCTTTCCTCTCTACTTTATCAGATTTGATCATGCAGCGGAATAAGTAAAAGCAGGGAAACCTAGATGTATAGTGGTTCGAGGAATAGAAGGCCCCTAGTCCACTCCACCAATGCTCTACTCCATGAGCTTGGTGATTTTCACTATCTGGTCCTCCAGACCATCCAACAACAGAAAATTGGCAATTGAAACCTTTAAAATTTTCAGGAAAACAAATCCTTCTGGTTCAAACACGAACCTACTCATCTTAGTATGAGAATCTGGTCACTCAAGATAAAAATTGTTTTCGTTTAGAAAGAACTTTTCCAGTTGATCATCACAATTGCAATAGAATGCAATTGACAGAAGATGAATCGTTGTCTTCAGAAATATTGATCTTCAAGTCAAAGCAGTTTTGAGTCTATCTGGTTGAAGTAGATATAGAAAATATAATCACAACTTAAGAAGCAGCATATTCCCAAAAGATTGTGTTGAAAAATAGATGAATCTTCTATTGTGTTCCTTATTCTTCAATAAAACAGAGCGTAGTCGCTCTTCATAATCATTAGATCTTTGTATCTTGAATTGTCTCTGTTTTTTCTCTTCATAAATAGAGTTGTCTGTGCAGCAGATCTTTCTTTTGAATACAATGATTGTATCTGCACTTGTGTTCTTGATCGCTTTGTGTTCTTTTTTCAAATCATCATTATATCGATCTCTGTAGACATTTTCGTATATCCCACATGTTTCTGTTATGATGTGTATTGTATATTTTGAAATTTAAAATGAGAACAGATATATAGAGCGCTTTCTCTGCAAAATCAAATCCACAAAAATCTCCCTTTTACTCACAATAAACATGTGAATTAATCTGAGAAGTCATAAAACTCCATAATATTCGTTATGAAAATCTCCGGTTAAATCAATCCTTCAAACAGTTCTGAATCTATCAAGGACACACTTCAAAATCAGCATTTAGTCCTGCTTAAAATTAGCCTGATTAATTGCTTGCAGACCTTTGAACAAAAATATCAACTTTAAATTCCTGACGCCAAACGTAAGGTTGAGTTGCACTGCATGCATCCTCTGAAATATAACATAGATCAAATGTAGGGTTGATTTTGCTTTCTTCAAACATAAGGTTGATGACAAACGTAAGGTTGATCACAAACATAGTTTTGACCATCCATACTTTTCTCTTCCATATCCAAACGTATATCATACTTTTCTAAGCTTTCAAACGTAAGGTTTACAATCCATACTTTTTAAAGTAATGTAAGGTTGTTTACAAAAGAAAGGTTGATTAACCATACTTTTGAGAAACAAAAAAACTTTAAAGATTTATGTAATGTTTCTTCTTCAATATCCCAAATGTAGGGTTCCTTCTTAACATAGGGTTTTTCTTCACATAGGGTTCTTCTTCACATAGGGTTTTTCTTTACGCTATGCTTTCCTTTCTTTCATTACGCTACGCTTTTCTAACGTAAGGTACGAATAGTGTTTCCAGAACACTTTAAATTGATTCCTGAATGGTTTAGCAATTGTTCCACGCTGTGTAAACACTTGAATATTCATCCAAAAATGAGAATATATAAAATATAATTCCAGAAAAATACATAAAGTAAAATTATTAGAAAACAATCAAAGGGTATTTGTGAACATCAAAATCATCATAAAGAGATAGAGTATTGTTCTCAACAATATCCCCCATTAAATATTTGTTGTTGAAAACAACACGTTCTCAACAATCTCCCCCTTTTTGATGATCAAAAAACCCATAAAATAATAAGATTAATTAAATGAAATTAACTTTCAAAATTAGTTACTTAATGTTTAGAATTTTGAAAAGATAAAACAATATTTAATTTTAACAAAAACATTTCAATAAATAAAAATTTTATTATCATTAAAAATAAATTTCTCCCCCTTTATTTATAATGAAAATAAAATTATTTTTCTTTAAAAAATAAAAGGAAAGAATAAAATAAAAGTTTTAGTTTTATCCAAATTTCTCCCTCTGAATAAAAAGTAAAAGAAAATTTCCCTTTTATAATAAATGGTTGTTAATAACTTAAAATAATTTTTTGTATAAGTATAAATCTATATAAATCCAAAACATTTTAAATATATAAGAAATCATTTAAATAAAGGTTTAAAATCTTAAAATAAAATGTTTTGTTTATCCAAATTTCTCCCCCTTTTGTGATATAAAAAAGAATGATAAATCATGGATTTTAACACATTTAATGTTGCACTGAACTATAGGTAAATGCTATAATTAACTATTTATCAGTAAGGTAATCTGGTATATTAGAATATTTAAGCTTAAAATAGTAAAATTAGATAAACAAACAGATAAATAAACAAACAGATAAATAAACAAACAGATAAATAAACAAACAGATAAATAAACAAACAGATAAATAAACAAACAGATAAATAAAAAAACAGATAAATAAACGGACAGATAAATAAAAAAACAGACAATGAATCAAATTTCCATTCTAAAACAGCAGTATGTTCATGATAATGATATACACAGGAATCAATGGATATTAGGGTTAAGATAGGTTCTATCTTCTCTGAACAACATCCTTGATTTCTGTAAGTTGTTCCCTCATTGTCTTCATCATCCCATCTCCAAGTTTTATAATGATCTCTCTTTTCTTCTGAGTCATATGAATATCCTCGATTAAATTGACTCTGAAAAACTCACGCATTCTTTCTTCTTTTTCTATAAACACTTACAGCTTCTCTGACATTTGAGTTTACATTGTTCTGATTCCTGGATCACTGGATGTCAGCTGATCTACTAAAAATTTCAGATTGTCCAGAAACACTGATAATGGATCACTGTTACATTGAAGATCAGTCAACCTCTCATTCATATTGCCCATTATAATTATAATAGCCCGAAATCTCCTTATGAGGTTAGGTGATGTACCTGAACCACTGGCTCCACTGGACCTTATGGATTCAAACTGAGTTTCCATATAATCTTTAAAACGAGACAGATCTGATTTCAAACCCATTTTTAATTTCATTTAGACCACTTCTATCAACATTTCCTTTTTTAAATTCTCAACTTCATTTCTTGAAACTGTGCTGGATTTCAGTCTCTGAAATTTCAACTTTTCTAATTCCAAATCTCTCCTTAGAGCAACATTCTCAGTTTCTAGTCATTGTAACTTCTTATAAACTTCCTCAACTGCTTCATTCTGTGAAGTATAAGTACTTTGTGCTTGATTTTCTTCTTCAGTTATTTGATGTATCAACACTAGGGGCAAAGATTCTGCAACTGTTTCTTCATCTCCATTTTCATCTTGTTCTACGGATTTTTCCTCGGAGTCTTTATTAGACTCTTCCATAGATAAATCTTCCTATAATACTTCAGTGTGAACATATGATGCATCACCATCTTGTTCTTCAATAATGATATCATCTTGAACAAGATTTTCAACAATAGTGTCTTTCTGAACAGCCTGAGGACTAGCCACTTCTCCTCCAGGCACTCCCTCTTTCACAACTTCAATTGGAGTCTCATTTTGGAGTTCAGCCACTGATTCAACTCTTTTAGGTTGAACAAAAACAACAGTTTCAGGTTTCTCTGTTTCAACATCCATTTCAACTTGAGTTACCTCTTCTTGAGGTTCAACAATATTCGGTTTATCCCTACCAAAACTATATCCCAAAATATCTTTAACAGATAGTGGTTGAGGAACCACTGTGTCTTCTTTAGCTCTTTAATCTATTTTCCTTGTTACTTGAATTCCTTCCTAACTTCTTTCATCTTCAGCCTCTGCAATTTCAAAACAAAGTCTCCTTGTAGTTGTAGTTTCTCTGGTTTCATGTTGTTTTTATTTTGCTTTTTTAGGCTGAGCCGAAGCTATCTCCTCTTCTTCCTCTTCTTCCACTTCTACCCCAACTGGCAAGATTTTCCTTTTATGGAACTCCGGAAATAACCAATTTTCCTAAGTGTCCCAACACTAAAGGTATTACCATGATGACACCTTGTTCTCGCATCTACAAGTGTCATCAATCCTTTCTTGAGCAACAACTTTGAAATGAACCTTCCAAAAGGATAAAAGTTCATTCTTTCCTCGCTCTGGAAGAAGTAATTGAGGTACCTTACCATGTACCTTGGGATGTTTAATTTGATGTCACTTAACAGAAGATACATTATGTACATATCAGGGTACAAAATCTTTTCCATTTCTGACATCCTAGGAGCTATTCTAGTCTGAACAAATTTAACCAAGATCTTCTGATCTGGTTCTAAATCCTTTCCCTTAATTTTCTTAACAGTAGTTGTTCTAAAAAAAAGGACATAATATCCTCTAACTTATGAACAGCATCTCCAATGTTTTTCAAATCAAAATTATATACTCCTCTATGCGGGCAATTCAGGATTTTTCCTATTTCAATAGAAGAGATTGAGAAATCTATGTCCTCAATATTTGAAAACATAGTGTCTTCATCCTCACCTAGACTAAACTAAACTGTTGAAAATAAATAACACAGTTCTACCTCATACATAAACTTAGACCTTTCAATATTTAAGGTTTGTTCAAGGTTTTTAAAAGACAAAGCCTATTTCAATAACAAATTATTCTGGAATAGCCATTCTAGATCTATAACTTTACCTTGCAAAATTGTTCACCCAACTGACTTTTGCTTCTTCGTGTCACTGCTCTCGGACTCATCTTCTCGCTTGGTATTTATCATTACTGAGTATATTTTTGAAGGTTCGATGATTTTAGGGTCTGAAGATTTGAAGATCAGGGGGGTTGCAACAATATGCGGTTTCCGGGTTCGAAAGGGTTTTTGTTATGTGGAAATGAAACAGTTTCGAATTCGAAAGGGCTCTGACATCCTTGATTACCATGTAACCAATAATAATTACATTTATTTTAAAAACAAATAAAATTTATATGCGGTGAATTTAACATAAATTAAAAATAAAAGGTAAACCTTTTTTGAAAAACAAGTAATTAATTGATTTTAAACAGTATTTAAAAACAAAATAAAATTTACACAATTAAGAAAATAAAATTAAAATAAATAAAATTAAATAAAAAATATTTAAAATTATAATAAAATTTTATTTAATATTAAATAAATATAGCTCCCCCTTAATAAAATCAAACCTTGCAGTGGAAAGTGGTTTTGTAAAAACATCTGCTAATTGAATTTCTGTATTTATAAATTCTAAAAATATATCCTTTTTAATAAAATGATCTCTTAAAAAGTGATGTGTTATATCAATTTTCTTAGTTACAGAATGACTAATATGATTTTTTGAAATATTAATTACACTTTTATTATCACATAAAATATGTGTATTATTAAAATTCAATCCAAAGTCTATAAGAGTGTTTTTCATCCACAACACTTGCACTCAACAACTGCCAGCAGATACATATTCTGCCTCAGTTTTTGACAGGGCAACTGAATGTTGTTTCTTACTAGACCATGACACTAAAGACTTTCCTAAAAAGTGGCATGTTCCTGATGTGCTTTTTCTATCTAATATAAAACTTCCAAAGTCAGCATCTGAATATGATATCAAATTAAAATCAAAAGTTTTAGGATAGAGTAGAGATGGAAAAGTAGTTCCTTTTGAATATCTAAAAATTCTTTTGACAACAGTTAAATGAGATTCTTTGGTATTTGATTGAAATATAGCCCAGAGACATATTGAATACATTATATCTGGCCTGCTAGCAGTAAGATATAACAAAATACCAATCATACCACTATATAACTTGTTGTCAAATTATTTCCCAATTTTATCCAAATCAAGTTTTATATTAGTACACATAGGAGTTGTAAATGTCTTGCTATTTTCAAGTCCAAATTTCTTAAGTAAATCAGAAATGTATTTGCTTTGATTTAAAACATTTCAAAAATCTTTTTGAAATAGTTGAAGTCCCAAAAAGAAATTTAATTCTACCATCATACTCATTTCAAATTCTTCTTGCATTAATTTTGAAAATTCATGACAAAATGTTTTATTATTTGATCCAAAAATTACATTATCAACATAAATTTGAACCAATAAAACATTATTTTTCACATTTTTCTTAAAAATTGTTGGATCTTAAAATCCAACAGTAAAATCACTTTTTAAAAGAAAAGAACTTAATCTTTCATACTAAGCTCTAGGTGCTTGTTTAATGCCATATAGAGCTTTAGTAAGTTTAAAAACTGAATCAGGTTTTTGAGAGTTTTCAAAACCAGGAGGTTGATCAACATAATCTTCCTCCATTAAATAACCATTTAAAAAGGTAGATTTAACATCAATCTAAAATAATTTAAAATTCATATGAGATGCATATGCTAAAAGGATTATAATGGATTCTAACCTAGCTATAGGTCCAAAAGTCTCAACATAATCTATTCCTTCTTCTTGATTATATCCTTTAGCTACTAATCTTGCTTTATTTCTAGTTATTATACCTTGGTCATTATGTTTATTTCTAAAGACCCATTTGGTTCCTATTACTAGATAATTCTGAGGTCTTTCCACTAATTTCCAAACTTCATTTCTTTTGAACTGGTTTAATTCATCTTGCATTGTTATTACCCAGCTTTCATCATCTAAAGCTTCTTCTATAGACTTGGGTTTTAGTTGGGATAGGAAGGTAGATAATTTCACTAGATTTTCGTAAATTTCTTCTAGTTTGAATACTAGTTTCTAATTCACCTATCACAGTTTCTAAAGGATGATTCTTTAGGGTTATAGACTGTTTTGGCAATACATTTGAAGGTTATTTAGTATCATTTTCCTTTAAACTGGACTGAATTTATTTTATATCATTTTCAAAATCATTCTTTAAGTTCTCAAGTATCATGTTATTGTTAGAGTTAGGTTCATCTATTTGATCTGTCCTTTTCTCAAAGGGATCATATTCATCAAATTTTACATGAACTGATTCTTCAACAATCCTTGAATTTTTATTAAAAATTCTATAAGCTTTGGAAATAGCAGAATATCCCAAGAAAATTCCTTCATCATATTTTAGATCAAACTTACCAAGATTATACTTGGTGTTTAAGGTGTAAACCTTGCATCCAAAAACTTTAAAGTAATTTACTTTAGGTTTTCTGTAATTCCATAGTTCATAGGGTGTCTTTTTCAAAATAGGTCTTATTAAAACTCTGTTAATTATATAGCAAGCTATATTTACAACTTCTGCCCAAAATATATAGGTAGGCTATATTCATTTAACATGGTTCTATATATTTCTTGAATTTTTCTATTTCTTATTTCTATAATCCCATTCTGTTGAGGTGTTCTTGGTGTAGAGAAAGTATGTTTAATACCCATTTTTGAGAAAAAGGAATTAAATTCCTGATTCTAAAATTCTCCACCATGATTACTTATCAATGAGATTATATTAAAACCTTTTTCATTTTGAACAGATTTGCAGAAACTTTCAAATAAAGTAAAATATTTATTTTTAAATTTCAAAAAGAAAATCCAAGTAAATCTAAAAAAATCATCAACTAATACATAAACATATAATTTACCAGCCAAACTTTCTACTCTTGAAGGTCAAAACAAATCCATATGGATAAGTTATAGAGGTTTAGTTGTAGCAACTTTGTTAACAGATTTGAATGATGATTTGTGTTTCTTTCCATGTTAGCATGCAACACATAATCTATTACTTTCAAATATGAGACTATGAAAATTAGTAACTAAGTGTTTCTTAGATAACTTATGTAAAACATATATATTACAATGTCCAAGTCTCTTATGATGGATCCATGATTCACTTACTTTAGTAGTCGAGAAATTTACTTTTTGTTTACACAATGAATTTAAATCCAAAGTATATACATTTTCAGTTCTTGGTTCCTTAAATTTAAACATTTTATCGTTAAAAATAGTACAGCAATTGTTAGTAAAATCAACAGTATATCCATCATCACAATGTTGAGAGATACTTATCAGGTTGTGTTTTAATCCTTGTACATAAATTACTTTGTTGATTGAGACTATTTTTTGATCTCCAACAGTTTCAATGCCAATGATTTTTCCTTTGGCATTGTCACCAAATGTGACAAGTCCTCCATCATTTTGAGTGAGTGTTATAAAATTTGTTGAGTTCTCACTCATATGCCTTGAGAAGCCACTAGCTATTTACCATATATCTTTTCTTCTTTGGTGGCCTGCTACCTGCAAAGATATTTAAACAAATTGCTTTGGTGCCCATATTCTGTTGGGTCCAAGGGTGTTAGCTAGCAATGATCTGGGTATCCAAATTTTCTTTGTTCTTTTAAAATTAGCTGAATCATATAAGTTTTTTTAAACATAGGCTTTATTAATACCACAAATTTGAGTTTGTCTTAAGAAACAGTGTTTATCTATATGTCCCTTTATCCAACAAAAGTTACAATTAACCCTTTTAGTGCAAGGAATAAAATAATTTTTGTATAGCTTAGGTTTTTCTCCATTACTACCAATTCCAAATATTTCCTTTTTAATGAGAGTTTTACCAAAAATTTCATTTAATGAATTCTCTACTTTTGTAAAAACCAATACAGCCTATTTGTAAGATTCTACTTCATTCTACTGTGTTTTTATTCTTGATTCAAAATTAATAAAGATAGTGTTAATAGAATTATATTTATCAGTTAATTCCTTAGGTTGTTTTATCATTATATCTCTTTCATCTGAAACAGCCTTATGTATGTTTTTTAGTGACTTATGTTTCTTAAACAGCGAGTCATATCTTTCTTCAAGCATATTTCAGTAGGCTATAAGTTTTTTATTTGTGTAGCTTGATTCAAAATTTTATTCATTATTTGAGTCAGAGGAGTAATATGATTGTACCTCATCTGTTTCATCCATGAAACACATGTTTTCTTTCAGATTGACTTCTTATTTCTCTGAGCTTGATTCTGGAGAGCTACTGGAGTCTTCAGATACACTCCAAGTGGATTTCATATATTTTTTGTCTTTCTTCTCATAATCATGTATTTTGAAGAATTTCTTCTTCTTTGCATCTTTCAATTGTGGGAAATCTGGTCTGATGTGTCTCATCTTCTTGCATTCATAGCATCTTACTTCCTTATCGTCTTTCTTAAAGGATTTTTTTGAAGCCTCTTTTCTTGCTGTAGAATTTTCTAAATTTTATGGCTAGATGAACCAGTTATTCATTTGAGTTTGATGAGTCAGAGCTATCTGATTTGGCTTTGACTTCTCTCTTCTTCATCTTTCTATTATTTTGTTGTGAAGTTACCTTCAAAAAAGTATCATATTTTTTGATGTATACTTTATGTTAATTTGCCTCATCTTGCATTTCAGCTTCATACATCATCAGTGTACCAATCATCTCTCGCATGGTTAGATCTTTAACAGGTCTTTATTGTCTGATTGCATAGAGATACCATTCCATCGAGTAGGAACTACCCTCAGTACTTTTAATGCTTGATCAGCCTGCTTGATAGGATCTCTTAGAGCTGTTATATTATTGACAATTTATGTCAATCTCCCATTTATTTGGGTAATGCTTTCACCTTCAAACATTATAAAAGTATCAAATTTCAATTTGGCAGTAGCATATTTCATTTTTCTCACATTGTCTGTTCCTTCATACGCCACAGCTATTGTTTGCCACATCTCATATGTTGTTGGGCACTGAGATACTCTGTTAAATTCATCTGGTCCTAGACCATAGATAATTGCATTTATAGCCTTCGAATTCATATCATACTCTACCTTTGTAGCAGCACTCCATGTCCCAGTATTTTGAGGAATTTCATAAGGTGTCAGAATCTTTGAATATACGTTATATACGAGGTTTTTCAGATATGTTATCATGACTGATTTTCAGCATCCATAGTTGTCTCTATTAAAATATGGTGCTCTGACCATTGATATCCCTTCTTTTGTATCAGACATAATGCTCTGTTGTAAAATATTTAAATGCTTCTCGCTTGCTAAGGCTCTATCAGAAGCTCCACCTCTAATAGTAATTGTTGGATCTTGAATATGTAGATTATACACAAGAGGGGGTGAATTTTTTCATTCAGTTTTTTTTCATTAACTCTTCGATTGATCGAGTTCTGCCCTCTCTACTTTATCAGATTTGATCATGAAGCGGAATAAGTAAAATCATGGAAACACGGATGTATAGTGGTTCGGGGAACAGAAGTCCCCTAGTCCACTCCACCAATGCTCTACTCCATGAGCTTGGTGATTGTCACTATCTGGTCCTCCAGACCATCCAACAACTAAAAATAGGTAGTTGACACCTTCTCAATTTTCAGGAAAACAAATCCTTCTAGTTCAAACACGAACCTACTCAGCTTCGTACGAGAAGCTGGTCACTCAAGATAAAAAGTGTTTTCATTTAGAAAGAACTTTTCCAGTTGATCTTCACAATTGAAATAGAATGAAATTGACAGCAGATGAATTGTTTTCATTAGAAATATTTATCTTCAAGTCAAAGTAGTTCTGAGTCGATCCGATTGTAGTAGATATAGAAAATATAATCGCAACTTAAGCAGCAGTAGATTCACAAAATATTTTCGTTGACAAATAGATGAATCTTCTTTTGTGTTTCTTATTCTTCAATAAAACAGAGCGTAGTCACTCTTCGTAATCAGTAGATCTTTGTATCTTGATTTATCTCGGTTTTTGCTCTTCAGAAATAGAATTGTCTGTGTAGTAGATCTTTCTTTCAAATAGAATGACTGTATCTTCACTTGAGTTCTTGATTGCTATGTGTTATTCTTTAAATGCTTTGCTATATTGATCTCTGTACACTTTTTCATATATCACACTTGTTTCTGTTATGATGTATATTGTCTATTTTGAAATTCAAAATGAGAACAGATATATAGAGCACTTCCTCTGCAAAATCAGATCCACAAAAATCTACCTTTTACTCACAATATTCAAACTTGTGAATTAATCTGAGTAGTCATAAAACTCCATAATATTCACCATGAAAACCTCAGGTTAAATCAATCCTTCAAACGGTTCTGAATCTGTCAAGGACTCACTTCAAAATCAGTGTTTAGTCCAGCTTAAAATTAGCTTGATCAATCGCTTGCAGACCGTTGAACAAAAATATCAACTTCAAATTCCCGATGCCAAACGTAAGGTTAAGTTTCACTGCATGCATCCTCTGAAACATAACATAGATCAAATGTATGGTTGATGTCACATTCTTCAAACGTAAGGTTGATGAAAAATTTAAGGTTGATCATAAACATAGGGTTGACTGTCCATACTTTTCTCTTCCATATCCAAACGTATATCATACTTTTCTAAGCTTTCAAACGCAAGGTTTACAATCCATACTTTTTCAAGTAACATAAGGTTATTTGCAAAAACTAAGGTTTATTAACCATATTTTTGAGAAACAAACAAAACTTTAAAGATTTACGTAATTTTTCTTCTTCAATATCCAAAACGTATGGTTCCTTCCTAACGTAGGGTTTTTCTTCACATAGGGTTCTTCTTCATGTAGGGTTTTTCTTTACGCTACACTTTCCTTTCTTTCTTTATGCTATGCTTTCCAAATGTAAGGTATGAATAGTGTTTCCAGAACACTTTAAATTGATTCCCAAATGGTTTAGCAATTGTTCCACTTTGTGTAAACACTTGAATATTCATCTAAAAATTAGACTATATAAAATATAATTCCTGAAAAATACTTAAAGTAAAATCATTAGAAAACAATTAAAGGGTATTTGTGAACATCAAAATCATCATAAAGAGATAAAGTATTGTTCTCAACAATATCCCCAATTAAATATGTATTGTGGAAAACAACACATGCTCAATAATACTTTCATGACATGTCACCACGTGGTGAAAGACATTTACAGGTGGTGTAATCTTCTTTCATGACATCCCAACATGTGGTTAAAACTACATTCTTGACATATCGACATGGGGTGAAAAACAGTTACAGGGGATATAAAGTTTCAATGTTTTGAACTAATTCAATCCATGAATTAAATTCATAGTGTCAACCAAAAATAATTCATTTCATGAATTAGTTCCATAACCAATATTTGTTCTTCATCCATAACTCAACACATAATCTTGCTGGACCCAAGGAAAACTTTGGGATCTTACAATCTATGCATCTTATAATATCTCATCCTCAAGATATACTCCCAAGAACCACTAAGATTTAGTGACAAAAGATCTTACCATCGAGTCTTCACATCAGCTTCTTGGTCACACGTTTCCTCTTATAAATATCCATGTCTTCCACAACATATGAAATATTGGCACGGTCGTCTCCTGCAACACCTTCCAACAATGAACCAATATATGTATCATATTACCCTAAAAGGTCTCATTAGTATCAAGCTAAACTTTCACAACATACATGAGGCATTTCCTAACTCACTATTCCCAACAACCTCAAGGACACCATCAAACATTGGAACTCATCCATTCCCTCAAAACTCACATTTAAATGACATACATCCACCACCTCTAAGTCCAACCTAGCATTTTCTGTGGAATTTAAACATGCACCAATTAGGTTCCTCATTAGAATTCTGATTCCACCACATTCATCTTATGGTCTTGGTCCATGCATCTTCTAATACAAAGAACTCCCCACCATTTGAGAATAATTAACAACACTTTTTAATGTTATTCAACCCCCATGATATCCATTGACATCCTATCAATTCTAAGAACCTCTTATGTAAATTGTTG
The DNA here is from genome assembly GCA_963277665.1 of Viscum album. Lineage (NCBI taxonomy): Eukaryota > Viridiplantae > Streptophyta > Magnoliopsida > Santalales > Viscaceae > Viscum > Viscum album. Next base: position 538,569,380 of record OY728142.1, on the reverse strand, counting down.
ATGGAATACCTCCACCATCCATATATATATATACAACATCATTAGTGAAACCTCTAAGGGGACCCATATCCAACCAAAGAATATTTACTTAGCTAGGTGGAAAGCCATAACTTTCTAAACATACCCAAGACATTGTCAAGGTAGGTGACATGATCATCACTAATTAAAAGTACACTAATAATTCATTGATGAACACAATGAATCATCCATCACTAATGTTACATCCTACTACAAAACACCCTAATCTATCAAAATTGTCAAGATTCCTTACCGCCAACATCTCACCACAGTTATCCAGTACAAAAATTCCATCACACAACCCATAATTATGTTCTCAAACTAGGGTATTCTCACTATCCAAATTACCCACATCATGGCCCAAATAAAAAAAAATCAAAACATATTTCACTTCATTATCATAGTTAACTGGAGGATTTACTCCAATCTATTTCACATTTTCCCCCTTTTTCCCCTCCACAAAGTCAAAACTAAGGCACTATCTTCACCCTTAACCATTCAACATATAGTTCATATTTAACAAAGGGTAATCAGGTTCTCAATTCCATATTCTCATCAGATCCCCATTTATGAACATCTAAAATCATTTTAAAACTTTCCCAATTTCATTTTAGGCACCTTTTTTCGTTCGCTTTCAGAAGAAAGGAAAATAGTAGTCCAAGTTTAACAAATTACCCAAACCCTATTTTCTCATGCATGCCTAGAATGATGCATGTTCAAAAAATAGTCCTGAGTTCTTAAAATGATTCATGTAGACTCAACTCTCAAGCCATTAAGGTCCAGGGGTCAATCTCAACAAATCTCATAAATAATAATCACATCACACAATAATTATTCCATCCAAGGTGAAATAATATTCTACAAAAATATCAAACAACAATTAAAACAACCCCACCTAGGGTTCATGGGTTCTCCCCCATACATGGGGTAACTACATCGATGAAAGATCTCATAACAAAAACCCATGTCTTCATAATACCCTATATACCTTTCCCAAATAGTAAGAGAAAAGAATAATAATATAAAAATGAACATTGATACCAATTTATAACATCCCGGCCTGAGTTCCACACATCGGTACCCCCAGCCGGACCACCACATGACCTTAGGAACATCTCCCCATACACATGAGGATACCAATAGGAATCGCGGGTCTAATGAAGATCTTGAGGAGACAATACCCTATCTTCTTTATTTATTAGAGTAATACACCAGATGAAATAATAAACAACAGTGGAAATAGATCACAATAACCAATAACAATATCTCATGATAACCAAAGCATGAAATACAATACAAAAACCAAATAGTAGATATGCCAGAATAGAGTCGTTCCATGTTTCAGTATCAAAACTAATGAGAAAAGACAACGAAAACACCCAAGTAGGTCCCAAACCATATCGGGTTCTCTCATCCATGATCCATCCCAAGTTATCTATCTAACATAGGTCATTTTCCCCTAACATTTCCAAAAAACAAAAAAGACTATTTGCGTACCAATCAAGAATCTTGAGTAGGGTTTGAGTAAAACTAAGTAGGCCACCACTAATGGAATCTAAAACAAATAATTTTAACCATAGTATATTCAGTTGTATAAAATATAAAATACAAGTAATAAAGAAAATAGATTAAATTTATTAAATTATCCTTTATTTAACCACATAAACCCTCTGGTTCTTGAGTACACCCGACCCTCAAAAACATCTTTGACTCATGAGGGAGCCTGAAAAATCCCTAAAGGATATCATAATAATGAATTTATATGTTACCATTCATCATCTCAAATCACATTTCATTAAATACTTAGAACATGTCACTCACTCTTTCTTGAGAAACATGTACTATGTGCTCTAACCTCAAGGGTCTATAGTGAGTAAGAAAAAATTAGGTAAAAATTCTTTGTAGGAAAAATGGGAAAGTTCTTACATTATTTCCCCTAAAAAGCTCACATAGTCCATTGATAAACAATAAGAAACTCACAGATTCTTCTTCCCTTAAGGATCACATCATCTTTATGTAAATAATATTAGAGGCTCTTTTGGTATTCTTCCCTAGAGTCTCACATGGTGATTAAGTAAAAAATATTAGATTCTCTCCTGGTATTCTTCCTTTAATCTCATTCTCACACCCAAGTTATACCATGTACTACTCTGTGCCAACATAATCGCATATGATATCCAATTCACTAATCATTCCATTAATTAATTAATCATATCTTACCCTTAAATTAATTTAGTAATTAATTTGTCATTTCAATTCTGATAATTAATTCAATAATTATTAACTATATCCATTTCATTAATTAATTCGCCAATTAATTAATCATAACACATTTCCATTAATTATCTCACTGATTAATTAATCACAACAAATTCATTAACTAATTTCAAAAATTAATTAATCATTCCAAATCAATTAATTAAATCAACAATTAATTAACCATTTATATTCTATTAATTAATTTTCGGATTAATTAATCACAAACATTCCATTAATTTATTTAACAATTAATTAAATATATAAAGTCCATTAATTAATTCAATAATTAATTATTCATTTTAAAACTTCCAATCTAATAATCAATTCAATAATTAATTATTCACAATTTATAATTCATCCATTCGATAATTAACTCAATAATTAATTATCTTCCAATTCCATTACTAATTCATCAATTAGTTAGTCACATAAATACCCATAATTAAATCCCTTATTATTTAAGTACGTAAATACTTTTAATTAATTACTCATATCAACAAACTCAGAATCCCATAACTAATTCCACAATTATTTATCTCATTCACAATCTCAATATACCATAGTTAATTCCACAAATATTTTTATCAATTCAGTAGTCTCAATATCTAGTAATTAGTTCCACAATTTATTTTAGAATTCACTCAATTTAATCTACACAATAATCACCATAAATTAATTAACCAATTAATTATTATAACTCATTGAAATGAATTAATTCAACAATCCCCCTTAATTAATTAACTAATTAATTAATCTCATCAAATTCATTAATTAATTCAATAATTGTTTAATCCCCTCAATAATATTATTTAATTCATCAATTAAATAATCACATAACACATATTAATTAATTATTAAATTAATTAATCCCAATATTAAATTAAAAAATTAAACTATCACATAACTACAATTAATTAATTTATCAATTAATTAATCTATTTTTTTAATTCAACAATTAAATAGTCACATAACTCCAATCAATCAATCTATCTATTAATTAATTAAATCCATTATTTTAATCAATAATTAAATAATATCATTACTCACATTAATTAATTCATTAATTAATTAATTCATCAATTAATTAATCACTTTATTTAATTCTATAATTAAATAATATCATTACTCATAATAATTAATTCAAACCCACAATCAAAAAACCAACATAATTAATTCATCAAATAATTAATATAACTTAATAAAATCAACAAACCCAATTAAGTCCTCAATTAACTGTTATATCTTAACAAATTAAATATCCCTAATTAATTCATCAATTATTTGTTCTATCAACATGAACTTAATAATAATAACAATCTATGATAATTCATTGTATAATTAATTTTTCCCTTTCAACAAAATCAATATAAAAATAATTAATCTGTCCATTAACTATTAAATTTAAATGATCTTTATCTCACCAAAATTAATTCAACAATTAATTATCCAAAACACAATTTCATAATCTTATGATTAATTTACAAATTATTTTATTATGATCTAAAATCACAGTATCCCAATTTCACATTTCCCTTAATTAATTAATTCGACAAATTAATTACATTAATTAACAATTCAATTACTAAACATCTAATAGAAATTCTAAATTTATATACATATAATTGTAATCAAGACTAAAGTGTTTGAATTTTAGACCACATACCTCATGAATAGTGGTGAATTCTTACCAATGGTTAATCCCCATTTGAAAGGATCAATCAAGAATGCGATGAAGAACATAATCTAGATCTGAGACCTAAATCCAAAGTTAAATTAAAAAAGATCTCTTAAAAGAATATCTAAATCCAATAGTGGGTTAACATCCCTCTTCTATTCAGAATGAGGAACATAATAGAATAAATGATCTAAATGGGAATGACACCCATACCTAGGAGGTGTGTGGAGAGAATTTTTTCAAAGAAAGTGGTCCATGAAGGCTTTTCAGTGGAGGGGGAGGTCTAGAGATTCTCTATAGTATAGAAGAGGGGGTGTTAGGAGGGATACGTGACATTAGAGGCATCATTTTAAAATGTTTGATGTTAGAGTTACATGATCAGAATTCCCATTTCACATCATGTAAAAGTCTTGAATTAATTCAAGATTTTCTAGAGATATCCCTTCATAAAAATTAAAAAACAATAAATAAATATTACACATGGTGTAATGTACTTTCATGACATGTCAACATGCGGTGAAAGATAGTTACATTGGGTGTAATAGTCTTTCTTTACATGTCAATGCATGGTGAAAACTATATTCGTGACATGTCAAAATGTGGTGAAATATTGTTACAGGGGGGTGTAAATTTTTGATGTTTTGAATTAATTTAGGCCATTAAAAAATCATATGGTATACCCAAAACAATTATCATCATGAATTGGGTCCATAAGGTTTACTTGTTCTGCATCCAAAACTCACAGCTTAACCCTACTGTACCCCTACAAAATCATGAGATCCTACATTATTCCACTAAAAAATAACATCTCAATATATGATTGTTTTTTATGTTATTATAATTTAATGTCTAAATAATATTGTAATGAGGTGGAAGAATTAATCAACAAGAACACTCAACTCAAAATGAGACATCTTCTTCAGATAAACTATTTATAATTATATAAAAATCCATCATTGATTAGATTTAGGATTTAAAACAAGATTCTAGGATGTTTGTAGGTATTTCATGGAGGGGATATGGAATTTTTTGGCTCAACCAAATGGTTCCTAAATTTAGAAGAAAATATAAGAGGAGGTTCACTTTTACAACTAAGGGGTGGGGAACTTTAGGAATTTCATAATGTATTAAATTTCAATATTGTAATATTCAATTAAATACTTCCAAATGGACAGGTATTTGAATTTGGGAAATGATTTAGTTGAAATATGGAAAGAAAATATGATTTTTACATGATTAATTATAAAAATAACCATTATCTCTTGGTTTATCACCTTGGTAAACCCATTTTAAACATAATCTCTCTAACTGACTGAAAAAATTACTTTTTATTAAACAAATCACTTTTGTAAAAAAAAACGGGAAATCGTACATGTTCAGAACATTCTATCATTAAACATTGTATGAAATAATTGATTTATTGAAATCATGTTTAATCCTATTAGGGACCTTACCTCGGTAGGGACTCCATTGAAGTTGAGTGGGCTTTGTGTCCAGATCATCCATGATAAGATCTTCAATGCTATAGTCCATCTTGCCCGTTGTTGGTATAAACTCTTCCACACCAATATTCCTTTCATTTAATCCATGTGTTAAAATGATATTTTTCTTATTGATATACATTCAATGTTTTTCATTGAGGAAAAATCAAATCATTATCTCAAACATACTATGAAAATCCTCTTGGGTAGCATTAAATTAGAATTCCATATCTAACATTCCTTCATTGGAATGAGAGATGCGCTCCCATGCCTACTTGATTCCAAGATCCTACTTATCAGTATCCCTACCCATACAATTAGAAACCACTTTCTCCTTATGTTCTATCAGAAAAGTTGACTTGTCTTCCTGATCATGGGATTTTAATTTACTATCCATCACTTTATTCTTTTTGGTAGACCTTGGTTTCATCGGCATAGGTAGCTGAGATTTGTTCTTAAAACCTTGGGAATTATTCTCCTTTATAACAATGTAACTCCCTAGATCTATTTTACCCTTATGTTACTTCTTCCTCCTAGGGCTTTATAGTCCCCTTTTTTGGTATCCATCAATGGTGTATCCTGAAACATATCTAGACGATCATTCTCCAAATCTAGCCCATAAAATATTTTATCATAAGAGTGACTAAATGAACTTGAGGACTTCTTTTTTATGGATTTTCTGATAACCCCCTATCAAGGGATGATAGGGAACCCTTACAAGGCCCATAGGCTTAGGAATTACATTTCCCGTAGGCTTGGAGACATTTCATGACCCGTAGGTCTTAATGAAATCATACAGACTATGACTACTTGAAATTGCTTCTCCACAGCATCTGCATCGTGATAAGCTCTCCACCTTTGCATGACTATTTTGCTTGCATGTCCATGTGCAAAGGTGCACAGGCATGGTACCGATGTAAAATTCCATAAAATCTTATTCTTCCAAAGTCTGTTTAGCCCGGCTCTAGTGAATAGGCCCTGCTCTTTCCTCCTTTGGATTGGTTCCTTGTGAAATTTGTATGTACAACTACAAATCAGGTGGCCCTGGAGGCCTTAAGGTGGAACAAAGGCTATGAGGTGGCCTGAAAGACTTACTGACCCGAAGGTCTAGGTGGCTCTAAGGCCTTAAGGACTCCAATACCAAACCGGTGGCCCAAGGTGAATAGTTCCAGCTTCTACAGTAAATGCTATAGTACAGAATTTATGCCTCTACCTGGTTTTGAACCTAGGTCTTGTGGATTCATTTAGAGAGACCTCAGCAACTGGGCTGAGGCTCATGTGCATAAGAGTGGTTCTTCTTTTGTGAGGAATTTCGAATACCCTTTTTATCTTCTGTCGCATCCCCTTATTCCTAAACCAAGCCTTCAGACTCCAAATTTCCAAATCAATATCTACCATGAATTTTCAAATTGATCCTTCATGACATTACCTCACTTGTTACATTCCCCAAGTCTGTACTACATCCAATGTTTATGTAGTACTATTAATTCTCTTCACCTACCTCTTGTGGAACTATATCTCCTTTAGCTCCATCACACTTTTACACTATATTTTAATGAATATCCATAGGCCCTAATGTACACACCTTCTCCAGTTCATGATTCACTCTGCCATATAAATCTACAGCTTCCAAATCAATTGGTTGGACATTTTCCTTATTATGGTTGGTGAAATCCATTTTTGACCCACACAAAAACATGTGATCAATAGCTTTTCTAGGAAGCAACTCATTCCTATCAAACTCCCATCCCTCATGTGTCCCTGTGTATACAACATTGAAAAAATTGTTTCAATCAATTTTCACTCCAACTGGAGCCTGATCCATCTTATTTTCACCTAAAACAGAATCAAAATATTTATCACTTAATCCCCATCATACAACCATATTCAGATAATAATTCATCCTCCCTCACATAAACATTTCTAATGAGTTATTCATTTCCATTCATGAAGAGCATAATTCTAACTATGATTCAAAAATAAAGGATTGTTTTAATGTAAAATCTTCTCCAACAGAAATCCAAAAAAATAAAAATAGAAATCATGAAACATCAACATCAATGAAGATTCATAGATAAATAGGGTGGAAAACTAATCTAGTTCAACTATCAGATTAAATATTATGGAATACAATATATCCTAACATTTGAATAATGAAATGATTTTGAAATGGAAGAGGGACTTCTGTAAATCTAAAAAAATTTCATTGTTGAAGAATCACGTTTCATGTGAACATCATAAGTTTACCTAAAAGGAAGAATAGAAATTCATTGTAGATTCATTGAGCACTTTACTAGTCCAAGACTAGGTCTTCCTCTAATTTAATCATTATAATGATGTTCTTGGTATCAAGAAGACCAAATATTTCTCACTCCAATAGACCCAAAGATTATAAAATGAGTTGTTCGAAAGAATCCACCAATAAAAAATTATTTGATATGTGATATTAGTGTCAAATTCAGTAGAGATGAAGCATTAGAAAATTCTAAGGACAATATCAGTAGTTATGGTGGTTCATCGAAAAACTCTAAGACATTTAGGCTAAGTAATATCTAAGGGAATGAAGGAAGAAAACCTAGGTAAGAAATGGGTAATAATGAATGTAAGTGATCTCTTTTGAGGAATGGTGGAGGTCCCTCCACTACTGAGGGTGGACAGGTTATCTCTATGTCCGTCATTGTGTAGGGAATGAGGAGGAGAAGGAAATTTATAGTGACATCCAGAATCTATCTCCACAACAATATTCTCTCTAACAACTTTTTTGAACTGAAAGGGTTAAATCATTTATTATAAGATAAAAATTGGATAATAAATATAAAACATATGAAATTTTAGACAATTTATCATCTAAATTTTCAAATTTATTTATTTTTGTGGTTTTTAAATAATTTAATAAAATATTATTTGACATAAAATTTCAACTATGTCATACTTGCCACTATTTATTTAATTTCACTATAAATACATGAAGATAATAATTAATTTTGAATACAATAGATTTAAACATAAATAATTCACCATTATTAAATATAAAATTGTTTTTTAACAAGAAATCACCCCAAATACAAAACTTTTACTATTTTTAAAATTATAAACCTTGAGTTTTCTTGTGTTTTCACAAGCATTGTATCATAATTTTTTAAAAATTTAACCAAACTATATAATAACTAAAATTTAAAAATACATGTCCATAATGAAAATAATTTAATTATAATAAAAATAACCTTTAATATATATTTACCACTTATTTTTATACTCATGTGAACATATATGAGATATTTAAAGTAAAGAGAGTGATTTTTTTCTTTTTCATTTCCTTAAATTATTATATAGGCCACCTTCAAAGATTACTATATAAAAAATAATTTGATCTATATCACAATATTATAGTGTCAAAAATAAATTTATCAAATAATAATTCGAATGAAAAATGGTGGCCTTATAACATAGTTTTAACCATGGTTCACTCGATATACCCTTTTACCATGGAGATATATTTTTTAGTGTTTGTACTATTCATAATGACAAAAATATGTTGGAATCATTAAATAAAAAAATAATTCATATTTTAGATATGGATTAAATTTTAAGAAATTCAATCCCTATAAGTGAAAATAAATTATTTTATAAAATCCCACAAAACGTGATAAAAGTTGTTTTTTAAGAAAATGCATTTTTCAGAAAAAAGGTGATCTTATATTAAGTTTTTGACTAAAAATAAACATAAAATAAGTTTTAATTAAAATAAATAGAATTATAATATATAAATTTAAATTAAATCATTCCTCACTATGGGTTATTTTATTTAATTAAAATAAAAAAACACTATGCACTTAAAAATGATGTTTAGAAAAAATTTGTTTTTATGACTAAAAATAAACTTATAACAAAATCTAGTTTAAATTTGATTCTTGTAAAATTAATTATATTAAATGTTTAAAAATTATACTTATATATCATTAAAATCAAATTCATTTAATAATGGTACTTTTTAAATTAGTTAATTTAATGAAAATAAATAAAAGTATTTGAAAAATAGGTTTTTTCACTATTTAATGAAAAATAAACCTTTTCTGAAAAATATCAAAATCTTACCATAAGATAATTTGGATATTTTGAGATCAAAAATGATATCCATTTTATTATGAAAATTTTATAAAATTCAAAAAAATAATTATAATATTTCTTCAAAAAAAAGAAATATTAACCATTTCGAAGAGAACTTGTTTTTGAATAATAAAATGACATTAATAAAAATTTGAGTTATTATTTTAATGGAATTAATCAATAATTTTTCCATTTTAAGAATTTTATATATATTTAAAAATTCTTTTAATCCTATTCATACTCTCTAATTCAATGGCCAGGTTATAACAGAAATATTTAAATAATTATATCATGGGTTGTTTATGCTCAATGTTGTGTGTCGTATACACTATTGATCATAATTTTGACTTTTAAACTCTTAGGGTGTTATACTCATATGAAACTATCATCACATACGACCGTAAAGTACCAACTCTATAGCTTAGATCTCAAGGATATACACACTCATCAGAATCAATATTAATTATTTCATTATCCTTTACTTGACATTAATTCGTATTTATTTCGAAGATTAAAACAATAATATTATAATCCAAGTTGAATTAAAAAAGTAATTTCTTGAATATTATAGAATATTCAATAATCATATATTACATCCACTAACTACCCAATTTTTAAATTAATTCATCTACATTTTATAATTACTGGGAACCCTAGGACTCATCCTAAGCCACCTCAACAAAGATTCACTTTTCATGCATATAGTCTACTTAAGTTAAGAATTTGGAAGTCATAACTAATAATATATGGTCAAAAAACCATTTAAAATTATTAATAGAAATATATCAATGATAAATATTAGCTTTTAACATATCACAATTTCCTCAGTGTCATCTCTGACACCATTTCACAAAATATAATCAATCTTACCAACACTGTAATCACCATTATAATATCCCTTATAATCCCTACCCATTGCACTACAAATTCTACCAAACAATCCTAGATATAAAAAAAATCCTAAGATTCTAATTCCCGAAAAAAATCATACATAACATCAAAGGTATTTTTAGTGTGGCACAGTCATGGGAAAATTAAGTATATAGAACCAAGACATAAAATCCTTTCAAAACAAGAATGGGATCACTCGGCTCTAATCCAATTATCTTTAGAAAATAATCATTATAAATTGATTATTAAATAAAAGAATAATTATGTTTTGTTTTTCTAAAATAAAAAACCTATAAATAATTTTGAAATGAAAATTTATGAATCAACATAAATATTTTTTATCATTACTTCTGTATTAAATCAAATTTCAAGGATGGATGCTAATAAAATTTAAAGACTCTTCTATTAATCATGTCCTCATAATTTCATATATATGTGGTTTATAAAATTTCAATTTAATGTTACATGATAAAAATAATAATATACATAGTATTTATATAAAGACCCAAACCTTTTACATATATCATTACATGATTTTAAGCATAATTATACATCAGATTACAAGCCAAGGATCGTTAAGTATAGTGTCTTGGAAGATTAGGTACATAAAACATAAAACATGGGGCTAAAAAAGTTTCTTTATATAATATCCATAAAGATCTCCCAACATCTTTTGAGCCCTTACATCTGCATAGGGTAATTTGGGGAACACATGAACAAAGGGATGAGCTAAAAAGTCCAGGAAGGGAATGAACATAAGGATACATCTTAAGCACATGAGTTAGGAGGCAAGACATAAATATTATAAAGCATGGAACATAAGAAATAAAATCATATAATCATGGGATAATATAAAAATGTAATAAACTAAATTTGGCCGAAACATAAGACATTTATTTAGTAAGGGTCAAGGCAAACTGCCAATCCTGTTTCCCATTTTAGTACGGGTCATGGAAAACTGTCAATCCCGGTTCACATCGTACCTCATGAGACTTAACTTTTCCCAATGAATTGGACCACTATCTGGGCACACACATCTCAAAATTTCCATGAATATTCCTTCCACATAAATATTCTTTTCACATAAATATTCATTCCACATAAAAAATCATACATAATCAGTCGTTCATAAACATAAGGATACCCATCCAAAGAATTGGGTACCACAATCATGACAAAAAGCATAACCAATGAGTCTATCAAGAAATTGTCCATGAAAGAAATGTATTAGAACATACATGGACGTTTATAAGGTAATATAGGAATATAACATGGTAGGTGGTTACAAATAGAAGTGACAACATATAAGAAATGTATTTGAGAAACATTATCATTAAAACATTTTTGTGCGGTTTTAAGGAAAATACTATAGAGATTTTAAAATAGAAAAGAGTAAATTCTTTTATATAAAACCATAATTGAACCAAGAGTGTTTTCATAATAAAATAATGATTTTATAAAGAAAATTGTGTCTTAAAATATAAGATAGAGTGCACTTTAAATTGGGAAAGAATTTGGGAAGTTACCTTAGAACGAGTGTGCTTATTGGGAAGTATTGAGGAGGGATTCACTTAAAGCATGTATATCCCAAAAAGATAATGAGATATGGATATTAGAACATTATTTTGGATCATATAAATAGAATTTATAATTTTTAAATAAAAATAAAGGACAACTACATTTTGGTAAAAAGAAAGATAGAGAAACCTGAAGGAATAAAGGAAGTTCGGGTTGAATCCATTACGGTTTATTAGCATGGTATCAGGAGTAACTAAGAGGGATTGATAAGAGAGAGAAGGGGTTTCTCATCACTTATAAAGCATTAGATAAGTATGGTGGAGGTTATAAAACATACCCCATCACTTGGTATTGTACAAAAAAAAGGCATAGTATATAGAACAATCTTTATTAAGAGTGAAAAAAAGGGGATCCCTTACCTTAAATCCGTTCGTGTTCTCCATTTGTTATTAAAGACCTGAATAAACAAATTAGGCTTATTAATTATTAGTTATTAATTAAAGAACCTATTATATATCTAATTGATTTATTATAACCCTTTTTAGTTCATTCAATGCCCTATTTATTAGTTATAAGGTTCAATTTCATTGTTTAGGCTCGTTAGTTTACTTGGTTTTAAAATATCGGTTCACTTATATTCCTGTTCGGATAAACATGAAAGATGGAAGTGGTTGTACAGAAATGAATTTATATTCTATTTGTGAACATCTAGGATATTAAATGGTTTTAATCTTAATTTGGTTACTTAGATTGAAGTCAAACTATTATATAAAACCATAGTGACAACCATTTTTCTTAATTGGTGTGTTTGTTACAAAGAACATGTTTTTATTAATAACTTAATAACATTTGTAATAAAATAATACAGAATAAAAATAGGATATATTAAATATATATAATCTGTTTCAACCATAAAAAATGGTTTCATGACTAGATTTAAAGATGATAATAAAAATTGATAAACAATTGTCCTTGAATGTGCTAACACTACGGAAAAAAAAGGCATTTAGCGGCGGTTTTGAAAAACCGACGCTAAATAGTGCGTCGGGAAACTATTTCGCGGCGGTTTTCAAAACCGTCGCAGAACGTTTCGCGGCGGTATTTTAGCGGCGGTTTAAACCACCGCTAAATGATTTAGCGGCGGTTTTTTAATTTTTTTTATTTTTTTTATTTTTTTTATTTTTGTTTTTTTTTAATTTTTTTTAATTTTTTTTAATAATATATATTTATTTATATATTTATTTTTATTATTTATTTTATTTATTTATTTTATTTATTTATTTATTTTATTTATTTATTTATTTATTTATTTATTTATTTATTTATTTATTTATTTATTTATTTATTTATTTATTTATTTTATTTATTTTTCGTATTTATTTATTTATTTTTCGTATTTATTTATTTATTTTTCGTATTTATTTATTTATTTATTTATTTTATTTCATATTTATTTTATTTCGTATTTATTTTATTTATTTATATTATTTATTTATTTTATTTATTTATTTATTTATTTTATTTTATTTTATTTATTTTATTTTATTTATTATTTATTTTATTTCGTATTTATTTTATTTTGTATTTATTTTATTTCGTATTTATTTTATTTATTTATTTATCCATGCATGCCCATGCCCATGCCCATGCCCATGCCCATGCGCATGCCCATGCCCATGCACATGCACATGCCCATGCCCATGCCCATGCCCATGCGCATGCACATGCCCATGCCCATGCGCATGCCCATGCACATGCCCATGCGCATGCACATGCCCATGCCCATGCGCATGCCCATGCACATGCCCATGCCCATGCATCTGTCCATGCCCATGCACATGCCCATGCAAAGACTTTACCACTCCAGCAAGCTCGCCATGTGTTTAATAAACAGAATTTAATATACTTATATATATTAATTGAAAAAACAAATAATACATAAATAATAAATATAAACTCAATAATAATAAATAATAAATAATAAATAAGGAATAATAAATAAGGAATAATAAATATAAATAATAAATAATAAATAATAAATAATAAATAAATATAAATAATAAATAAATATAAATAATAAATAATAAATAAATATAAATACTAAATAATAAATAATAAATATAAATAATAAATAATAAATAATAAATAATAAATAGAAAATAATAAATAATAAATAAATATAAATAATAAATAATAAATAATAAATAATAACTAATAAATAATAAATAATAAATAATAAATAATAAATAATAAATAATAAATAATAAATAATAAATAATAAAAAATAAAAAAATATAAATAATAAATAATAAATAGAAAATAATAAATAATAAATAAATATAAATAATAAATAATAAATAATAAATTAATATAAATAATAAATAATAAATAATAAATAAATAATAAATAATAAATAAATATAAATATAAATAAATATAAATAATAAATAATAAATAATAAATAATAAATAAGTATAAATATAAATAATAAATAATAAATAATAAATAAATATAAATAATAAATAATAAAAAGAAAATAATAAATAATAAATAAATATAAATAATAAATAAATATAAATAATAAATAATAAATAATAAATAATAAATAAATATAAATAATAAATAATAAATAAATATAAATTATAAATAAAAATAAATAATAAATAAATATAAATAATAAATAATAAATAATAAATAAATATAAATATAAATAATAAATAAATATAAATAATAAATAATAAATAATAAATAAATATAAATATAAATATAAATAAATATAAATAATAAATAATAAATAAATAATAAATAATAAATAATAAATAATAAATAATAAATAATAAATAAATATAAATAATAAATAAAAATAAATAATAATAAATAATAAATAATAAATAATAAATAATAAATAATAAATAATAAATAAATATAAATAATAAATAATAAATAATAAATAAATATAAATATAAATAATAAATAAATATAAATAATAAATAAATATAATAAATATTAAATATTAAATAATAAATAAATACAAATATAAATAATAAATAAATATAAATAATAAATAATAAATAATAAATAAATATAAATAATAAATAATAAATAATAAGTAATAAGTAATAAATAATAAATAATAAATAAATATAAATATAAATAATAAATAATAAATAATAAATAATAAATAAATATAAATAATAAATAATAAATAGAAAATAATAAATAATAAATAAATATAAATAATAAATAATAAATAGAAAATAATAAATAATAAATAAATATAAATAATAAATAATAAATAATAAATAAATATAAATATTAAATAAATATAAATAATAAATAATAAATAAATATAAATATAAATAATAAATAAATATAAATAATAAATAATAAATAAATATAAATATAAATAATAAATAAATATAAATAATAAATAATAAATAATAAATAATAAATACTAAATAATAAATAATAAATAATAAATAATAAGTAATAAATAATAAATAATAAATAATAAATAATAAATAAATATAAATAATAAATAATAAATAATAAATAAATATAAATAATAAATAATAAATATAAATAAATATAAATAATAAATAATAAATAAATATAAATAATAAATAAAAATAAATAATAAATAAATATAAATAATAAATAATAAATAAATATTAATATAAATAATAAATAAATATTAATAATAAATAATAAATAATAAATAAATATAAATAATAAATAATAAATATAAATAATAAATAATAAATAAAAATATATAATAAATAATAAATAATAAATAATAAATAATAAATAATAAATAATAAATAATAAATAATAAATAATAAATAATAAATAATAAATAATAAATAATAAATAAATATAAATAATAAATAATAAATAATAAATAATAAATAATAAATAATAAATAATAAGTAATAAGTAATAAATAATAAATAATAAATAATTTCTAATAAATAATAACTAATAAATAAATATAAATAATAAATAATAAATAATAAATAATAAATAATAAATAATAAATAATAAATAATAAATAAATATAAATAATAAATAATTAATAAATAATAAATAATAAATAATAAATAATAAATAATAAATAATAAATAATAAATAATAAATAATAAATAATAAATAATAAATAATAAATAAATATAAATAATAAACAAAAATAAATAATAAGTAAATATAAATAATAAATAATAAATAATAAATAATAAATAATAAATAATAAATAACCAGTTATAAATAATAGATAATAAATAAATTAATGTATATTATAAATAATAATTAATAAATAATAAATAATAAATAATAAATAATAAAGGAAACACATGAAAAAGTATGAAAAGACGTGATAAGGGATGAAAAATCATGAAAATGCATGAAAAATGATGGAGAAGCATATGAAGAATGAGGCATTAGAAAAAATGAGAACGCATGAAAACTCGTGACAACTCTGGAAAACTCCTTAATAATTCAACATAACCATCATAATAAACCATAAAAAACCATTGATAAAGATAAAAAGTCATGGAAACCCAAATAAACAGTAATAAATGGAGCTACCGTTGAAACTCGTCAAAACGATCATAAAGAGACAAAAACATTGGACTCACATTAACGGAGATAACTTATGATCCGAGAGTCCGTTTTAGATTCGCGACCTGTCAAATCAAAGATCCTGAAACGCTCTTCAACTTGAAAGGTGAAAGAGTTTGAATGGACAGATGGATCGGAAGTTAAGACCATTTAAAAAAAGCTGACGGAGAACGGGTGCTAAAAACGAGACACTGAAAAACATAACAAACCCGATACCCACTAAAAAGGCCATAACATATGATCTAGGAGTGAATGTGAGCGCCGCGACCAGTCAAACTGAATCTCATAGAACGAGCTATGATCTGGCAGGTGGAGGAGGCCAAACTGACACGCGAATCGAAAGTTAGGTCTGTTTGAAGACAAGTTCGACGGGACACCGGTGACGGAAATGGGGGTTTGAAGGCCTTCGGAGGGGTTTTTGGGGTCAAAAGACCCCATAGAAGCATGCTTCTGTTGAACCGGTGCGTAGCTCTCTTCGCTGGCTTCAATTTGATATGTGGTAGAGCCCAAACAAACACCCGGAGCGAAAGTTATGGCCGTTTGAAGTTGGAGAACTTTTTTCAACTTTCTTATAACTCTAATATCTTCCACACCTTAGACCGTCTCACGGTTCTGATTATATGTGCCTCTATATCTCTTCATGAGCTTCGATTTGACTGGTTGTGGTGCTTCAACGGACGCCCGGATCAAAAGTTATGGTCATTTTAGTGATTTCGGGGTTTCTCACGTTTTTTTTCATTTCATTTAGCGGCGTTTTACCGAAACCGCCGCTATTTCGTGGAGGTTTTTTAAAAAACCGCCGCTAATCCTCAAATAAAATTAAAAAAAAATTAAAAAAAAATAATAATAAAATTTTCCGTTTAGCAGCGGTTTTTTCGCGGCAGTTCGTAAAACCGCCGCGAAATGACGGCCCGAAAATGCGTTTCGCGGCGGTTTTTAAAACCGCCGTGAAAAAACCGCCGCTAAACGGCGGTTTTCTTATAGTGTAAATTTGCACATCTCAAACGGTGGTTTCATTCCTTTCAAATAAAAAGTGGTGAAAAGAGAGAAGATAATGAAATATCTCATTAGCATTAAAACATTCCAGTACATTTATGTTACTGGAGTTATCATTATATTTAGGTGAAGGGAGGTGAGGAAAGAAACATAATGAAAAGAACATAAAAGAAAACAAGGAATTAGTAAGAGGAATTTGCCTCTTGAGAACTCCTTTGAGAACCTCTTAAGGGGAGAAGTTTTGGTATTTTGAAGAGGCTAGGAGCTTTTGGAAGTGGGGGAGAATCTTGGGGAGAGATTGTGGTAAATTATTTGCAAGGAACAAGGCTTGATAGGGGTAAAGAGAAGAGAGAGTGAAGGGGGGTTTTATAGTTGAGGAGGGAAGGTATTTCTCAATATAAAATTAATTAATTTATTAATTCCCCACACGACAAGGAATAGTGAGTCTTCTATGACCAAGAATAGTAATTTTATGATGTGATCCTGAAGCAAGTGGGATTACATCATCAGAACATCATCAATGACTCAATTAATCCATTATTTAGCATTTATTGCAAATTAACGAATTTTACTATTCATAAAAAATTCCAGTATTTCAGAAAAATCCCAAAAATTCACCCTAACCTTTTTTTGACATATAAAATCAAAAAATGAAGTCCATTTTTTAAAAATAATTTTCTAAATATGATTAGTTTAATATTTAATTAAAATCATAATTTATTATTAAAACCCAATTTTAAAACATTCATTTACTTATTCTAAAATACAGGTACATCATAATTTCACTTGAATATTATTTTAATGTTATCATAGGTAATGTTACTATTCATTATGGTATATCACTATTCATACGGGTGTGTTTCTATTCATAAGGTTATGTTACTATTCCCCAACAATTAGTTTTTTCTTATCGGACTCCAAATAACATACTAGTCACAACCGTGTATGTCATATTTTTGAAATTCTAAACCCAGAAGTGACAAAACTATGTTTAAAGGTCACTTAGCACTTAGTTGTTCATTATGTTTTGTTTTCATTGGATTTTATGACTTAATTTTGAGAAGGTAATTTCCATTGAAAAACATTGGGTCGTTACATTCATCCCCCCATATGAAATTTCGCCCTCGAAATTTTTTTTTACATTCTAAGCTGTAAATAGGTGTGGGTACTTCTCCTTCATTTCCTCCTCTGGTTCCCATGTATCTTCTTCAAACTTTTTCTTCCTCCACAACACTTTGACAAGGTGGATTGTCTTGTTATGTAGAACCTTATCTCTTCAGTCCATAATCTTCAATGGCTGCTCCCCATAAGAGATATCATCTTCCAGCTGCACCACCTCTGAGGAGAGTACATGTCAAGGGTCTGGTGTGTACTTCCTTAAGAAGAATACATGAAAGACATCATGTACTTTTGACATGGTAGGTGGAAGTTCTAGTCAATAGGCCATAGCTCTGACTCGATCAAGGATCTCAAAGGGTCCTATGTACCTCGGACTTAACATCCCTTTCTTTCCAAACATCATGAGCTTATTTCACAGAGATATGCGTAGAAATACCATGTCTCTTAATTTGAACTCAATCACTACAACAAAAGCAGCCCTTAGCGGCGGTTTAAACCGCCGCTAAACTTGGCGTCGGCAATCTTTTAGCGGCGGTTTTTTTCTATTTCGCGGCGGTTTAAAAAATGTGTCGTAGATGCCTCATTTCCCGGCGGTTTCTCTCTATTTAGCGGCAGTTTTATGGGTATGCCACACTTTTTTCTTCGCGGCGGTTTTAACCGCCGCAAAATTATGCCGTTTGATGCGCCTATTTTGCGGTGGTAAAAAACCGCCGCTAATATAAACGTAATATATTTAGTGGCGGTTAAAACCGCCGCTAAATGCTGCCCAACAAGGCATTTAGCAGCGGTTTTAACCGCCGCTAAATGCTACCAAGTATGGAATTAGCGGCGGTTAAAACTGCCGCTAAATGCTGAACTGGAAAAAAAAATTGGTTCTACTACACCACTGCCCTAAAAAATAAATCAAACCAGAATATAGAGATCACCTAGGTTTCATGGGGATCTCGACCCCCTTCTTGGTAGTGTAGGATAGTGGTATAATAAATATAGAAACAACATACAATAATTAAATCAACAATAAATGAAAGACAAAGCATTGGATGAATAATATAAACTAAATATAAAGGCCAATGACAATTTACAACCATGAATTCATGTCCAGATGAAGATAAAAAAATAAAAAATAGTATACATATAGAAGGTAGCATGGTACACATTAGTACATGAATAAATAAAATAACTAAAATCCCTAAGGGAAGAAATCTAAGAAACATACATCCACCCTGAAAATAGGGGAAAAGATATTGTACCTTGATAAATTAGGGATCGATGGTGATAAAATCTGATGATGGATGAAGGAGAACCATCAAATCCTAATAGAGGGAGGTGGAGAAACCCATAGAGGAGGGAGCTGTGAATGCTGGAGAAGAAGGAGGAGGAAAGAAAGGGATCTAAAACATTTAACCTATTAATGGAAAAATGGTAATTTCACCCTTAAGAATAGTTCACATGGTTTGGCTATATGAATTTCCAAACCGTACACCAACCGTGAGACTCCCACTACTTAGGAATCCTACCTCACATGGTTTCCCCACATAGTTTACCCTAACCATGTGAAAAATGTGTAATGAATTGTGTGATAATAATGCCTAAGTGGCACTAACCATGTGAGCTAGGAACACAGTTTGGAAAACTGTGTGCAGCCCGTGTGGGGCACTTCTTCTCACCTACTCCAGCCGCATGGTTTTCTACTACAGGTTCGCACAGTTTTAGACAAACTATGTGCACCTATCATACCACCCAAACTTGATATTTTTGGTGCTTACCTAGGCCCGTTCAACTAGATAAATGATCACATCGTCATCCCTTTAAGCATCCAACCGATGGTGCTCCCCACCATAGGTTTTAACATTAACAGAAAATTATGAACCATAGTATTCTCCACCATTGTAATTTCCTATAAAGAATATCCAAAGATTTCCAAAGATAATATTGGAATTTTTCCTCTAATTGGGAAATCCTGAATACTTCTGAGGCCATAATAGGGACCTTACTATAAAGAAACAGTCAAGTGTCAATCAGCCTAACTGAAACTAGTCATGCAATCGTTCTCAGAAGACATTTTCGACCCACCATATAACCGATGCTCTCTTAGTGCATCGAGGATGACGTAAAGATAGGGGACATGCTCGTTGCTAAGCAAGAGTACACTAAGAGAGTATAAATATTATCAGAAGATTGGAGACACTTCCATCACCTCTAAGACACTTCCATCACTTATACTACCTAGAAGGACATTTTTACTATATCTGACACGATGTTCCCCAAATTAGAAGTGTCCTAGTCATGAAAAGAATAGATAGACAAACTGCTCATAAGAGAACTAGGTTAGATTCACCTTAATCGCACATGTGACACTTATCTGATTCACACTCACAAACTCCATAACATTTGTCATAAAAGATGAAACCAACCCGACCAGCGTGTCAGAACACCAATCCATTTATGAATCGAACTTACACAATGGGGCTACCCGAATGATGCTATATAGTAGAAATGGTATTAATATGGGTTACATATATGGAAATGTTTGGTGGCAACTATGTGCCATAAATGTTACATATACAAACCAACCGTTATCATACTTGTTCAACACATCAAAAATACTACTACTCATCATCTCATGCTGCATCGTCACCCTCTCCACCTTCATCTCCACCACCTGCTGCCACCTGTAAGAACATTATATTGAAAATTAAATATTTTTGCATATTTATAATAAAACTTAAAACCAATAAAAGTTTGCAAACTGAATGATTTTGATTTTTTTTGTGATTTACCTGCTCACCACTACCCGATGCACTACCACCGGGGGAATATCTGCTCATATACTGATGTATTTCAAGCAACTCTTTCTGCAAAGCAGATATCTGATCCCCCCTGCTGGTGAACTGTCGTTTCGTAGAGAAGATATCTCCCTCTGAGAATCTTCAGGTATGAAATGACTATAAGCAGGAGTAGATGTAGCTGAAATCCCTGATGGCATGCGAAAGACCTCAGATGGTACAGGTCCCAAACCCATCCCGCGCACTCTACCAGGATGCTCCTTCCCAAGGACTTTACCAACCGGGTCATCCTAGGAGACTGAGTAGGATTGCCCAGGATTGGAATCCCATATTTCTTTAATTTTTACCTATAAATCAAATATCAATATATATTAACACAGTAAAAACTGATAATAAGTTATTATAATAAATAATTGACTTCATACCCCAACTTCTCTGGCAGGTTCATTAACAAAACTTCCATCTGTTTTTTTTTTACATCCAGCCACAGTTCTGTTCGGGATGCGTCATGCCCTAAACTCTGTGACTGCATTTAACAAAGATAAATCAATAATTAAATATGTTAAATAGATAATATTATCTTATAATATTTAAACTAATTAAAAGATTACCAATGACATTCGGCTTCTTGAAAAGATTTTTGAACCCGTAGTGTGCGGGATGACCTGCTTTGCCCCGTTTGAAGCATTCTGTCTTGAGAGATCCTGAAATAAATAAAATTCAATTTAACAGTATTGTATTCAATGTCTATATCTTCTTCATGTACATGTATAAATGTAAAATGAGGATAATATAATAATATATATTTCAATACCATCCGCTTCTCATCACGATGTCTATCGACAAAAACCTTCCACTGTTCTTTCGGTACCCCACTGGGTAGCTTCTCATACATCTGCTGCAAGGTCAATGAAGTATCGTTGACATCACACCACAACCTCCATTTGAAATCTTTCCATTTTTTTTCCAAGATTTTTCAATGTCCACTTCCGTGCTATCACATCAGCAACGGTAAAGTGGAAGAACATCTGTATACAGAAATTCATTTTGAATATATTAGTAACATGACATTCAATTAAACCATAAAGTAATAAAATTAACTTTATCTGAGAATCATAAACTTCATTTTTCCAGTTTGGAGGCATATTCCTCCAATCATCATATGAAATAGGCAGGGAAATGGGCCCCGCTGCCAGCTGACCTATAATCTGACCAAGTAAACATGTGGCGTCATCCGTCGGGACCCCATAAGAATCAAATGGAACCACTATCTTCTCGCCATGCATGTTCCAAACATCAGAACTTTTTATGTGTTTTTCCACGGTTGCATTTTTTTCATCTGCAATGAGCAAACAATTACTATAAACAAAATGCAATAAATTTATTTAATTAAAATTTGTACTTATGACTGTGACCCTCCAGAATGTCCGTGATGAACTGGAAGGGGTGTGTCGCTGCCCCACTGCTGAGGCTTCTGTAGGGGGAGGTGATGACTCATCCTCTAATGAGGCATCCACTGATGGTGTCAGAGATGGTTCAGGGGGAGATGATGCAGGGATGTAGGCAACTTCTGCCTCAAATGTCGTGGGTACAGACGGATCGTCATCTGTCGCAGAAGTAGATGGAATGGTGTACCACTTCTTCCTTGGAATTCCTGTCATTTAATCAAATAAAATTAAGTTCATAATATATATTTCAAAAAATTTATGCAGAAAAAATAATTAAAAATGATAATAGATGCCCAGTACTAACAAACAAAATATATATAACAATGATAATGAATGACTACAGAAATGAAACAAGTGGTTGCTGAATGAATAAATAATTGTACATAAAATCATTTTCCCCTTCAATCATATCGGTTTCCTGCTCCATTTCTTCATCCACTTCATTCATCCTTGCTAGACTAATATTTTCAATATCATGATTGAAAAATAATTTTGCTTCCTGTTGTTGATGAAATTCAATTGCAGTGGTCAAATATTCCACTTCATCACCCATATCATACAAATCTCTTTGTATTACGTGAGTAACTACACTCCAACCTTCATCCACAACATCATTCACATAATATACCATTATTTCCTGTGATGCTAAGATATATGGTTCATGCAGTTCACGATCACCAACATTCATCAAGCGAGAGAAGTTTACAGAAGTAAATTGCAAGGAATCTCTTTTAACACCTCTGATAATATCGACCCATTTTCATTTGAATAAAACAACAGAAAAATGCTTGTGGTAGTTTAATTCAATAATATCATGCAGCTTTCCATAGTATTCCACTTCAGCAAATGTAAATATACCACTATTCTGTGTTTTCAAACTCACTTCTCGATCGACTGTACGAAATCTAAAACCATTCACATTATAAGCGCCGAACTTTCTAACTTGTTTTATAGGACCTCTAGCAAGAAACTTTAAATCTTCTGACAAGTCTGCTCGAGTATCAGTATTCATGATCTGAAAAAAAAAATTAATAGATTTTAAAATTGTATGTGTCAAACTAATATTCGTATTTATTGCAATATTTATAAACTTACACGTCGTGCAAACCATTCTACCAGCTCTTTATTCACAGCTTTCGTTATATCTTTTTCATTTCGTGTTCGGCCTCTCATTCGTCTCTTTGTTTGTATCCTCAACTCTTTAATAAATGGATATGCAATTTCACTATTCAGCAGCACATATCTATGTGCCTGTAATAATTCCAATTCTGTTAGTGTTGTGTATGAGGTCCTCCCAACTGATCGGCCAATAGCAGGAAATATTTTTGATTTCTGATGCATTTGAGAATGAGTTGATGTGTCGTCAACATGTCCAAATCGATTAAATCTTGTCTCAATATCATCCAAATATCTGGAACAAAAGGTGAGACACTCCTCGACCAAATAGTCTTCAGCAATAGAGCCTTCTGGTTGAGCTTTATTTCTCACGTATGCTTTCAAATTCCCAAGATATCTGTGAAAAAAAATAATAATATTATGCATTTATTTAAATGCCAAAAATTGTTTACTTAACTGGAAACATATAAATAAAATACCTCTCAATTAGATGCATACATCGATACTGAACGGGGCCTCCTAATTTAGCTTCGTCAACCAAATGCACAGTTAAATGCATCATGACAGTAAAAAACAATGGAGGAAAGATCATCTCCATTGCACAAAGGGTCAATATAAACCTCTCCTGCAGGTTGTCAAGCTGAAATGGATATAGAGCTTTCTCACATAATTTCCTGAAAAATGTGCAGAATTGGAGTACAACAACAGTAACTTTTTCAGGTAATAATGTACGCAATGCCAATGGTAGTAATTGTTGTAAAAAAATATATGAATCGTGACTTTTCAATCCATATAACTTACGATTCTTCAAGTCAACACACCTCGAGATGTTACTCGAATACCCATCAGATACCTTCACATTCTTTAAAATTTTAAGGAACGTATCTTTATCCCTATTTTTCATTGACAAAATGGTCGGAGCATACTTTTCATTCTCATCTGGCCAGATATCACGTTTTATGTTCATTACTTGTAAGTCTTTGCGAGCATTGAGATGATCCTTCGACTTTCTATGCTCATTAAGTAATGTGAAAATCAAATTATCACATACATTATTCTCAATATGCATCACATCAAGATTGTGGCGCAAATAATTAAATTCCCAATACGGAAGTTTGAAGAATATACTTTTTTTCTTCCATTGTTGCGTTCTGATTTCACTTGACGATGCACTTCGCACTCGTTTTCTGCTATCATTCAAATGATGAACCTTCCCAAATTCTGTTTTAACATTTTCAAGTTGTGTCAATATTTCAGAACCGGTTAACAACTTTGGAGGTGGTCTACGATCAATGGAACCATTAAATTTTGATTTGTTCTGCTGAAATCTATGAGATGCATCAAGAAATATTCGATGGCACAAGAAGCACCATTTTCTACTGTGAGGTAGCCATTTGGGCTCCAAATCAATGTTACAAATGGGACAAGCCAAACCCGTATAAGTGTTCCAACCAGATAAATTCCCAAGCCCAGGGAAGTCACTAATGGTCCACATTAAAGCAGCATGAATTTTGAACATTGTTTTAGAAGAAACATCAAATGTCTCAACACCGTTTCTCCATAACTCCTGCAATTCTTCAATCAAAGGCTGCAGGTATACATCAATATCATTTCCAGGCATTTTTTTTCCAGGAATAATCATCGAAATGATAAAAGATGTTTGTTGCATACACATCCACGGAGGCAGATTATAAGGGATCAAAACAACTGGTCAAATGCTATAACTCGTACTCAAAGTCCCAAATGGGTTGAATCCATCGGCAGCCATTCCCAATCGAACATTCCTAGGATCAGCTGAGAAATCTAGATGTAATGAATCAAATGTCTTCCACGATTGGGAATCTCGTGGATGTATCATTAACCCATCATTGTTATTATCTACAGCATGTCACTTCATGTGTTCGGCGGTTTTTGATGACATGAATAATCTTTGCAATCGAGGCTTCAAAGGAAAGTAACGCAAAACTTTTGCAGGTGTGTTCCTTTTCGTCTTCTCCGTGAAATTATGTTCAGTCATACTTCCAACATTTCCCTTTGACTGCCATCTAGAAGAAGAGCATTTCTTACAATTCTGTCTACTTGAATCCTCTCCCCAGTAAAGCATACAATCATTGGGACATGCATGTATTTTTGTATAATTCAGACCAAGCTTGTTTACAACTTTTTTCATCTCATAAAACAATTCTGGGATTTTTGCTTCAGGAAATGAATCACGAATCAATTCCAATAACATAGACATTTCCTTGTTTGTAATTCCACAAAGACATTTGATATGGTACAACTTCAACAGAAATGAAAGTTTTGAATATTTCAAACACCCACTATACAACTCTTGATTTCAATCGTCAACTAAATCATGAAACACATTTTCCTCACTGAGGTTTTCCCTTACATTTGGCTCCACATAATCAAGAGGAGGATCCAATGATATGTTACAATCTTGATCTGCTTGTGTTACAGTCTCAAAAACATCACTTTTCACGTTGCAATTTGTAGCATTATCTTCTGGTTGTTCTGATATGTTTTGATGCTCATAGTGGTGTCTTGTAGTGCCGAATGCATCATTTATGAGGTTTTACATTTCATTTTCCATTGGTGACAAACTTGGGACCTCATTCTGTGGATTAACATCAGTCCTCAATCTTTCTATATTGTTTGATTCTCCATGCCAAATCCAATACAAATTTTGATCAGGGAATTGCTTCAGTATTAAATGTTCATAAACTTCATCTCTCTTCAACCATGTTCTAAATTTACATTTAGTACATGGACATCTTATTCTCACTTCAACGGATCAATTAGAAATTGAAAAATCTAAAAACTCATTCAAACCCTTAACATATTGAGGTGTGTTCCTCGGTAATGTGATCCAGCTTTTATCCATGTATATCACAATGTGCCTACACAAAAATATACGATAGTGTAAGATTACAGAAACATAATATAATAAAGATGAACCATTGATCATAAAGTATGCATAATATAATAAAGATGATTCATTGATCACATTTACCACTTCAGACCAACAGAACAAGTCTGGTCCATAGGAGACAGCATCAACACCTCATTGAGGAGCAATAAGAATATCGGGCTACACACTTATCATAACACTATCGATCACACATTTATGTTTCCTTAAACAACACCCCATTTATGTGTGATCGAAACTGATCATAATGCATTTTAAACCTGAGACATTATGTGATTTTTTAGGCTTTACCTTAGATGTCCTCCAAGAGGAATGATGTTTCTCAGTGGTTTCATACACAACCAACTATAAAGAGGTCCACTATGTTCACTTTATTCATCGAAGTGTCACCTCTTTAGGTTTGAGTATTACAAGTCAGAAATTTATAATCATGTCTTCAACCATCGACATATAAAGAACCAGTTTTTTATTCAAGGGTTGTCTTAGACATTGAATCATTATTAATCTCATTTATAAGAATTTTATTTTAATAAAAAAATTAATTTTTTAAAAGGGTTTGATCACTATAGTGGTGAGAATGTAAAACACATACACACATAAAATTCATAAACACATGGGAAATGCAGAAGGACTACTCACATCAATTCTATTTTTTTCACTTTTTAAGAACAACCCTATAACTCTTGTCTATGATTTTTTAAATCTGAAATCATATCTTTAGTACCTATCTCAAGGCACAACACCAAATACATAATTATATACAATTTATAGTTAATTATATAATTTTATTATAAAAATTATAATTTATTTCAATTAAAACCAACAAGGAATAATTACCTAAAAATCACCAGCCCACCTCATCACACCTATATAATAATCAACCACTTATGTATTGTTTGTGGTGAACTCCAACCTTTATCCCAAAAAAATTACCTATGAAGTTGAACCAAGTCAATCAACAAATTAACTTAACTTAATCTAATTTTAATTAAAACTATTTAAAAATTATAAATGGTGATGTACCTCTAACCCAATGACATGTTACAGCATGAGATAATAATGTTGGGACATCTCATATCAGTTTTGAGAAAAATAATTATCAGATCAGATGATTTATACAATGATCCAGTGTAAATAATCTCCAAAATCTAACCAAAAAATCCAAAAAAATGAAGAACAATGTAAAGGTAACATCAAATGTAGTCATACATAATGGAAATAATACTACATGTTTGACCCCAACCATGTACATGAATGATGTTGTAGAGGAATTTATCCAAGGTTGATGCAAGTAGTTTATAATCAAATGATGTTCTATTTGACATTAGCATCACCTTTTTGATGTGTTGGTTACATATACTTCTTCTTAACAATATAATTTATTCCCCTTTCCCTTCTCTATCTATCTGCCTCTCCCAAAAACAATGTCTACATCATAGGAATATATGTTGGTATTTTGAAATATTTAAGTCATGTAGTTGTTGATAAGGTGGCATGTATATTTTTCATAATTGAAATAATTTTTTAGATATTTCATTATTTTGATGACCCGTGTGTTTTTATTTCCCATTATGGTTTTTTGAGACTCGACACAGTAATGACCTCCTCACGGTGGAAGACTAGGCCACCAAAACCCAATTCTTTCCACCATAGGCCATTTCTTAAAGATAAGTGACGAGAATGAATAATTATAATGGTAGGCCTCTTCATAATGTACATGTAGGCATGCACCCAACCATATATATGAATATGTTCATAATAATAAAAATAAGAGAAAATAAACTAAATATTTACATTCTATCATGTTATTTACTTTAGAGAATAAAAAATAGTACAATAGGTAATATGAAAACAAATGGAAAAAATATACACCTAATAGGGAAATATTACATATCCTGACAATAATATGAAATGAATGAATTATAGAGAGATCGACTATTGATCTATAATCACCGACCACTATGTAAGGTCAAATTAACCCAATTATACCTTTTCCCAACATAATACACAACTAATTTGTACATTATCTATATATACATGACATGTGTGGGAATAACTCAATTAGGTTTGAGCACATATATACCCAACCTTCTGCATCCAAACCCGATATAGGATGAATAGAATACATGTTAATATTAGACATTTGAGCCTAAAGATTGACGAAAAACTAACCCAACAATAAAGAGATATGTTCTTCAATGAAAACCGAAAAGGAGAGAAAGGTTATATCTATCTCAAATACCAGTCCAAAATAATGGTTTCACAACTTCTCTAATGAAATATCATCAATGCCCAGTATCATGCTAATTTGTTTAGGGAATTATTGAGGAGGACCAACACCTCATCAATTTTCTATAATCTTATGGATCATAACAACCGTGGATTGAGGAATCTCTACATTGTGTAATAGTGTATTACCTCCTTTGTTTCGGCATAATGTGTATGGTGGATCCACAAAACATGTTCCTGGGGAGAACCATCCTGTTTGATGGAGGGCCCTCTTCTTAGGGTTATAGGGATTACATAATATATTTCTATATAATGTTTATTGTGACCCTACACCCTAGTGTGAAAGGGGATACAATATTTATGGATATAGGACCAACACCCTGGTGCAATATAAAATGGTACTCTAAGTCATATTATATAAATAGAGAAGCAGTACACTCAAATCACCCAAGGTCATGGGTCCCCTATCATTGGAGAGAGTGCTCACTATCACACTAGGGTGTAGGTACTATATATTCACCACCATCACACTCAAGAATGGGTCCTCTTTCCTTTATGTTTACTCTCCATCGGCATGTGGGGAAGTGTAAACGTGGGATCCATCCTCATGGATTGTTTGGATACAATAGTGAGGTACTAGTCATCAACGATGTATCTTTAAAGATATAAAAATAATCATCATCCTGGGTTGGTAGGATAGATACAGATTCCCAGTCTTTCTATTATGGGATTCATCATTTTACATATATATTTATTATTGGGTACCATTTCATTATTTCTCTATGCAGTTCTGAATTCTTATATAATGTCTTTTATTTATCCAAATTCAATTTTCTAGATGTCATAATGGGTATGTGACTAATCATCCTTTCATTGTTATTGTAAAAAATGTTCATGTATTATAAAAAGGTCAGATAAAACTATGGTAGATTTGGTGGTGTTTAGAGATTATTTTGTGACTTTAATTGTGTACAGTGGATGAGACTTGGATATTGTGATTCATGATTGATTCTATTTTTTCGTATATAGTTTCTATTATTTTTAGAAAACATTTCATGTTGGTAATGAATATATTTACATTAATTTTTATATTATACTACAATAATATTTTTTGCAAACTAAAAATTATTAAAAACTTTAATTTTACTACAATGGTCAATGTCTTCACATATTATAACTCTACCATTTTTAATAGATATGGATTGGTGTGTGCATAATGATATATTAGTAGTCGAAGATGAGTAAATTAACACATTAAAATTTTCAAAATTATTTATTTGCATACACTCATAATATATATCGTATGTAAATCCACTACACTAGAAAAATAATCATGAAAATGAAAATATTTTCCATTCACTATCATTTATGATGATAAAATAGCAATTTTCATATCTTTGTAGTGTGAGGTTGTGTGTTAGATGATGCTCTTATAATCATTCACATTATTATGATAATCTACTTCCTTCCCTCTTCTAATCATGACCTCGTCCCTCTAAAATGTTCCCCTCATCATATGGATGTTAGGTAAGGGATATGGTTACTGAATGAGTCTTGTCTCTAGTATCCCCTGGGCAAGTAACAATATTAAATGTTATAAAGTGAATATATTAGAGGTGGCGCCCTATTATAAGAAATGCAGACGATATAGAAAATAAAGATTAATGAATCAAAACAATACCATATATATATAATGAAATATTATGTTAAAAAGATTAAATTCTATGCAGTACTATAACAACATAATGAATACTACATTTTGAAAAAGGCATAAAAGGTAGGTATCATAAAGACCAAACATCTCATAAAAACAATGTGCTACTAACATTCAGCCTAATATCCAACTAACTTTGGATGAACTAATTAAAAATACATTACTTACCGTAGTTGAGGATAAAATTATACTCAGTAGTATCCTTCGTGGATCTTATCCATCAATGTGTAATGGATGAATGTTATTGCATAATGAACATCATTATCACTAAATAAGAATATAAAACTTACAAAACAGGTGTGGGGGTCGCCGAAGGCCGCGGGGGCGTGGGGGGTGCCGGGGTCGCCGGAGGGCGCGGGGGGCGCGGGGGTCGTCGGTGGTCGAGGGGGTCGCCGGTGGTCGAGGGGGGAGCCGGGGGTGCGGGTTTCGCCGGAGAGCGCAGGGGTGAGGAGTCGCCGGCAGCGCGGGGGGTGGGGAGTCGCCGGCAGTGCGGGGGGTGCGGAGTCGCGAGGGTTAGGGATCGTGAAGGGGAATGGGGAAAGGGTTGGCGTCTGTGTAAAATAATTCGGGTTTCGCGGTGGTTTATTAAAAACCGCCGCGAAACCTTCACCGAAAAAGGTTTAGCGGAGGTTTTGTGAACTGTCGCCACAAAACCGCCGCTAAACCATGTTTTTTTTTGTAGTGAATGTATCATCGATGGTTATCCGCATAACTCTTCTGTAGACTATGGGATTCCTTGATATGCTGCTGAATGGTTTTCACCTTCTCCACCATTTCTTTGACCATTTCAGGTCCTACTAGCTTACGCTCAATGACTTCATCCCAACATGCTGGAGTTCTACACCTTTTTCCGTAAAGGCCTTCATATGGTTCCATTCAGATGCTCAAGTGGAAACTATTGTTGTAGGAGAATTCAACTAGTGGAAGATGTTGGTCCCATCCTCCTTTGAATTCCATAGAACATGCTCTCAACATGTCTTCTAGTGTCGGAATAGTTCACTTAGATTGGACATCAGTTTGAGGATGATAGGTCATACTAAAGTTCAGTTCATTGCATAGATCAGCATGGATACTTTTCCAGAACTTCGAGGTGAATCTCAGATAATGATCGAATATAATAGATAGTGGTAATCCATGAAACCTTGCCACTTCTTTGTTGTGAATCGTGTGCAATTTGATCCAATGAGAAGTCCTCTCGAACTACAATAAAGTGAGCTATCATTGTAAGACGATCCACAATGACCCATGTATCATTGTTTCCTATAGATGTTCTTGGAAGTCCAGTGACAAAGTCCATAGTAATGTTCTCCCACTTTCATACTGGTATGGGTATTGGTTGTGTCATCCCCTTATACTTTTGCCTCTCAGACTTCACTTGATGGTATACTAGATACTTTGATGTACATTCCACAATATCCCTTTTCATGTTGTCCCAACAAAAGTTTTCTCAGAGATCCCGATACATCTTTGTGCTCCCTGGGTGAATAGAGAATGTCGGGATATGTGCATCATTCAATATCTCCTTATTTATCTATGGATTGGATGGTACACATAATCGTGTCCCAAATCTTACTACTTCTTCTTCATCAATTCTAGATTCAAAGGATTTCCCTTTTTTAACAGCTTCCACCCTTTTCAGAAGTTCCACATCATTTCTTTGAGCATCCTTTATTTTATCCAAGAGGGATGGTTGGGTAATCATTTGAGAAAGGATTGATGATGTTACCCCCTTAATGATTCCCATGTCCATCCTTTTCAAATCTAAGATGATCAGATCCTTTTCAATTCTTATCGTTGATAAAGATGTAAGATCCTTTCTACTTAGAGAATCTACCACCTTGTTTTCCCTATCGGAATAGCAGTGGATTGAGTAGTCATAATCCTTAATGAGATCTATCCATCTTAGCTGGAACATATTAATCTATTTTTGTGTGAATATATATTTGAGACTCTTTTGTTCAGTATATATCTCACATTTCTCCCCATACAGATAATTATTCCATATTTTGATCACAAAGATCATAGCCTCCAACTCGAGATCATGCATAAGATAGTTTTGATCATGGATTTTCAGTTGCCTTGAGGCATAGGCTATCACTATATCATTTCTCATTATCACACATCCAAAAACCTTCTTAGAAGAATAACTATACACCAAAAAGAGTTATCCACTTGTAGGGAGTGTGAGTACTAGTGTAGTGATAAGCCTCTTTTACAACTCAGTGAAACAGTCTTCACATTCCTGAGTCTAAAAAAACTTTAATCCCTTCTGTGTCAGCTTGGTCATTGGGTTTGACAATCATGAAAAGTTCTTCATGAATCGTCGATAATAACCAGCTAGACCCAAAAAGCTGTGGATATCCATTATAGAAGTTTGCCTAGGACACTCTTAAATTGCCTTCATCATAGAAGGGTCCACATATATCCCCCTTTACTGGTGATAACATACCCAAGAAAGATACTTCCCCCATCCATAACTCACATTAACTGTACTTATCATACAACTTCTCCCTTCGTAAAGTCTTTAACATAGTTTTGAAATGATCCTCATGTTCCTCCTTGATCTTAGAGTATATTAGAATATCATCAATGAAGACTACCACAAATTTGTCGAGGTAATCTTTAAAGACTCTATTCATTAAATCCATGAAAATTTATGGAGCATTAGTGAGTTCGAAGGGAATCAATATGAACTCATAGTGTCCATACCTCATTCTAAAGGTAGTCATGGGAATATCTTAATTGATGATATCTCGACTGAAGGTCCGCCTTAGAGAAATAATTGGCCCCATGAAGTTGATCAAACAAGTCATCTATCTTCGGTAGGGGATACTTGTTCTTTATCATGATTTTATTGAGCTTAAAATAATCAATGCAGAGCTGAATTGATCCATCCCTCTTCTGGACGAAGAGGACTGAAGCACCCTAAGTTGAGGCACTCGGGCATATAAAACCCTTCTTCAGATTCTCCTGTAACTGCTTATTCAGCTCTTCCAGCTCTACGGTGTCCATTCTATAAGGTGTCTTTGAGATAGGCAGATATCCAAGGATAAGATCAATTGAGAACTCAACCTCTCGGTCAAAAGGAAGACCAGGAAACTCTTTAGAAAATACCATAGTGTAATCGCTCGCAAGGGTCATGTCTTAAAGCATGATTTTCTCTTTTGTCTCAATAATTTGAACTAGATATTCTTTCTCATAAGGCAGTAATATCCACAGTTGAGATGATGATCCAAAAGGAGATTCATCTTCCTCCTCACAATTTTGTAGAATTGTAGGATGCTTCGGGATGTGAAGAGTGATCTCCCTTTTCCAACAGTTGATTTTGGATTTGTATAAAGACATCCAATCCATACCCAATATAGTGTCGAACTCCACTAAAGAAAGTATAACAAGATCTTTCTGGGAGTTTCAGTACACAAATGTTAACTAGGGAGGAGTTATAAACCATGGATGTAATAATTTCCCCATTCGTTGCTCTCAAAGATAACTTTTCCTCCAAATTTTGAGGTGGTGTTTGAATAGTTCTACTAAACTTGAATGATATGAAAGAATGCGTAGAACCAGAATCAAATAGTATATTCTTTATTCTTTAATTAATAACTAGTGTACCTATCACCACATTTTTTTATGGAACCACCTCAGCAGTAGTGATAGCATGATACCTTCCTTGTTGCCTTGGAGGTTTTTTTTATTGCCTTCGACAACCCTCAGCTTAGGGAAATTGTTCTCATAATTCCCATGCACCTTGCACATGTAACACTGAACTGTAGGCTGAGTGTTGACTTGAACCTTCCATTTTTCCTCCACATTAGTATAATTCTTCATATCCTTGAAGAAATTATTGTCCATATGACAAAACTTTCCACATTTAAAGCAATTCTTGGTTCCCTTCAAATAGTTACCAAGATACTTCTTCCCGCAATTTTTACAAGGGGAAAAGTCATGCTTTTTTCCATCATGTTATTGGATTGATGAACCACCCATGTTGTTCTCCATTTTTTACTTCTTGTCACTGGCCCCACGAGACCACTGAGAGTCTCCAATCTCCATTTCAACCTTGAGGGAACAAGAGACAATATCCTCATAACTGTAGAAGTCTCGAATCACCAATGCTTTTTGTAGACTTGGATTTAGTCCACTAAATAAGTGATCCACTTTGCTTTCGGCATTTAGGACAAAGCCAGAGGTGTACCATGAAAGCCTTGTAAGGTTTTCTTCATATGCCCTGATGGAATCATATTCCTTCTACTTGAGTTTGAGTAACTCTCTTTCCATATGGAGATGGAGGGTTTGAGGAAAATATTTGTTGAAAACATCCTCTTCAATTCCTCTGAATCCATGGAATCAATTTCCTCTTGGGACTTTTTAATCTTGATTAGTGTCCACCACTGATCAACTTCCCCATCAAAATGATAGACTGCCAGTACAACTTTCTCATCTTCTGACCACTAGAGGATGGAGAATATCTTTTTAATGGAGTTAATCCATTATTCCGCAAGGAGGGTATCAGAGGATCCAAAAAACATGGGAGGCCTTGCCACATGAAGGATTCTATGGAAACTTTCTCTTTACTTGGACAAGGAGGGAATCCCACCTGATTCATGTTATTTTTCATAACTCAAGCCAACTGAGCTAGTACTGTCATAAATTTTTGTGCATCCACTCCCGTCATATCAGGCATATAATTAGGGAAATATTCACATTTCTTTTCACATTGGTTGTTGGAATATGTTCTTCTATTTTCCTCTATTAACTATGAAAAATAACGTATAATTATAGGTCTTGAATACTTAGCTATTGAGCATAAAAATGAAACATTGAAAATCAAATGATGAACTTATAAATAATAAGTACATCCTAACTTGTGATTCCTTAGGTTTAAATCTAGGTTATCCTCAATCTATTTATAAACTTATATTCTTATGGACGTTTTTTCCTTAATAATGGTTTGTAATAAGCTCATGAATCTAAAAAATCATATCCCGAAAGAGTTTCGTGACCAAGAGTGTAGCAAGGCCCATTGTCATATACCAGGATACCCCAGGTCATGCTCGAAACTCCTTGTCAGAGTTTTCACTCCTAGGTACATCTGTTCCAGAGCCACCTCTACCTACTCGTATCTAGATAGGGATGTATTTTCTTGATAAACAACTTACTCAACACTCACCAAAATTTAAGACTATTTTCATATACTTAGTATCATCCTTAAGATTATCACTACAGTTTTATATTCCTAATCTCCAAAAATTACTAGACCATCCTATGATACCAACTATATAGACCCAAACCTTTTACATGTAACATTACATGATTTTAAGAATAATTATACATTAGAGTACAAGAAAAAGATTGTTAAGTTTAGTGTCTTGGAAGACTAGGTACATAAAACATTAAACATGGGGATAAAAAACGTTTCTTTATATAATCACCATAAAGAGATCCTAACGTCCATTGATCCAACGTGCCCATACCCGAGTGGTAAGGGCTTCTGCTTGGCATCCAAGAGACCCGTGTTCAAAACCAGGTGGAGGAGAATATCTAGGGTACTATAGCAGTATTGTAGTAATAATATAGTAGTCATTGTAGCGGTTACTATTCAGTACTATAGAATCCAGAACTATTCACCCAATTTGGGCCTTCGGGCCACCGGTTTGGGTATACGGGTCTCAAGGGCCTTCGGGTCATCAAAGGCCTTCAGGCAATAGGGCCTTCGGGCCACAAAGACCATGGATTAGCCCAGTTCACATAGAACAGGCCCCAAAAGATGATCAGAGCAACAAAGAGTAGCAGCCACTAGATACAAAGCTAACCAGATTGGAATAATGAGAGGGTATGGTAGCCACCATCCGGACCAGGCACCGTGTAGGTTTGTACGGGGCAATGCTATCCACTCATCAATGTAAGGTGGGGAGCTAGGTGATCAATGATGCAGAAGCTAGGGAGGGATAGTTCAAGTGGGATTGTCCTATGGGTCATGTATTTGGAAAGGTATGCCTCTAGGCCTTTGGGTCATGTATTGCGAGTCAGTCGGGCCTTGTGCCTTGGACCTACGGGTCATGTACGGGTTCCCCTTCAACCCTTAAAAGGGGGATTATCCATAATAAAAATAAAAAATAAGACCTTCGGGCCATTCGGGATAACGTTCATTGAGCCCTTACATCTGTATAGGGTACCCTGGGAAACACATGAACAAAGGGATGAGAAAAAAATCCTAGTAAGGGAATGAACATAAGGATACATCTTAAGCACATGAGTTAAAAGGCATGACATAATGATAACAAAGCATGGATCATATGAAATCGTATCATATAAGCATGGGATCTTATAAAAATGGAATCATATAAATGTTTCAGAATCATAAGGCATTTCCTCAGTATGGGTCAAGGCTAACCGCCAATCCCATTTTCTGTTGCATCTCAAGAGACATAACTTTACCCAATGCATTGGAGCACTATCTGGCCGCAGCATCTCAACATTTCCATGAATATTCTTGCCACATATATATTATTTCCACATAAATATTCTTTCTTCATAAATAATCATTCATAATCAATCGTTCATTAACATAAGGATACCCATGGAAAGAATTGGGTACTACAATCATGACATAAAGAATAACCAATTAGTGTATCATGAAAGTGTATATGAAAGAAAGGGATTAGAACATACATGGACGTTCATAAGGTAATATCATAATATAACATGGTATTTGGTGACAAATATAAGTGACAACATATAAGAAATGTATTTGAGAAACATTTTCATTAATACATTTTTGTGCGGTTTTAAGGAAAATACTATAGTTCTCTTAAAATAGTAAAGAAAAAAATTCTTTTATATAAAAACAGAATTGAACCATGAAAGTTTTCATAATAAAAATAATTATTTTATAAATACAATGGTGGCTTAAAAAAGAAGATAGAGTTCACTTGAAATCAGGTATGAATTCAGGAAGTTCCCTTAAAACAAGTGTGCTTATTGAGAAGTATCGAGGAGGGATTCACTTAAAAGCATGTATATCCCCGAAAGAGAATGAGAAATGATTATTGGAACATGATTTTGGAGTATATAAAAAGAATGTATAATTTTTACATAAAATTAGAAGACAATAACATTTTGGTAAAAATAAAGATAGAGCAACCCGAAGGAATAAAGGAAGTTCAGGTTGAATCCATAACGGTTTATCGACATGGTATCGGGTGTAACTAAGAGGGCTTGATGAGAGAGATAAGGGGTTTTTCATCCCTTATAAAACATTAGTTCAGTATGGGGGAGGTTAGAAAACATACCCCATCACTTGGTATTACACAAAATAAAAGGCATATCATAGAGAACAATCTTGATTAAGAGTGAAAAGGACAGGATCCCTTACCTTAAATCCGTTGTTGTTCTCCACTTGTTATTAAAGACCTGAATAAAAAAATTATGATTATTAATTAATAAGTCCATAACCTCTTATATATGTAATTGATTTACTATAACCCTTTTTATTTCATTCAAGGCCTTCTTGATTAGTTATAAGGTTTAATTTCATTGTTCGGGGTCATTTGTTTACTTGGTTTTAAAAGATCGGTTCACTTATATTCAAGTTCAGATAAACATGATAGATGGAAGTGGTTGTCAAGAAATAAATTTATATGATATTATTGAACATAAAAGAGATTACATGGTTTAAAATTTAATTTGGTTACTTTTATTGAAGTATAACTATTATATAAAACCATAGTGACAACCGTTTTTGTTAATTGGCGGGTTTGATTACAAAGAACATGTTTTGATTCATAACTTAATACCATTTGTACAAAAAGATTATGGAATAAAAATAGGATATATTAAATATATATAATCTGGTTCAACCATAACTAAAATGGTTTCATGACCATATTTAAAGATGATAATAGAAATTGATAAAGCGTTGTCCTTGAATGTGCTAAATTAGCTCATCTCAAACGGTGCTTTCATTCCTTTCAAATAAAAGGTGGGGAATAGAGATAATTTAATGAAATATAAAATTATCATAAAAACATTATAGTTCATGTAATTCACTATAGTTATCATAATATTTGGGAGAAGGTAGGTGAGGAATGAAACAAAAAGAAAAGAACATACAAGAAAAGAAGGAATTGGAAACAGGAATTTACCTCTTCAGACTTCCTCCATTGGGAACCTCTTAAGGGGAGAGGTTTTGGTATTTTGAAGAGGATAGGAGATTTTGGACGTGGGGGAGGATATTGGGGAGATATTTGGGAAGAATATTGGAATGTAACAAGGCTTTAGAGGAGTGAATAGAAGAGGAAGTGAAGGGTGGTTTTATAGTTGCAGAGGGAAGGTATTTCTCAATATAAAATTCATTAATTTATTAATTCCCCACAAGAAAAGGAATAGTGAGTATTCCATGAACAAGAATAGTAATTTTATCAAGTTATCCCGAACCATGTGGGCTTATATAATCAGAACATCATCAATGACAAAATTAATCCATTATTTAGCATTTATTGTGAATTATCGGATTTTACTATTCATCAAAAATTCCAATTTTTCAGAAAAATCCCCAAAAATCACCCTAACCATTTTTCGACGTGTAGAATACAAAAATGAATTCCATTTTTCATAAATAATTTTCTAAATATGATTAATTTAATATTCAGTTAAAATCATAATTTATTACTAAAACCCGATTTTAAAAACATTCATTTACTTATTCTAAAATATAGGTACATCAAAATTTTAGTTGAATATTATTTTAATAATATCATTGGTAAGGTTACTATTCATTAGGGTATATCACTATTCATAAGGGTGTGTTACTATTCATAAGTGTATGTTACTATTCACCAAAAATTATGTTTTTCTTATCAAACTCCAAATAACTTACTGGTCACAACCGTGTATGTCAGATTTTCCAAATTCCCAACACAGAAGTGACAAACATATGTTTAAATGTCACTTAGCACTTAGTATTTCATTATGTTGTTTTTTCAATGGATTTTATGACATAATTATGAGAATGTAATTTCCATTTAAAAACATTGGGTCATTACAATTTAGATAGCATAATATATATAAAAACTAGAGGCAACAAAAACATAGAATAAAACATGCACACACAATAACAAAAAACCACAAATTATTTATTATTTAACTTTCATATTTTAATATTCATTTGTTTGATTCCATAATTTCCAAATTATTATGGTCTGATACATACAAACATACACATAAATAAGAGAATTATTGGATCCCCATACTCAATTAAAAGTTAAACATACATTGAGAAATAATAGACGGTCAAGGATCAACTCCAACTGTAGAAAAACTCAATAGAGAATGACTGCAATTTTCCACCATCAATTGTTTCACAATTTCCAAATCTAATAATAGTATCTCTACAATAAGATATAAATAAATGAAATAGAAAAATTTAAATAGTGATTATGGGATAAGAGAGAGTATATTGATTCATGAGACTTCGATCTGAATGAGAAAAGTTTCTTAGACCCTCAATAATATTGCTAGAGGGGTGAGAGGTCAATGGGTTGGCTAGGATTCAAGAAAAATAGATATAAGATCAAACCAATGGGTTACCTAAACTATATATACAAAGAATTTTTAATAACCTCTATAATAAAACTGTGTATATCAATAAACCACATATGATTCCAATCAAAGAGGAGGATCTATAACCTCAAGAAATGAAAGTCCACATATTCCCAATTCTTGTTTATTTTAAAAACCATGTCTAAAAAATTTAACCACTACCACCATAAAATCATGACCCTCACCATTAGATTGATAATATGTCATCATATTACTTGGTCTTAGGTGTCACAACCCATCCCAAAGGAGGCCATGCAATGAATACCACAATCCAGCCATAAATAGTCTAGGGGTTAGTGACTAGCACCAAGTAGGCATATCCCACAAATGGGAATCATTATCCTAAATTACCTGTACACATGTACAAATATCCAATCCCACATAATTTTGAAATTTAAAACCAATAGAAATAATGCATGCATACATCTAGGATCCCACAACAGTGCATGATAGTTAAAGTACTATAAATAGAAAAGGGGCAAAAAACAAGCCCCGAAAAAACTATAAAGAGTCCAACCTTCTCCAAGGGTGAGGACTAAGTAAATTGTATAATCTCAGTAAAAAACTTGGTCTATAAAGATCTAGTTATGCTAAAACTATAATCCACACTCTCCCTTTCCTCCTAAGACACCGTCAAAAGTGATATCATCTACACAAGACACAACACATGCAGGAAAATTCTGTGAATGGGTTTGTATAACAATACTCAGTAGGACACCCCAAAAACAATAAACACAAAGAATCATGTATATTCAGATTAAGAAAAATCATGAAAATCTATTTATAATATATTCCAATAGTATATGAACCCAAATATACATTGGAGAGACACCGTGAAATTATGCGGTCATAACCAACTTCCAATCACATGATTCCTTTCAAAAAATGCTCATTTTGAGAGATCCCACTCCACGAGCCATGCAATAATTGAAGACACTCAATGAATCAATTTAACTCATTTTGGAACCTCCCAAAGTAAATTCATTGGCCAAAAAATACTATGATACATAGATAGGGGTCACACTTAGGACCGTTGGGGGACACCATGAACTCGATATGGATCAACCTTGATACACAGATTGGGGACACGCCTAAAACTGATGGGGGATATCGTGCACCCAATTCAGATCAACCTTATACATAGGGGTCACATGAAAACAATTCCACAATCCCTACCAATGAATCCCAATATGTAGAAGATCAATGCCTGGCTTAGGGAGGTTACGCTGATTCCATAAACTTTAATAGGGATGATAGAGGATCACTCTGCAATATCATGGAGGGAAACCACAACTATATCTGAGACTCAACATCTAAAGGGGATTACAATCTAGTGATGTGTATTTAATTCCACAATGTAACCTCAAGGAAAGGACTAAGGGAACATAGTCAACATATACTGGTCCAAAAGAGGAAAGAAAAGATCATAAATCACTTTTTATGATAGTATATGATGTGTAGTAAGGGTATAGGCCATGTCCCTTGACCCTGAGTCCTGCCCACGTAAAACGTCATGTGTCATTAAACTCATGTATTATAGAAGAGTAAATGGTATGTTAATGGATAACACACCATGTAGCTATATATGGGGTCCTCCAGTGTACTCCATCCATGTTTAAGTACACAATTTCAACCCATGTATTCGTTCCCATGTTCCAATACATAGAGTAACCCTTGTGCATGGTTCAGGCCATGCCCTGTGGGGGAGTACATGCTATCTAGACAACCTATGTACTCCACCATGTGTTTGTGT
Source organism: Viscum album (assembly GCA_963277665.1). NCBI lineage: Eukaryota > Viridiplantae > Streptophyta > Magnoliopsida > Santalales > Viscaceae > Viscum > Viscum album. Next base: position 538,527,125 of record OY728142.1, on the reverse strand, counting down.
ACTTTCCTATTACATGTTGAGTCATCTGGGGAGGCTCACATGTCGTGTGATAGGGTTCAAATTCCATGTGATCATTAAATTCATCCAAAACCTAGCACCACAGAGAGGGGGGTCCCACAAGCCATGTAATCCCAAATTACATGTCGTGTTCTATGGGAATTTCCAAAATCACATAATCCACTCTACACACCATATTCAATGATCCACATTTGATATGTCAGAATATTCCCCATGAAATTGAAGATCCAAAGTCATCCATGCTTCCCCATCACCAAAAAACATGTCTTGTTTCCAAATATTCATGAAAGTCAGATAAAATAACAATTCATCATTTCACATCAAATAACGGAATGTCTAGAATCATCCATCATCTAATTCTCTCCATCTCTATCATCGCACATTTTTTATTCCATGCTGATACAAAATCCATGATATCAAATTGGTACACCAAAAAACATGTGCACAATGATTAATTGATCAATAATAGTTGAGTCATGAGAGAAATAAAGAACTCCTGCAACAAATGATGAATCGGGGGAGAAAATCACGAAATATAATGAGGGGAATGAAACTTGATTGACATTGTGTCGATATCGATTAGTTTCCACAAGATAAAAAAGTAAGAGATTCAAATATATTATCCCAAATAAAACCTTTAATAAACCCATCCCACAAGGCGATGAATCCACAAACTAGTCCATTCATCTATTGATTTGTGATTATCACAGAAATTAAGAATGGGGAAATTCAATAAATTAAAACTCATGTCCTACCAAGAGTTTGGTTTGATCATTGATGAGGAACTTTTTCATTGTTTCCATCGATGTGATCCTCTAACTCCACCAACGTGATGATCCACGAAATGATTTGAATCCATTTTCATCCACTAAGAACTCCTCCATTGAATGTCTCCTAGTTCTCTAGGGTTTACCGGCAAACCCAACGACAAAATCCTTAGTTGTGAAATTGTAAGGGGAGTAGGTTGTTGTGATAAAGAAAAATAAAATAAATTTTTCATTTCATTTAATTTATCAATTTCGTACCCCTAATAGTTTTTTCATAGAATCCTCGCACTGACCAATGTTATATTGCGTCTTGGATAAAACATTCATTTTGAAGTAAACGGTGCCCTTGGATTTTTTATCCCACTACACATTTAGGAGTTATTAAAAATTTTCAATAAATCCATGTGCACATGTTATTTAATATTTTAAAATTTATCAAACGTTAATACTGGGAACACTGTCCCAAGGAATTTCACACCATCTCAGCACTTGGTCTCGAAAATAATACTTATAATATCTACAAAATCAGAAAATCTGAGATGTTACATTATCCCATCCATGGAGATTTTGGTCCCCAAAAATCAAAAACAAGGGATACTCAAACAAATGAGGGTATTAAGCATGAATATGAGCCTCTAGATCCCATGTGATATCCTTGAGATTCCAATGCTACCATGAGACACACACCAAAATAATCAATCACCCTCGAAGTATCATCTCCAACCAATCCTCGATCTCCACTGGGTATATAGGAAAAGTCTCTTAATCCCTATTTTCAATAATTCCCTAGTCAATGATGTGTGATGGTTCATGCACATACCTCCTCAGTTGTGACATGTAAAACACGTCATGTGCCTGGTCTAACATTGTAGGTTGTTCCAAGAGGTACAACACCTCTCCAACTATATGAAGTATCTAGAAAGGGTTGGTGAACCTCAGAGTTAGCTTGCCACCCTATCCAAATCTCTGTAATCTATAACAAAACATTGTATCCTTCCTCAAAAACTAATGTCCTTTACTTCATATCAGTATAAGACTTTTGATGACTCTATGCAGTCTTCATCCGCTCATGGATGATCTGAACATTCTCTATAGTAGCTCGCACCTACTTCAAGACCATGACTAATGACTCTCCTAGTGAATTCCAGTGAAGTGGTGACCTATATGGTCTCCCATACAAAGGATAAATTCCAAGGGGCTAACTTCTCTGACACCTCATTCAGTAAATGCGAACTATATCTCCTTTTGAGAGTATCTTCCACCATGTTCCCCTTTCTAAAAGTATAGAAAACCTCAAATTCATAGTCCAAGAATAAATATAGCCATTACCTCTGTCTCCAGTTAAGATGATTATAATTGAAGATATTCTTGAGTCTCTTCGGTTCTGATTACATGATGAATCACTCACCCACTGGGTAGTGTCTCCACATCTTCAATGCGAAAATTAATACTGTTATCTCAAGGTCATGGGTTGCATAGTTTTCCTCATGTAGAATCAACTAGAGTGACCCATATGAAATAATTGATTTCCTCTACATCAGAAGACAACTAAACTAGGTCCTAGATGTATCACAGAACACTACATACTCAATAATTTCCTCTGATAACCACAAAAAGGGTTATCTCATCAACCTCTTATTTAGCTCATGAAAGAACTATTGTCACTTTTACATCCACATAAAAGGTTTCCCTTTAATGGTCAAGGCTATCAGGGGTTTTTCCACTCTATATAATTTTGGTACAAACCTCTGATAGTACCCTACAAATCTAGGAAAACTCCACACTTCAGTAACTGTCTTGGTTGGATCCCAAGAAAAAGTAGCATCAAGATTCGTTAGATTCACTACAACTCTATCCTCAGAGATGACATGTCCCAGAAAATTGATCTCTCAAATACAAAAATATCACTTTTAGAGCTTCCCAAAATGTTAGTTATCTTGTAGTTTGTCCTGGACCATCCCTAGTAAATACATCCTATTACTCCCCCACCACTACAGGTAATCGTGGACTCGTAACATCCACTGCATCGATGGTCAATCTAGCCAACTGATGAGTAATCGGTTGCACCCTCCTATGAGTGACTCCATCCTATGTTTCCTAGATTTAATTTTCACCAACAATGGAAAACTTGGTTCCAACACTACAGGCACACATCACTCTTCTCCTAAACCAACAAATCTAATCATTAACTATTAAACTAGTCAATACCAATAATGAAGACATAAGGCCTCAATGCCACTACCAAGAGATACCAATGGAAAATCTCACCTCCGAGAGTCAGGTCACACTTTCGACACTAGTGTGTGATCATCGGGTCTCCTCTAATAGTAGTCTCCAAGTGTAAGGGTCGATTCAATGGTTCAACCATAATATTTGAGTATTGAACAAGATTTGTGGAAAGAAAAGAATGACTACCACCTGTGTCTATCCAAACTACAGACACCTTGGAGAAGACACATAATGCACCATGTATCCTCCCTAGAGATGTGGGGGTAATAGGAATCCATAGCATGTTGTTGGATTCATCCCTACCCACCAACTCCCTAAGCCTAGCGTGGACTAGCTTGGGGTGGTGGTGATAGGTTCAAATATTGGCCACCTCCTGCTTCCCTATCTGCCCCTTTTCTACATCCACTTCCCTATATATCACACTTATCTTATCTTTATCTCTATCCCAGTGGTTCCTCAACCATTTACCAATCATATATGTGATGGGTTGGTAAATATCATTCTACATTTCCCTGGCCATCGCAATAGAAACACCGTATATCCCTTGGCTAATTCGAGCTTGTTGATATTTCTTCATCACTGACCTTGAGTCTTCAGATCACTTCCAGAAGTGCCTACCCATCTTGGATACATGTGACTACCATCATCTACCTTTTACTGAGGTCTAAACTATCTCATGTTCACTTATAACTACAATGATGAATGTCTTCTCTTCCAAAACAAATCTACAAATAGGGCTCACTCAAGTACCCTAACATAGGTATAAATTATTTGGGATACCATTGATTCAATGATGACTCAGCGCAAGACTTGATCTAAAGTCAGAGACCTAAAGAACATTTCTCGTATAATATCCAAAGTGTAGATCGAGAGACCTATAAAATTTATTAAATACTCTTCCATGGTCATGTTTCCTTACTGTAGATGCAGAAGCTTCTGTATACATATCGATTGTAAAGGGGCCAGCTTGAACTCCTCCATAAAGATAATATCTAAGTCTATCCTAGAAGGAGTTTTCTCGTCAAGTTAATAATTCACCAAGCTCCACCATCACCCCACAGAGCCCTGAAGAAGTCTCGTAACAAGGACCTCTATCTGGTTGGTAGGAATCCTCAGAAGGTTAAAAAATGGCTGACTGACTCTAGCCAATCCTCATCCATCTAGGGGTCTAGGTCAACCCCATAACCTCAGAGTTCACTACCATTGAAACTCATACAACACACTCTATCTATATACATCCTCAACTAGTAGTGTTAGTAATAGATACTTCTCAACAGATGGTGTTAAAGCTGATAAACCACACAGAGGTGTTATCTCTGGTATATGCCCTTATACCGAAGCATTGTCACTAGGTTGATCATCCTTTTGATTTGGTGGTGGAATCCCAAATGGATATCTATATGAAGCAATTGTGAAATAAATAAGATGTACCACTGTCAAAATATTATATCTTGGGAGATGACGTAATAATTACATGTAAAAAAACTATTCCTATATGATGCATGTACCATTATTGTCCCTATTACCAGTGTTCTCACATACTGAGTCGAAATTTATGTGATCAGAGTCCTCGTGTATGGATATTTCAGCTATTCCACCAACACTGGAATTCCTAGCTTGAAATTTGTACTCAAAACACTTAACAGTGTTTGCACAAACCAATATCCCTGACATAGGTCTTCAGGTCGAACCGACCATCTCTGAAACAACTATGTCACGACCCATCCAAGACGGGCCCAGGTCATGAGTACCCAAATCCTACCTCTATTAGGCCAGGGGTGGTGAATGAAACCATATATTCATATCCTACAAATGGGAGTCATTATCCTAAAGTACATGTACACACTCACACATCTTTAATGCCAAAAATGTTGAAATTTAAAACAACTAAAATAATGAAATCATACATCTAAGATCCTTCAACGGATTACGATAGTGAATGTATTGTAAATAGAAATGGGTCCAAAAACAAGACCAACCTAAACTGTAAAGTGTCCAACTTTCTCCAAGTGTGTGGACTAAGTCAAAGTTACTCTCTCGGTAAACACTCCAGTCTATCAATCTCCATCTATGATCCATATATGCTACACCCTCTCCCTGTCCTCCTAGGACACCATTAAAAGGCTTATAATCTAAAAAATACATGACATGTGTTCAAAAATCCCATGCATAGTGGAGTATAACAATACTCAATAAGATACCCCAAAAACACTAAATGCAAATTACCAATAATATTCATCAAAATACAAGCCATAAAAATATATGTATAACATATATAAATATAAAAAGAACCTATATATAATCAAGAGAGACACCATGAAATTAGGCGGTCATAACCAAATTCCTATAATATGATTTTTTTTAAGCAACACTCGTTCAGGTAGATCCCACTCAATGAGCCTTGCTATCACCGGAGACACTCGATGAAGAGGTCCAACTCATTTGGGCCTTATCCAAAGATAATGAATTGTTTTAAGAAGGTTGTGATACATGGATAGGGGGTCACATCCAATACTACTAAAGTACACCATGAACTTGATCGGGATCAACCTTGATAAAAAGATATAGGGCATACCGAGAATCACTAGGGGACATTGTGAACTAAATCTAGATTAACCTGCTACATAAGGGATCATATGCCAATGATTTCACAAACCCTACCGATGTGTCCCACTAGATAGAGGATTAGAACCCTACTTGGGTAGGTTAAGCCGATTCCACAGACTCCACTAGGGATGATAGAGGATCATACTGTAGTCTCATGGAGGGGCACCAAAACTCTATTTGAGACTCAGTCTCTAGAGGGTATGACAATCCAGTGATGTGGATGTCATTAGTCATTGTACCTTTGAGTAAAGGAAAAAGGGAATGAAATCAACCAATACTGTTCTAATCTAGAAAATGAAGATCCTCAAGCACTCTTGAGGGGAGTACACAGTGTGTCGTAATGGTACATGTTGTGTCCCTTAACCTCTCATATTTCCCATGTAAAATGGCATGTGTCATTCAACATGTGTCGAATATATGAGTAAAAAACCTTTTAATGGACTGCACGCCATATCCCTATATTCGGGTTCTGACTATGTATTCCAACTATGTTCCAACACACGATGTTAGCTCGTATATTCATGTTTGTGTACTACTACATGGGATAACCCATCTACACGGTCCAGGACAATTTGTGCGGGGGATTACACACTTTTTAGAAGACCTGTTTACTCCACCCTATGTTTGTGTATTTCTCAAGTACATACCAAGTCATCCTAAGAGTTTCATATGTCGTGTTATCCTTAAATCTGGCCAAACCCTAGCACCATAGCTAGCCCCCCCCCACCCCACATTTTGTAAACCCAAATTACACATCATGTTCTATCAAAGTTTCTAGATACCAAGTACTTATCCACGCAACTCGTACAATGATCCACCTTCTATATAATAGTTTATTCTCTCTAAAATAGAATATACAAGTTATTAAATGCCTCTCTATCCCCGAACAATGCGTCCCATTACCAAATATTCTTAGAAATTAGATCAAAACATTTTCTTCATTTTGCGCCAAAAAACACAAAAGAACACAATTTCGGGAATCATCTATCATCTGATTCACTCTATCTCCATTATCACACCTTAGTTATGTTATGATGAACCAAAATAACCTATATTGGATCATTTTTCCATAAAATGGGGTCACAATGATCGATTGATCGAGAATAGTAATGTCACATGTGAAACTAAGAACACCCATGATGAATAATGAATTGGGGGAGAAACGAAAAAACAAAAAATAAGAATAAACCCCAATCTATGTTTGTGTTAGTCTCAAATAATCTCCCTAAGATAAACAATGAAGAGATTAAAATAGATTCTTCCTAATAAATCCTGAAATAAACTCATCCCACAATAAGATCGATCTGAAAACAAATATGTTCATAATTTGATTTGTGATCATCGCATAAATTAAGGGGAAATTCAAAAAATTGAAATAGACACCTAACCTAGAGTTTGGAGTGATCATTGAGGTGGAATAGTTTTGTTGTCTCCATCGATGAGATTCTACAACTACTCTAGCATAATGATCCACAATCAGATCTAGATCTATTGTCATCCAACAAGAACATCCTCCTCAAATGGAATCTTTGTCTCTAAAGATTAGCAGCCAACCCTGAGAGAATATACCTATTTATGAACTTATAGGGGGATTAGGTAACTATGTGGAAGAAAAATAAAATAATTTTTTCTTTTGATTTATATTATTGATTTGAGGTCCCAGATAAATTTTTCACAAAAGACCTATGTCGACCAATGTTAAGTTGCGCCTAGGCTAAATCTATCATTATGAACTATGAAATGCCCTCATATTTTTTATTTGTAACCCATTTAAAAGTTATTCAACTTTTATGAAAACCATGTGTGCATGCTATTTAATATTATAATATTTATCAAACATTTATTCTAGACACATCGGGCCTCGAAATTACAGGTCATCTCATCACCTGGTCTAAAAAAATACATATAATATCAAAAACAAATAACTAGAAAATATGATATGATACATTAGGAGAAATCCCAAAGAAACCAAGGGATTTAAATAAATTAAAGGTGAATTATAAAGAGACGAGGGATGATTTTCCCTTTTAAAATAAAACATCCAAACAATGTATACAACAACCAAACAACCCATAACCGATGCATGTGAACATTGTATAAAACTCAAATTTAAATAAACCAATAAATGGGCATACCAAAGTACAATGCAGAAACCAAAAACAATATTAGAGTATTCAAAGGAAGACAAAACAAATAAAACTAAAAGGCTCCGAGGACACAAACTCCACAACTCCTAACATTACCAATGACATGACTCCTCAATCCATGCCCAATGTATCATGATGCATCACTAAAGAAATGAGATATTTTTCTTACACCGGTTTCTTGATCACAAAAAATGTCGAAACGTTCCAAAGTTCCCAAAAAATGGGTGATTAATGAAACTTAATATGTTTTCCACAAATTACATTCCTACTCACTCATAAATGACTGAAAAATTGAGCACATTTATATAAAAAAAATTATATATAACCATTTAAAATACATTTAAATAGTTAGTATCAACACAATGAAATTACAAAAGAAAATATTTTTCTATATCAAAAAGGTTTTCAAGGAATGAAAACCAACCATTATTTAACCCATTTGACATTTCCTTTCATAGATACTCATTCCATGATTTACACACTCACCCACTAAAGCATGCTCTGGTGATAATTCTATACTCATCATGGGTTTCTCGTCCATCCACTAAGTTTTTACTAAGTTTAAAATATCAATTTCCCCAATAAAACATGCATGTTATCCTAGTTTATATCCCCTTTAACCTGATGGTTAATGCCCCTTATTTAGGTAACATAAAAAACATGAACTCACCTAAACTGTGTATGCCACAACCATGCCAAACCAACCATTTAAATCCATTTCAAAAAAATTCCCCATCTACTGAAATCATTTTGATCAAACCATTTCTAGGAATCCAAAAAACTCATATTTTTAAATCATCATTTCAAAATCATGAAACAAATCACTTTAAATAACAACCAATATGCTCAGTTTTTTTAAACCATCACCAAAGAGGGTTTATAACAATATTTTAATAACAATTTTAAAATAAATTTCAAGAAATTAAAAAAAAATTGAGACCATAAATTCAAGTTCTACTTAGAGGATTCAAGAGTGAATCCACCTGCATCACAAATTTTGGAAAAAATGAATAAAGACACAAAATATATAACAAAATGGGATTTAAACTCTAATAACACACATTATATCATGTTCTATATTATCAACAAAACCATATCTCATCATAATTGATATCAACCAAGATATATATATCTCCAAAAAATTAGATATATGAAACCAATAAAAGGAATAAGAGTATATCTAAGAAAAACAACCAATAACATAAACATACCAAGTAATATCACATTAAACATGGTATGATTTGCCAATGTATTGCTCTCATATTGAAGGGAAGGGTTTCTACTACCTCTGGGAAGAGTGGAATTAGAGTTGGGGTTAGATTAAGAAAAAAATGTGGGGTTAAGGGGATAAACTGAGTTTGAACAATAATTTTTGGATCTAAATTATAACCATGAATGACTTGGGAGAACATTTAGGAAAATCATGTGGTAACCATGCACAAGACTCTACCTCTAAAGAACCTCACACGACTCCCTCTCATGGTTAGATAAACTATGTTCCAACTATGACAAAGACCTTTATACTAAAAAATCATAGTTTCTCCTTGGAGGTCGTATGGTTTCGCCAAACTATGAACCTAAAAATGTTCCTATTAAGAGTCTACTATTTCACTTTTCGCATTTTCTTGGAGGTTTTCATAGTTTCAAATAACTTTTCTCAGGCCATGAACCACTACAAAATCTCTAAAGCACTCCAAAACTCCTCCAATCCTTTTGAAAAATCACACATACAATTGACATAATTAAATTATGTAAAAAAATGGTTACATAAATGAAACTAGGGGTGCTAAATTATCCCCAAAATTAGAATTTTACATCCCCAAAAATTATAAAATTAATATTTCCCTAAAAGAGTTTAGGACATTTCTGTTATATTTCGTGGTCCCATTCACAAGTTTATTTCTATATCTAACCATCTTTCCTAAAAAACTACACTAATAAAATTATTTTCACATGAAATAATTTATATTTCCTATACACAATTCATACCTACATATGTATCAATGAAGCATCTAATTCTTGGTCAATGTAATTCCATTGAATCACATGGTCAGGATCAGGCTGTTACTTTTTCAACAAAGATACATGAAACATATTCTTCACTAAACTAAACCATGGGGGGAAATAAAACTGATATTCCACTACAAAAACCTATTCTAACATCTCAAAAGAACCTTTGTATCAAGGAAATAACTTTCCCTACTTCCAAAAATGATGATACTCGATCCTTGGAGAGATTCTCAGGAGCACATGATTACTCACTTAGAACGACAATAGTTGTCGATAATGATTGACATAAGATTCCAAGAAACATTGTGGTGTTCCCATCCTTCTCCAAATCAAAATAATCTTCTCTATTGTATCTTGTAAATGGATTATCCCAACCATTTAAGTCCCTCCTATTTCCACCCAACAAATTGGATAATGACAATGATGCCTGTATAATGATTCAAAGGGAGCCATATGTATCAAGTCCTGATAAATGTTGTTATATGAGGACTCAAATAATGAAATTTTATACTCTCATGAGACACCAAAACCAATTAAAAAACCCATAAGAATGTATTCCAACATTTATATAATCCTTGTATATTATTCTTCCTTATGAGGATGGTAAATCATACACAAAGTCGACTAAGTCACTAAGAATTACTGCATGGATTTTGAAAAATGATACATAAACTGTAAAAACCTGGGTTTTGAGCCTGTAAGACTTTGAATTTTTTCTTGATGTTATTCCAGAGCAGGGCGTTCAGACGGTGTGTGATTCCGAGCCCCGGTGTGGCCGAAATTAAATTTTAAGTGCATTCACACTGGACAAGTCAAATAAATAGAATAAATCCTAAATGGTTTCTCGGATGGGAAAACTGAGGGCACTACTGAGTCTGGATTGTGTTGTTTACCCTAGGAGGGGCGTAACTTTCACGAGCATGACCCTTCTGTGGAAAACGCCACCAGGGGCGTCTTAGTAATTTAGTGGCCTTGGGCGTGAACTTTACAATTTCTAAACGAAGGCTCGAATTAAAAATTATGAGACCTCCGTTGTGCTCAGAACTTGTTTTTTACCCTAGAGGCGGCTTAACCTCGACCTCATCGAAATTTCATGTACGGGGTCTTTGGGTGGGAGGTTTAAGTGTTTTTTTATTTAAATACATCCACCCCACCCTTCTTCTTCCCCTTCATTCCTCCCTAGTGGTTTTCCCTCTCAAGAATCATCAAGAGACTCTCCCCACCTCCCCAAGGTGTGGTGGCTCTGGCAGATCATCGACAAAGCTACGGGCTACACCCAACGAAGTAGGAGTCTCATTTTCATTATCCTTAAATTCCACATATACCTTTGAACTCAATTTCTGGTGTTGAATTGTTTTCCAATACTCGAACGACTGCCATGTTTACGTAGGTCTCGATTTGAGCTTCCCAACAATCCTTTAGGATCAAATTTTTGAGTCTTGGGGCATCTGGGTTGGCCTTGGGAAGATTTCCAGCCATTTTTCTTGGTTTCTGGCGAGCTCCCAGCGGCGGCGGCGATTTCTAGGACAGTGGCGCGGTGGCAGGATCCTCAGCAGCGGTGGATTCGCGCGGTGAAGCGGGCTTCAGGCGGCAGCAGCTTCGTAGAGTGCAGAGGGATCCAGGTGGCGGTGGCTTCGCGCAGTGCGGTGAGCTCCAGGCGGCAGTGCGCGGAGGTCGTCGGTGAGGGTGGACAGGGGGTCGCAGCGTGCGACCCCGTGAAGGAGACCAAGACCTGCCTTCAACGAGTCTCCGCATTAGACAACGACCATCCACAAGGGCCAGTCGGCGTAGGGTGGACCATGGGTCAGTGATCGGGTCGCATGGGTGAGCTGCAGGCCAGCGCTGCAAGCCGGGCCGACCGGCGCGGGCCGACCCAGGCTGGGTGGACTGGCCGGACTAGGCCGGTCCAGCCCAAAGGGGTTCGCCCCTTGTCTTCGAACACCTGTAACTTCTACTACAGGTGTCTGTTTTGCGTTTCATCTATAGTAGTGAAAACCTTAGCTCGATATGGAGATTTTGATATGGTCTCAGGAATTTTTAATTCCCAATACGAGGGCTCGGTGGCATGACCCCCTCATTAAATATTTCTTTAGGATTCTTCTTTTGGATGGCGCATACACATCCCGAGTTTGTTTAAGGCACCTTCAGTGGCATTGTGACCATGTCGTCGAGATGAAGTGTTCTAGGGTGGTTTCATGCGTTGAAGCCAAAGTTGAGGCATGGGCCCCATGGGCCGTCTTTTAGGATGTGAGCAGCATTTTGAGAACTTTCCATCAGACGTCCATTCGGGGTGAATGAGTAGTCGTTTTGGGGTGTTTTTCCAAGATCATCACGATGGATTAGTTCACCCGACCTATTTTGAGACCGGTGTGTGGGCCCCACGATACGCCGTATGGGAATAAAGCGATGTTCAATAACTTTTTCGTCAGGTGTCAATTTTCAGCGAGTAAGTAGCCTATCTCGTGTGTATTTCCAAAAGGCTTACAACGGTGTAATCTGTTTGGGAATGCGAAGCCTCTTTATAGATCTCATTAAATGTGGAAACATGAAAGGACGTTGGTCAGAGGTTTCTTTAACTCACTTCGACCCAACAAATGGTCGCGATGTTAGCGACACCCAGTGATGGCGCGAGTAGGGCGGAGTTATCGAACCAGTTCCGGGTTTACCCTCCAGCGGGGCTAGGTAATGGGTTACCCATTGACCTTAGGGTTTACCCTCCAGTGGGGCTGGGCAGTGGGTTACCCATTGACTTTAGGGTTTACCCTCCAGTTGGGCTAGGCAGTGGTTTACCCAATGAACTTTTAGGGTTTACCCTCCAGCAGAGCTGGGCAGTGGGTCACCCGACGACCTTTTGGGGTTTACCCTCCAGTTGGGCTGGGTAGTGGGTTACCCAACGACTTCTTTCAGACTCCACCCCTTTCGATGAGGCTAGTTAGTGGATTTTCTCTGTGATTACCAGAGCAAGAATTTTTGTGGTATGGTTTAGTGATGAGGTAGATTTGACGTGAAGGACTGTTGGGCATCAATGATGGCTACCCTTAGATATGTTGGTGACTTATCCTGGGCTGAGCTAGGAGATGTATATCCCCTTACGTATGCGTTCGGGTTTCTTATTGAGCATATATATATATATATACACCCTACTTTCGTTCCCACTCCTTGGGTTCGGTTACTCTCCTTCTAGTGGTATGCCATGTGCTTTCTGTGTCTAGCTCCTCTTGGTTGGACGAGTCTACCCCCTTTCTTTTTTTGGGTTGATCTGTACTCTATTTACTGTACTTTTTCATTGTTCCTTGTTCTGTCTACTGATCACTATTTTAGAACCTCCTTTGTTGCTCCCTCGAGCTTTTGGTGCATCCAACTGAGTATCTATATACTCACCCCTACTTCGTATTTGCTCGCACTTGGTGTGCCCTTGCAGACAACAGATAGTTCGATCAAGACTACGAAGGAGCGTAGAGGACACAAGATCTTGGGCTATGTTCGGTGGTCGTATTAGGAATTTCAGGTGTGAGACTCACCAGTTTTTTACTTTTGTTTACCAGTTGTCGGGTTGTGGAACCTTTCAGGTTGAATGTGTGTTGCCCTTTTCTGTTCAATTATCTTGTCTGTACTTTTCAGAACATTACTCTTTCCATTTAAAAGTCAATGCATGACTTTGGTTGGGTTATAGTTGTTTTTCCTTTGGTTTTATTTTTACTCATCACTTCTGCATTGAGTGGGATGTCTGTGTGTGTACAGGTACTTAGGAGAAGGCCTCCCCAAGTTTTTTTCACCTTCGGTGCTTGTCGCCAGCCCTTGGCCTATGGAGGCGGGCTTGGGGTAGTTGCGTCTAGAGACTAGTAGGGTCGGGTTGTGATAAAGTGGTATCAAAGGTGGGTCATTCCTTAGGGCGTTGTTTAGATGTCCCTAAAAAGGATTTTTTTGGGATTTAGGGCAATAGTGTCGACGTGTCTCAAGAACAGCTCTCAGGCCAGGGAGTCCAGTGATGGTACGGGCGACCGACGTATCCATTCACCAGGACCCTGATAACCCGCTTGTTGACTCGGCACGCTGAGAAACTTGTTGCAGGGAACTTTAGAACATGCATCCAGTAGGATTGAATCGTTGACTATCCTTTTTGAGTCAGCTCCCCTTTGATATTACAGATTTATATATGCTCATCTGATCGAGGTAATCCTTGATAATTTTCATGATGCCCCCACGACAGCAGCCAACCAGGTTACCCTCTCGAGTTCGTGATGACAACTTGAAGGGCGACGAGGCATCAGTTCAGGGACCCTCACGTGATCACATTCCACCCAGTGCTTCAACAGTAGCCCCTCTACATGGAGAGCGACAATATGTACCAGCAGCACAGGTCGAGGCTGAGCGCAGGCTGAGTGCGCTCCGAGACTTCCAACATCAGCGGCCGTAGAAGTTCCATGGAGGCTTGGATATCTAGGCATCGGAAGACTAGCTAGAGTCTATGGACCTACTTTTCAGTCTGTTACGGACACTAGAGGACCATATGGTAGCCCTAGATGCCAGCCTTTTCCTCGGGACAGTCGGGCATTGGCGGGGGTTGGTTACGCAGACCCATGACAAGTCGTCTCTCACGTGGGATAGCTTCCAGCAGCTCTTCTGGGAGGAGTAATCTTCCTCTTTTTTACGCTCCGTTCGGATCCATGAGCTTCTAGAGATGAAGCAGGGGGGATGACCATGGCGCAGTACTCGGCCCAGATTACCAATCTGACATGCTATTCACAGGATATGATCCGAGACAGTTACTTTCGGGCGTGGAAGTTTGAGCAGGGTCTTTGCAGGGATATCTATGCTAGTGTAGTGCCCCTGTACATCCCTACTTATGTCGAGTTGCTAGAGTGGGTGCTCGTGACGGAGATCTTCTTAGCTGAGGGACGCCAACTGACAGGGCCTACCAGTGGCCGCTTTAGAGGAGAGTCTTTGGTGACAGGCAGGTGGTAGAGAGCAGAACCTCGGTTGAGGAGGCCCTTCTGTGATCAGACATGGGGGTAGGGCCGTACACCGCAGTGGCACCGTGGAGCACCGGGGCATGCAGGAGAGAGCCGGTGCTATGCTTGTGAGCGATAGGGTCACCTAGCACAGGACTGCCTGACCAGGCTTACCGAGCAGTCGTGGCAGGCAGTGGGCGCACCATAGTGGCAGAGATAGTGTCGTGACCAGGGATCTCTCAGTCAAGGATAGGGTGTTCCTCATGGAGGCGGCGTAGATAGAGCGGCAGGACCTAGAGTTCTGGGATGGCATTTCGAGGTCCTTCTACTGCCACCATCGGGCGGCCCACACCAGGCTCAGGGAGCTGGCAGTAGGGGCCATGAGCAGATTCAGGCTATGGGTGTTCATGACCCCCCAGCACACGATATGGTCCGAGGTATGATTTGTGTTTACTATATCCTTGCTTTAGTACTAGTAGAAACAGGTTCCATCCACTCTTTTATATCACTGCTTTTGGTATGGGAGTTGGAGCTTCCCGTAGAGGCACTAACACCTGTACATAGCCTCGAGGTTCCTACGGGAAGTTCCTCGTTGGTGACCTTTATCTGCAGACTGTGCGAACTATCGTTTGGAGGAGGGAGTTTCACATGGGACCTACTCATCATCATGATGGAACCTTACAACATCATCCTATGTATGGATTGGCTTTCTATGGTTCACTCCCAGATCTATTGTCCTCATAAACGAGTCAGAGGCATGAACAATGATGGGACGAGGTTCACCATTCTAGGTGAATGAGACCTCATGGCAGAGTAGATAGGTACTCTGAGTAGGCGACCAAAACCTTTTTCTCACCAGTTGGTGAGCATGGCACTCGGAGCAGCAGATGCTACAGGCACCTGGATCCCTACCGTTGTATAGGACTACATGGATGTCTTTCCCGATGATGTTCTAAGACTACCTCTAGGGTGAGAGATGGAGTTCTGTATTGACTTGTAGCTGGGGACTTCCCCGATATCATGTCCATCATATCGGATGGCACCCACAGAGCTTTGGGATCTACGACTTCAGCTGGACAATCTTCATGAGAAGGGATTCATCAGGCCCAGTGTGTCCCCCTAGGTAGCTCCGGTTTTGTTTGCGAAAAAGTCAGATGGGAGTCTGTGGCTTTGTGTGGATTATCATCGCCTGAATCAGGCCATGATAAACAAAAAGTACCCTCTGTCGAGGATCGACGACCTCTTCTACCATTTGAGAGGTTTCAAGTGGTTCTCCAAGATTTATCTTCGATCCGGCTACCACCTGTTGCGGGTTTGTGAGGCTGACATCCTGAAGTTGGATTTCCATTGTCGATATGGTCATTATGAGTTTCTGGTGATGCCCTTTGGTGTGATGAATTCCCCCACCATTTTCAAGTCTTTGATGAACCAGATCTTCCAAACGTACTTGGACCGGTTTGTGTTTGTCTTTATTGATGACATAATCATCTACTCTACGGCGGAACAGAAGCATGCAGAGCATTTGAGGATGGTCCTAGACTTACTCTGAGAGCACCAGCTATATGGGAAACTCTCGAAGTGTCAGTTCTAAATTCATGTGGTCCACTTTCTAGGGCATGTCATTACGGAGTATGGATTGGCCGTAGATCTGACAAATGTAGAGGTAGTGCTTTCTTGGGATCCACCCAAGAATACATCAGAGGTGCAGAGTTTCCTTGGTTTGGTAGTCTACTACAGAAGGTTTATGGAATATTTCTAAAGGATTTCTTCCCCTTTGACCGCATTGATGCGGAAGGGATGACAGTTCACCTGGACTGATTAGTGCCAGAAGGCCTTCAAGGAGTTGAGACAGAGGCTGCCTAGTGCTCTAGTGTCGAGGCTTCCAGAGGAGGGCATTGAGTTTGTGGTGTACTGCGACACTTCATGAGCTAGGCTCGCGTGTGTGATGATGAAGAAGTGGGAAGTGATTGCATATGGGTTGAGGTAGTTGAGGACCCATGAGCTGAATTATGTGACTCACAATTTGGAGCTAGAATCGGTGGTCTTCCCCTTGAGTTTATGGATACACTACCTTCTGGGTGAGAATTATGTGGTCTAGTCAGACCACCAGAGCCTCAAGTATATCTTCACTCATAGGGATTTGAATCTGAGGCAGAGGTGATGGATGTAGTTTCTAAAGGACTATGATTTCAAGATATTCTACACTCTAGGGAAGGGAAACGTAGTATTAGATTCCCTTAGCAGGAAGTCTCGTGCCCGTTTAGTGCGGGAAGCTTCAGATTAGTTGGCTTCCCTATGGATGACCTTGGTGGAGCATAAGGGTACGAATTTTTTGTAGTCGATGGTGTTGAATCCTTCACTCCTTGAGCGTGTGAGAGAGTCGCAGGTGGGGGATGTCGACAGAAAGGTACTGCGTTATCAGATATCCACAGGCAACGCACCCGATGGGTATTCTGAAGGAGGGAATCACAAGATCCTATTCCAAGGACGAGCTGTGTTACCAATGGAGATGTGGGAGGAGGTGATGCGGGAGTTCCACAATTCTCCCTTAGTTGTACATCCCAGTGTGGGGAAGATGTACAGAGACCTTCAACAGTAGTTTTGGTGGTCTGGAATGAAGTGGAGCATAGCTGAGTTCATTTCTCAGTGTCTTACCTGTCAGTAGGTGAAGGCAGAGCATCAGGTTCTGGAAAGGTTGTTGCAGCCCCTTGATATCCTGGAGTGGAAGTGGGATGGAATATCAATGGAATTTTTTATACGGATTCCGCGCATAGCGAAGGGCCATGACTCCATTTGGGTGATAGTGGACTGACTCATGAAGTCAGCGCACTTCCTTTCCATCAGGGAGTAGAGCTCGGTAGAGAGTCTAGGGAAGTTGTACATTCAGGAGATCATCTGCCTTCATGGAGTACCCTCGGCGATCGTCTCTGACCGTGACGCATGGTTTACATTGCGATTGTGGTGAGGCCTGAAGGAGGAATTTAGGAATCAGCTATGGATGATTATAGATTTTCACCCCCAGACCGACAGGCAGACAGAGTGCATTATCCAGGTGTTGGAGGATATGCTCAGGGCATGGATGTTAGACTTTGGTCTGATCTGGGAGGATCACCTGCCTTTGGTAGAGTTCGCGTACAACAATAGTTACCACTCTACTATCAGCATGGCACCTTTTTAGGACCTATACAGAAGACCATACAGGTCACCTTTGTGTTGGACGGAGGTTGGGGAGACCTCCCTTGTGGGCCCAAAGATGGTGCAGGCGATGATATATAAGGTGCAGGTCATTCGTGAGCGGATGAGGATGGCTCTGAGAAGATAGAAGTCATACGAAGATCGCTGTCGCAGGCCTTTGGAGTTCAAGAAGGGGAACCATGTCTTTTTGAGAGTCTCTCCGCGGTGTGGAACACAGAGGTTCGGCCGGGGAGGCAATCTGTCCCTGAGGTTCATCGGGCCCTTTGAGATCATACGTAGGGTCGATGAGGTTTCCTACCTTCTTTCTCTACCCCCACAACTAGAGAGGGATCATGAAATCTTTCACGTGTCTCAACTGAGGAAATACATGTATGACCCCACACACATTATCAACTGGGGAGATCTAGACATCGAGGATGGGGCCACCTTTCTGGAGCACCCGGTGGTGATCGAGGACCGGCAGGAGCAGACACTGCATGGACGAACCATTCCTTTGGTTCGTGTGCAGTGGCAGCACGGGAGGATGCAAGAGAGAACCTGGGAACGGGAGAGCCAGATGTGGGCTCAGTATCCCAAGATTTTTTTGGTAGTTTTATTTTTCTGGGACAAAAACTTGAAGGAGGTAATGATGTAAGAACCTGGGTTTTGAGCCTGTAAGACTTTGAATTTTTTGTCTTCATGTTATTCTAGAGCAGGGTGTTCAGACGGCGTGTGATTCTGAGCTCTGGTGTGGCCGGAATTAAATTTTAAGTGTATTCACATTGGACACTCCAAATAAATATAATAACTCCTAAACGGTTGCTCGGATGGGAAAATCGAGGGCACCGTTGAGTCCGTAACGTGTCGTTTACCCTAGTAGGGGTGTAACTTTCATGGGCGCAGCCCTTCTGTGGAAAACGCCACCAGGGGCATTTTCGTAATTTAGCAGCCTTGGGCGTGAACTTTACAACTTCTGAAAAAAGGATTGGATTAAAAATTCTTGAGACCGCCGTTGCGCTCAGGACATGGTTTTTACCCTAGAGGCGACTTAACCTCGACCCCGTCGAAAGTTCGGGTACGGGGCCTTCGGGCGGGGGGTTTAAGTGTTTTTCTATTTAACTACATCCACCCCCACCCTTCTTCTTCCCCTTCATTCCACCCTGGTGGTTTTCCCTCTCAAGAATCATCAAGAGCCTCTCCCCACCTCCCCAAGGTGCGGTGGATCCGGCATATCGTCGGTGAAGCTATCGGCTATGCCCAACGAGGTAGGTGTTGCGATTTCATTTTTTTAATTCCGCATATACATTTGAACTCAATTTCTGGCATCGAATTGCTGTCCAATTCTCAAGAAAGGGCCATTTTTAAGTTTCGATCAATTTGAACTTCCCAACGATACTTTCAGATCAAATTTTGGAGTCCCGAGGCGTCTGGGGTGGCCCCAGGAAGTTTTCCGGCCATTTCCCTTGGTTTCCGGCGGGCTCCCAGCGGCGGCGGTAGTTTCCGGGACGGCGGCGCGGCGGAGGGCTCCTCAGTGCGGTGGCGGGATCCTCAGTGGTGGCGGATTTTTACGGCACATCGGGATCCAGGTGGTGGCAGCTTCACATGGCATGGCGGACTCCAGGCGATGGTGGGCGGAGGTCGTCGGCAAGGGTGGACCGGGACTCGTGGCGCGTGACCCCGTGAGGGAGACAGAGACCCCCCTTCGGCGGATCTCTACACGAGGCAACGACCGGCCACGACGGTCGGTCGGGGTAGGGTGGACCAGGGTTCAGTGGTCGGGCCATGCGGGTGAGCCGCGGGCCGGCGATGCGAGTCAGGCCGGCCGGCGCACGCCGGCCCAGGTCGGGTGGACCGGCAGGACCGGGCCGGTCCAGCCCAAAGGGGTTCGCCCCTTGTCTTCGGACACTCGTAACATCCACTACGGGTGTCTATTTTGCATGACATCTGTGGCAGTGAAAACCTCGGCTCAAGAAGGAGATTTTTAGATGGTCTCAGGGATTTTTAATTCCTAATACGAGGGCTTGGTGTCACAACACGCTCATTAATATTTCACCAGGATTCTTCTTTCGGATGGCATGGACACATCCGGAGTCCGTTTAAGGCACCGTCAGTGGAATTGTGACCCTGGTGTCAAGAAGAAGTGGTCCAGGGTGATTTCAGGCATTGAAGAAAAAGTTGAGCCATTGGCTCCACGAGCCGTCTTTTAAGCTGTGAGCAGCGTTTTGTGAATTTTCCATCAAATGTTCGTTCGAGGCGAATGGGTAGTCATTTTGGAATTTCTTTTTCGAGAGCATCGTAATGGAACAGCTCGCCTGACCTCTTTCGAGACCGAGGTGTGGGCCTCATGAGACTTTGTATGGGCATAAAGAAGTGTTGAATAACTTTTTCGTTGGGAGTCAGTGAGTAAGTAGCCTATCTCGCGTGTTTTTCCATGAGGATTACAATAGTGTAATATGTTTGGGAATGTGGATCCTCTTTCGAGATCTAATTAAATGTGGAAAAATGAAAGGACGTTGGTCGGAGGTTTTTTTGACGCACTCCTACCCAACACAGAGTCGCGATGTTAGCGACACCCAGTGATAACGTGGGAAGCACGGAGTTATCGGACCAGTTTCAGGTTTTCCCTCCAGCGGGGCTGGGTAGTGGGTTACCCATTGACCTTAGGGTTTACCCTCTAGCAGGGCTGGGCAGTGGGTTACCCATTGACATTAGGGTTTAACCTCCAGTTGGGTTGGGAATTGGGTTACCCAATGAACTTTTAGGGTTTACCCTTCATCAGGGCTGGGCAGTGGGTCACCAGATAACCTTTTGGGGTTTACCCTCCAGTTGGGTTGGGCAGTGGGTTACCCGAAGACTTCTTTCAGATTCCACCCCTTTCGATGAGGCTAGTTAGTGGCAGATTTCCATAATTACCGAAGTGGGACTTTTGGTGATACGTTTTAGCGATGAGGAAGCTTTGACATGCAGGATTGTTGGACATCAATGATGGCTACACTTAGAACTATTGGCATATTATCCTGGGCTGAGCTTGGAGGTGGAGATCCCCTTACGCACGTGTTCGGGTTTCTTGTTGATCATATATATATATACCCTACTTTCGTTCCCACTCCTTGGGTTCGGTTACTCTCCTTCTATGAGGGGCAATGACACGTGGGGTATGCCACATGCTTTTTGGGTCTAGCTCCTCTTTGTTGGACGAGTCTACCCCCTTTTTCGTTGGGTTGATCTGCACTCTACTTACTGTACTATTTCATTGTTCCTTGTTCTGTCTACTGCTCACCGTTTTAGTACCTCATTTGTTGCTCCCTTGAGCTATTAGGGCATCCTACTGAGTATCTTTATACTCACCCTTTCTTGGGCTTTGCCCGCACTTGGTGTGCCCTTGCAGACGACAGACAGGTCGATCGAGACTACGAAGGACCGTAGAGGAAACAGGAGCTTGGGCTGTATTCGGTGGTTGTAGTTGGACATTCAGGTGTCTGAATCACCGGATATTTTTTTTTACCCATTGTCGGTTTGTGGCACCTTCAAGGTTGGGAGTATGTTGCCCTTTTTCTATTCAGTTATCCTATCAGTACTTTTCAGCACTTTACTCTTTCCATTTAGAAGTCGATGCATGACTGTGGTTGGATTATAGTTGTTTGTCCTTTGGTTTTCTTTTTACTCTGCACTTCTTCATTGAGTGGGTTGTGTGTGTGTGTACAGGTACTTAGGCGAAGGTATCCCTGAGTTTTTTTTCCTTCGGCGCTTGTCTCCAGCCCCTGGCCTATGGAGGCGGGCTTGGGGTAGTTGCGGCTCGAGACCGGTAGGGTCGAGTTATGACATAAACCCTAAGTATATGTATGATTCTATTGAAAATGGTACTCTATACCTCAGTAGAAATTCTCATAGATATACTTTAGACAAGTCCCCCACTATATGATATTCATGAATAGGGATGAAATTGGATGTTTTTTTAGCTAGTACACTATCACCCATATGAAATTGGGTTACCAAACATTCCTTGTGAGACCTATCACTAAATCTATCACTATCTACTCCAATTTATAAATAAGAATAGATAAGAACAGTAAGATACCCAATGGTCTTTTATGCTCTTCTTTAACCTACTAACAAGTTATTTATCTCAAAAAAACTCTGTACCATTAATTTTCATGCCATCCCACCAAAACTTTTCTTTCATTTCCTCATACATATTCTATATTTCATGATGAACAACCCATCTCTAATGGTGTTAGGAATATAGAATATATTCTTGAAATGTTAAAGGTATTACCATCTTAGATTGAAACCACAAATTTGAACTCCTATCTTGCTTCCATTCCTCAATGGTCTCCCCACCATTGAGTTTTTACCTCATAGAAACATATTAATAATTAGCTCTATATGCCTCTTTATCCATGTCCACAAAATTATGAATAATAAAAACCAAATTGAAAAATATAACACTACCTCAATCTTCAAAATCCTATTGAAATACAGCTATCACTAACATCAACTACCACTAATTTGAAGCCCCTTTTTTCAGATGACTATTGGAATTTACACTTATTGCATCAACCACAGAATTACATTTACCTACTGCATACATCATGTCAAAGTAAACATTTGGAGATAAAAAATCCAAATTATTTGTCTCATGTTAAATTCTCTTTGAGAGAAAATGTGTTTCAAGATCTTATGATCTATAAACACTATGAATTATCACCAAAGAGGTAATGATGCTAAATATTTAAAGCATGGACTATAGAAGATGACTCTAAATAATGTGTTGGGTAATTCTTCACATGAAACTGTAACTGTAATGAGCCATAATAAAAAATATGATCTACCTCTATGAGAACACAACCCAACCTAGATCCTAAAGCATCACAAAATTCCATATAACCTTGTCCTGATTCTAGAAATATCAAGATGTGTGCTAATGTAAGGAAAAAATTATTCTCTTGAAAAGAATTATGACATTTAACATTCCATTGGAATGAAAAACCATTCCATGTAAAATATGTCATATGTGAATCTAGTCATAAAAATTTAGGAATAAAACCGCTATTATAACTAGCTAATCGAGGGAAAATATATATAGAAATGAAATTATTCGTAAGTTTCCATGAGATAACAACTTATTTATTTTATGGATCAATAGAAACACCTATTTATGTTATAACAAGGCCAAATAGATGTATATTTTATTCCCAAAAATAAAACATTGATAGTTTGGAATATAGATGATGATCCTAAAATATTACTAACACTATCACCAGTTGTTTTTCATTTTTATTCCCTATCCTTGAATACACCAATATGTAATCCACCACCACAAAAGAATCTATATTCCATTGAAATATATGTTTCATCATTGTCATAAATACCACTGGTGAATACATAAAACCAAAAATAATAACCACAAAATTGTTTTGTGTATATATACTTCTGAAATCTATTTTTCCAATATCCTCCCTCTGAATAAGAAATTAGTGATATCCTGATTGCAAGTCAATCATAGAGATCCACTAAGCTCCCATCCATTGATCTAATAGATCATCAATTCATGGAAGTGGATACTGATTATTTATCATAACTTGGCTAACCTTAAGATAATCTATATAGATACGAATAATTTCATATGCCTTCTTAATGATCAAAATAGATTCATCCCGTAGAGATGTACTACGCCTTCTGAACCCCTTTTTACTACTATTCAAACTAGAAATTCAATAGCTTTAATTCTGTTGGATCAATCTAATAAGATGGAAGTGAGAAAATACTATTCATTTGTATGATATGAATCGTAAAATCAACTTCTCTTATGGGTGGAAACACTAGTAAATTATTGTAAAAAAACTTATGGAAACTGATCAATAGCTACAAGAAAACGGTTACCTTTGATTTCTTCATCGATGCCAAAATTAAATTATGCCAACTGGTATGTGATAGTTCCAATTAATGGTTCCACAATCCTATTGCACCTGCCTTTACATTATAGTCTCCACTTTATATATGCTCAATTCTGTCATCAGTTGTTAAACTATCCCTTTGAGTATAAAAATCGACATGAGATTTGAACAAATTCAACCAATCCATACCCAGGATTATGTCATGGAAATCAACATCAATCATAGAGAAATCCAATATCAACTCAACTCCATCAACTATTATAGAACATTATTTGTATATAAAGGCCCAACATTATCTTTAGATGAGAGGAGTTTGATGTTTCAGTATCGAAGGCATCATTACACCATGCAAACCCATAAGATCAACAACACAAGTCAAAGTGAATAAATGGGATACAACCATATCAAATTAATCTTTCATATTTGTAGAATTAAAATTAATTGTAACTATCACTATATATGGTCATGATTTATCATACATGATAAATTTAACATCCCCATATAATTTTATACTCACTACACTTTTTTCATTGTAACATTGTTCATATTTTCCTTATTGATGAGTCTTGGTATTCCTGGAATCACCATGGCTAGACTAGATCTTCTTATGAGAGGTATTATTTTCGCCTCAAACCATCGAATCATATGATGTATAAGTAACGTGAGATGTTTATCGAGCAACAAATCATGGACCACAATAATAATAACAATCAAGGTTTCCCATATTGTTTCATTTGTGTCATTTTCTTGGTGGTTATGTACAATCTTGCCTCATGTGGTCAAATGAACATCACAAAAAACATTCGGGTTCACCATTTGGTTTTGAAGTAAGTTTCATTGATACAACTATCTTATTCTACATTATTTTATTACCTTGGAAATATGTGTCCCTCTTCCTCTTATTCCCATCATTAGAGTTCCCACCATTCCCTATAGGTATCAACATACTTCCTCGACCAATAATACAATATATGACCCTTTTTTCTACTATCTATATATTGACCATCACTATATAATTCATTATACAAATAACTATAATCCCCAATTGAAACTCTTTCCTAATAATCAATTAAAAAATGTGTTCCTTCAATGATGCACTATAAGCATCTTCAGGCACAAAAAGGACTAAATTCCAAAATTTAGCTACAAAATCAATCACTAAGAGATTATTAAGTTTCATGTTAAAAAGTCCATCATTCTAGAAACCCTAAATTTATGAGGATAGAAATTTTTTGAACAATTATTAAAAATCCTCTCAGGAAATTCCTTGGTCTAATTTAGTCTGAACTGATAAATCCCACCCCTGGCATGCAAGGTCACCATGAATCTAAGTCACCAACATGAATTCCAACTCTATTGGCATTCCTAGGAAGTTAAATATTTTATTCATCCAAATCATCCACACCAATGCATTTTTTGTCTCTGAATCACCCCAAAACATGGGTGGATTCTACTTTTTCAACTGAATATAATGATCAACTTTCCTTGGTTCATCACTTTTTTTCTTCTCTATCAACTACTTTAAATTCCTAGTAAATAATCTGAACCAACTTTTGGTTCACTTATGGCTCTGGTGAAACCAAATTCTCATCAAACTCTTTTGTTTGGTTTCTTCTATGCCTAACTAGTTCAATTATTTGACCAAAATAGACACTATAAATCTCACTCCCTAACAGTAAAGGCCTCACAATTTGAAATTGATCACATCAAATATAAAACAGAAATTCTTTCCAAAACTCAACATTTAATTTTTTAAAAATCAACCAAATTTCAAAATACTACAACTATTCCTTTTCAAAACACACATTTTTAATCATTTTCAATAATTATTAAAAATAAACGTCTTTGTAGAAAATCATAAATCATTACTCAAAATAAAATAAGAAATAATAGTGGGAATTCATTTCTAATTGAATGTAATGCTCTTATCAATAGAGGAACCCTTGAAAATGAGATTTAAATTGTTATAAGTGTCTCAATAATCTCATGTACCAAAATCCCTGGTAACTTTAGGTTCATTTTAAATATGTTAGTTATGCCTTTTTAGGCATACATTTCATGTCCTCATGATCCTCCTCCTTTATACCAACCCAAATCAAAGTTTAATCAATAATGATTTTCTAATTCCGAGTACAAAAAATACTATTTTTCCCAAAATTATGGATGGACTGGTCAAGACCAGTACCATTTGTAACATCCTTCCCCTTTTTATTGGCTTGACAAAGTGGGAGAATATTACTTATCCTTAGGTGACATCCCCATGACACCAAATGTAACATCCCAGGTAATTATAGAATACAATTTTTTTATATGTATTAATATTTATGAATTAAATATTATTTTTACTTTAAAAGGGACACTGTTTCTGATAGTGTGCCTGACATGCAATAATGGGTTTTTTCAAAATCTGATGTTTCACACAAAGGATGAGTTATACCAAAAAATAACATATTATTAAGAATATTATTTTAATTTTTAGTTATTGTGTGACCGTTATAATGGTTGGAATGATATATATTAACTATATAACAAAAAATAGGATTTACACAAGTTTATATAATGATTCATTGGTTATAAAATTAATTAGAAATGTAAAAAATAACCAATTGAATATAAAGGATGTGTTTTTATAAAAAAACTAATTAAGTGTGAAAAATTTTATTTATGAAATAATCAATTCCATCTTGTTGGATTATATTAATAAAATTTTAATTCAATATATGATTTAAAATTCATCTTATGTATTTTCTAGACATAATATAATAATAAATACAACTTTAAAGATAAATAAGTGTTTTTCTAAAAATACATGTTTACCGCCTATTGATGGGGAACCAATTTTAAAAATAGTATTTGAAAATATTATATATTCTATTTGACAAAATAAACTTCTTCTTTGTAAGTGGTGCATCAACATTTAATTTGGTTTAATTTTATTATTTTCTAATAAAATATATTTTTTAATGAATAGGGAAAACACTTTATTTTATTTCAAAAGTTATTTTTGATCTAATTTATTTATATAGAATGTTTTTCTTTTTAATTGGTTTTAAAGTGTAATTAGATTAATGTTTTATCATTAAATATAATTTATTTCATTGGAACCAATTAATATTGAAATTGAAAAGAAAAACTATGTGAGCTTTTGAACGTTTTACTTTAAAAACTCATTTTTTATTATTCCAACAATGGAATTAATTTTAAATTTAATTTTTCCCCTTCTATGAATTAAATTTTCAAAAAAAATAATTTATTGTAATATTTATGAAAAAATTGGTCCAATAGGATCAAAATAATTTTTGGTGAATAGTGACTTTAGTATTTTATTTTCCACGATTAAAGGGTAAATCAGGTAAATAATGGAAGAAATAATATTATAACAATATAAAACTATTCTAACTATTTTCCTAAATTTATTGGATGAGTTACGCTCGACCAAGAAAATACATGGGCCAAAATTGTGGCCTTTGTAAGCCACTTGGGATTGATTATGACATTAATAACATTTTATTTAAATTACAAATAATAATATCAGAAACATGTCTCTTATTAGTAAATAAATTTTAATATGGTTTAATATAAGTGAACCTTATAACTATAAATAGTAATTAAAAATATAAAACTATTAAATACATCATATTAATTTATTTCAAAATTTTATAAAATAAATAATTAAATTAAATTTTCACCCAATGAAAATGGAATAATAGATTTAGTAAAGGGATAATCAAATAAATGATAATAATAATATTAAAATAAAAAAAATTGAAAATTTTTATGTCATCCACAAATTTTATAATTGAATATGACATGTTATAAGTCTATTCCATTTTTTATTTCCAATTTATCTCTCTTTTTGTATTTTATATAAATTAAAAAAAATTATTTTCAAAATTGACATAATCTATATTTTTAAAAAAATAATAATTTATTAAATTATTTAATATTAAAACAATTTAAAATTTGGATATAATTAGGTCTAAAAGTTCATTAAGTGTCCAATTATTGTGAATTTACACCTTTTAATTAAAATTTATAGCATCTAAATATATAAAATGTTGTTACCACAATTAAAATTAAAAGAGAATAATAAATGGTAAAACAATAACATAAGGATTAAAAAATATAAAAAAACTTATCTAATACTTATTGGATGATTATATTTTGAATTATAATAATTATATATTATCACTAACTAAATTTTTACACATATTTAATTTAAATGGAATTTATAATAATTTAATACTTTTAATAATTCCAAGGGTGCCCCTCCCCTCCCCTATAAAAAGGCACCTATTGTTCTCTATTAATCGAACATACAAAACCTTTTTTCAACTAAAATAATACCAATACTCTCTCTAAAATCCCTTACACATTATTGAGGCCTTATTTCAGTCATAATACCATCCATTGAGGTGTTAACATGTTCTTCAAAGGTAATCAACTGAAAAAGAGGTATCATTTTCTTTAAATATTTCTATTTTATTTCTTCATCCACTTTGCTTAAATATTATTCAACCTAGATAAAATAATAAATCCAGTATAATAAAAAATAATATTCTATTATGATTATTTCATCACCTAAATCCATATCAACTTCCATTAAATGGGAATGGAATTAATTATTCGTGCGCACTTGTGAACTATCACCTCCAAAAATCGATCTATTTCATTTTTCATAACCGTCTCTCATGGAAAGTTATACTAATGTAATTAATTATAATATTTTATATTCATGAAATATTAATAATTCTATTATAATAATATATTAATTGTATTCTTAATTTCCATGTGCATAAAAATGATAATGTCATCCGTGCATACATGTGGACTATCACCTCCATGAAGCGGCGTGACCAATTTTTATTCTTTATATCAGTTATATGATATATATATATATATATATATAAGAATATATAATTTATTAATATGATATTAATGACATTATGATGATTATTTAAATATAAAATAATACTTAAATTCTTTCCATAACGATCTATTATAAATGGAAAACATTACACATGCGTATGTACGGGTTACCGTCTCCATGATTATAATGTTGTTCATTTTTCATAACCACACATCATGGTTTTATTTAAAGGTATAATTTTTGTATAAAAATGATAATAATGTCATAAATATTATTTTTGAGATGATTTACTTTTTACCTCATGGACTATTGACATCGTTCCAAGTTCATTTTTGACTCGAGTACCGAATATCGACAAAATGTATGATATGAACTCAAATAATTACCAAATTATTGTAACATGGTAATTAATTATACAAAAGGAATAAAAAACATTAAAAAAGTTATTATGAATTTAAATAATTAAACAATGATTATTTTTTAGGAAGATAAAAAATTACGAGACAAGTGGAAATCAATGTAAGGAACTTCATCTCAATCTCATTTCATTGAGGCATTTCAAGATAATGTGCACCTTTATTCTTTTCTATTGTGTATATAAAACAACTATAACATTTCATATCCATGTTTTATCTCTAATAATTTTATTTAATGTTTATTTAAATTTATTAATTCAGTGAGATTAAGATTTAATTGTTCAAAGTGGTTTGGGACATCTTGAATGTTTAAAATTTTAATTATCAAATCTTCTTCTTCATGATATTAATTTACATATTTATTATATAGATATAAAAAATTAAAGGAAATTTATCTATAAATATTTTTAATTTAATTAAAATATTTTCAAAATTAATCTTTTGGTATGAAGTATTTTACTTTCTTTACAAATCGACAAAATGAATGTTTTTTCACGTATGCGGTGAAAACTACTTCTCCACCCCTGTGATTGTTATTTGATATTTTGATTCCTCTATAAGCCTTAATGTTTTTAAAAGTAAAATAAATCCCTTATTAACTATATGGGTATTTGTTATTGAAAATGTTTTTGAAAATGGATTTACTATTTCAATATCTTGTAATTATTTCTTGTGATTGCAAATGATATTTTATGAGTGAAATTTTGATGATTGCAATATTTTATATGTTATGATTATATAGTGGTACATGAACATTTTAAAGGTGGTTATGTGATAAAAAAATTTGGTTGGTTATGTGGTAAACCATATAAGGGTGGTTATGTGATAAACCATGGATGGGTTTTTACATTATAACCTCCAATTAATTGGGTATGGAAGTCTGTTATATGGCTATTCAAGTTGTAAGAGTGATAGGTATGGAAGTTGAATATATAATTATTCCATTCAAGTACTATTATGTCCCATCTATCCTTTATATGTAAAATGTAATTTTTAAGGGTTTAAAGTCAACCATTTTATTACAAAAAAGGTATGAAATGAGATTATTTTCAGTGAAGTGTATTTACTAATTCTTAAAGGTGAAATGTATTACTTTGTTATAAAGTATTCATTGATTTCATGTTTTCATGAAGAATAATAGTTCTTCTACTTTTTGTATCCATTACTGAGATTTTTCTATTCATCCCATGTTTTGAAAGATTTTTCGTAGTATTTATATAATAATATATTCAATTATGGGATCAAGGAAATTTTATAATGTTTAAACAAGAAACTAAAATCATTATTCTTTTTATACATTTTTTATTTTATGAATGAAATGGATAGTTAGTAGAAGACTGTAATTTGTAATATTTTAGTTTATATTTATGATATATGGCCTAATTCTCTAAATATCTATACCTAAAAAGATCCTCGTTGTGAATGAATTTCAAGCTATTTACATAACACAAGATTAAGTATTGTTTAAGGTTAGGGCCTATAGTTGGTATCATAGGTCGTTTTAGATAACTTTAGAGGTTAGGGTGTTATTTAAGCATATGTTACAAGTTATATATAACCACAAAGGTTTTATTGATAGGAAGATTTATAGATAATTTAGATAAATTAAATGATTTTAAGATAACATGAATAAGGATATTGTAGTGTTTATCTTCCCCAAAAGTTGGTAAATGATAATTTTATTGTATACTCACACTAGCCTATTTAGTTTTATTAAATGGATGGATCCTCGGGAATGAAAGTAACAATGGATGTGAAGTAAATTATGATAGATCTATGAATAACAAACTGAATTAAATGGGAGCTTTAATCAGAAAAAATTTGGTTATTATAATCCAACTATCAAGAGTCATGATTAACCACTTGAACCTTGGTGGATTTTCTAATTGGATTAATTATAAGAGGAATGAATCCCTATGGATGTTTTTTTAATTATCAAAAAAGTAAGTATATTCAATGACATATGTGTCATGTATGCAGAAAAAACAACTAGGTAAATGTTACAAAGGAGAGATAAGATGTTATAGATGTGGTAATAAAGGTTATAAAGCAGTAAGCTTCCAAGGAAAAAGGAAAAAATCAGTTGACTCCAGGAAAGGGAAAGAAGTTATTTCTGATTTTTCAATTGAATGTTTCAAGTGTTGGGAGTATGGTCATTATGAAAATATATGTCCTATGAAAAGGGATTGGGAATGGAATCAGCTGGACTGTACTAATATAGGCTTTTAAATACCTAATTCCATTCCAATTGAACCTGAGGAATAAGAAATTAACCTATAAAAGGTATGGATTATTTCTTGTATCATGTTTTGAAATTATTGAATTTTATGACATGATTCATGTTTTTTGTTACAATTTAGTATTAAGGAATAATATGGGGAATCATGGTTAAAGGATCATGAATAATTCTAAATTTTTAATAAGTCTACATATAATTCAAGAGTTATTTTAGAGCATAGGATGATGAAATGTTTAAATTTATTAATGTGCTTTTGATTATGGATTTACTTTAGAATAATTTTTCTAGTATGTGCAACCCTGAATTTTTTTAAGAGGAAATTTTATTTTATTAGGATTTATCTTTACTTTTGTGTACATAATTATAATGTAATGAATTTCCATAGAGGTTTTATGATCTTTTATTTTGAGTTAATTATGGTTTATTACATTTTGGGATTCAAAAAGAAAGGAATGAGATAAACATTAAGAAAAAACATTTTATGGTTATTTTTGAGTATTTCCTCTTATTTTGGGAATGTTATAATAATTATATCATTTTAGAAAAAGGACAACCCGCAGGAAGGGAGAAAAATTATCACATCGGACAAGGTTACGAGAATCAAACCCACAACTGAAGGTTGATAAGGCTTTATTTCCTACCACTGGACTGTGTGAAGTCCCTGGTTAGTATGACTTTTTCTTTTTAGATAAATTACTTTATAGAATAAGAAAAAATTGATTATAAAAACTTATTTTTTATCAAATGTAAATCCTTGGTATTAGAAAATGATTTGAGGATTAAGTGAAAAATGTTATCTTGGAATGTGTTATCTATTTTTGGGAACATTAAGTTCACTATTGAGGAGTAATGGTTTAACTATATTTTGGAAGAATCTATGTTTTTATTGTGGAATTATAGTGATTAATATTATTTAGGGAAATGATTTACCTACCTTAGAGAATATGTGATTTTGGAAATTACATTTTTGTTATGAGACATTAAGAGTTGTTGATGTTATTTGGAGTTAAATGTTGGAACTTATCTTGAAAGATTATTTGATTAAATCGTTATAATTTAGGGATTTAAATATAGTTATAATATTTTTGAGGAATTTTCAGGATATTTATTTATTGAATGGTATATATTGGGCTTTTGGTATTACTTTTGAATTTTGGATATTAAATGTAGTCATTATTATTTTAAAGTTTATTATATCTGTGGAATTATATTATTTTATCCAAAAAATGGTTTTGGATAATGTTTCAAGATAGGATTAATAGATAGTTAATATTTTGTGTATTATTTGATTCACTATAAGTTAATTATAGTGTTTCAATCATGAAAATAAAATTCATCTAAAATATAGATAATTTGGAGAAAAATATGAGTTTGTGGTGGAATTTTATTAAAGTATGAAACTCAATTTTTCAATTATGTATATTTCTTTATGATATTAGTATAGGTTGTGAATGAATTTCATAACTATATGAATAGAATATTATAACAATAAAAATTTCATTTACTTTTTGTACTATGAAATCAAAGATAGTTTAACCCATCACAAGTTTTGTTTTTTTAATTGTTAAATTTATCCTTATCATGTTTTATATCACCCTCCATTAGAACATGAACATTTATTTTTCTTCTATATCCATTTTTTCATGAATGGAATCCAAATATTTCTTATCTATGGTGACCATTTTACTTCACTTTATTTATTTTAAAGTGGATGTTTTGTTGACTCTATTTCAAATGTGGAATTTTAATGAAATAATTTTGAAAAGTGAAACCCTAGTTACCGAGCCCAAATTTAAAATTGTGAGGACGCAATTTCTAATAGGTGGGAAATATGTAACATCCCAGGTAATTATAAAATAATACTTTTTCATAATAATTAATATTTATGACTATATATATATTTTACATTAAATTGGAGTATATGTCTGATAGCATATATATCACGCCACAATTGGTTTCTCTGAAATCTTATATTGTACACAAGGCATATTTATACCGAAAAATACTATATTATTAATATTATTATTTTAAGTTATTGTTATCACAAAGATATTAGAATGGAAAGAATTAATTATATTAATTAAATTTCAAAAATAGGGTCTATACATGTTTATATTGTGATTAATTGGTTATAAAATTAATTGGAAATGCAAATAAAAATAAATTAAATTTAAATGATGTGTTTTCATATAAAACTATTTTAGTTAAAATAATTGTGTTTATCATATAATAAAATCACTATTTTTGGATTATATTAATGAAATATTAATTCAATATAATGTTTAATATTAATATTATGTGTTTTATAGATATTATATAAGGAAAATAAAATTTTACGGATAAATGAGTATTTCTCTAAAAAATCAGTTTTACCGGCATTTAGTGGAGAAACTATTTTAAAAATGGTTTTGACAAGTTTATAAGTTTTATTTGTAAAAAAATAAAATTATTTTTCTGAAAATGGACATAAATATTTTATTTTGTTGAATTTGGTTATTTTTTTGATAGAATTCATTTTTTAATGAATAGTGAAAATACTGTATTTTAATTCAAAAGTGAATTTTCATCTACATTTTTTATATAGTTAGATTGTCCTTTTAATTGGTTTTAAAGTGTAATTAGATTATGTTTTTTTCATATTATCTAATTTATTTCATTGGATGTAATTTAATATTTAAATTTAATAGAAAACATATGAGAACTTTTGAACGATTTACTTAAAAACTCGTTTTCTCATTCAGATAACGGGATAAATTTTAAATTTAATTTATCCTCTTCTATGAATTGAATTTTCAAAAAAAACATACATGGTTGTAATAAGTATGAAACATTTTTTCCAATAGGATCAAAATAATTTTTGGTGAATTTTAATTTAATATTTTATTTACCACGGTTAAAGGGTAAATCCTATATATAAAGTTAAAAGTAATATTATAATAATATAAAATTACCCTAAAAATTGTCCTTATATTATTGGTGAGTTTTTAAAATCCTATAAAATATATGGGATGAAATTTTGTCTTTTGAATCCACTTGGGTGTCATTATTACATTAATAACATATTATTTAAAGTAAAAAAATTCATAAACATGTCTTTTATTGCTAAAATAATTTTAATTTGGTGTATTGTAAGTGATAACTTTGACTATAAATAGTAATTACAAATCTAAAAATATTACCTACATCATGGTAATTTTTTTATAATTTTTAGGAAATAAATAATTAAATTTAATTATGACACAGTGATGATGAAATAATAGATTTATTGAAGGAAGTATCGAATAAATGATACTAATAATATTTGAAAAATATAATTTGAAATATTACAGGCCATACATGAATCTTATTGGTTAAAATGACATTTTATAAGTCTATTAAATTGTTTTTTTCAAAGTTATCTCTCTGTATGGATTTTATTTTAATTTAATAAAATTAATAGGGTCTAAATTAATATAATTGATATTTTATAAAAATAATATTTTATTAAATTATTTAAAAATTATAAAAATATTTAAAAATTATAAATTAGATATAATAAGGTCTAAAATTTACTAAAGTATCCAATTATGGGGAATTTACCCAATATAAGTAAACTGCGTTGCATCTAAATATTTAAAATTTAGTTAACATAATTAAAATTAAAAGAGAAAAACTAAGTGTAAAATAAAACTATACGGATTAAAAAATATCCAAAACTTGTCTAATTATTATTGTTTTTTTATATTTAGAATTATAATAATCCTATAGTATAACATATTTAATTTTTACCAATTTTTAATTGGAATTAGTTTATAATAATTTAATACTTTTAATAATTCCAATGGTGCCCCTCCCCTCTCCTGCAAAAAGGCACCAATTATTCTTAATTACACAATGATACAAAACCTTTTTGTTCAGACAAAATCAGCCCAAAACACTTCCTATAATCCCTCCCCACATTCTTAAGGCCTTATATTAGGCATAACACCCTCTTTATAGGTGTTAGGGTGTTCTTCAAAGGTGATCTACCGAATAAGAGGTATCATTTTCTTTAAGTGTATCTATTTTATTTCTTCTTCC
This sequence comes from Viscum album, assembly GCA_963277665.1. NCBI lineage: Eukaryota > Viridiplantae > Streptophyta > Magnoliopsida > Santalales > Viscaceae > Viscum > Viscum album. The sequence continues at coordinate 538,491,740 of OY728142.1, read as the reverse complement.
ACTTCTATGAAATATTATTATTTCAAGATGAATTAATAAATCTAGTATTATAAATATAATTATATGTTATTATTATAATATAATATCCTAAATCCATCTCCACTTCCATTAAATAGGAAAGGAATTAATCTTTTGTTTGTATGTGTGAACTGACACCTCCACGAACAAATCTAATTCGTTATTCATAATCATCTCTCATGACTAGTTATAATAATTTAATTAATATTAATATTTTAAATTAATAACATATTAATCATTATATGATAATAAAATACCAATTACATTATTACCTTCCATTCACATAAAAATGATAATTCCATTCATGCGTACATGTTAATTATCACCTCCTCCACAAAGCAATATGACTCGTTTTTATTATTTAAATAACTTATATTCTATAAATAAGTATATTTAAATTATTAATTTAATATCAATTATGTTATGATAAATATTCAAACATTAAATAATACTTAAATGGTTTCTATAATAATCATTGAAAATTTTAAAAAGTTGCTGATGTGTATTTATGGCTTACTGTCTCCATGATTATAATGTTGTTCATTTTTCATAACCACACATCATGGTTTTATTTAAAGGGTTAATTTTTGTATAATTATGATAATACTATCATGAATATTATTCTGAAGATGGTATAATTTTTACCTTAGATACAATTGACATCATACTAAGTTCATTTTCAACTCGAGTACCAAATATCGAAAAAACATATGAAATGAAATCAAATAATTAAATAATTATTATAACAAGGTAATTAATGATAAAAAATAAATAATCAAATTTATAATTGTTTTTAGTAAAGTAAATAATTAACCTATGTTTATTATTTTTGCAGATAATGAAAGTACTAGACAAGTCGGACTCAAGATAAGGGAATTCATCTCAATCTCCTTTCATTGAGGCATTTCTTGATAATATGCACCTTTCTTCTTTTATAAGGTGTACATACAGCCACTATGACATTCCATATCCATATTTTATCTATAATAATGTAATTTAATGTTTTGGTAAATTCATTAATTCATGGATACTATGATTTAAATGATTAAAGTTGTATAGGACACCTTGAACATTTGAGGACTTAATTATCAAATCTTCTTCTTCATGATATTAATTTACGTATTTAATATATGGATATAAATTAACTTTTATGTAAATATATATATATATATATATATTAATTATTTAAAATATTTTCATATTGAATCTTTTTATATGATACATTTTATGTTCTTTACAAAATGATAAAAGGGATGTTTTTTAATGTATGCGATGACAAAGACCTATCTACCACTGTAACCATTATCAGATATTTGTATTCCTCTATAAGCCTTAATGTTTTTAAAAGTAAAATAAATCTCTTATTACATTTTATGGGTATTTTTTATATAATATGGTTTCAAAAATGGAGTGACTATTTTAATATCATAAAATGATTTCGTGTTATTGAAAATGAGATTTTATGAGTGAAATGTTTATAATTACAATCTATTATTTGTTTTGATTTTATAATGGTACTTAGACATTTGATGGGTGGTTACATGATAAAATAAATATGGGTGGTTACATGATAAACAAAATATGGTTCGTTCCTTGATATTCCAAGGATGGGTGGTTACATTAAAACCTCTAATGCACTGGGTATGGAAGTCGACCATATGGATTTTCCATTTGTAAGAGAGATATGTGTGGAATTCGACCATATGGTTTTTCCATTTAAGTGTGATTATGTACCAAGTTAACAATATATGTTATATGTGATTTCACGGGGTTTTAAGGTAATCTTTTGATTACAAAAAGGGTAATCAATGATCTTATATTTAGTGAAGTGTATTTACTACATCGTAAAGGTGAAAAGTATTACTTTATGATAATGTATTCATGGTTAACATGTCTTTTCAAAGACTAATTGTTTTCATTCTTTTTTTATCCGTTAATGAGTTTTTTATGCTCATCCCATGTTTTCAAATGTTTTTCACATGATTTAATGAAGAATAGAGTCAAGGATGTGATCAATGGAAACTTATTCTATTTAAACATGAAACAAAACCATGTTTCTTTTTAAACATTTTTTTATTTATAAATGAAATGTATTCTAAGTATAAGTTTCTTCATTGTAATATTTGAGTTATTATGTATGAGTTATGGACAAATTATCTAAATCAATAATCTAATAAATATCCTTGTTGGTAATGGAAGAAAAATTATTGACTTAACTCCATATTTATAATGTTTATGGTTGGGGATTTATACCATATACTTGTAATAAATTCCAAGGGAATCATAAATAATTGGGTGATTGTATTCCCTTTTAACATAAAATATACTAACAAAGAATAAAATAACTTAACAATCACTAATTTATTCCTGATACCAATGTATATAACTAAAAAGTAACCAAAACAACAAAAGAATATAACAAAGTACAATATAGAAACCAATACCAATATTATAGTATTATGAGGAAGAAAAAAATTTCAAAGACACTAAGGACACCAACTCCATTTCTCGTAACAAGCTCCATGATCAAAATCCACAATCCATTACCAAATTATCACAATGAATAACTAAAAAAAATTATACTTTTCTGTTACCTATGTATCAATAGAAAATATATAAAACCCAAAAATGTTCCCACATAGGGGGTGAATAATGAAACTCAGTGGCTTTTCCAAAAATTAATTCTCTACTCACCACACTAGTTTAAAAACAAGTTATCACACTTGTAGAAAAAAAATTATATAAAAAAATTTAAAATCCATTTCAACATTTTATATCAATCTAATGAAATTCAAAACCAAAATATTTTTCTATATAAAAATATTTTTCAAGGAAATAATACTAAAAATTATTTAAGCCATTTAACATTTCATTTTTTCATAACCATTCCATGATTCACAAACTCATACACAAATTCATTATATAGTGACAATTCAATACACATTTATAGTTTCTCATTTATCCACTAAGTCATCACTATGTTTCCAATATCCTTTTTCCCAAATGGCACACACCCCTTATCCTGGGTCACATTCATTGTATGCCAATGGTACACTCCACTAATTCAGGGTCATGTCGAAAGCATGATATCACACAAAACTGTGTATGCCAAAACCTTTCCAGACCAAAAATTTTAATCCATTTCAATATAACATCCTTTTTATTGAAAACATTTATATTAAACCATTTATATGAATCAAACAAAGTCTTATTTTAGAATAATCATTTTAAAATCATGTTTAAAATCACATTGCAAAATAACCAATTTCAAAAATCTTCCAAACCAACACTAAAGAGGAATTCTACCAAGATTTGTACAGCAATTTTAAACTAAATTTATTTCATATAAAAAAAATTCAAACCAAACCATTATGTTCTAAAAAGAGAATCCGAGAGTGAAACCACATGCCTTGCAAATTTATGTAAAAAATAATAATGATGAAATATTTTCAACCAAATGGGATTGAAAATATAATAAACCACCTTATGTCTTGTTTCCTATCATCAAAAAAACCATATCTCATCAGAATTAGCATAAATAACATAGATTTATCCTAGATCTATGCATCCATGAGAAGGAAGAATAAGAGAATTAAGAAGCACAACCAAGAACAGGGACTTAACAATGAATCCATCTTAAAATACACCATGATTTTCCAACATATCACTCATGTATCAAAGGGAAGTGTCTCTACAGACATTGAGAAGATTTGAATTCGACTTAGGGTCTAATTAAGTGAAAAATGAAGGGTTAAGGGGACAAACATACATATATCCACAATATTTGGATCTTACTTATAAATGTTCATGGTTATGGAACATTATTAAGAAAAATGTCTACTAACCATGCATAGGAATATGCCTTAAGAATCACCTCACACAGTTTTCTTTCATGGTTAGACAAACCATTTGAAATCGGTGAAGAGTCCCTCTATCCCAAAATTAATGGTTTCTTCTGGGTGGCCACTTGGTTTGAAAAAATGATATGCATAATCATGTTCCAGCCCAAATTCTACTATTTCACTTTTCATAGTTTCATGGAGGTGTTTTAAAATTTCTACTAACCTTTCGCAAACCGTTAAGTTACATAAACTTCCCCAAAACACTTCAAAACTCCTCCAAATCATCCAAACATCACCCAAACACTTTACACACTTAAAATACTTAACTAAAGAGTTATTTAATTGCAATAGAGTGTGCTACATCCACGAACTAGGATAAGGTGTAGTGAAATTACATTAATCATTTCCACCAACCGTGCTTCATCCCATGACATAATGACACCTCGTACTCAACATTTTCCCTAGAATCTCTGTTCACTTGACTCCTCTACGATTCACGTCACATTCAACCTTCAAAAAAGTGGGAAAAATATTTGGTTATTTTCACCTTTATTTACATCGACAATATTATCACACACAATTATTATTAGCCTTATGATTTAGTGGTATACAAACTTCCTTTTTCACACAATGGGAGTCACCAAACACAAAACTCCTCCAACCTCCTCAAAACGACAAATATATCTGCATTTTAGTCACTTGTTTCACACAAGTGTACATGACATATGAAATATACTTTCAAATGGAATCCATTTTCATTTCCCCCATCATAGTCTACCAATAACTACACCCCCATCTTCAAATTCTCATACCCCACAATAGATAACAAAATGGGATAGCACCACACCAACAATTATAGCGTGGTGGTCCTTAAAATGACCATAAATTGCCTATATCCTTCCAAAATCCCTCAATAATTCCTCTTAACACATATAAACCCTAAGAAAACCCAAGGTAAATGGTTTAAGAAACTAATAACATCCAAGACAAATTTAAAAAAATCACATCCATCTCTTCAACTACCTCAAAATTATTAACACTCAATAACATGTATTGAAAACAAATAAAAAATATTCCTCAATATTTCATCCCACATTTCATGGGATATAATAATAATATTATTATTATTATTATTATTTAACATAATTTTTTAATGAAATCAAATATTATGATAAGGGCCATTATGCAATAATCATTATTTACTGATAAGTTTGTATTCTAAACTATATCATTTTTTTAATGTGAGTTGTGTCAAAGAAATGCATAAATTATCTATAATTATCTCAAACCATATACATAAATTCTATATTGATACCTCTCTCAATAATCTAAGAAGATAAAAAATATATCATTTCTATGTTAAATTGAGAATGGAATAAGTTATTTGATTCTTCCACTCTAGCACCAATAAAACCAAGAAATCCTTTTAGAGATTCATAGAGCACATATGGATATGTATAGAGGAATATTTACTTGGATTATTAATTTTAATAATGTCAGTTATATATATTTGATCAAAAAATACCATGTTGACATAATTATATATATATATATTAATTATAAAATATATCAGTATGATCATATCTATGAGATTTTGGAATGTGCTCATCCAGTTATTTAAATGGATCCATGGATTCTAATGAAAATACAAAATTGGATTCCCATTAAATATTTTCACTACAATTAAAAACCTTTAAGTGGTATTAGAGAAGTCACATTTTAATTTTTAATTATTTAAAATTTATTTGATCAACTATATGAATTGGTTTCTTGTTATCATGTTTTGACATCAGTTATATGTTAAATGATCAAGATGACAGGTAAATCCAAAACATATGGCATAAACCTGGTGAAAAACTCAAGACGAATTATCAAATAATCCATCTATAATATCCATGTTCTTTGGATTAATGAAAAATTTACATGATGTGTAATATAATAGAACATGCTTGGAAATGCTTTTTTCTCTAAAAAATCACACACGTCGTAATTTTTGGTTCATGGTGTTCTTCAACATGCAATGTCATTAAATATTTAGAATTAACTACCAATTTGGTACATGCTTTGATAGGTACTCTATGTAATGTATCTAGATATTACATTCCATGTATCCCCATGTAATAAAAGCACCATGTAAATCAACACATATGATGGGGGTCAATACACAACATCATTTCAATACTTTTGCTGATAGCCATCAAGGAACATTGCTTGATATGGACTACATGATGTTTAAATGGAGTAAATATCATGTAAATAGAGAACTATTCCCTTTACAAAATTTATTACTTGATTTGTTACATAAATATCAATTAAGTACAGCCAATGGAAAAATTCATAGTTTCTTTGGAATACGGGTACATAAAACAACAACAACAAACTAAAATAAAATACTCCATAATAATCTCCATGATGAGATCCTAAATCCATATTTTCTCCTAAAAATACATCAAATAACCTGAGGAATACATAAAAGAAATGGGTGATCTATAATACCCAACAAGGGAATAAACCTAATAGAGAATCATAACATATTGATAAAAAGTAATGACATGATATCATAGAGAATCAAGACTCATGAATACTCATATAGAGGTATAACAAAAATATCATGGAATCATATGATCAAGGAATCATATTAATTTTTAAGAACCATAAAACAGGACATAATCATAAGATAATGAAAACTATAGAGACATATCACATGGGGGATAAAGTCTCATCATAGATTAGGTTAACTCCATAATACCATACATATTATCTCACGAGACAAAAAAATAACCAATGCATTTGAGAACTATCTGGGTGCACTCATCATAACATATATAGGTTTAAGTGTGGAAAAAAATTGAACAAATTATATTTCATAAAAATAATAATTTCTCATGGAAAAATTGGTTTTCATAATCTTGCCGCATATTATAATCAAAGGATATTTCATAAAGAATGAATTTTAGAAATGTAATTACGACTTGTTTTACCTAAGAAAATGAAGATAGAATCTTCTCATTATATATTTGAGAGGAATAGTTACAGAAATTATAATAATTACATAACATTAAATAGATAACAAAATTTAGTTAGAGTGATAAAGGTCATAACCCTAAGAAAAAAAAGGTTGTTCGGAGTGATATATTACCTTCTGTTCCAAAACATTTCTACACTTACAATTAATGTACTGAAAAATAATATTCTATTAATTAATTAATTAATTTAAAATCTTTTCCATATATATTTTATTTTCCATAATTTTATTATATGTATTTAAAGCCATTTAAATGATTTATAATTTTTAATTTCATTGTTCCAAGGGAGTTTGTTTCATGGATTCATGGTCAGATAAGTTTTGGAAAATTATAACTCCTTTTACAATGGGGAAGAACTCCAAAAGTTAATTTAAATAATAATAATAATATACTAAAAAATTAAAATGGTCCCAAATTTACTTATGTGTTCAAATATGGGGACAATTTTTTAGTAAAAATGTTAATGTAAATCGGTTAGTTCATTTAGGTAGATTTACCAACCACCAAGAACTATATTTATTTGATTTTATTAAATGAATATTAAAACATTAAATAAATTGAAATAATTTATATTATACTTAATATTATCTTATTTAATCTCAATAATATTTAAATTATCATCCGTGAAGGTGACAGAGAAAACCGAAGTGCATTGTTCATTGAGTTGGTGAATTAACCAAATTGTAAACAACATTTTAATTTTAAAATTTAAATAAGGGAGGGTATAATATGGATATTCCATTAATGAAATACCATTTCAGTATATTTTTTATACTATATTTATCATTTCATTTTAGATGACGGAGGTGCGGAGGTAGAAGAAGGAATTAATTTAAATGAGGTAAATTGAGAATATTACCGCTTAAATGTCATCTCCTTGAAATAATACATAAGGCACCTTGAAATTGTCTTTGGATGAGACCAAAAGAACTGATACATGGGAGAGAGAACTAGTAAGGTAATTGGGATAAAAAAATTTAATATTCAAGGAATATAATTTGTGTTGGGAAGGGGTTAAATTTATAAGGTGAGAAGATGTGTCTTTTGGAATAATATATTCATTAGATTATTATTTTGGATCAAGAATATCAATATTACTAATTCATGTGGCCATATATAGTAAATAATTAATTTTAGTTAATACTAGTTGGTTAATACATCATCCATGACTCAAAAAATAATGTATATAGCTTATAATGTTAAAAACCATATTTTACTATATTTCAGTATTCTATAATACTTCAATTACTTCATAAAAATACAAAAACGTAACTGTAAATTTTTTAAAATGTTTATATTCAAAAAACGATATCAATTTTGTAAATATAATTTTTTTTATTTATTAGAAATTTAATTTTTAAATAAAATATTTATTTATTTGAAAATTTATAATTTTAATATTAGGATCAATTTCAAGACCCTTTTAAAAATTAATTAATGCTTCATAAAATTAAATTATAGATATAATAAAATATATTTTTAATTTTTAAAAACATTTAATGAAAATAAATTTTAAATTAAAACATTATATTTGTTATAAAAATGAAAATAAAAAAACATGGTTGACAAGAATGAAAACACTTATTTTCTCATTTTAAATCATTTATTTAAATGTATTATAATATAAATATGTTCTATTTTCATTTTATAAGATAACTTAACATTATATTACATTTACATAGGTGAAGTTACTATTCAAATGCTCTGATCACTCTTCCTAATGGTTAGATTACCGATACAAAAATCATGTTACAATTCTAATGTTAAAATTAATATCCCAATGGTCACATTTTTAACAATCATATGAGATCCTTATCGTATTTAAATATGTAATATTTATTTCATTCTTTAATAAATTCCATTTTCACTCAAGGTTATATATATTTTAATTTTCAAAATACATATTTCATTATTAATATTCTTCTTCCTTTCTATTGTATTGTTCATGAGTTTCACTATTCATAGTGATCCAGCATATCAAAATTTTCCTATTATTATTATATTATTTTTTATTTGTTCTTATTATAATATTTTTAATTATTATAGCCAAATTTATTCAATAAATAATATGTTTGAATTATTATAATGTAGTTAGATTCAACATGTGGTGCATGTACTTTATAATAAATAAATAAAACATACACACATAAAAAGAAGGTAAATACCATTGTTAAAATGATAGGTCATTGAAATATTACCCCATATGAAACTTTTCCCACGAAATTTAATTTTACATACTGTGTTGAATACAGTTTCGGTTAATTTTTCTTTATTGGTTCATTTAGCTCCTATGTAACCTCCTCATACTTAAGGTTTCTCCAATGTTACTTTACTGGGTTAGTTGCCTTTTGTGTAGATCTTTGTCTCGGTGATCCATGATCTTCACCAGATTCACCTCTTAAGATAGTTTATTTTCTAGTTGTTCCGCCTATACAATCAATACATGTTATGAATCTAGTATTTACATCCTAAAGAGTGATACATGGAATACTTCATATACTTGAGAATGGTATGGTAGGAGTTCTAGTCTATAGACTATGTATTTTATACGGTATGATTTACTAGATAATTATCATTCTATTGTTAAAAATTATCATGGATCTCTATAATGGAGATATATAGTGGAATATATTATCTCAAGATTTATCATTCATGTCACATCTAAGATTGTTAGCACAACTCCTTTATTGAATTTGAGAAACCCTAATGTGTTGCTAAATGGTCATGACCTTTTCTAAAATTTCATCAACCATTACATGTCCCCACATCTTGTTTTCACCAACTTCATACCAACATACAAGAGTGTTGTAACATTTCCCATAAAAGGTTTCATATAGATCTTTTTGTATTCTGGAGTGAAATATATTTTTTTATAGGAATTATATTATAGGAAGTTATTGATTGTATCATCCTTTGAACTCAATCGAGCATGCTCTCAATATGCCTTCAAGTGGTTGGATAGTCTTCTCAGATTTTACATCAGTTTAGGGGTGATAATCTATATTTAAATTCAAATACATGTTCCAAATATATAAAAGAATCATCATAAACTTGGGGGTAAATCTTGGATATTTAAAAAATATGATATATAGTGGTGTTCTATGAAATCTTACCACTTATCTGATGTATATCCTTTCAAGATAACCGAGTGATAAGTCATATTGAATTTCAAGGAAGTGATTAATATTTTTATAATGATCGAAAACTACCCATATATCATTATTTACTTTGTATGTATTCATAATACTAATGAAAAAAGTCTATCATGATGTTTTCTTCTTTTACTGAATGTTTTTGTAATGGATACATCATTCCCTTTATTTTTTTTTTGAGTCAATAAGGTTTTCCTTATAACTTTTCCATTCCTTCTTGTTTTGAAAATAAAAAACACCTTATCTTTAAGAAAATATGTTTTTACCCCTATTTTACTTCTATAAGGAAAATATCCTTAAGGAAATTTACCTCTTTCTTGTTTTCATTGTTCATATAAACATTTTTTCTTAAGTATAAAAATCAGATTCATATCTATATTCTCAAAATCGTATAATACTTAGATATGAAGAATTATGTTTCAGGATCTGAATTCTCATTACGAATTCTGATGACGAATTCTCATTATTAATTCTAACGCAAAATACTCATTACGAATTCTGATGATGAATTCTCATTACGAATTCTGATGATGAATTCTCATTACGAATTCTGTGATGAATTCTCATTACGAATTCTGTAATGAATTCTCATTACAAATTCTGATGATGAATTCCCATTATGAATTCTAATGCAGAATACTCATTATGAATTCTGATGGCGAATTCTCATTATGAATTCTAATGTCGAATTCTCATTACGAATTCTAATGACAAATTCTCATTAAGAATTCTGATGATGAATTCTCATTACGAATTCTGTGATGAATTCTCATTACGAATTCTGTAATGAATTCTCATTATAAATTCTGATGAAGAATTTCCATTAATAATTCTAATGCAGAATACTCATTACGAGTTCTGATGACGAATTCTCATTACAAATTCTGATGACGAATTCTCATTATAAATTCTGATGATGAATTCTCATTACGAATTCTGTGATGAATTCTCATTATGAATTCTGGTTGGGAATTCTGATTAAGAATTATGGATATGAAATTTTATGAAATTTGACTTTTGAATTCTTTTGATAAATAGAATCTGAATATCCTTATAATATAGACTCCAAATATAATTTTTGGTTAGACTCTGAACTTTTTACTTACACTATGATTTTTTAAGCTTGTTATAAAATGATGTCGTGATTTCAGTTACACATGTTTTTTTATAAAACGATGTCATCCATTCTAGCTTTTAACGAACTGTTGGTTAAGTGACATGTGTACAGGTCCCTCCAAAATTCAAGGAAAATATGACCATTAGAGGAGGGAGTCGATCGTTGCTACCGAGCCTATAAATAAGAGCTCATTTGAAAGAGCTCAATAAGAAGTTGATCACTCTAGAGACCACATGATTTTAAGGTTATTTATAGAGAGAAAATCTTTTCATGCCTTGTGAATACTGAACTACTCGTTCATATTTCTTCGTGTGAATTTGAATGTGGGTGATTACATTTGAGGGCTTCCGGGGATAGGAAGACAGAGGTTCCGACTACCTTGAAGTTCGAGGGCTTCCTTTCTGAGGAAGATAAGGGTTCCAACTACCTTGAAGTTGAGGGCTTACAGGGATATCAAGATAGAGACTCTGATCTTTGTATCGAGGGATTACCCAGGTGTGGGTAAGATAGACTTTCTTGAAAGTATAAATCAAGGTCTCTTTATCCAAGGTTGTTGGATACCCTTCTCTTTGGGTTAAAAGATTTATATCTTGTTACTTGTTTTTTTTTACAAGTTTATCTTTTCTGATGCATTTTGTATGTTTAAGAAAGTATAAACATCTTATACTTCCTTACACTTGTGTACTCTGATTCAGTTAGATTCTATGCGCTTTAAGGTATAATCTCATATTGTAAACTTTGGTTAAGTTTCATTTTCTAGATCCATATTTTTGGAATCGGTTTTTCAGAATCACTTTCCAGATTTAAGCAAGTGTATAGAACTAGAAGTTTGTAACTTCATACTTTTTCCCAATATTTTAATTGTTGTTAGAGGTGTTGTGTATTTTCTTAGTTTAATTTTGGTAAACTTAGATCTTTCCTTGTTTAAAGAAATTTTTAAAGTGTTCAATTCACCCCCTCTTGTATATTGAGCATCTACATCATTATTTCGATCCTAAAATTAGTATCAAAGGAGGTCTCCAAAATAATTATTTTCACATATAATTTTTCCTTGATAAATATTTCATTGTTCTATATTTTTCTTGCTTAGAAATATTCTACTTGAATCCAAAATTTTGTTAATAACAAATTTTGTATAGAAATATTTTTTAAGATGGAAGGAATCAATGTTGGTTCCATCGACAACCTAAATCATACAAAACCACCATTTTTTATGGTAATGATTATGAGTATTGGAGAGATCGAATGAAGACTTTTGTTATCAATACTAGAGTATAAAATTTTGTTATGCTTACTAGTGGTTATCAAATTCTTGATAAGGAAGTTAGTACTTTCACAAACCAAGAGAAGCATGATTATCAATTAAACTATAAAGTACACAATACTCTACTATGTTCAATGACTATGAATATATATATCCAAATTTCTTCTTTTGAAACAGCTAACTATATATAGAAGAAACTCGAAGTTACACATTTTGGTACATCCAAAGTGATTGAGACCATAAGAGCTATGCTTAGAGTTGAGTGTCATGGTTTTAACTTTCCTTATAGAGATCCCATTTGTAATGTGAAACAAAGGTTTATGATTATTGTGAATAGCTTACAATCTATGGGAGAGAAAGGTCTAGATGATGAAGCTCTTGTTGACAAGATCATTGATATTATTCCCAATGAGTGGGAATCAAAGAGAACAGCTATTGATGAGAACAGGAAGGTCACTCAAATTTCCTTAGATGAGCTATTTGTAAATATTCTCCAACATGAAACAAAGATGAAGAGAGATGCTGAAAACATCAAAAAGAAGAATGGGAATGGTACTGTTGCTTTTACTACAACATCAAATCACATGAAATATAAGACTCCTGAGAGAGTAACTAGATCCAAGTCTAAGAAGGTTACTATCTAATCTGAATCTAGTGAGAGTGAAGTCTTAGAAAATGATTTAGCTAATCTTGCTCGAAGAATGAACATGATAGCTGGTCAAGGAAATTTTCAATCCAAGTATAAGAAGAAGGAAAGGAAAGATAAGAAAGATTCAGAGGTCACATGCTATGAATACAAGAGAAATGGACACATAAGACCTGATTTCCCTATGCTTAAAAATAAAGAAAGAAAAGAGAGACATTCTGAAAGGAACAGGAAGAAGTTTTACAAAGCTAAAGCTAAGAAAATTCTGAAAGTTAATACTACTTGGAGTGCTAGATGTGGAGACTCTTCAGAAATCGAATCTTCTGAATATGATTCATCATCTCAGAAGAATATGGGATTCATTGCTACTACTTTGTTCCCACATACATGTCTTATGGACAAGGTACGCTCTGCCGAGGCTTTAGAAAATTTATCTCTTGATAAGAATTATTATTCTGAAAATAGTACTTCTAATGAAGATACTTCATCTTCAGAAAATGAAGAACCTTCATATGAAGAAGTATCTAGATTTTCCAAGTTACTTGAAGCAAAAAATGTAAAATTTATAAGAAATTAGACAAGGAAAATACTAGGGAAGAAATTCTTACAAAGTATATTTCAGATCTTACTACAAATCTTAGAGATAAAGAAGAGAATTTAGAAAAACTTTTTAAAGACCTTGAGAAAGCAAATTCTGATAAGAACTTTCTAAAGATATTAAGAATGCTATTTTAGAAATGAAAATTTTTTAGTAAAAATCTAACTCTAAGGAAATGATTCCTGAGGATAGGAATTTAGTCATCAGACTAAAATCTGAAATATTTTCCCTTAAGAAGCTTCTTGCAAAACTTACCTCTAGGAAGGAAAAATTTGACAAGATGTATTCTCAAATTAAACCTCAAAGAAACACTACTGGAGTAGGTTATACTCACCAAAAACCATTTTTCCTTTTCAATTATTTTTTTCCTTCTAGACGCCCTTTTTGCACTAAGTGTCAAAGTGGTGGGCATTGGAAAAGAAAATGTTCCTTTAATAGAGTTCAATCTCTTGGGTTTCATATAGCATATTTTTCTAAACAAATGTGGATACCCAAAATTTTTTTGTCTAACAATTCTGGATCCAAGCAAGTCTGGATTTCGAAAACCTAACTTGTTTCTTATTTTCAGGTAAATAAGGAAAGTACCAATAGAAATACTTGGTACATGGATAATGGATGTTCCCGGCATATGAATGGTAACAAAAACTATTTTGAAATGATTATCAAGATGAAAGGACGAAAAGTAACTTTCGGAGACAACACTCATGGAGAAATTGTTGGTATAGGTAATATTGTTCTTCTTGGTAAAACTTTGATTTCAAATGTTTTGTTTGTTAAGGGTCTTAAAAACAACCTCATTATCATAATTCAACTATGTGATGACGGATACCTTGTGAATTTTTGGAATGATAAGTTCTTAGTACACAATTCCAAGGAAGATTTTATTCTCTCTGCTCATAGGCAAGAGAATGTTTACACTTTGAACTTAAAATACCTTAGGATCCAAGACATACCTTGCCTAAGTGCAATGGAAGATCATTCTTGGTTATGGCATAGAAGACTAGGTCACTGTAACCTTAGAAACTTATGTAAACTCTCTAAGAAGAAACTAGTTAAGGATCTACCGGAGCTTAGATTTGATTCTTCTAAAGTTTGTGATCCTTTTCAATATAGAAAGCAACATAAATCTAGTTTTAAATCAATCGGTGAAGTCTCAATGAATGATGTGTTACAGTTGGTTCACATGGATCTTTTTGGTCCAACACAAACTGGAAGCATTGGAGGTAAATACTATGTGTTTGTTCTAGTTGATGATTACACTAGATTTACATGGGTCTATTTTCTAGCAAAGAAGTCTGAAAATTTTTCTTGTTTTAAAAGTTTTAGATCCCAAGTTTAAAATGAAAAAAACCTTCCACTGAAAACTATTCATAGTGATCATGGAAGAGAATTTCAAAATTCTGATTTTGAAACCATTTGTAGTATAATAGGTATTACTCACAAATTTTTAGCACCAAGAACTTATCAACAAAATGGTGTAGTTGAAAGAAGAAATATAATTCTTCAAGAGATAACTAGAACCATGTTTTGTGAATATTCTATAGCTAGACATTTTTTGGATAAAGCTGTAAGTGCTGCTTGTTATACTGTAAATCGAGTTTTGATTAGACCTTTTCTTAATAAAACTCCTTATGAGTTATGGAATGGTAAAAAACCTAGACTTTCCTACTTCAAGGTTTTTGGTTGCAAGGTATTCATCCTGAATACTAAAGATAATCTACAAAAATTCACACCAAAATCTGATGAAGGAATTTTCTTAGGTTTCTCCACAACTTCTAAGGCTTATAGAGTTTTCAATAAAAACACTTGTACTGTTGAGGAAACAGTACATGTAAAATTTTATGAGTCTGATCCTTTTGTTTTTAAACCATCCCAACCTACATCCTTGGATGTGTTTTCAAAAACTGATTATCAACCTCTGTTAGAAGATCCTTCTGATAAGGAAAATGTTCTAGAAAATAATTCTGAAACATTTACCCCCGAAGACTTTCTAACCTATGTTGATGAACAAGTTTTACAAAACCCAAGTCAGGTGTTTCTTAAGAATCATCCCAGTAATAGTATCATTGGTGATGTAAATCAACCTATAAGGACTAGAAGTTCCTTGAAGAATGAAGTAGAATATCTAGCATTTCTTTCCCAATTAGAACAAAAAAGCACTGATGAAGCTTTAGGTGATGATGATTGGATGAAATCCATGCAAGATGAGCTAAATGAATTCAAATGGAATAAAGTCTGGACCTTGGTTGAAAGACCTAAGGAAAATTCTGTTATTGGAGTAAAGTGGGTCTTCAGAAATAAGTGTGATGAAAATGGTTTCATTGTTAGAAATAAAGCTAGACTAGTTGCTAAAGTCTATAATCAGCAAGAGGGAATAGACTATGAAGAAACCTTTGCTCCAGTAGCTAGGCTTCAATATATTCCTATCTTACATTCCTTTGCAGCATTCTTCAATTTTAAACTTTTTCAAATGGATGTGAAATTTTCTTTTCTTAACGGTTATGTCCAAGAGGAAGTTTTTATTGAACAACCTCCTGGCTTTGAAGACACAAAACATCCTGATCATGTTTTTAGACTTACCAAAGCTTTGTATGGACTTAAAAAGCCCCTCGAGCCTGGTATGATAGACTAACAGAATTTTTGTTTCAAAATAAATATGTTAAGGGAAATGCAGATCCAACCCTTTTTATAAATAAAGACAAGAAAATGTTTTGATTGTTCAAATATATGTTCATGGCATCATATTTGGTTTAACTCAGCAATCATTAAATGATTCTTTTAAAAATCTAATGAAATATTAGTTTGAAATAAGTATGATGGGTGAGTTAAAATTTTTCCTTAGTTTTCAAATTTCTCAAAAACCAGAAGGAACCTTTATATCTCAACATAAGTATATTTAAGATCTTCTTAAAAAGTATGGATATGAAAACACTAAATGTATGAGTATTCCCATTAGTACCTCAAACCCACTTGATATTGATGAAGCCGGAAACCAGTGGATCAAACATCTTTTAGAGGTATGATAGTAAGCCTACTATACTTGACAGCTAGTCGTCCAGACTTAATGTTTTTAGTATGCTTATGTTCCAGATATCAATAAATTCCGAAGGAATCTCATTTAAAGGCAGTGAAAAGAATTTTTCACTACTTAAAGGGAACCATGGATCTAGGATTATTTTATACTTCTAGAAATGATTTTATCTTAAAGATTTTTTCATATGCTGACTTTGGTGGGTGTAGAATGGATAGAAAAAGTACATCTGGAACTTGTTATTTTTTAGGAGATTCGTTAGTTTCTTGGTCATGCAAGAAGCAAAACTCAGTAGCACTTTCCACTACTGAAGCTGAATATGTAGCAGCAGGATGTTTTTGTGCTCAAGTGTTGTGGATGCAACACACACTCACAGATTATGTCTTGAGTTTTACTAAGACTCAAATTTTGTGTGATAACACAAGTGACATTTCCCTTAGTTAAAACCATTCACATCAATCCTGTGCAAAGTACATAGATATTAAGAATCACTTTCTTAGGGATCACACACAAAAAGGAGATATCATTATTCAGTTTATCGGAATGTAAGATCAACTTGCTGATATTTTCACCAAATCCTTACCTTCTGATAGATTTGAATACATTAAACAGAAGTTTGGAATGATAACCATAAGGTAATATTTTTTCATTAACTTCCTGTTGAAACAATCTCCTTACAGTAATAAACTCTTTTTTATAGGGGGGGTACATTTGTTTGTTAGCTTTTCAAAAACAATATTTCGTAGTGAGTTTTTCAAAAAAAAATTGTAGTGAGATTTTAAAAAAATCGTAGCGAGCTTTTGAAAATCTTCCAGAATGAGCTTTTCAAAAATTTCTTTTTCATAATGATCTTTTGAAAAACTTTTGTAATGAAATTTTCATACTGAAAATTTCATAATGAAATTTTCATACTGAAACTTTTGTAATGAAATTTTCGTACTAAAACTTTCATAATGAAATTTTCATATTGAAACTTTCATAATGAAATTTTTGTATTGAAACTTTTGTAATGAAATTTTTGTACTGAAACTTTTGTAATGAAATTTTTGTATTGGAAATTTTTTAATGAAATTTTCGTACTAAAACTTTCGTAATGAAATTTTTGTACTGGAACTTTTGTAATGAAATTTTCGTACTGGAACTTTCGTAATTAAATTTTCATACTTGAACTTTCGTAATTAAATTTTCGTACTGGAACATTCGTAATGAAATTTTCGTACTGGAACTTTTGTAATGAAATTTTCATACTGGAACTTTTGTAATGAAATTTTCATACTGAGAATTTTCATAATGAAATTTTTTGTACTCATGTTTTTTTTGTACTATGTTTTTTCGTAGTAAGATTTTCGTAGTCAAATTTTCTTCAAGAAGAATATCACCTATTACGAACAATCTTTCTAGCCAATCCAAAAGGTATAATTACCTTAAGTCTTTGTAATCATATTTTACTTATGTGTTTTTAAATTTTTTGGATTCTAGCATTTTTAAATATGAATTTTTTTCTTAAAACCTCAAAAGATCGGATTCAAGTTTTCCTTGAGGATTGTTTCTCAACCGTCAGATCAAATCTCAATGTTTCTCAACCATTAGATCTACCGTGGAAGTTGAACCGTCGCCTCGATGCCTATATAAAGGGGACCCCCAAGGGTTTTCCCACATCGGATATCAAGATTTTGCGTCTCAAAGCTCTTTCCTTCTTACTTAAGGCCGCTCTGATCTTTCCCAAGTCCTTTCCGATTTCTTCAGAAGCGTTCAGTTTTGGATGTCTGTAGAAGCCACTTCTCAAGATATGTCAACTGCGAAGCCCATTTCTAAGTGGTTAATTTACAGGGAGAGGATGGTGCATCCTAATTTCTACAAGTATGATTCTCTTATATCTAAGAACATAAAACTCAATGGCTGGGAGGATGTATGCTTATCAAAGACAGCAAATCAGGATCTGGTTTTTACAAATTTGCTTATAGAATTCTATGAGTCTTTTCCTTCTATGAAGAAGATGGCAGAGAAAAATTCTCTTTTAAAAGCTATGGTAAGACTTAAAAGCTTTCTTACACCAAGGCTGCAAGCTTGGTGGGTTTATCATATGAAGGTGAAGCTGAGTTTTGCTCACATAAGTTGTTGGATGAGCAAGGAAGTTTAAATAAAGTCAAGAATAAGGAATGCCTTAGACTTAAAGATGTCAAGACCGCTAAGATTTTTTATCTCTCTTTGAATAATAAAATTCTACAACTGTGGGTACAATGTTTTTTAGTACTGAGAAGTGGTGATAAGGATAACCTCAAGAAAAGTGACATTTATATCCTAGATTTCCTGGTAAATCTAAGGAAGTTAAATTTGATGAGGCATGTTTTGATTGCAGTTAAGAATATTTAAGAAGGGAATCTGAAAGATCATATTATAATGTATCTGGCCTTGATTTCCAATCATATTATCAGGTGTCTTGATTCGTTTAAATTTTATTTCACTTACAAGCCAAGGAATTGGAAGGTAATGCTTGTTAGTGATGATAAATTGAAGAGGATGAAAATGGCCTTTTCTGATGAATCCGGAGAATTCTATTCTTTACCAGAGGAAGAGGATGAGGCATCTCAGAAAGATCAACAAACTTCGGAACCCTCAAAAAAAGTTGGGAAGAAAAGGAATTTGAAGGAATTAGAAGTTACTGAGAAAACCCTTAAGTCTAAGGAAACTCAATCCACACCCCCTAAACCCAAGAAACAATATGCTTTTCCAGATGAGGTAGTTGCCAAGTGGAGGCAAGATAAAGAAGAATGAAAAGAAGGAGAGCCTCAATTCAGATTGGACCCTACTGAGGCTAAAGCCTTGAAAGAGAAAGCAGCTGATGAATTAGAAAAGCAAGCCAAAGAGAATAAGTATAAAAAAAGGATGTCAAAGGCAGAGATTGTCCAATCTCTTATGAAGGCCACTGAAGTAGCATCTGAAAATTTACCCATTCCGAAATCCTTTTTGGTTGAAGGTTTTCCTGAAACTCCAGGTTAGAAGACTCTGGAACATTCTAAAAAGAATAAAGATGAGAAGGAATTAATGCTGATATTTCAATAAGTTGTGGAAGAAATCCAGCAAGCAGAGAGCATTGGTGGCTCTGGTGATGTAATAAAACAAGTTGAAGACTATCATGACAAGGATAGTGCTTCTGAGAAATTTTCACTCCGGACTTCCCAAGCCAGATCCTCAATAATTCCTACACCTAGAGCTGATGAGAAAGGTGAAGAGGAAGTGAAAAGGCTGTCTGAGGAAGAAAGTCACAATCATGACTTTATACACCCTGAGGATGGTGAAGCTAGAGCAGAGAAGGAGAAAGTCGATGAAGATGATATTGTTCAACTCTCAGAAAGTGAGCAATAATCTCTTGATGAACAGACCATTATGAAAGATAATAAAGGTAAGAAAGTGGTTGTTGAAACTCAAACGAAAGATATTATAAGAAGGATAGAAGGTATAGGATTATCTCAAAGGAATCTGATACAGTCAGAGGAAGAACCATCTCCAACCAGAATATCATATTCAAAGTCATCTGTCTTTGGACATGACTTTGTTGAACAGTCCCTAAAGAAGCTGGTGGACATCATTCCAATTTTTCCAGCAATAGAATCCAGATGCCAGATGATTCAGCATATCATAAATCAAAATTCAGAATTTGTATCCATGGTGATGGATAGGTGTGCTAAGCTTGAGGTTGATCATAAAAACCTTCTTATCAATTATGATGCTCATAGATTTTCTTGCAATAAGATAACTAAGTGGTCTAAGAAATTTGTTCAAGAGATGTAAGACCTTGATCAATTCCAAGTATATGTTAATGATGCTTTTGATACCGAAGACTCTAAAATAAAGGATCTTACAAATTCTTTTGAGAAGAAGGTAATTCTTAAGTAGGATGTTCGGATTCAGGAGGTCAAAGATCTGAATGGTAAGCTAAGTTCTCTTTTCCAGTACTACCGGGAAGAAAAGGATCTTCGGATTCAGTTGGAAGAAAAGGTTGTAAAGAAAGATGAAGTTATTAAAGCTTAGGTAGTGGAAATGGAGGCTCAAGATGCAAGAATCATTGCTTTAGAAAAGAAAATGGAGTAGGACCACAAAAAAATTAATAAGTTGAAGACAATTGTCAAAATGATTATGCCCAAGGAAAAAGAAACAAAATAGACCACTCTGATCTTTTGTTATACTATTTTTCTTGTACTAGTTCTTTCCAATAGTAATGAAATTTTGGTTACTTGTCTTTTGGTTGGTCGCATGAACTAATATTTCATGTACTTTATTATCTTTTCCATTCCCTCAAGTATTTTTGAAAATCACAAAGGGGGAGAAGGAAAAATTACTCAAAAGGGGGAGAAGGAAGAATCTAAAAGGGAGAAGAAAAAATTCTAAGTAAAGAAGAACTATCCCTAACTAAGGGGGAGCTTCTCATTATGAAGTTTTTCATTCTTATGATAATGAAAATTCCATTTCTGAAATATTGAATACGATATTTAGAGTTTCAAAGCCTAAGGGGGAGTTATTCATATTTACTATCATTCATAAACAAAGGGAGATAAGATTTAATTTCAAAGTCTATAGATTTATTCTAAGCTCTTATCAGATTTTTCATAAGGATGTTTGTGCTTTCCAAAAAGTGGGAGATTGTTTAGTCAATAAGGTTTTCTTTATGATTTTTCCATTCCTTCTTGTTTTGAAAATCACAAACACCTTATCTTTAAGAAAATATGTTTTTACCCCTGTTTTACTTCTCTAAGGAAAATTTCCTTAAGGAAATTTACCTCTTTCTTGTTTTCATTATTCATATCAACATTTTTTCTTAAGTATAAAAATCAGATTCATATCTATATTCTCATAATCGTATAATACTTAGATATGAAGAATTATATTTCAGGATCCGAATTCTCATTCTGAATTCTGTAATGAATTCTCATTACAAATTCTGATGACGAATTCCCATTATGAATTCTAATGTAGAATACTCATTAGGAATTCTGATGATGAATTCTCATTACGAATTCTGATGATGAAATCTCATTATGAATTATGTGATGAATTCTCATTACAAATTCTGTAATGAATTATCATTACGAATTCTGATGACGAATTCCAATTACGAATTCTAATGTAGAATACTCATTATGAATTCTGATGACGAATTCTCATTATGAATTCTGATGATGAATTCTCATTACGAATTCTGATGATGAATTCTCATTACGAATTCTGATGATGAATTCTCATTAAGAATTCTGTGATGAATTCTCATTATGAATTCTGTAATGAATTCTCATTACGAATTCTGATGACAAATTCCCATTAGGAATTCTAATGCAGAATACTCATTAAGAGTTCTGATGATGAATTCTCATTACGAATTCTGAGGAAGAATTCTCATTACGAATTCTGATGAAGAATTCTCATTATGAATTCTGTGATGAATTCTCATTACGAATTCTGGTTGTGAATTCTGATTACGAATTATGGATACGCAATTTTATGAAATTTGACTCAAAATTCTTCTGATAAAAAGAATCCAAATATCCTTGTAATGTAGACTCTGAATATAATTTTTGGTTATACTTTGAACTTTTTACTTACACTTTGATTTTTTAAGATTGTTATAAAATGATGGAGTGCTTTCAGTTACACGTGTTTTATTATAAAATGATGTCGTCCATTCTATTTTTAACTAACCATTGGTTAAGTGACGCATGTACATGTCCCTCTGAAATTCAAGGAAAATATGATCGTTGGAGGAGGGAGTTGGACATTGCTACCGAGCCTATAAATAGGAGCTCATTTGAAAGAGCTCAATAAGAAGTTGATCACTCTATAGACCACATGCTGTTAAGGTGATTTCTAGAGAGAGAAGATTTTCATTCCTTGTGCATACTGAACTGCTCGTTCAGATTTCTTCGTGTGGCTCTGAATGTTGGTGATTACATTTGAGGGATTTCGGGGATAGGACGACAGAGGTGTCGACTACCTTGAAGTTTGATGGATTCCTTGCTTAGAAAGACAGAGGTTCTAACTTCCTTGAAGTTGAGGGCTTGCGAGGATAGCAAGACAGAGACTCTGATCTTCATATCGAGGGCTTACCTAGGTGTGGGAAAGATAGACTTTCTTGAAAGTATAAATCAAGGGACCATTATCCAAGGTTGTTGGATACCCTTCTCTTTGGGTTAAAAGATTTATATCTTGTTACTTGTTTTTGTTACAAGTTTATCTTTTCCACTGAATTTTGTATGTTTAAGAAAGTATAAACATCTTATACTTCCTTACACTTGTGTAATCTGATTCAGTTAGATTATATACGCTTTAAGGTATAATCTCATATTGTAAACTTTGGTTAAGTTTCATTTTCTGGATCCATATTTCTGCAACCGCTTTTTCGGAATCACTTTCCAGATTTAAGAAAGTTTATAGAGCTAGAATTTTGTAACTTCATACTTTGTCCCAATATTTCAATTGGTGTTAGAGGTGTTGTGCATTTTCTTAGTTTAATTTTGTAAAACATAGATCTTTCCATGTTTAAAGAAATTTTAAAAGTATACAATTCACCCCCCCCCCCTCTTGTATCCTTCTCCTACTCATATACCAGGGACATTGATGTATATTATATGATATCATTCTTCATATTTTATAACCAATATTTCTCTTAGAAACCTCAATATTTCTCAATGATACCTAGACTGATAGAGAATTTCGAGCTATGTGCATCATTCAACATCTCATTTATCTCAGGATAAGATGGTAGACATCATCATGACCCATGTCTTACAACTCCTTCATATATATTAAACTCAAAGGATTTCCTCTTTCTTATATCTTCCTCCTTATATATTTCCACATCATTTCATTGAATATCCTTTATCTTCTCTAGAAGAGATGGTTCAGAAATTATTTCAGAAATAAATGATGATATTACTTCCTTTATGATTCTCATATTCATCCTCTATAATTCTAAGAATAATGGATCCTTCTCAATTCACATCATTGAAAATGTAGCTAGATCTTTTTTACTTAGAGAATCACTCATATTATTTTATTTACCAATATTTTAGTGGATTTAAACATCATAATCATTGATTATATCTACACATCTATATTTTTGAATACATAGCTCTATTTCTATGAATATATATTTGAGGCTCTTATGATCTATATATATCTCACACATTTCCCCATAAAAATAATTCCACATCATTTTAATTATAAAGATCACTAAAGCCAACTCCAAATCATTTTTCGAATATTGATTCTTATGAATATTAAACTATATTGAGGAATATGATATCACTTTTTCTTTCTAAATTAGTACACTACCCAAATCATTATTAGAAGAATCCATTAATACCATGAAAAGTCTCACACTTGTGGGTATTGTGAGGACTGGTATAGTGATAAGCCTCTTTTTTGATTCCTTAAATCTCTAATCACATTTATAAGTCCATAAAAACCTTACTCTCTTCTAATTAATCTTAGATAATAGGTTTGAAAATCATGAGAAGTTCATCCCAAATCATTGGTAATACCCACCTTGATAAAGAAATTATGGATCTCCCCTTATAGATGTTGTTCTGGGCCACTCCTCTATCGCCTTTGTCTTAGAAGGGTCCATGAATATCCCTTTAGTGGTTATAAAATTCCCTAACAATGATACTTCCTCTATCGAGAGCTTACATTTACAATACATTGAATTTATTTCCTTATTTAACAATGTATTTAGCTTCATATTCAAATGCTCTGCTTTTTCCTACTTAAATTTTAAGTTTATCATAATTTAATCTATAAATACTACCACAAATTTAATGAGATAATATATAAGTAATCTATTCATTAAGTATATAAGTATTACTAGAGAATTAGTTAGTCTTAAAGGAATCACTATGAACTCGTAGTGTTTATACCTTGTTCGACGGGTAGCCTTGGGAGTATCTTCATTATTCACCCTTAATTGGTGATATCCCAACCGAAGGTCCACCATAGTTAAATTATGGGCCCCACATAGTTGATTGAAAAATTCATCCATCTATTGTTGTTGATGTTTGTTTTTTTTATCATGATTTGTTTGAGTTTATTAAAATTAATACAAAGGTGCACTAAATGATTATTCTTCATTAAAAGGACAACCGGACTACCCCACATTGAATAAATTAGGTCATAAAACCACTTTTCACATTCCCATATAACTACATCTATATTTTTTCCATTTCAATGATGGAAATTTTATAAGGATACTTTGATGTGGGTATTGATCCAGGTAGATGTTCAATTGTGAACTCAAACTCTTGTTCATGAAGAATAAAAAACCCTCTTTTGGGAATAGATTAGTATAATCCCTCGTAATGAGAATATATTTAAGAATCATTTTCTCCTTGGTCACAATAATTTGGGCAAGATATATTTTCTCATACATAAATAGTTTACATTCTTGTGAATAATATTCCAATGGATTTTCAACTACTTCCTTAAATATGTTCTGAATCAATGGTTGTATTTGGGTGGTGGGGAATGATATCCCTCTCCTAAAAAT
Source organism: Viscum album (assembly GCA_963277665.1). Lineage (NCBI taxonomy): Eukaryota > Viridiplantae > Streptophyta > Magnoliopsida > Santalales > Viscaceae > Viscum > Viscum album. The sequence goes on along the minus strand of OY728142.1, from coordinate 538,466,510 downwards.
TGATATTGGATTTATATAATTATAGTTAATACATGAACAATATAGAATCAAACTCCACTAAAGGATGTAATAAATTAATTATTGGATGTTCTCATCAACAGACATGACTGGGGAAAAGTTATATACATATGATTAAATAGTTTCTCTATTTTATTTTCTCAAATATATATTAACCCCAATGTTTTGTGGGGTTATTGAATAGTTATACTAAAAATTAATGATATTAAATAAATCATATACCCATAATAAAAAATTATGTTTTCTATTATTAAATGAATAACCAGTGTACCTATCATCAAATCATTTTAGAGATCCACATCATCAATAGTTATAACATATTACCTTCCTTCCTTTCTATTATTTAGAAGTTTTCTTCCATTGATTGTATCTAACAACCCTTTCCTTATGGTATTGGTTCACAGAATTCTTGTGTTCGTTTCATTTGAAACAATATACCAGAGTTTGAGTTTTGACCTAAAAATTATTCTCTTCTATTGTATTAATGGGTTTCTTTATCTCTCCTCAACATTTATTAGCATGATGACCTCTTTTCATAGTTGAAGACTCTATGGGTTCCACTGAGATAGATTTTGGGATTCTCCTTCCCCTAGTTTTTCATGTGGGATTTTGGTATTTCATTCTTCTTTGTTTTTTATCTGTTGATACTCCCATAGATGACACCATCATACATTGTTTATCTCTAGTCCCATGAGACCAATGAGAGTATCCAATCTCCATCATGACCATAAGGGAAAAATAAAATAGATATTAATCTGTATCAAAGTAACAAATTGGTCAATATTCTCATATAATTGGATTTAAGTCACAAAAAGGACCCATGTTACTTTTATTATTGATGATAATTCCAGAGTCATACTATGAAATCCTTTTGTTTTTTTCCTTATACACCCTGATAAACCCATATTCCTTTGTATTTAGTAGGAGTGACTACCACTCAAATTTAAGATATAGAGTTAATTTAAAATATTTCTTGAAAAATATGTTCTTAAAATATTCTCATAAAATGGATTCAATTTTCTCTTTATACATCATGTTCTTGATCATTGTTCACCAAATATCAGCATCCCCATTAAGAAGATATAAATCAAGTACAAAATTATCTTATTCTAAGAATTATAGGATATAGAATATCATATCAGTGATTTTAATATATTTTTTAATTATTAGAGTATTAGGATATACACTAATGGTAGAAGGCCTTTTTTGAAAAAGGAATCAACCAAAACATTCTCTTTCTTATAAGAATGAGGGTATTCTACATTATTCATGTTATAATTCATAACATGAGTCATCTGATCTTGTGCTTCCATGAAGTTCTCAAATACCACTCTCATAATTATAGGAATATAATTACTTTCATCATTAAATTTTCTTTCACATTTATTATTATCACAATTCATAATTTTTACCACCAGTAACAAAAATATAAAAAAAAGAAATGAATACTCAAACTAAAAAATATGTAAAAAGGGGAAACTATGAACCTGGAAAGAATAACATATAAATAAAAAGTATATCATAACTTATTTTTATATAGGTTTAAATATATATTATCTAAGTTAATTATTAATATTAGGTTTTCAAATATATTAAACTATACAATTCCTTATTAATTGTTTATAAAGTGTTTTTGAGTTTACCAAATCATATCCACTGAGAATTTCAAACTAAATGTGTATAAAGGACTTCTTTTCATGCACTAGGTGATCATCAAGTTAATACCTAATGAAATCATTACATTTTTAATACCCCTTGGTTCAATGATTATAGTTCCATATCCATGTTTAGTATCTAGACAGGGATATAATATTTTAGTGATCATTACTATATACTTCGTAGAAATCTAGGATAATCTATTATACATAAACATATCCCACAGTTTCTCAATTAAGTATTCTTTCCCTAATAACCAAGATAAATATACCATTATTTGATATAATATATAGTGATTCATACCCTTTAAATATATTATTACATTAATTTTAATATAAATATCGATTAAAAAGAACAAATGGATCAAAAGGACTCGTGTCATTGGAAGACCAAGTACATAAAATAGTAACCAAAAACTAAAACAAACATCTCAATTTTAATCATAAAAAAGAACTCCAAATCCATTTAAGATCCTACAACTATATAGGAGAACATAGAGAATTTATAAAATAAATGTGTGTTATATAAATCCCACTAATGGGATAAATGTGATAGAGAAGAATAAAAATTTAATAAAAAGAAATAACATGATATCATAAAGATGAAGGCTGATGAATAGTCATATAGGAGCATAAAATAATGATAATGGAATCATATGATTATGGAATTATAGGAATTTTGAAGAAACATAAAACATGACATAAGAATAATTAAAGGAAAACCTTTGAAATAGTATCACAAGGTGGATAGATTCCCATAATGGATTAGGTTCACTCCCTAATCTGATACATATCATCTCACGGGAAAACATTCCCCAATGAATAGGAGAACTATATGGGAACACACCTAACAACATGTAAATGTTTATGGGTCCCACTAATGGAAATCAATAATAAGGAATAATCTTAATAATTACCCATGGAAACAAATGGTATGAATAATATTGTCTCATATCATAATTAAAAGACATTTCATAATGAATTCATTTGAGTAATTGACATAAGGAATGTATTAACCCTTTAGCATGAAGGGATAATACACATGTTATATATATGAGAGGAATATATACATAATTTATAATCTTTACTTAACTTTAAAGGGAGATATAAAGTGAGTTATAGAGATAAAATTCATAACCCCAAGAAAAAGGGTTGCTCGAAGAGACCCTTAGCTTATGTTCAAGAATCATTTTTTACATGAACTTAATGTATAAATTAAAAAAAATTAAATTCATTAATTAATTATTTCATATTTTTTCCCATTTATACTTTATTTATAAAAAAACTTATGTTCATTTATAACCATTCCAATGAGTTATATAGTTAATTTTCTTATTCAGAGGGTGTTCGTTTTATGGTTTCATGGTCAGATTAGTTGTTGATAAATATTAATGTTCTTGAAAAATTGGACTGTAAATCTAGTAGTGAAATGTAATGGTATTGATATCATTTAATAAATTTATATACTCATAAATATTTGTTTGTTTTATTACATAGAGATGATTCTTTTTGTAAAAATTTCAATGTCAATCAGTCATTTAATTTTGGACCATAATGTATAGGATTTTATTTATTTAACTAAATGATAAATAAAAATATAATAGAATGTAAAATAAGTTTTATTATACTTATTATAAACTTATATAAAAATAATATTTTTATTACCCTCATAGAAGGTAGTGGATAAAAATGAATTTCAGTGTTCATAGAGGTGGTGAACAAACTATATTGTAAACCAAATTTTTATTTTAGAATCTAAATGATGGACTGTAGAAGTTTAATATCACATTAATAAAATAAAAATATAGTATATTCATGACACTGTATTCATCATGTCATTTTTTAATAGGTTGGTAAGGAGAAGGTATAAGAAGAAATTAATTTCAAATTTGTCAATTGAGAATAATACCTCTTAAATTAAATTTCCTTGAAATAATTCTTTATGTCCCTTGAAATGGTATTTAGATGAGACTACCAGTACTAATTCAAGAGGTAGAAGATTTTTAATAGAATTGGATATAATTTTGGAAAGCTACAGGGCTTAGAAGTTGAATGGATAAGGGGTGGTGAGAGGTTGTACTTATAATGGCAGGATATATGTGTTTTTGAATATTATATTAATAAGTTTATTATATTTGATAAAAAAATATAAATAGTACTTAATATTGTCGATATATATAGTAACTAGTGTATGTTAGTCTAAACAAGTCCATTCTTACAGCATCCTGAACACGAAAATTCATGTATTTATCTTATAATGTTAATTACTATATTTTACCATATTTTATTACTCACAAAAAATTCAACTATTTTTGAAAAATAGAAAAATTTCATCATAATAACTTTTCAATGTGCATATTATAAAAATAATATCAACTATATGAAAATAATTATCTAAATATGATAAATTAAAAATTAATTTAAATCTTCATTTATTTGGAATTACCAATTTCATTATTTGATCAATTTTCTGACCCTTTGAAAAATTAATTATGGTCCCAAAAAATAATATTATATTTATAATAAAACATAATATTAATTAATAAATCCATTTATAAAAATAATATTTCATTTAAATCGATATATTTAGTATGAAAATTAAAATAAAAGCACATTTTTTTTAAAAATTCAATCACTTGTTTTATCATTTTTAAAACATTTATTTACTTATATAAAGTTATAAATATCATATATTTAAATTTTATAGTATACAAAATTATTATTTTTTGTTTACATAGTTTAGAATACTATTTTAGTGGTTATGTTAACATTTTAGAATGGTCATGTTACTTTTCCAACAGCTAGATTACTATTTCAACAGTCGGGTTACTATTCTAAAATTCATATTTGTAATGGTAATGTCGGATCATTAATTTATAATGATACCATATATTTAATTTATTCTTTATTCACATTAATTTCTTCTCAAATTTATATATATTTTCATTTTCAAAATTCATATTGAATTACTAATATTTGGATTCATTTTTATAGTGTTGTTTGTGAGTAAAGTTATTTTTGGGGATCGAGCATATCGAAATTACCCTATTATTATTATCAGTTAATGTTCTATTTTTTTTTTAATTGACATATTTTGAATAAATATTGTTATATTTATTATACAAATTATATTTTAAAATTATTATATTATTGTTTTTTCATTGTGTAGTTCATGTTCTTTATACTATATAACTAAATTTGACACAGTTATAAGAATGAATATTCCATTGTTAATTTTTTTCATCATTATAGTATGACATATGTCACTATACACCAGGTCTTTTCTTTGTTATTTCTGGTATGTTGTAAGGTTCAAATATGCATTTTTGTTACACGTAATGCAACTAACTACTAACACATGACATGTCACCATCTATTATATGTTGTGTACAACATGTATATTACATTGATACATGATATGTAAAATAATGAAATACTATGTAATCATAAATTCTATGAAAACATTATAGTTTTACGGTAGATAACAACATGTCATGTAGAGTTACACATTATGTATCATGTGTTAAACAATTTGGGAATCATGTGATATATTTATTTGAAAAATAAAATTTAATATTATATTGGAATTAAATATTTTATGCCATCCGAAGTACACACCATGTACATAATTTTTTTAAATTTTAAAAAAAATAAATGTAATTTATTTAAAAATAATTGAAGGGATTATAAAAAATCAAGCACTAGAAAACGATCAATGTTTAAGATAAATTATTAATTTATTTAGTAGTTTATTAAATTACCAATTCATGTAAATTTATCATAAATAGAACACATTGAAATCAATGATAAAAATGAAAAATATGTTTTTCCTTTAATATTATTATTAATCACGAGATTTGTACAACCTATATATTTATTAAATTTATTTATTTAATTTAATTATGTCTTTCATAGTTATTATATGATGTATTTTATTAAATTGAATGTTTTGATATACGAAATATCCCTCAATTATTTAATATATAAGGTTATGTGTGCCCAAATATTATTTAATGTAACCTCAAATTCCTAGTATTCCTCACATACATTTGAGTATGTATTTACAACAGATGAATTTATCAATAAAAAGTGATTCTTTAAGACTCAATATGAGAAGAATAAAAAAATATATACATGGAAGAATATTAGATGATGAAACTCAATTCATGACATGTCAAAGGGAGTTATTTCCACATGGTCAAGGTTGGTTTATCACTACTCAAGAAACCAACTAAATGATAAATATTATAATCTTTTCACGTATTAATTTTATTTTATTATTGTATGGTTATTTAATTATTTATTTTTGTGATCCATGGTTTATTTGGATGAAAAAAAGATCATATATTATAAATAAATTAAAATTAATGATGGGATAAAAAATAAAGTTTATAAGATATATTTTATCTAGTATTGTAAATTATTTATGTATGTTCTCACATAAATCTCTTTACATGTATTTAAAGGATAATATAATAACTTATACAATCATATTTAATGCATAAATTATTTTATCATTAATGGTTAATTATTTATGTATGTTTCATATAAAAACAATAAGAATATAAATAATAACATAATGGGAATTTATGTATAAGTTAACATAATCACTCAAATCAAAATATTGAGTCATAAAAACTCATTCCATCCCTTAGGTTAAAATTAAGTAAGAGTACCAAGTCCTATTATAGAACTTATTATGGAAAATTAAATTATATAGGAGTTCTAATGAAATCCTTAGGTCCACTTAACAAAGTTAGAATCAAGAATAGTTTCCCTATAAATACATGATGTAAATAAGAGGAATGTTTTGATGAAATCTGAGTAGAGGATTATAGGATTATGGACTCCACATAACTGATAAAGGATAAATGAGATAACATTACATAAATGAATAAATCAAACCTAATTTTTTTTAATAATTACATAAATACTTTATCTAGGTTATGAGATAAGAAATATGAATCCTTGAAACTATAATATCCATGTGACTTTATTTTCAAATCCAATGATTATTTATGTTTGTATTAGATAAAAATATAGGATTCTTAATTAAATAATAAATTATTTCATTACCATTAATCATTATAAAGTACTAAATATACTATAATATTTATTGTAGAAAAATTTCAAGTAAAACTATGAAATCACTATGATCACTTGTTGATATAGAAAACATCCTAATAAGAAAAAATTTCCATGATTGGAATAATTCATTGTACATTGTACTACTATAGGAATTTTTTTATGTTTTGGAATTCCCTATACCTTATCATCCACCATAAAGAGTGAGTGAGAGTGAAAAGGAATCCCAAGTAAGCCACATAGAAGATTAAATAGTTGAATGATGCATCACATTATTAATTATATATAGGGATTTGAAATTTCTATATTAAGATTTAGAGGGATATAATATATTGACTCATCTCTAGACACTTGATAAAAATAGAGGGATAAATAAATGACAAATGACATTATCACTATATTGTATAGTCGTACTCGTAGAGAGATATACTTGGTTAGTGGTCATGTACCCAATTTGATAATATATGTTAATGATTTACTGAAATTGAGGTTCTATATAGATAAGAAATTATCCATATATCTCATTGATTCATTATTACCACTCAAATTCACTATTTTACATAAAAATTATAACATTAATAATTTGGGGGAACAACTCAAAAATCATTTGGATACAGATTTCCAAGTTGATAAAGATATGTTGGAATCTTTTTCATCAATCCATATGGAGTATCAAATGAAGTATAATTTTGAAATAAAAATGAAAATTTTAATGTTATTAGTTCCATTAAAAGTCAATAGAAGAGGACGAAGTTTTAGAGGGATTGTAATGAATTGCAGGCTAGTTTATTTATATGTGAGAAGAAATGTCCCATAAAGAGTAATTTTAATGAGTTACTAGAATAATAAATCAAAAGATTATACTTTTGGTATATTCATCATTGCACATAATATTTCTATTTTAATTCTTATGTATTAAAATAAAATGTGTGACTCGCATATTTTTATCCCAATTCAGGAACCAAAAAAGTTCAAAGGGGTAATAAGAAATAATAAGTTTGTTAAGTTTCCAATGGATCTTAAATAATACATAATTTAAAAAATATAAATACATATAAATTTCCAAATAAAACATTTCTAGTTTTTTAAAACTATTATATTGTATTGGGTATTACCAAATAATTAACTATTTTTTGAGTTTTAGATATAATGGGACACTATTTTATGTTTTAATTGAATTTTTTTATCGTATATCATGTTTAATTAATAATTTTATTATAATTGAATCACGAGTATGAACTATCTATAATTAGTAAATATAATAGATATGATTCGAATAATATTGTATTTTGGAAATATAATTTCCATCTAGTTAAAAAAGAATAAAATTTTAGAAATATAACTAGTGGTGTGATTAGACTTTTTATATCTATAACTATAAGTTATTTAAAATATTTATTTAATAGATTTTAAGAAAAATAAATATTTTGAACTTAAAAAAGCACTATTTACAATATTCTTATAGAACTAGTTCAAAAAGATATGTGTGGACTATTCTATGTATAATCCAAAGGGAAATATATTTACATCATAATATTTATTTAATAAATTTAAACAATATTTATGTAACCTGTAAAATAATCATTGAAAAATATTAGAGATGGTTTAAGAAAGTGACTCAGAGAATTTATTAACCAAGAATTCATTTCCTATTACAATTTTTAGTGTCATTATTCTTAAACTCTCATTACCTTATACACATTAGAGTGATGATGTTAAATGTGGATAAATAATGAGTGTTATGTATTGCCATTTTTTGTACTATTATTTTCAATAATTATTTCATAAATAGTGGGGTTAATAGTTAACCATATTCCAATAATAATAATGAATGGATATCACATAGGTTATAATATGAAAGAAATCCATTATGATTTAAACTCGTGTTTTTTTTAAAACAATTTGTTAATAAATATAAAAACAAAAATCTTTCATCAATAAAAACACAATGTGTGTTTTATTTAATTATCCTACAATAGGATATGAAAGTCAAGATAATACCAAATCTATATAAGAGGGTAAAAATATATATTAATATGTATGGATCATAAAATATTTTAATGATGGGGGGCTTCAATATGAACATGAGTTGGCCATGGAACATAAAAAACCAAAAGGATTAACGGAAGGAGTTGTTCTTGAGACACACACTGCTTATGAAAGATAAATCCAAATAAAGGTGTTTTCATAATCATTTATTTATGTAATATATTATTCATTAATAAATATAAATAAAAAAATTATGTAGTAAATAAACCTAATAAAAATTCAAAATGTTGATATGAACTAAAAAATAGATTTTATGTATCAAAATAAAGCCTTCATTTTGGTAGTATATCCAACTGATGTAGATCACATTGAGTCAAATTTGGAATAAAAGAGTATGATGAACCTTGATGGTAATAGATATAACATATATTTCAATAATGGTTGTTAAAGGTATAAGACCAGTTGAGAAATTAATAATGGGAATCCTTTTGGTAAATATAGTTTCCAAAATAATTTTTAAATTTAAACTGTCAAAATATCTATAATTATTATAATAAAGAGAAGATTTTGAATTATAGTGGATTCCATATTTGTAATCATTGAGTATGTTTTGTCCTCTGATGCAGCTAATGAAGCAATATAAAATATGTAACAATTTGTTCTAGAGTTTGGATTTAGACCACAAATGTGAATTATTATCTCAATATGTATTATTCTAATCTTATGGAAATGGTAATGGGAAATATGAAAATTATATAAAATAGGAAAAATTTATATTCTCATAGATATCCTCTCTTGAAAACGGTTTTCTTAAAAGATATGGATTGGATGTTCATAGAGTATACTAAAATAAAATTTGATAGACCAAATAATTAAATATATATCTTATTAAAATCATTAAAATCATGTGATATCTAGTTGAATCTAGTTTATGTGAATTTCTGTTGTAGTTGGTGACCAATAACCAATATATTTTGTACATTTTATCACTAGAATATATATTTATTTTAATCACCAAATGATTATTCTTCTATGTAACCTTAATTTCATAATGTCCATTGAATATTTGAAAAATAAAAGGAATATATGTAACTCCCCTTTTTAATTTGAACATAGATATTCTTTGAAAATATTATTAAATAAATTTATCATATAGTTTAGATGCATCTATCTAGTGAGATATAGATAATGTATAAATATTAAGTGATATGAGAACATAATCATTGAGGATTCATCATTGAAAGTTCACACTTTGTTATCATTATGAAGGGAGGTCTTGAGGACAGACCCACCAATATAAATTCCATATGTCTTATATGCCTTTAGAAATTTCAATATATGGATTTGTGTCTAATATTGATACTTTTAAATTATAATAAAAACCCAATTTGAAAATAATTTATGATTATTTTTTTGGAGAAATCTAATTTTTCAATAAAAATCTTATTATAAATGATTTAAAGGTTTTATATATGGGTATAATACAGTTAGTACATTAGAATATTCTATAAAATATAATAGAGATTGGATATAAGTTAACATCAGATTCCGAGGTTTGTAGTACCTTTGTGATGGTAGAATAAAAATAATAAAACTATTATATCATTTGTTCATGATTTTTCCAAAATAATGGAATATCTCCCATATGGTGCAGGATATGGAAAAACTAAGACTATAGTTAGGTATGATATGTGGAATTTACCATAAGGGAAATATATCATTTGTTTTCATCATGTGTTTAGTTAAACCACATCTGAGGGTAATTTATTTAATATCTTTAATATAAATTTTTATGAGAAAAAGTAACTCTTGAAAGGGAACTCATATGAAAAATATGAGACAACCATTATGTCTAGAATATTGGTTTTACTCTAAATTCACATAACATGTGTGCACATCATGGGTTTAGTTACATCACATTTAAGAGTAATGAAAATTGATATTTTAATATTTTTGTGGTATTTAAAAATAATAATTATAATAAATGTATTGTTATTATTATTATTTATGTCGAAGAAAAAGAATGGAAATTAAATATTGTGTTTTTATTAATTGATTAGAGATGGTTCACCGTGTATAAATATTTATTGAAGGGTGAGGTAATAATATTGATATTATTAATTTCGGTAAATAAAACCTTTTATGTTTTTAATGTAGGTTGTTGGTGAAACATTAATAGTGATAATTTTTTTAATTGGGTTTTAATTTTTTTTTGATAAATTATAATTTCATTATATTTATTTAAATCTAATATTAGTTCAAAAACTATATTTCTTATAATATAGGTTAATTCAATTAAATTTTTTGGTTGTATTTATCATTATAATTTTTATTTTTCATGTTTTGTAGAAACTATTAACTACTCATGGAATCCACTTAGACCGAACCTTCTACCAAATAGGGGAACCCAAATATAAAACCTCATGGGAGGTACTCTTGGTGGCCCACAAAGTGGCATGGGTCAAGCCTAGTGTTGACCAAGACCTGATCGGACCCATGCCTATGGCCCAAGGAGTCACCAGTATTTTTTTTACTTAGTGCGACCTCATTTAATGCAAGCCTATTATGTTCTTATGTATGATTTTTTTGTTCTATACAATGTTAATCAGGTCTTAACTTTGATACCACTTTCTCTCTGTATCTTTCTTTTAGTATGGGAAACAGATTTTCTGTTGAGACTCAGTCTGAGCTATTGATCTCCCCCCCCCCCATTTTTACTGGCAGTCCGATATCTTATCCCTAAGAATCTCAAGCCATCCTTCTTTCCCATGTTTTTTTAATTTTAGAATTTCTTTCATGCAAGTATTTCTTAAACCCACTATTCATCTTTCATAGTGGACCTACCAACATTATTCCTTATCTATTACTCATGTGACATATTCTTATCATTCCAATGTGGTGTGCTCCTTTTCTTCTTCCTTATCTCTAGTTTTTTTCATTCTTATTGATAATGTTAAAAATGGTTATATATCTTCTTTTTATCTCTCTATAAATCAAAAATATTGATGTACTTAAATACTTTATCTCTTTTAAACAATACTTTCCCACTTTCCTTTTTCCTCTTCATTAATGTTCATAGATTATTTGGTGTGGATTTACTTTTCATGTTTGAGATATATTTTTTTATTAATCCTAAACTTCTTATTATTATATCCTCATTTTGTTTCTCTCTATATTTACTTACTTCTACATTATATAATCTTTCATTGTTTATTCTACTAAATTCCTTTAAGTCTCAGTTGGTTCTTATAAATGATGATTCTCTTTTCACTGTTTTTATTTACCAATGGTGTGTTTTTGTTGTGTTACACCACTAATTTTTACCAATGGGGAGACCTTATCACTATTAATATTTTTATTCTCTAATTTTGAGTGTTCTACACACCACTAAAACCCATTATAGATTCTATAACTTACCTCATAGAGATCAATGGTTTGTAAATCTAGTCAATGTTGCACCTTGTCTGTAGATGAGTAATTGTTTTCTCCCCTTATTTTTTTTCTCCCTTTTATTCTTTTCCATGCCTGAGCTTCATTGATTATCTTTCATAAAGAAAATATCTATTTGTTCTATTTCTTTTCTTATCATTATTTTAGTTCATTTTTTGTCTTTATTCACATACTTTACATTATCCTTCTATAAATTTATCATCATAACTATTTTATTTTATTGTTTAATATGTTTCGCATCTTTTATGTTAATTACTTTAGTTTTGTAATATTTTGTTTATCATGAGATTTTAATTGGGTTTCTTTAAAACATTTATGTGATATATGATTTCATCAAAAACATAGAAGTATATTTGTTTAAATATGTTTTTATCTTATTTTTTAGGATTATTTAATAAATAAATGTTTTTATTTGTTCAACTATAACATCAATAAGTTGACTCAATAATATTTCATAAGTTTTAAGTGACACACTATTGGAACCCAATAGTGAGACATGAGTCACCACTGGAACCCAACGGTGAATCATGAGTCGCCATTGGATATCCAATAGGGAAAATGTTTTTATTGGTCTCATTGAACCATTTAATGTTAAGATTCTTGGTATTGTTTTTAGTTTTTTTAAACTCTTTGTAATTTTTCTTAAAATTTCAATGGTAGGTAATAATTTATCTTTTTAATGCCATAATTTTCCAATGGTGAGAAATATCTTGCTGCCTTATTTTTACCACGGTGAGTAATGTCTCACCACTAAACATTTCCAACCGTGAGAAATGTCTTGTTCCTCTATATTGTAAGTAATGTCTCACCATTAGTTAAAATTTGTAAAAATAAATTAATTTCTTAATTTTAGTTAATGTCGTAAAAGTTAATTAATTTGTTTAATGTTTATTATTTTATGTTGAATAACAATTGAAATTTTTAAAAAAAAAAATTGTAGAATTTTTTTTCTAACATATGCACATACAAAATGTTTTCTTATAATGATATGTTTTTCTATCATTCCTTTGCATGTATAAATTCATATAATTATATTATTATTTAAATTTATTTTATATTTGTCTTAATATATTAAATATTCCTTTTTAATATTTCATGAATAAATATTAGTATGAATGTGGGTTTTTTTCAATGTGTTATAAATAAAATTAAGGTAACAGTTATATTATTTTTTTATTAAACTCTAAAAACTTTCATGAAAAGATTAGACTTGGAAACACTCTTCTAGATGTATATTTTAATGTTCTATGAGAATAATTGAAGGATAAAAACAGATTTATAAGTTTATATGATTCATGTGATAAGGGTATGATAATTCATTTTATTGCTTCTCTCAAATTGATAAAGAATCTTATTTAACTTATTTCCTTCTATCATGTTAACTAAGGATATTAGTCTTCATCATCTTACTCTATTAATGTGACCAAAGAAGATGAACTGTATAAGATTTCTTTATATTTCTATCATTTTTGTATCATTTATTTTTTATTTTTTCTCTACTGTAATTATTTCTATCACCTTTTCGTATTCTAGAGTCTTGGTCTAATATTTTCCCATACAAAAGATGTTTTTAGGTTATTCCTCCCACAAAAATGAAGGATGGGTTATTACCCCAAGGAAAAAGGATGGCCAGTTGTGACATTATCAAAAAGTCAAGGGGTATACCACCATGTGTGAAAAAGGTATGTCTATAATTTCTTATAATTGGGTTATCACTCCCATTCAAAAGTGGGGACTTAGTGCATACTAGTATACTCAAGGGGTAGAGGATATTTAATAGAGTAAAAAGATCTTGGTGATATGAACCATTTTAAAAATCACCTGTGTTTTTTGTTTTCATTATGCATCAACATTCAATATAATTTATAACTATGATAAATCATGATTTTTTATAATAAATAAAAAGGACTATTCACCCCCTCTAGTTACCTCTACCATACCGAGGGACCTTATGATTGGTATTTGAGTGTAGTTATATTTTATTGAATTAGCTTATTTTTTCATTATATATTTACAAGCTAACAATTATGTATGATTGAAATGTTTAAGTGAAAAGATCTACTACTCTGTTATAGATAATCCATATTTCGAGATGTCAAATCTTATTATAAGACCTCACATCAATTAAAGTGATTATGTATACTAGAAATATATAATAGAGGTATTTCATAATAATATATGTCTTCAATATTGGTCTCTAATGTGAAAACTGTATAAATTGACTGAAGTTAATTTATAGACTCTCATTGGTAATGATGCTACAAAATGTGTTTTAAATTACAAAGTTATGAATTACTTATATTCATCGTTAAGTAAAAATATTTATAGTCATATTCAATCCATTGAATCTTCATTTGAAATTTGGAGGAAATTTAAATTCACTCGTCATGGAACTGATATGTTATATATAATTATACTAGTATACTCCAAGATGAGTTTTATGATTTTAGAATGACCTATCAAGAAATAATAAATGAGATATACAACATATTCACCAAAATTTTCAAAAGAATGGTTTCTCTTGGAAAGACCATGATGAATGAAGCTCTAATTGAAAGGATAATTTGTGTTCTACCTATGAGATTTCATTCGGAGAAAGTTTATATTAAATAAAGTAATGATTTCACTGAATATTATTTAGATGAGTAGATATTCTCACTTATTCAATATGGGATGGAAATTAAATATGATAATATTAATGACCATGATAAAGGAAAGTTATTTCATTTAAATCTAATAAAATTTTATATCTAATTCTTCTAATTCTAAGTTACAACAATGTGAAAATGGTTGAATTTCAAATTTCACTAAAGGTGTTTACAAGTACATGAATGGTAAAGAGGCATTAAAATGAATCCAAGAAGTGATTATCAAAAGGTTGAAAAAAAGGAAAGTAAAAGAGGTAATCTTGTAAGTATGATGCTTCAGAATTAATTTTCTATGACTATAGGAAAAGGGGGCACATAAAATCAGACTAACCCATATTAAAACAAGAAGGAATGTTGGAGAAGTGCAAGAAGGCACAAAGAAAGTCTTATTGTGCTGGATTGAGTTGTATAGAAGAATCAAACTCAAGTAAGGTTGGATATAAATGTGAAAAGGAATATGAAAATATATGTTTAAAGGATATAACTGTAAATGAGCTACATTATGATTATAATTATAGTTTTTATTATGAATCAGATTGGGAAAATTATGTTCAATCATTCACTACTCAAAATGAAAATTTTCAAAATGATATATTTATAATGGATGAATAGTACTAGGATCTTCAAAGAGAAAACTATAAGTTTAAAGAAGAAAATATAAAAAATGAATGATTTTGTTTTAAGAAATGTAGAACAGAAAAGGTTCATTTATACTTAATTGAAAAAATTCAAAAATGATAATGTTAAAATAAAATATTTCTAATATGTAAATGATGAATATTATCACAAAAGATTTAAATTGGTCTCTGATGACTTAAATAAACTTGAATAGGAATGTAAGAATCTTAAACATGAAAATAAGAAACTAGAAAATTCGTAAAAATGTACAAATGAGAAAATATGTGATGACTTAGAAGTTTTTTAGAAAGAGAATGAAAACAATAAAAAGGAAACCGCTTTTTTAATATAACCTTTAGCTGTCTTTATTGGAGGACATCAAAAATTTGATAAAATAATGGATCAAAACAACCCTAAATATGATAAAATTGATAATTTTTACACTAATAAGATTCCCCATATGTATAGAACTTCATTCATTACAAGAATAAATGGAAATATTTTAAATGTTTACTACTTTAATTGTAACATAAATGTTCATTATGAAATATAATGTTCTTTTAAGTATACATATTATTTAGTCCATACTAAGACTTTCAATTCTAAAAAAAATTCTTTTATATTACCATAAAATAAATTTACCACATTTTTTTGGGTACCTAAATCTTTTTCTACAAATCCATTTCGACCCAAACTAGTCTATGTACCAAAACAATTGTCTACTAAATTTTTTTGAAGGAATCCTACATGAAGAGTTCCAAATTCACAAGATATATTGACTACATGAGCTCTAAAATTACTGTTCAAACCCCTTGAACCTAATTTTTTCACCATGTTTTGATAAGTTAATTTTTTAACTATCATCCATAATATATATTATAATATAATTATATATGATGGCGTAAAAGATATTTGATATCTTTTTATAAAATCATAACATTTATGATTCAAGGCATGTGCTTTAATTTATATCTATTTTTTATTTAGAAAATAAATTTTTTTTAGTTTATGTAGTTAAAATTTTAGATCAAAATATGTCGATTATATTTTTCATTTTCTTTGAAGTTTTTTAATTGTTTGTTTCTATCATTATTTTATGATGCATGACTTTAGTGGGAATTTCCCCTTTTATGTCATTGGAAATAATGTATTGCAATGTCGTGTTTAAGTAAATTTTTAAAAAAAATTATTATGAAAACAAACTATTCTTTATTTGTTTGAAATACATTTTTAACAAATTCTCTAGGAAAGTATTTAATAAATTTCAAAATATCTTTTGTGCTTTATATTTTATATTTAATAATTCTTAGTGAAATATTTTTTGAATCTAGAATTGTTTTAAATATTCAATTTATTTTAAAATTTATTTAATATTGATAATAAAATTTTCATTGTTAATATATATTTAAATCTAATATTTTTATCCTTAAACTAAGGAGGAGTTTGTTTTTCAAAAAAAATTAACTAATGAAGTAGTTTATTTATTTAATAATTATATTGTCTTTGCTAATCTATTCACAAAAAATAGACTTTCATTGAATATGAAAAATCATTGTACTTTTCTTGAGTCTAAACTTAACATGTAAAAATACTACATATATATTTTGTGTAAACCTACTAATCACTTTTGATTAAAGGTAATTAGAAAATTCTTGATTAAAAATGATTTTATAATATAACACTTTCTCAAATAATATTTCATTGAATATGGTACTCTATTATTTTTAAAGTGGTTGATTTTTTGTTTAAACGGGAGTTTATATTTTTTACACTAATGTATGTTTTGAATTGGGTATGATGGAAGAATAAATATTACTTAAGTATAGCTTCTTATTTTGATAAATCTATTCAAAAAGTTTTATTTATGACTTATTTAATTGAAATTTCCTTATTAAATTCTTATTATTTTTTAAATAATATTGTATTTGAAAATTACAATTATAAGTTATTTTCTTTATCTCACTGATATTTTCTACTATACTTAAATGATAAATATATCATAGTGTTTAAAATTACATAGTTATAAAATGAAATTTCTTTTTAATAATATATCTAAATGTAATATTTTATTTTTTTTCTTTCCATTTATTGTTTCTTTTTATAGAACTATTATTTTTGATAAATTTAAAAAAGGGAATGAAATTTTATCAAGATATAATCATTTCTACGTAGATGTTATAAAATGTAATAATTTTTTTAAATTTAAAAAATGGGAGATTGTCTGTAATTGGGTAATAATTTTTTTAATATATCTTTTTGTTTAGATAAATTACAATTTCATACCATTTATTTAATTCTATTTTTACTTCAAAAATATTATTTCTTATAACTTAGTTTAATTTGGTATATTTTTTGGTTGTTTTTATCTTAATATTTTTTATTTTTCAAGATGTGTAATAACAAAGACCTAATCAGGGAAGTCACTTATACTCAACCTTCTACCACATAAGGGGACCCGATGGTTATCCCCCATGGGAGGTAATCCTAGTGGCCCGTACAGTGCCATTGGTCGAACATAATGCTGGCCAAGACCAGAATATTCCAGTGTCTACGGACTAATGAGTCACCATCATTGTTTGGTCTTAGAGTACTTTCATGGCCCGCAAGACTTATATGTTTCCATGTTTTATTGTTTTTTCTAGACAATATAAAATATGTCTTGTATTATATATATGTTTCTCTCTATGTCATAATTTTTATGTGGGGAGTAGATTTTCTGCTGAGACTCAATATGAACCATTAATCTCCTCTGTATTTTTACCACCCATCTGATCTCTTCTCCCATAGACTCATAATATATACTACTATCCCATGAAAATTTAATTTTTGGACCCCTACAATGAAAGTTTTCCTTCTTCCTAATAGTCATCATTCATAGTGGAACAACTAGCATTCTTCCTTGGTTGTTTCTCCAGGGACCTAATGTTATCCTATTCGAATATTGGTGATCCTTTTATTCTTTCTATTCTCATGTTTTATTTTTTGATTTTTATTAATAAAGTTAACATTGGTTCGATTTCTTATTTTGAACGTTATTGATCTCAATAATATGAATGTAATTAATCATTTTATATTCATCAAACAATCATTTCTCTATTTCGTTTTTTTTCTTCGAGATTTTTCACTGCTCATTTTGTGTTGAGTTACTTTTATAGTTGGATAAATATTTTTTCCTTCATCCTATGATTATTATTCATCTAAAATAATTGTATATCAATTTTTCATGACATTATTATACTATATAGAATATGTATTTGTTTAGTATTATTAAATCTTTAGAGTCACTATTGGTTCTTACCAATGTTGATTCTTTTATCACTATTGGTATTTACCAATGGTGTGTGTATTTTGTGTGTCATCATTGGTTTTTAACAATGTTGAGACCTTATAGTCGATGACATATTATTTTCTCCAATTTTGATTAATTTAATCACCACTAGAACCCCAATAGTGAGTCTCTGACTCACCTCTATGAGATCAATGGTGAGTAAATATACTCATCATTGTCCCTTTTATATAGATGAGTTATTATTTTCTTCCAAAAGTTTATTTCATCCTTGTGGTCCTTTCTCTTGAAGAGATTATTTATTTATCTTACTTGTAGAAAATCTATGTTTTTATATTCATTTTCTTATCAGTTTTTTGGTTCCTTTTTTGTCTTTTCTCCACATCCTTTATAGTAGTCTTTTTCTAATTTCTGCTTATAACTATTTGATTTTTTTAAAATTTTCCACTTCTATTTTTTAATATCTTCAATTTTCTGATATTATTTTTATCATGAGATTTTTATTATGTTTCTATAAAACACTTATGTAACAAGGTATTTCACAAAAAAAAACATCATAGTATATGTGTTTAAATATATATAGTTTTTATCATATTATTTTAAGATTCTTTGAGTAGTAAAAGTTTTTCTTTAATCATTTGCATCTTTAATAAGTTGATTCAATAATCTTTCCTATGTTTTTAGTGATCCATTTTTGGAAACAAATGGTGAGACACGTGTAACAACTGGTACCCAATGGTGATTAATTTTTTTTCATTTAACAATTTAAAGATTAGAAGATTGGAATTGTTTTTAATTTTGGTAAACTCTATTTAATTTTTCAAACAATTATGATAGTTGGTAAGAAATTGTCTTTCCACTTCCATTATTTTCCAATGGTTATTTATATCTCACCACTAGAATTTTCCTGCTGTGAGTAATGTAGTGTCGCTAGAATTTTCTAATAGTGAAAAAAGTCCACTACTCTATGTTTTCAACATTAAGTAATGTCTCGCGGAAAGTTAGAATTTGTTTCAAAATATTTATTTTATTAATTATAGTTCATGTTTTAAAAATTTATTATATTAATTAATATTAAATATTGTATGTTGAATTAAAATTGAAATTTTTTTTAAAAAAATTGTAGTATTTTATGGCGACATCTTCACATGTAGAATGTATTCTTATAATGTTTTGTTTTTCTAACATTCTACTGCATGTATAATTTCATAGAAATATATTATTGTTTCAATTTATTTTCAATTTTTATTTTTTAGTCAATATTACTCTTTATATATTAAATGTAACTTTTAATATTCCATGAATAAATATTAGTCCAAATGCTTTTTGTTTTCAATGTGAATTCAATAAATTTAACGCAATGACCATTTAATTTTATAATTAAACAATAAAAATTGCCGTTCATAGATTATACATGAACATGCTTTTGTATATCTCTAATTTAATGTTTTGGGAGAAATATTCAATGATAAAAACAAATTTACATTTTTAGTTGATTCATGCTTTAAGGATATGATAATTCATTTTTCTTGCTAATCTTGAATTGATCAATAATATTCTTCAACTTCCATTCTTATGTCATGATCATTAAGGATATTTATATTCATAATCTTCCTCTATTAATGAGATCAATGAACACTATATGAAATGAATTTATTTATCTTTTTATCATATTTTGTATCATTTCTTTATATTTTTACTCTACTATAATTATTTCTATCACCTATTTATATTATATAGTCATGGTTTAAGCTTTTACCATCCAAAATATTTGGTTGTGTTATTACTCCCATCTAAAAGTTAGATTGTTTTATTCCTCCAATACAAATGGAAGGTTGGTTGTGAGCCCATCAAAAGTTAGGGGTTATACCACAAGGTTTGAAAAAGGTATATCAGTAATTTGTTTTAATTGGGTTATCACACCCATTAAATAGTGAGGGAATAATATATACTAGTATCCTCAAGGATTAGAGAAGATTGAAGAGAGGACTAGGATCTTGGTGATCCGAGCATCAATAAAAATGACAAGGTTAGATATTTTCTTTCTGTTGTAATGATTAACATTGTTTATAACTCTGAAAAATTTGACTTTATAGTAATAAATTAAAAAAGACTATTCACCCCTGACTCTAATCACCTCTTTCATAACAAGGGACATAACAATAATGATGAGAGATATTTAATAATAATAAAAATAATTATTTTTGGTATTATTTGTATTAAATTTATAAAATAATATTGTTATGTGTGTATATATATACTTGTGAGGGTGTATATATGTATATGTGGATGTTTGTAAATATATATGTGTGTGTGGGGATATATATATATATATATATATTCGGATGTATATATATAGATGTTGGTATGTGTGTTTGTGTGTGTGTGTGTGTGTATAATGTGTGTGTGTGTGTGTATATATGACTTTTTAATATATATTTATTTAATGGTTAAATGGAAATAATAGGATGAAATAAAAATAGTAATGAAATTATTAATAATAAATGGGGCCCTAGGTGTGATACCAAGGAAAGCATGGGAGAGTTACTCAATCATGTGTTATTGTGATTTAAGAGGAAAGAGAAAAATGTGGGAAACAATTAGTGTAATAAATTGAATATATATATATATACATATATCATCGGATTAATGGTGAACCTATAGGATATTTCTCCCCCACCCCCACATATCTCTTCTCTAATGCATATATCTCTTCTAAAACCCAATATTATTTATTTTATTTTATTTTATTATTCCTCAAAATTCACTCTTTGATAGTTTCTCTCATACTAGTTGGGTTGAAACAATGTTGGTTCCTTCGGGTTCATCTTGACAAGAAAAATTGAAATCCTAATATTGTTTGTACATGAAGTGAGGTATTTAAAATCACATTTTTCACATTTTTTAAAATGTTAATTAAAATTAAATAATCAAAATATATTTATTGATAGATAATTTATATGAAATTATAAGAATATAATTATATAAATATTATTATTCATGAGGGTATAATTGTTAACACATTTATTGGCCAAAATGATAATTAGAAATTTTCCATTGAGGGAGAAAGTATCATCACATATAATATTTCATTTCATCTTGAAATAAAATAATTAATTTTTGTTCTAGGAGTCCATAGTGTGCAATCATATTCAGGTTGGTGTGTGAATATATTTTGATTAACGACACATTCAAAGGACTTGAAGTTAACATTGATGAATTTGAGGTAGGACGTTCCTTGCCATATTTTAATATATATGTATACTTGATTCCATGATATTTGATATGATTAATTAACCTAGTATGGTTATGAAATACATGTGGATGTGTGATTGTCCATTAGAATTCTTTATTATGACCATGTAATTATGTGTGACTATTCAAATTGATCTTGGTGAGCCTTATCATTCATTTCTATAACATCTATTTGTTTTTGTGTTGTATAGCTTTTGGAACCATGCTTTAGATACTAATATATATGGGTAGAGCCTTGATATTTGGTGTGATGTGGTTCTAACTTCCTTAATGGTGGGCCAAGTTATCCCTATAGAGAGAAACAAATTGGTGGCTAGTTACCCAACCTGACATAGTCTTAACTTTCTTATTGTATGGTGTGACTGTACCAATAGAGTTAAAATCATATAAGGTAGATGAAAAATACCGGTATGAGATTCCTATGGAATGCCTCATAGGTTATTAAAATGTTAAGAGGGTTAAGGATCAGCATGAAAAAATGTGTTGTGTTCCTCTAACATCCACCATCTGGGTTAGGTGAGATGTTGATATGGTGTCGCATGATAAATTCCTATGGAATCCACCATATGGGTGGGGTGATTTATGATACCTTGCTGAAAATAAATTTAAAATACTTAATAAAATCCATCCAAAGTGGGTTAGGTTGGGGTTCGTGGTAGCTTGGTCAGTGCACAGTGACTCAGAACATGTATGATTGTATGTTTATTTTAGAATCTACATATTTCATGTCATAAAATATTAAATATATTTTCACATATGTTAAATATGTGTTGAGGTGTCCTATTAAGTCTTGTACTCACTCCATATCAGTGCATTTCAGTACACATGTATATTTCATGGTTCATGATTTGGTGAAAAGAAAACCCTTATGGTGGTTATTTTAGAATTGGAGCATGTATATAGAGAGAACTGAGATATAATCTAGAAGACCCCATATATTTTTATTTATTTTTCAGTTAATTATCTTCACTTATTACTATAGTTTGTCTAACCACATTGGGAGCCAATTTATTTTGTGAAATATATTACATTTATTTAGTATATACAAGAATAATATGATGATTTATTATATTGTTTATTATTGGTTTTCTGATATGATACAATGTTTATTGTCTCCCCACTAATAGAATTATACCCTTTATTCTTTTCGGAAACCTCTTGTGTATGTAGAGGCACACATGAGGTTATGTAGCACTCCATCTCAGACCCAACAGTTCATGTCAGGATGTTACAAAATATTATTCGAGACCCAAATAATTCACTAACATATTTTGTTATTTTCCTCGATATGGGACAAGATATATATGATATAGGATAGCATGGACTTGAGAAGGGGATATTATGACAGTGTTTGTCTAGATCTGCATAGTGGACCGTCGAGTTTCCATAGTGATCAGAAAATTATATTTTATTGTTCCCATTGATTAAATTTTTCTAATATGATGCATGTTACTTTAATATGTGATGTATGATATTCTGGGTTTGTTCATATATCATGACTAGGAATGTAGGTTCACATTTTATATACATATACCTAATGTTGTGATGCATAGTATTTCATTTATTAAATTCTTTGATTTTTTCTATCTATTTGGGATTGTTTCACTTTATTTTTAAAATCATTATTAACACTTATAAGATTAAATGATGATGATGTTATGTTATTATATATGTGATGAGTTTGACTAATGTACTAAGAATGAGAAAAGGGTTAGTTCTACGACATTATACATATTTATTTGAGATAAAATCCAAGGAAAATCTTTTGTAATCCCAAAGAATCCTAGTACATGTGATGTTCCTATGGTTTTTTCTATTACATATATTCCACCTCACTTATTGAGACCAAGTATTTACATACCTGAATATTACATCACTTTTTATGAATATTTAGAAAATTACCAAAACACATCCTTGAGGACCATAATAGTTCAGTGTCTTTGGAAACATGGAAACAACATCTTCTATCCAAGTGAAATATCGTCTACATCCCCCAAAAAGATCTCTAACTTTATTACATCAAACAAAAATCCTTCATCATAACATAGGGAATAAAACATAAGAAAGTGGTGAGCTCAGATGATCAGTGAGGGTAAATAAGGAAAATGTGTAGGCATAACATGAAAAAAAAGGGTATGGAACTTGAACATAAAATTTGAATATCATACCCTTAATATTAGATAAATAAATAATAATTGATAGTTCATAATACATATATTATAAGATAACTAAGAGCATAATTCATGAAATCATAACATAGGAATAACACATGAAATTGTAGAAAATAGATAGACATATAATATGATTTACATAGTAGCCATGGAATCACTTCCAAGACAATCTTAGTAGTATGATTTCACTCCCCATATCATCTTGGTTATCATGGTTCACTCCCATGGACATCTTAGTAGCATGATTTCACTCCTCATACTATCTTGGTAGTCATGGTTCACCCCAATGGCCATCATATTATTTATATTTCACTCTGAAGACCATCATAATCAATCACATGAGATATAAATATTTTCCCAATGAATAAGAGGGATATATAGGTCCCAACCATATCATAATGAAATGATACATACATGTTCCACAAGATCATAAATAGTCATATCAAAATTTATGAAATGAAATCAGTATTATAAACATGTAATCATATCATAACATATGGAAAGATACATTTTTCATAATCATTTCATAATAAACATAAACCATGAAAATAAGTGGGTTTCAAAAGCATATAACTAGTGATATTGAAGCAAGATTCATCAACATCATTCTGCCAAAACATAATTCATTCAGAGAATGAATGTGATTGGAAACATTGAATAAATTCTCCCAAAAGGATTGAGTAACACCAAAAGTTGTTGTATTATATGGGAAATAATTATGAAAGCTCTTTTTAAAACATTTCATGAAGAAAATAACCTTTCTACATTGGAAACATTTTTTAACGCATAAAACATTTTGAAAATATTTTTCTTATAAAATACCATAAAAACATATAAATAATACTTGATATCATTTTGAAAACCTTTTTCCTTGAAAACTTATAAAATAATCTTCAAAACATTTTTAAAATATTGTTATTTTAAGACACTTTGAAAACATATAAAAACATTAAAATGTTTTGAAAAACTTTTTACTAGAAATCATATGAATGAATCATGAAAATGTTTTGAAAACAATTTATTTGAAAATACTTTGAAAACATATCAAAAAGTCTTGAAAACATTTTGAAAACAATTTTCCTTGAAAAAATATAATTGAAGTTTGAAAAAATATTCAATACAAGTTTCCATGAAAATTACATTAAAAATTTCATAAAATTATATGTATAAATATGGATTATAATCTTCAATGAAATGATGGAATGTAAATTTGTACATGTCATATGGGGTAAAAATAACATTACTTTTTCAATATAATGTGGTTAGAAAAATACCTTATTTAGAAAGTGACAAGAATACTTGGAAGAGATCGGTAAATGAAAAAATTGGTAAAATGAATTTTAAATATTATATTATAATAGTACAATATTCTTGGAAACCCTTTTTAGAAAACATGGTTTTGAAGATTCATTGATTTCTAACTAGAGAGGGGGTAAAGTCAATATTTCAGAAAAAAACTTCTTAACTATCTTATGTTCCAAATAGTAGATATTTTTTACCAATTCATGAATATATTCTAAATAACCAGAGGATAAGATAATTCATGAATTTTCTTAGGTGATGGGTTGTAATATTTCATCAAAGGAAGAATAAACATAAAAAATATTCAAAAGTGACGATATTATTTAAATAAACATTTATCACTTGGTAACATAGTATCTAACTCTCCATATAAGAAAAGAAAATTACATGAATCACCTAATATCATTAAAATAAGAAGATTCATGATATATCATGTAAAATGGAAGTATATACATCTCAAAACGAATTTATTCATAATAAAACATGTGTCTCAAAGAAGGAAAATTGAGACAAAACTATATTACCAATTTGGTACCTTTTTTTAACTTAAACCCCATGAAATAATTGTCATATAATGTATATTTAAATAACCATAAATAATACTATAATAAACATTTAATAAATCCATTTTCATTATACACACCATACAAAAGGAATGTGTGTTGAATAAAGCATGAATCTCATAGAAATAAAAAGTGAGATGATATCCCCTTGCCTTTTATCTTGAATCTCGTCATACTCATTCAATCCACATTTATAATAAATAAAAATTTATTATAAATTATTTATAGAACTATATACTTATATATAATACCACATATTGTTTTATCATGACCTTATATTACCCTATTGTTAATAATCCTATGTTAAGGTTTCACTTCGGGTAATATTCTCTTTGTTCATCACATGTGTCTTTATTATTATATATTTGACCATTATTGATATATATTTATTCTAGAATATATAAAATTATATAAATATCATGTATATTTCGTATATGTGTATTATAATTATCCATCTAATATATATATATATAAGAAATGGAATGCATCATTTATGGAGACGGTAAGACGTACGCACGCATGAACAATGTTTCTGTTTTTATTGTCTTATTGAAATAAATAAATAAAATAAAATATTCATATATATGTATATAATATCACTAAATTAGCATTATAATTATATATATATAATATATTTCCACTAAAACCATACTTAATAAATTCCATGTACTGTGTGAATGAATCATATAACATTGAGGGGGTGGTTGTCCACACTTCCTCAAACGAAATTATCATATTTACAAAAAATAGAAAGTAAAAAAATTTGTGTTGTAAATTAATAAATAATTTTAAATAAATAAAAAAAATATAATTTGTAAAATATATAAACATAGCTTCCGTCATAATTTCCACCATCAGATACGGTAAATGAAAAAATGAATAATCATCGTTTAGTGAGGCGGTAGTTCGTTGTACATGTAAACAATATGTTCGTTACCCATTAGATGGAGGTGTGTATAAGTGTAGGTTTAAAACATATTATAAAAATATAATATTAAATTTTTGATACTTTAATTGTTATAAAATCAAGTAATAAATAGACTTGATGGGGTGGAAAAGGAAAATAAAATAAATGAGCATGAGAGAAGGTGTTACCTCTTCATCAGATAACTCCTTTTGGTTTGTGCCAAAAGCCTTCCCTAGAAGAAATTATTCCCAAATGTAATATTCCGGGAGGAATTAAGGTATTAGGTTAGGTTTATTTGGAATAGCTTGTTTGAGCCTATGTGGTGTTAAAGGTGTGAAGAACATGTAGAATTTATGGCCTTTGTAGGGAAGGAAAGGTGGCACTCTTATAAATATTTGAAGAGAGAATTCCACCCACATTTTTCATGTTTCAAGTGGATCCAATAATGATCCATAGTATAAAAAAGGGAGAATAGGGTCAAAATATGGCCAGACAATAGCTTTCAGTCAAGTTTATAAGTGTTTTTTGGCATTAAGATTATGTTTTAGTTCCTTATTAACATTAATTTAAACTTAATCAATGTAAATAATTTTAATCTCTTTTAGTAATATTTTTGGTTAAAAAATATATTGAAATTATTATAAATTATAAATTATGATTTTTGAAAATATGTAATCTATTTTTCCAAATTCTAATCACATAAGTGGAATAAATTAATTAAAAATTAAACTCACATTCAGCTCGACAGTGCAGGGTTTTAAAGTAAAAACATTCAAAAGTTTGTTAAGTT
Organism: Viscum album; assembly: GCA_963277665.1. Classification (NCBI taxonomy): domain Eukaryota; kingdom Viridiplantae; phylum Streptophyta; class Magnoliopsida; order Santalales; family Viscaceae; genus Viscum; species Viscum album. Next base: position 538,438,773 of record OY728142.1, on the reverse strand, counting down.
TTTACATCCAATTTCAATTTGAAATTGATATTAATGACACATATTGTATTAATTTATAAAAATATTATATAAATATTCTTTTAAACCATTTAAAAATATAATTTATTCTTATAAATAATTATACAAAAAAGTAGTTCATAACTAAAAGTCTGTATTATTAACTACTCATTAAAAACTAAAACCATAAAAAAATTCCAAAAAAACATCATGGAAAATTATTATGGATATATTCAAAATATAATTTTTATTTCAATATATTAATTCAATAAAAGTGAAAAAATGATATTTGAAATGGGTTCACCATTAAAATGTGGTAAAACTAAATTTGAAAAATATATTTGTTTTAAAGCATAAAATTGGGTTTGTTCTTTATATTATGTATATAAAATATAATGAATGAATATGAAACATATTTTATTGAAAATATAAGATATATATTATTTTATTATCACTCAATAATTGATTTTAATTTAATTTATTAGGGTAAATCATCTTTGTGACCATAAAAATAATAATATTACATTTTTTATTCTATTAGCTTTCATATTCATTTATAATTAATTGATACCCTATTAATTAATATTATATTTTGTAAACCATATATTCTCTTAAATTATTTAATAGTATTCATAACCTCTAACATAAAATCTTGGTTATATATTATTAAATAATCATATTTTAATAATATAATGTTGTTCGGAAAACCTCATTTTTTCATGTTATAAAATCCATTGAGGATAGTAATTATTGTGTATAACGTAAGAAAATATCAGTGTTCCATTTAGAGAAAGATAAAGTTTATATTGCATGTATTACATGATTAACTGGGTGATTCATATAGAATAGGCCAAACACAGTGATTTAATATAAAATAAACTATCATCTGTGTTTCGTGAAATAAGAAATATTAAAAAGGTTAAACTATTTTCAACAAATATAATTCACAAAATCTCAGGGTGTTACACTCTACCCCCCCCTAAAAATGAATTTCTACCTAAAAATTCATATAGGTTATTTATGGTTTAATACTTGAAAGTTTCACTCATAGAAACCAATATTTTAAAAATTAATACAAAAACTACCCTTAAAAGTGAAAGTTGGAACCATAATGGTTACCCAAAGTAAGATATAACTAGGTTTCCAAAGTAGAGAACATAGTTTGGGAGTGAATATTAGAGAAGGGTGATAAATTTAAATATTTATATGGATTGATTGGGGTCATCAATCAAACATAAGTGAATGATCAAAAAAGGTTTAGAGTCACAAAGTCATAAATCTGTGATAATTTAAAAGGCTATCAGTTCAACAAAACTAAAGTATTAGGACAAAAAAATTCCTTTTGATCATTATCCTAAAGTTGAGTAATTATATTATTGACCAAGAATATAATGAAATATAATTACATTATATATTTATATAAACAAAATTTCATTCTTTGGTTGTGCTTTTAACTATTTATAATTCATCCATTACTTCAAGAAATGGATTTATAGATATTAAAATAGATTCCCGAAGAACTAAAATACACTTTTATAAGATATTAAATACAATAAAAGAATAAAAATCATAACTATTTATCAATAACTATTCTTAAAAATATACATGGTTAATATATAAATCCCTAAAAATAAAAATTAACACTACTATTTCATTATAAATAATTATCCATCAAAAATTAATATATATTAAAGAGGATATCGTGTTGACCACTGGTAGGTAGTAAACCCTTATTGTTTTTTGGTCATGAGTTCAAGAACTGTAGCCTTACCAGACATGGTTTACTATCACACGACATGTATGATATCCTTTTCTAAAACCATACTTATATAATTTCCAAAATAAATAAGATAGACATCCTTAAAATAAGGTTAATCACTAAGTTTCCATTTAACTGTGATTTTGAATAAAAAATAGTGCATAAATACATACTATGAATTTTAACATAAACTATTTATCAATGGTTAACATTATAACCCTTATCATGGAGGAAAATCCAAAAATTTAGAAAGAGAGTCTCGAAATAATCTTAACATTGATTCCCCCACATACCACAAAGTATCTCTTTGTTGTCACATTCCAAACAAGTGAATAAACTCTTCATATATTATCTTAGAACATGTTAATAACATAAATTACCGTAAATATTTATTCAAAACATTCATTCTTCCTTATTCCATAGATTACTTGATATATTCCATAAATACAAGAAGTTTTAAACTTCATCCATGATATCATAAACTACTTGTCAACAAGTCCTTAATCAGATCCCAAGAAATAACTACCTTCTAACTTTGTTATTCATTTCCCACATATCTTTATCCAAAAAGAATTATCATAACATAAGGAACATATAAAGTTTTATCATTACATTAATCATGTGTTTTCTAGGGACATCATCCTACCATTATATAACATTTCTATTTCATCAGAACAATTTAATGAATTCTTGTAAATCCATAGATAAAAACATAAAATGAACAATCTATATATATTTCATATTTCATATAACATACTTCTTGAATCCAATTACATAAAATATTTATTTCCCCCTTCATTTTTATTACATTATCAAGGCTACATCATCCTATTACACAATACCTATTTCTATTCACAAATCATATGTAGTCTCTTCTTCATCAACATTGTAACCATTAATCATACCATCTTGTTGATTCTATTTAGGATATTTCCCCTTGGGACATTGAGTTTCATAATTTCTATTCATTACACACTTGAAATACTTATCCTTTGATAATTATTTAAGGAAGCAAATATTCTCATATGTTTCGTTAAACAAACTCTCTATTTTCCCATGTTGTAACTTGCTTTATTTCCTTCTTTACCATATTCAAAACATATTATTTTTAATCTAAGACATTAAATTAAGTGATTATTTACATATTCTTGAAACAAATGAAACTGAATCTTCTTTACTCCATGGTCTCCTTTACCCAAACACTCAGCTAACTCATTATTTCTCTTCCATGGTGAGTTTGAGAGTTGGTTAAGGTACACATTTCAATCATGTTCTGTGAAATATAATTAGGCATGGCCACAATATCATTCAATCCAGTGATCATCCCACTTAAATTATCATAAAAAATTCATCCATCACATTCAACGTTACTTCAGTACCCACAATTGACTAAAACCAAATGCATAGTGTGAGCATTAATTATTATAGAAAAAAACCACATAGTCATGAAATGATTTACTTATAGGATGTATAAATCATGACACCTTTGATAATCTATGATACCTTAGGTTCATAATAGGTTATTAAAAGCCAACTTATAATTAAATCCTTCATGATTGTTCATGAATATTTAATGAGTTCCCAAAGCATATCCCTTGAGAGTGTCAAACCAGGTGTGATGTAAGGCCCATTATCATGTATTAGACTACCTCGAGTCTGTCCTGAAACATCTTATTTTAGTTATCACATTTTTTTACATTTGTTCCATATCTATATCCACTTTTATTATCTAGAGAAAGGTATATTTCTAGGAATCCAATCACTGTATCCTTTAAAAAAATTCCAAGACATTTTCCTAAATGTTAACTCATCCTTATATGTATCCATAGATAAATCCCAAGTCACATCCTTAATAATATACATAGGGATGTCACTATAGTTTTCTCATCCTAAATTACAATGGTTGGATAAACCTTTCCTTTGATACCAACTATAGTGACCTAGGTATAACATTAATGTAAATTACATCATGTTAGATTAATATTCAATAAATTAAAAAATACATGCCCAAAGACCATTGTAGTTTAGTGTCTTTGGAAACATGGAAACAAAATAATCTATCCTATTAAATGATCATAATCATCTCCCATATTGATCTACACCTTTAGTACTTCTACATAAAACCATTCTTAATAACCTTGGGAAAGGAAACATAAGAAAGGGGTGATCTTAGATGGTCAGTAAGGGTAAATAAAGGAAATCTGTAGGCATATCATGAAAAAAGGGTTTGGAACATGAACATAACATTTTAAGATCATATCCTTCATATTAGAGATAAAAATAAATATTGGTAGTTTATAAGGCATAAATCATAAGATAATTAGAATCAAAAATCATGAAAACATAACATAGTAATAAGAAGTAAAATTGTGGAAAACACGTAAGTAAATAATATGATTTACATAGTATCCAAGGCATCACTACCAGGACCATCTTAGTAGTATGGGCTCACTTCCCATACCATCTTGGTTGTCATGGTTCACCCCCATGGCCATCTTAGTATCACAAGTTCACTCCTTATACCATTTTTGTAGTCATGGTTCACTCCCATGGCCACCTTAGAATTCAATGTTCACTCCCAATACTATATTAGTTTATCTCATGGGATATAAATTTTTACCAAATTCATTGTATGGGGATATGAGTCCCACACATCTCATAATCAAATCATACATACAAGTTACATAAGATCATAAATAATCATATCATAACCCATTAAATGAAATGGGTGTTATAAAAATTTAATCATATCGTAACATGAGGAATGTGACAGGTTTCATAATCATCGCACCATAAACAAAACCTATGAAAAGAAGTGGTTTTCAAAATAATATAACCTATAAAAGAGAAATGGGATTCATTAACATCATTCCATCAAAACATAATCCATTCATAGAAAGAATATGAATGGAAAAATTGAATAATTTCTAAAAAAAATGCATGAGTAACACTAATGGATGTAATCTTATATGAGAATAATTCTAAATGATCTTTGAAATAAATTTCTTGAAAAGAATATATTTTTTCATTGAAAATTATTTTCAAAATGTAAATCCATTGGAAAATGATTTTCATATAATATACCCTTAAAACTTATAAATAATACTTCAAATCCTTTTTTCCTTGAAAACATATAAAATAAAATTTAAAAAATTTTTAAAAAACATTTTTGTTGAAAAAATATATATAACTTATTAAAAACATGAAATTTTTCTAAAACAATTTTTATAGGAAAACAAATGAAAGAAGCTTCAAAATTTTTTGAAAACATTTTCTTTTAAAATAATTTAAAAACATTTAAATAAGTATTTAAAACATTTTTAAAACATTTTTCAATGAAAAATATAAAAGAAGAATGAAACCATTTTGAAATTAATTTTACTTTAAAATTACTATAAAAAAAATTCATAAAAATTAACCATTTAAAAATGAAAAGGAATCTTCAAAGAAATAATGGTGGGTAAATCTGTACACGCCAGATGTGGTAAAATGAACATTCATTTTTCATAATAAAATGGTTAGAAAAGGAACCTTGTTCGTAAAGTGAAAAAAAATATTCCTTTGAATTGATTGTTAAATTAAAAATAAGGTTAAAATTACTTTTAAATATTATAGGATAATGGTACAATATTCTTGGAAACCCTTTTTAGAAAACACGGTTTTGAAGGGACATAGATTTCCGACCGTAGAGATGGTAATGTAAGGCTTTCATAAAAACAATTTCTTAACTATCTTGTGTACCAAAGAGTATAAAAATGGAACGAATACATGAATATATCATTAATAACCATAGTAGAAGAAATTTATTATTTTCATTGAGATATGGGCTATAAGATTCCGTCAAAGGAAGCAGAAACATAAACAATATTAAGAAGGGATGAGATTGTTTTAATAAACACTAATTACTTGGTAAAATGGGATCACACTCTCCATGTATTAAATTGAAATTACATGAAGCTTAAAATATCATGAAAATAATTAGATTCAAGATATATTATGTAAAATGGAATTATATACAACTCAAAATGAATTTAGGTGTATAAAAAAACATGAGTCTCAAAGAAGAAAAAGTGAGACAAAACTATATTACTGATTTGGTAAGTTTTGAAACACAAACCCCATGAAATAAAGGTCATAGAATGGGTTTTTAAATACCAATAAATTTAATTATATGAAACATTAAATACCTCAATATTTGTAATATACACTACACAAAATGAATGGGTGGTTAATAAAGCATGTATCTCCTGGAAATAAAAAGTGAGATGAAATATATTGGGAAAAAATTCCTCAAGTCATCATTAAAGCATTTTTGAGGTGATTGGGTTTATTGAAAAATCAAGCCTCCTTGTTGTGTTTGTTGACAATGCAGACCATGATATATGTTTGTGTCGACAAAGGGGGTTTACATGGTGATTTGTCGAGTTTAAGGGATGCTTTCAGCAATCGATTTTTGAATGAAGAACCTCGACAAAGGGATAGATGATCTGGAGGTGGTACAAAAAAGAGAAGGTACAAGGTGGAGTCGTTTTCCAGTGTTTGCCAAATTTATGGGCCTGAAAATCGTAAAATGGAGAGATGTGTTTTTGGAAAAGGGTGTGGCATGCAAAAGGAAATAGGTGTGTGGAAAAATTTAAGGGGCACGCGGAAAACAGCGGGATGTGTGGAAAACAGCAGTTTGCGTGAAATAGATGGATGAAGTATTTCGTGAAAGAGGTGTTTCACGGTCTGAAGCTCAAAAATTGGCAAAGGAATGAGGTTTGTGAAATTTTGGAGCAGTGCGCAAAAAATGGTGTTGCGTGGAAGATTTTTTTTTCGCGCTCAAAGTGGATTATGCACTCAATGAGGGTTTTTCGCACGGGGTCGATTTTTCCTATAAATATGAAGTGACCCCCCTCCATTTGGTAGAGTTCAAGTCATAGAAAATATCCGAGCTCTGGTGCGTGAAATAGAAGTTCTCAAGGGAGTTGCGTGTAAACTTTAAGTTTGTGCGTAAAGTATAGTGCTGGGCAAAAAGCTAAGGCTGCGCGCAAAAGAAGTCAGTCACGCGTAAAAGGGGTGTTGCGCAAAAAGAGGATTTCACGCAAGTCAGGAAAATTATGTGCTAGGTAGTAAAGGTTGCGCATAAAATTTGAGATTTCTCGGTACACCTGGTGCAAAGTGAGATTCATCTACGGGTGAAAGTTGGACGTCAAAAGAGCATCTATCAATAGTTAAGGATGCAGATTTCATTAGTGATAATGAAGAGACCTATAGGTCTATAAACAGTGATTGGATCCTTTCCAATGCAGTGAGAAAAGGAAGAGGAAGAAGGTGATCCTCTCCACCGGCAGTGAGCTAGAGAGAGAGAAATAGGGAGTGACCCTTGGGAAAGTAGTGAGATGACCCTAAATCTTGTAAAGGCAGTGAACCTGGGACAGAGTGACTGTACCCGAACCTTGTAAACCATATCTAGTGAAGTTTAGTGGGATTTGGTACAACTAGTAACTTGTCGGCGTATGCTCCTTGGACGTAGCCTAGTGCGGGTGAACCAAGTAAAAATCATTTTGTCCTATGCATGTTTTACTTTCTTCTTACATTGTGCAACAGGAAAGAGAGAGAAGAGTATTTTTCTTAATATCAAAACAATATCAGAATGGGAATTAATTCTAAATTAGTCATAACCTGATTCACCCCCCCACTCAGGGTATTTATCCTTGTGGACCTAACAATTGGTATCAGAGCGAAAGGTTGACAGTAGTTCTTCTCTCAATGGAGGTCACCAATCATAAAGGGATTCCGATCTTCGATGGAAAAATATTTCAGCTATAGAAGAATCGGATGCAACACTACTTTTGATCTTTAGGAATGGATGTGTTCACAGCAGCAATGTATGGTATAACAGCTGACATCAATAGTGGTGCATTATCAGAAGCTGAGCGTAGAGATCTGGATGCTGATGCCAAAGCTATCAAAGCCTTAGGGGTAGAACTATCAAATCCTATATATACAACGGTGATGTCTTGCAATAAGTCACCTGCTATGTGGGAAAAACTTTTGAATATATATGAAGGGGATACAAAGGTGAGAGAGGCCAAGCTGTAAGTGTTGTGGAACAAGTATGAAGATCTGAGAATGAACTTGAATGAGCCTGTTGATGCATTATTTTACAGGGTAAATGCTGTGGTAGAAGACATGCAGGGTCTTGGAGAAATTATCAAAGATATAAAAATTGTGAAGCGCATATTGAGAAAACTTCCACCTCAGTTCAATCCGAAAGTTTCTGTTTTGGAAGATAAAGACCCAAAAGAACTGACATTGGATAACCTGTACAGCACTCTTGTTGCATATGAAATGAGAAATGATGATAACGATGATGTGGAAAAGGGGAAATCCAAAGAAGTGTCATTAAAGTCCATGAAGAATCTCACCATTGAAGATTCTCAAGAAGAAGAAGAGACAGATGAGGTGATGTCATTCCTTTCTTCAAATCTCCAAAGAGGAAGAGGAAATTTTAAAGGGAAACTTCCACTAGCAGACTTTTGATGTGGAAAGGTTGGTCATCTTGTGGAAAGATGTCCCAAGAAGTTTCAAGATAACGATAATGATGATGATGAAGTTGAAATTCCCAAGAATAAGACATCAGCGTTTGTGAAAGGGAAGAAACAAATCAAGAGAAATTTCTTCAAGAAGAAGAATCTTTTTTCACAAGAATTTGAAAGTTCGTATGAGTATGAGGATGAAGAGGTTGAGGAGATAGAAAATTGCAGAGATCGTGGGGTAAATGCCCTGGTGGAGATTGTTGGTAGTTCTCATAAAAAGGAAGAAGATGACGTTGACGAAGAAGAAGAAATTGAAGGGAGAATTGATATGGAAGCCGAATTGGAAGCAGCTCTTGAGGAAATAGATGTTTGGAGAGCCAAAACGAAGAAATCCAATAAAGTGGTTCGTGATGCCAAACTCTATATGCAACAACAGGATGAAGAAAATTCTGAGCTATTAGAAGAAATTGAAAGACTAAAATCCTCAACACCAGAGATCTCGGAAAATATTATTGAGCATAACCTTAAAATTGAGGAACAAAAGAAGGAAATTGATTGTTTGACTAACACATGAAATGAGTAGGTCAGAATTATCAAAGAGCTTGAAGAAGAAGTGGTCAGTCTGCGATGAAAAATGAAGGATCAAGAATAACTCTTGACCCCCAATGTGATATCAAAAAATCAGTCCATTTAGAAGACAGATAAGATGAAATAGGAGGCTCGTAGTTTAGTAGGAGTGAAGCAGCAAGAAATCTCAAATGCTAAGTTTGATTCAGGGCTTGATAAGAAACAAAAATATGTGGCAGTTGATGTCAGATCGCAAGCACCAGTCCTGAAATTGAAGGTTGATTTGGGCACAAAACAGAATCATAATATTCAGATATCCCAAAGGGAAAATTGTAGTGCTGAAGTAACATGAAGGAGTGCACCCTATATCAGGTGTTATTATTGTGGGAAGATGGTACATTCACAATATGTGTGTTCCATAGCCAAGAGATATAGAAGTGAACAGGAACAGAGGTGGCTGCCAAATAGAGAACGGTTTTCCAGAACATATTTTGAAGGCCACTATTTTTGGTGTGGAGGATTTGGGCACATGGCTAGGTAATTCACTTCGATCATTCAGAGAAATGTGCCAAAGCAGAATCAAAATGTTCGCAAGCAGCAGATCAATAAACCAACAAGTGAGTTAAAAGTTCAGAACAGATTTTCAGCTCTGCAAGATGAAGTTGGTCCATCGTACTCTGAGAATGATCATGTGTCTCAATCTATACCGAGTATGGAGACAAAAATATGGTCCAATAATAAAAGAGAAGAGAAGGCAGTAGTTGCTGAAATTTCCCTTAAAGCATCAGATCGTTCTGGTGTGTGGATTTTTGATAGTGGTTGTACGTCTCACATGACAGGCAACAAGGATTTGGTTACAAGCATAAAATATGACAAAGAAGAAGTTGTCAAGTTTGGAAATGATGAAGTCCTGAAGATAATTGGATCAGGAAAGGCTATGTTTGGGGGGAAAGAAATCAGATGTGCTGTTTTCTTGGTTGTAGAAGGTCTCAGTCACAATTTACTCAGTGTCAGTAAATTGTGTGACTCGGGACATTCTATACGGTTTACTAAGAAGACCTGTACTGTCACAGGAAAAGATGGAGCAGTTGTTCTACAAGGAAAAAGGACAAAGGGAAATCTTTACCTTGTAAGTGGGGAAGAAGATATATGTCTTTTATCCAGAGAGGAAGAAAACCAGTTGCGGCATAAGCGACTTGTCCATCTATTCCAACCATCTATGGAAGATCAGGTAAAGTGTGATGCTTCTAGAGACCTTCCCAAACTATCACGTGATCGTACTCATACATGCGATGCTTGTCAACAAGGGAAGATCATCAGAAAAACATACAGGCCAAAGGAACAGAAATCATTCAGAGTGCTCGAATTGGTACATGCTGATGTATGTGGAACTATTTCACCACGAGCTATAAATGGGCAAAGGTACTATGTCCTTTTTATTAATGATTATAGAATAATGGCCTGGGTATTCATCATTACCCATAAGACAGAGGTGTTCAGTTGCATAAAGCAGTATAGGAGGGAATCAAAAAGGGTGATTGGGTAGGAAATTCTGAAGTTTCGTACTGATAACGATACGGAATTCACAAACAGTCAAGTCAAATACTATCTAGAGAAACATAGGATAAGGAATCAAGTTTCATCAGGTAGAACTCCCCAACAGAATGGAGTGGTTGAAAGGAGAAATCGGATCATCAACAACATGGCCAGAACGATGCTTATTGATAAAGACCTACCATAGAAATTTTGGAAGGAATCAATTTTGACATCAGTCTATGTTTTGAACAGGTCTCTGTTGTGTTCGAAGCAAGGGAATACTCCGTATGAACTATGGTACGAAAAGAAGCCAACGTTGAAATACTTTCGAATCTTTGGAAGTAAGTGTTTCATTCTCAACAAAGAAATTCACAGGAAGTTTGAAGCATGAGGAGATAAGGGGATATTCCTTGGCTACTCAGGGAAAAGTAAATCATATAAATTCTTTAACAAAAGGCTGGGAAAAATTTTTGAGAGCAATGATGTCACAATAGTCGAAAATGAAAAGAATACTCAACAACCTAGTGAACAGTTTCTGGATGAAAGTGATGATGAGGTAAGCGAAACAGGGGGAGTAGAAGTGGCAGAGGCTGACTCAGAAGAAGATACTGATGATGAACAATAAAGTTTCAAGTCTGTGTCTGCAAGGAAGCCAAAGAGTCGAGCTGAAATTGATAGGCAGAATATCATTGTTGATCAGACAGCTCCAGTTCAGACTCGAAGAATGAAGTCATTACAGCAAACATCATTTTTATCTGAGGTGTAGCCGAAATGTTTTTCCGATGCAGCTAAAGATGAAAACTGGGTTCAGGCTATGAATGAAGAGCTTGATCAAATCGAGAAGAACCAGACATGGGAGATTTTTTCGAGGCCAACAGACAAGAATGTCATTGGGACTAAATGGGTCTATCACAACAAGATGAATGAAGATGGAACTGTGATTCAAAAAAAAGCACGGCTAGTGTGCAAGGGATACTCCCAGATAGAGGGAATAGATGTAGATGAGACATTTTCACCGGTTGTAAGGCTGGAGACAATCAGATTATTTTTGGCCATAACAGTGCAAAAAAAGTTCAAAGTCTTCCAGATGGACATAAAATCTGCATTTCTAAATGGGGTTCTGGAAGAAGAGGTGTACATTGAGCATCCAGATGGTTTTCTTGTTCATGAGGATGAGAACAAAGTTTTTAGGCTGAAGAAGGCATTTTATGGGCTCAAACAAGTACCAAGAGCATGGTACTCAAGGTTTGATCAGTAATTGAAGAAGCTTGGTTTCCAGCATGGTGGAGTTTATTACAATCTCTATTTCAACAACAATAGTAATCAAAGGATGATGGTTCTAGTCTATGTCGATGACATAATATTTGGTGGATCAGATGAAGATCAGTGCAGACAGTTTTCCGAATTCATGAAAAATGAGTTTGAAATGTCAATGATTGGAGAGATAATGTTTTTTCTTGGTCTACAGGTGACACAAGGAAGGAATGGAACATTCATTTCTCAATACAAATATTCCAAGGAGGTGTTAAGAAGGTTTGTCATGGAAAATTCCAAGGAGATGAAAACTCCAGTTTCTACCCGTATGAAATTATCAAAAGATGAGGATGGAAAGGCAGTTAATATCACATAATATAGGAAAATTATTGGAAGTTTGTTGTACTTGACCGCGACAAGGCATGATATTGTTTTTGCCACATGTCAAGCAGGTAGATATCAGAGTAATCCTAAGGAAAGTCACATGCTCGCAGTGAAAATAATACTTTGTTATATCAAGGGCACAGTGGACTTCAGCTTGAAATATAACAACAAATATCAGACAGAGTTATTGGGATATACTGATGCAGAATGGTCCGGTTCAGCGGATGATAGGAAATCAACATCTGGAGGTGCATTATATCTTGGCGTACTATGTATTTCTTGGTTAAGAAAGAAGAAGGATTGCATTTAATTAAGCACCGCAGAAGGTGAGTATATTGTGGCCACTCAAGCATGCACACAGTTATTATGGATGAAGCAGCATCTTGACGATATGGGAGTTGAAGTGAAGTCTCTGATCGGAATCCAGTGTGATAACTCAAGTGCTATCAATCTTAGAAAACATCTAGTTCATCACTCAAGGACAAAGAAAATTGAGATCAAATATCATTTTATCAAGGAGAAAGTGGAGAAAGGGCTTGTGAAGTTGGATTATGTGCCTATAGAGTTACAGGCTGTAGATATTCTGACAAAGGCCTTACCCAAGGAAGCATTAGAAAGGCATTGACTGGCTCTGGGAGTTTAGTCGATTCCCCGCACTTAAAAGTGTGTGGATGTGAACTCCCCCCCCCCCTCTCTCCCCGAGGTATGTTGTGTTTTTCCCTAATGTGCTTATATGTGTTCTCTACTCTATTACAGACTGCAAAAGAGTGACCTTTGGGTTCGTTGAAAAAGGGGGAGAAAATAGTGAGAGTTTAAGGGAGATACGGTGTGGCAATTTGATTCATGAATGATATGGGGAGAAGCTGACAAGTGGAGCAGCGAGATAGGGGGAGCAATGATAAAGGGGGAGACTTTGTAATCTGATGATGATAGAAGTGATCGATAAAAGAATAAATATCACGCCAGCTGAGGATCATGATAAAAGCATAACAGTTATGTTGGAATGGTCTGAGAAGGTTTCCAGCTATCCCTAATTGGTAATAGAGTGATTCAACAATTGGTATCGGTTTCTCAATTGGTATCAGTTTGGTATCAACGGTTGGTGTCACCAATGAAGTGATTCATTGATGAACTTTTCATTTACTCTTGTTTCTCATGCCGAGCATTTCTCATGTGGGCTTAGAGTATGTGTTAAGTGAATCCTTGAACGCTATCAGAATCGCAAGAGGTGAATGGTGGTAGTGGCTGGAAGAAGCTATAATGAGATATCAATGTGTAAAGAAATTTTATGAGAAGAGTTGTCAACAAACCCAAAGGGGGATATTGTTGGGAAAAAATTACTCAAGTCATCATTAAAGCATTTTTGAGGTGATTGTGTTTATTGACAAAGCATGCCTCCTTGTTTTGTTTGTTGACAATGCAGACCATGGTATATGTTTGTGTCGACAAAGGGGGTTTACATGGTGATTTTTCGAGTTCAAGGGATTCTTTCAGCAATCGATTATTGAATAATGAACCTCGGTAAAGGGATATACAATCTGGAGGTGGTACAAAAAAAAGTAGGTAAAAGGTGGCGCTGTTTTCCAGTGTTTGCCAAATTTTTGGGCCTGAAAATTGTAAAATGGAGAGATATGTTTTTGGAAAAGTGTGTGGCGCGCAAAAGAAAAGAGGTACGCGGAAAAATTTAAGTGGCATGTGGAAAACAGCAGGATGTGCATAAAACAGCGGGTTGCATGAAATAGATGGATAAAGTATTTCGCACAAGAGGTTTTTCACAGTCCGAAGCTCGAAAATTGTAAAAGGCATGAGCTGCGCAAAATTTTGGAGTAGTGTGCAAAAAATGGTGTTGCGCGGAAGATTTTTTTTTCATGCTCAAAGTGGATTATGCGCTCAAGGAGGGTTTTTCTCGCGAGGTCAATTTTTCTTATAAATATGAAGTGACCCCCCTCCATTTGGTAGAGTTCAAGTCATAGAAAATATCTGAGCTCCAGTGCACAAAATAGAAGTTCTCAAGGGAGTTGTGCGTAAACTTTAAGTTTGTGCGTAAAGTCTGGTGCTACGCGAAAAGCTAAGGCTGCACGCAAAAGAAGTCAGTTTCGTATAAAAGGGGTGTTGCGCGAAAATAGGATTTCGTGTAAGTTAGGAAAATTATGCACAAGGCAGTAAAGGTTGCGCGTAAAATTTTAGGTTGCCCGGTACACCTAGTGCAAAGTGAGATTCATCTATGGGTGAAAGTTAGACATCAACAGAGCATCTATCAACAGTTAAGGATGCAGATTTCATTAGTGATAATGAAGAGACCTACAGGTCTATAAACTGTGAGTGGATCCTTTCCGACGTAGTGAGAAAAAGGAAGAGGAAGAAGATGATCCTCTCCACCGGCAGTGATCTAGAGAGCGAGAAACAGGGAGTGACCCTTGGGAAAGCAGTGAGCTGACCCTAAATCTTGTAAAGGCAGTGATCCTGGGACAGAGTGACTGTACCCGAACCTTTTAAACCACAGCTAGTGAAGTTTAGTGGAATTTGGTACGACCGGAAACTTGTCAGTGTATGCTCCTTGGACGTAGCCCAGTGCGGGTGAACCAAGTAAAAATCATTATGTCATGTGCATGTTTTACTTTCTGCTTACATTGTGCAATAGGAAAGAGAGAGAAGAGTTTTTTGCTTAACAGCGAAACAAGATCAGAATGGGTGTTAATTCTAAATTAGTCATACCCTGATTCACCCCCCCCCCCCTCTCAGGGTATTCAGCCTTGTGGACCTAACAAAATCTCATTACCTTGTATCTTGATTATCATTGCACTCATTCAAACCACATTTATAATAAATATAAATTTATTATAAATATTCTATAGAAAAATATTATAATATCTAATTCCATATATGTTTTGATCATTTCCTTATATTACCATCTTGTTTACAATCCTATGTTAAGGTTTCACTTCGTGTAATATTCTCTTTCTTCTTCACATGTGTCTTAATTTCTTATATCACTTATCCATATACTTATATAATTATTATAGAATTTAAAAAATTATATAAATTTTATCGATATTAATTATATTTTTATTATAATAATTTATTGGATATAGAAGTACAAAATGGAAAACATCGTTCATGGAGACGGTAAGTCGTACGTACACATGAACGTTGTTTCTGTTTCTATTGTCATATTCAAAGAAATAAATAAAATGTTATATGAGTATATATGTATATAATATCATTAAATTATTATTATAATGTTATATATATAATATATGTTCACTAAAACAATCCTTAATACATTCAATGTTATCTGTGAAGGAATCATATCGATTTGAGGGGGTGGTAGTCCATACTTCCTCAAACAAAATTATTGTATTTAAACAAAATGTAATGTAAATAATATGTTTTGAGAAAAAAATAAATAAGAATAAAGAAATAATAAATATATTATATACCATATATAAAAAGTTTTTTTATCATAATTTACCCCATGAGAGGCGGTAAATCATAAAATGAACAATCCTCGTTTAGTGAGGTGGTATTTCTCCATACACGAAAATAGTATGTCTTATCACCCATTAAATGGTCATGTGTGTAATTTTATGATGAAAAATTATCATAAAAACATATTATATTTATGAGAATTTTTTTATTATTAAATCATGTAATAAAGGTACTAGAGCGGTGGAGAAGGAAAACAAAAGAAAGGATCTTGAGATATAGTGTTACCTCTTAATAGGGTAACTCATTTTGGTTAGTGCGAAAAGGCATACATGGAAGACATCATTCCAAAAGGGAGGCCTCAATGGAAAGGTACAGATTTTTTGGAATTTTATTTGAAAGATATGTTCTGAACCTAAATGTTTTGAGAGGTGTGAAGAAGATGGAGAGGTGGTGGCTTCTTATAGGGAAGGAGGAGTAGAACTCCTGTAAATAATTGAAGTGAGAAATCCACCCACATTTTTCATGTTGAAATTGGATCCAATAATGATCCAAATTTGAAACAATTGAGGATATGTTATAAATATTTCCATGCCATAGCTTCTGAAAAATTCTATAGTTCGTTTGGCATGTTATGGTTATGGTTTAGTACCTTATTAAGATTCATTTAACCTTAATCAATGTAATTAATTTTAATCACGTTCACTAATATATTGTCAAAAAAAGTTATTCTTATTAGAAATTATAAACTATTATGATTAAAAATATGGAATCCATGATTCCAAATTATAATCCCTTTAGTGGAAAAAATTAATTTAAATTAATCTTGCAGTCATGTTGAGAATGCATGTTTTTATTGTTAAAACATTCAAAATTTTATTATGTTTTTATATCCAATTTTAATGAGAAATTGATCTTAATTACCCATATTGTATTAATTGATATAAATTTTATCTAATTAAATAGTAAAACTATTTTAAAATATAAATTATCATTACAAATAATTTAGTTAAAAATCACTTTTTATATAAAATTCCATATTTTTTACTATTCATTAAAAAAATGAATCCTTACTGAAAAATACCAAAAAATTATTATTATCAAATTTTTATGATTTTATTTCAAATATGATGTTTATTTTGACATATTAAGTCTATAAAGGTTCCAAAATTGGGATTTAAAATGGGTTCTCCATTAAAACGTTGTAAAACTACATTTATAAAAATACATGTTTTTATGCATAAAATTGGGGTTGTTCTTTATATTATGCCTATAAAATCTACTGAATGAATATAAAAAATATTTTATTGAATATATAATATATATATTAAATTAACATCACTCACTAATAGTATTTAATTTAATTTATTAGGGTAAAATAACTTTATGACCATAAAAATAATAATATTACTTTTCTTCATTCAGTTGTCAAATTCATTTATAATTAATTGGTAACCTATGAAATCATATTATATTTTGTAAAATGGATAATTTCATAAATTAATTAATACTATTCATAACCTCTAATTTAATATCTATTTTATATATTATTAAATAGTAATATTTTTATAATATATTATTATTCGGTAAACCTTAGTCTTGCGTGTTACATAAGACATCAAGGATATTTATTGTTGTGTATAATGTAAGGCAACCTCAGTGTTTCATGTAGACAAAGAGAACATTTATATTGTGTGTAGTGTCCAATTAACTTGGTGTTGAATATAACTCAATCCAAACATAGTGCTATAATATAAAATAAACTATCTTTAGTGTTGCGTGAAATAAAAATATAAAAAAGGATAAATTAATTTAAGAAAAAATAATTCACAAAATCTAGAGGTGTTACATCACTAATGTTTTTTGTGACCACTAGCTGATAAAACTACTCATAATAATATTCTTTCACCAACCTCATTGGTACAGGTTGTAAGACCACTCCAATCATGATTCGTGTCACCAAGGTATATGGTTGAATATTCTAGAGACCTCTAGCTTCTTTGTACTCCATCCTTTTAGGTTAATGATGTATAGTAGGATGTGAAGGACTGGATATTAATCATTGAGTATTTTTTCAATCTCATTGATATTCCTAAGGAATGAAAGGTGGAACCTGCTATTATTCACATGTAGTATCATGACCACTTGGGGGATTAATCTGTGGTTTCTTGTTATAAGAATTATTTCTTAACTACTTTAGAAACTATTCTTAACATTTGTATCTTGTTAGATATATGATCCACTCAAATATAACATCTCAACCTTATCTTTTATATGAAACAAATATTAAGAGATTGAAGAACACAATATTTAAATGTTTTTTTTACAAATTCATACTCCTTTCAATGTTTGATAGTCCCACCAACATGGATCCCATTACTATCATTAATTCTTTAATACAATGAGACAAGAAAAAAATAGTTCTAAAACCACGTAGAAATGTTTTAGTTATATTTGGTTATACCCCCAAAATATCCTTTTCATAGCCACTTTCACACTATAGGTTATACAAAAAGGGTAACAAAAAAACCTTTTTAGTAACTGGTTAGTATCCACAGTTACTAACTTCACCTTTATTCTTATTTTTTGATCCACTTATGAAATTTATTCACTTCCTCTATAGGTTATATTAATCAAACATTACCTATGTTCAATAGTAAAGAACTTAAATAGTTCACTGAAGAAATTTTTTTCTCAAAAACATCTTCTGTAATCTCATTTCATAATACTTCCTCAACAAAATTTTGTTCGATTAGTCTCATTCTGGTTAACTCAATCTAATGTTCTTAATCAGTTACAACTTACTCGGATATGATTGCTCTGATGGATCTTCCCCAGCTTCAAACTGAAAAAACACTAGTCCTGGGATCTCAATACCTATCACAAAATTATTAGGGTGTCAAATTCAATATCACATGAATAGTTACCATTATGAATTTTATGTTCACTCTTTTTTTTAGTAACACCCTAATAGAAAATGAGAGAGAGAAATTTTTATTCAAATTTAATGAAATGTTCATAGCTCTGAATTTAAAAATGATTTTAGATTATTATTTTACTACTTAAACTCTTCTTAATAATTTTGTATCCTTCTTGAATCTTCTCAAAATATCATACTTCATTAAATTAAAAAAATCATTTCTAAAGTTCTGATTTTGATAATTCTCAATTTTGTGACTCCAGTTTTTCACTTCAGTTCCAATGTGATGGACATTTTTATGGAAAATGAATTTGGTAAACTTTATTATGGAAGGATCATCCAACTGAAAATTTCATAAACACTTTATAATTCTACAGCATTTTCTCATAAATTAAGTGAAACATACTCATTTCATTTTCACTTGACTCACTTGAAGAAATTAATCAAACCAATGAGTTCCCACTTCGATACTCTGTACTAGCTAAAATTTTATAATGATTATTCCATAAAAATCATGGTTCTTTCATTATGCCCCTATCATATTAAATCACTCCTGGGAAACAAAAAACACTTCACAAATTTTTAATTAATTCCTCATTACGATAGATAACTTCATATATTTTCTTAAACTGATTGTGTGATTCTAATTACAAAGATGAATTAGTGTCAATCTCCATCTAAGGAATAAATTCATGATTTATATATGAAGGATTTATATCTATGTCATACTAATGAACCAATATATCTTTCACACTTATGGATGAGCCTCAACAACTACAAATTACTGATCAGTGTGACAACACGTCTGATGAAAGGTTGACACACTGCGTCTGATGGACCGATGTCAACAATCACTTATTTTTATCCAGACATTCAAACTAAAAATTGATCTTTAGAATGGTTTACATTTATGGATTGGATAGTATAATGAATTCATCACTCTAACAGATCAAAGTTAGTGCTCTTATAATGATCTATTTTTTGAATTATGGGTTTAATTGAAAACTAGTATCTTCGTCTTCTCACAGTTTTCAAACTCCGAAACATCCTTTTCAACATCGTACATCTTTAAATATATTTTATAATGAGAAATATAATTATTTATTATTATTATAGTATCACCATTATATCATCACATTTACATGGATCAGACACTAATTCTGCTCAACTAGGCCCATAGATGTATGTTTGGAATAGTTTTTCCCTTTTGATTTTGCATCTGATTCTCTATGTTCTGTGAACCTTTTTGATCATCCTATTGTGGTGTTTCTGGATTACAACACACTAACTTCTCTCATATTCAAACAAATATCATCTACTAAAAAAATACCAACAAAACTCATCTTAGTCTCAACAATCCTCCCCTTTGTGTTTGTTTTCAATACTCTTGACTTTCCCATATCTTCTCCCTCTATACTCCTACTCCTATTTGAATTCATTATCATTTATTCCCCCCCATAATATATCTTTTCCCCATTATAAAAAATTAAATTCAAAGGATCAATCATGACAATTTTCACCCCTTACTAAAAATTGTCTAATGTCCAAAGGTTGGAACTCTTTCTATGGAGAACATTAGTATCACATGAGTTTCTTAATAAATATCCTTTAACTAAACTACTTTATGTCTATGTGGGCTATTCCAAGGTAGAAAATAAGTTTGAATAATAAATTTTATCAATGTTATCCAAAACACAAATTTCATTTAATAAATTCTCATGTTTCTTTCAAAATTATCATATCTGGATAAATCTTGAGAAGATTTATTAAGATAAGAATAACCAGCATCCATCTCACCAAATATTTCAAAATTTTAAGGTGTAAAAATACAACTTTTAAAAAATCATTTTCCATAAAATCAATAAATTATTTTTTAAGATGATTAATAGATGTAGGTCTTGGATTTCTTACTTTTACTCCTTCAATTTTTTTCAAGTCAGTACAAATATAAAAATATTTTTGGAATAATGAGGAACCTTATAGTATATCATAATAAACAACTAGACCGAGTGTCTTCTCTCAGTCTTGAATTTTTATTCTTCTTCATGGATTTTTTATTGGATTTGTTTTCTTCTTTTTATTTATCCTTATAATTTTTTAAAAAAGATTATTATTATATATGGAATCATTATATGTAGTTTTAAACTCCTATTATGCTTTAGTAGCATTTTTGTTATAATGATTCTGTAACAAATTTTTCATTCCTTCCTTTTGTTTTGTAAAAAGAGTAAAAGAACTTTTAGAAACATTCCCATCTTATTCACACCTCTTCCATATTTTCTGAATTTTCAAATCATAACATGTCGTTATATTTTTTTTAAATTTTTTATCATATTCAGAAAAAAAAAATTCTTCTCATTTTCTTTTGGTGGTTTTGGAGATTCTTTGAACATTATTTACAATTAAAATTTTTATGTAAAAATAACTATGAATTATTTCTTTCCAGAATTAGCATTATTGTTTTTATCAAATTTCATAACATACTCATCATTCTTCAGCTTCTGATTTTTATTTTTTGAGGTTTCAACATTCTTCACTTTCTATGTTTTCTTTTCCAATCCAACAAAACTTTTATAAAAAATTGATCTTCTTGTTTATCAGAACTCTACTTAATTCCTATATATTTTCTGGTATATATATTTTATACTAACATGATAATGATCATTATACACAAATTCCACAACACCAATAGTGACCTCAGAATTTTGATTTTTCAGAATTGTATTAAACTTATTCAAAACATTTTTGTTGTTGTTTCTTAAAAAATCGTGGACAACTTTTTTTGGGGGGATATTTTATTAAATAATTCATATCATTCATAGTCAAAGATGTTTTCTCATAAACCTTCTTTTGTAAGACATTATTTTAACCCTATTTAGATGTTTCACCTTTAATAATAATTTCCTTGTTAAAATTTTCTATCATCTTTATTATTTCACTTTGTTACATAAGAAACATTTAATGTGTCCCTAAAAACTCTTATTATTCCTAAATAAACATATTTTTTAGAACATCTATCAATTTTTTAGATTCATAAATATTAAAATTTTTCTTCTTACTTTCCTCAGTATGTGTAGATTCTATCATGCTAAGATTATCATTTCATTTTTATTTTTCTTTATATATTTTAAATTACTTTCAAAATCACCAATCATCATTTTCTGAGACCTAATAAAATTGATATTTTTCTCATTTTTTAAATTTGATCACCATTATCATAAGTTATTTCTTTTATATATTTCTTCAACTTACTTCTGTAATTATTGAGTTGAGTATACTTCTCAATTTATTCTTACATATTTTTTTTATGAATCCACTCCATATTAGTAATCACTTCACCATCATCATCACTATCTTAAGAGTTAAATACAGTTATAACTTTTAAATGAAGTTTAGTTAATGATCATATTCATCATTGGATTATAAATAATACTTATTTATTCTAGTTATATAAAGTTTCTTCTTCCTGTAATAGGGAACACCTTCATTATTTTTCTTTCAATTTTCTTTATATGATTTATCATCATCATCTTCCAATTGAAACAATTTTATTTTCTTTGACGGAAAATTAGGAGAAAATTTTCCTTTCCCTTTAAAATTCAAACATTTGAGTGTTTTTCCTTTCCATTTCCCCTTATTTTATTTCTTAGAAAGGAGGAAAACTGTGTTAAAATCATCAGCTAATTCATCTACCTATGAATCACATAATTCTTCATTAAATTATTATTTTTTACCTTTTAATAAATATTTTAATGGAATTTTATTATCAGAACTTTTTTTCAAATAAAGGGATTTTCTTATTTTGTATTCCATGATAATATTCTAAGGATTGTCCAAATATAAATATTTATGATATTATAGAGATAAAACATTGGAATAAAATATATATTCAATGTTTCTCATCATTTTCTTTACAATTATTGCCTCTTCAAGATTCTCCAAAAAACTTTTTTTTCACTTACAATTTCATTTAATCTTGTAAAGTTACCATTAATACATTCA
Source organism: Viscum album (assembly GCA_963277665.1). Taxonomy (NCBI): domain Eukaryota; kingdom Viridiplantae; phylum Streptophyta; class Magnoliopsida; order Santalales; family Viscaceae; genus Viscum; species Viscum album. The sequence continues at coordinate 538,416,407 of OY728142.1, read as the reverse complement.
TCATTATCAATTTTCATATCCTTTAATCTATTTCTCCATATTTGAAACATGGATTATTTAACTTTCTCATTTCAATTATAACTACTTCACATCATACCCCACATTTTTTTAGCAGTTATACACCCTATTATATTCACATAAACATTATCTATAAGGGACATCAACAAAGCATTATAGGAATTTTCATCTGATTTTGTTCTTCTCTTATCATCTAATATCATAGAAGTTTCTTTGATGGGATGGAATCCAACTTTTTTTCAATTATGAATTTAATTCCAAGGGAAAGGATTTAGGGTGACATTTTATTCTTAAAACTATTATATTTATTTCTATAAAAAAACACCCCTTTTGTTAACTAAATTGAGATTCTATATTCTTATAGATGCATCATTTATAGGGAACCTTTTTCTGATTCCAATTGTTATTCTCAAGAATGATTATGACCATTGAGTGGGGGGTCAGTTGTTTAATTTTATATGAAAGTTTCTTAAACACTTTAGAAACATTTAATAACCTATAAATCTTCTTAGTTCTATATTCTACAAAAATATAACTTCTTAACCATACCATTCTTATGGAATAAATATAAATGTATACTAACACATGATATTTACAAGGTTTGGTACGAAGAACTACTCCTTCTCATGTTGGATAGTCCCACTAACATGGATTACATTACTATCTTTCTTTTTGTAATACCAAGGAATAGGGATCAAATAGTTCTACTACCAAGTATAAACTTTTTTACAATAATTGGTTATACCCCCAACTATTCCATTCATATCCACTTACCCAAAATTGGTCATACACCTCAGCTAACCAAAATCCTTTTTAGTAACTATTAAGTATCCATAGTTACATGCTTCACATTCCTTTTTATTTTTTGATGTACTTCAGAGAGTTATTCACTTCAATCATAAGTAAAATGAATCAAACTATACCTTTTTTTAAAAAAATATTAAATTTTAAAAATTCTATGAAAAATTATTGGTGTTGAAACTTCTTATAGAATCTCGGTCTAGAATACTTACTCAAAAAATTTTGGTTTGATTAGTCTCAATCTAGAAATATCTATCTGATTGTATTTACCTAATCATCCTCCACATGATTCTTCTTCTTCTATTACTTCATTAATTGAGTACAAACTCAATCAATAACTTATCAAATATTTATACAATGGAACTCCATCTATTAGAGATTGCTCTGATGGGCTCACACTGATGAGCTTACTCCAGTGGAACTTACATAGAAAATATCACTATGGTGGAACTCCTTTAGATTCAACCAGAAATAAAAAAAAATCGGGATCTCAATACATGTCAAAATAGTATCAGGGTGTTATATTCAATTAACACGAACATATACTAGTACGAATGTACTATAAAAACATTTTATAGTCATATGAGAATAGAAAATCCCAGAAAACCAATTTCTCTTCCTACTCAATGAAATTTTCATATATTTGAATTTTATATTGATTGAAGATTCATCATTAGATTCTTAAAATATTCTAATTACTTGTAGTGCCTTATCCAATATTCTAAAAACATCAAAATTCTTAAAATTTTACAATGAATTTTATAGTTTTATGTTCTAAGTATGATTATTCTTTATTTTTTGATGCTTATTTTCTTCATCTATTCCAAAAACATGGAATTTATTATGGAAAACATGTCTAGTGAACTTTATTATTGAAATATCATATAATGGAACATGTCTTCCCCATATCAAAAATCTACATCCCTTTATCTTAATTCAATTGAAACATAATCATTTTAATTTTTCGTGAATCACTTGAAAAAATAAAGCAAACAAATCAATTGAAACATTAAAATGATTCTGTTATAAACATTATTAGGCCTTTATTAAACATCAATCACCTTAAATCACTCCAGAGAAACTCAAACACTTCACACATTTTTTATTCCTTACTTATTAAAATAGAACCCTTCATACATTTTCACATACCAATTTAATATAATGATTAAAAACAATAATTAGTGTTAATATCCATTTGATGAATCAGTGCATGATTCATTCCATATGTTTTTATATCTATGTCATACCGAGGGATCAACACCTTTTTCAAACTGAGGGATCGATCTCAACAACTCCAGCTTAATAATCGGTGTTAGAATTCATCTGATGAAATAGTGGCACACCGCGTCCAATAGACAGGTGTCAAAAATAACCCCTTTTATTACATAAATTCAAACTAAAAACTGATACTAGGAATTTTTTCTCTTCATGGATCAGACATTTTGATGAATTGATCACTCTGATGGATCATAGTCCCTACTCTTCCAATGACCAATTTTTTTGGTCTTATTAGTCTGACTGAAAACTATAATCTTTATCATCTCACATATTTCAATATCTGAAGCATTCTTTTCATAATCCTCCATATTCAAAATTTTTTATCATGAGAACTTCTATGATAAAGAGAAATCCAAGATCTTCATAGTATCATCAGATTTAATTTGACCATCGACTATGTCTAATCAAATGGGTCAAAAGTTATGTCTTTAAAATGGTGTTTGACTTTTGATTTTGAATATGATTCTCTTTGTCTGGTGCATATTCTTGGTTAGTCTAATGGGTTTGTTTGGACAGCAAAACTTCACATTTTCTCATATGCAAAAATATATAATCTATTGAAAAACATACAACCAAAAATCAACATAGTCACAACACTGGCATAATTCATGATAAAAGGACCCACCATGCAGTGGTGTGATGTTGTAAACCTTTTGGGAAGATACAAAGTTATGAATTGTAAAATATTTACAAATATTTTCCTCAAAATGTGTCCTCTATGAAAAATTAATATATACTATTCCCATGTACTCTAATAAAATTAGATGATCTTAATAGTTGTGATTTCTCATGTGACATGACTCACAGAGCTACTTCGTAAGGCCTTCATGGACATGAAAGCATTGGAGGGGTAGAGATGTATTATTTCTCCCAGATTCCAATAAACCTCCATATGATACTTATAGAAGAAGGAAGACGAAGTATAAGGTTTCTTACAGAGTTGTGGCTAATATATTGGGTGGATAATGGTATGTTCAATACCTCTGGTGAAATAAATAGGTCTCTACGGCTTTAAAAATGAGGAGGTTGGATTTATCAGAATTTCATCCCATCACCTCTGATCCAATGCCAAAAATATGGCAACACATGACATCTTCATGTATTTTTCTCCATATCATTAGGGATAGGATTCTATAAAGGATCGTGGTGGACATGGGCAGTAGACCATAAATATGGCTTGAGTTCACAATATATGGCCTACATGGTGGGAACTAAGGCATATTGTGGACAATGTCATGGATCAAAGGTAGTCAAAGTCTTTTAAGTTGATCAATCTCTAATATAAGGTGATAAGAAAATTTTTACCATATGATGTACAATCTTAAATATGTCTTTTTCATCATCTTCCTTGTTTAATACAGTTTGTTTTCTTATATTTTGGAGATTCTTTTCATTGAATTTTCAATAGATTTATGTTTTCATGACCTACCTTTCTATAATATATCATTTAGCTATGATGTGAAGACCTATTATAAGAGAAATTTGTGGTTAGAGATTCTATAATAGAGAGAGTAGTGAGGGACTTCCATTTCACAAGGTGGGAGCACATTGTGATGGATATTGTGATGAGCTAAACCAAGACCCCAAGGATTTGTGACTTGGTCTAGGTGACTTTCAATCTTCTGACAAATGATCCCACTTTTTACTAATTAGAGAGACTTGTCCAGTAGTTAAACTATAATGGATTTAGTTATTTCATATATTATGATCACAAGATGTGACCTTATTATATTATTCAAATGATAAAAACATTTTACATTATGGTTCTGGTAAGGCCTAAATGAGCTCCAAATAAATTTTTTAAGATTAAGTAGTGTACCATCCTCTGATAGATAGATAGTTCGAGTAGAGAATACACATATTGGAGGATATGTGTTGACCATGCATCTTGGACTTCATTGGAGCATGGGATGATCACCTAGTCAAAAAACCTTAAGGGACTCTATAGATGGTTGTTCCACTCATTGCCTTAATGGAATGAGGCTTTTGAGGTAGTAGTTGTGTCCCCAAGTATGAATTGAAGGACCTCCAAGAGAGTTCATATAACACATAATAGTTTTATCACCACTCAAAAAAATGATCTTATGTTGACCATAAGAGGAGACCTTTGGAGTTTGTTAGGGTGATCATGTTTTCTTATGAGTGACACATCAGTTAGGGAACCAAAATTCAAGGAAGTATAAAAATATCTAAAAAAACATATGGAACCTTATATGACTAGTGAATAGGTAGGGATAGTGTCAAACCTTCTAGACATTCCTCTATGTTATTGGGTCGTGCAAAATGTGTTCCACATTTCTCAACTTTAGAGGTAAAATCTTCATCTTACACATTTTATAGACTATGTGGATGTTGATTTGGAATAATAATCATCATATGAAGAGCTTCTTATTAGGATATTTTACCAGAGTGATAAATTCTTCTGAGAGAAGATAGTTCCACTTATCCAAATTTTGAGGAAGCATGGATGTATCTAGTAGGAGATGTGGGAGTTCAAGAATTAAATTTGATGTTAGTGTCATGAGTTGATCAATAAAGACTTATATAATTACTTCTCAGGTGAGAAATGTCAATAGAGAGCGATAGAATTGTAATATTTTCAATTTTTATTGATAATAAAAACCCTCCTGGATAATAATTTTTGTGTATTTTTCTCTGAAAATGTACTTTTTCAATTGAAAACATAATAAATGATATAAAGGCTCTATGTATGGTTACAATTCCATTTAGAAACTTTTAATTTTCTATGTAATATTTATGGAGCGAGGAGATTAGTTAGAATGAGATTCAAAATTTTCAAGAGCCATGGAATTTATAGAAAAAATGTTAAATTTATTATATCACACAAGCTTGATTTTCCTAAAATAATGTAATATCACCCAAATGGTACCTCAGATGGGAAATCATACTCCACCATTAAGTTATGGATGTTGGATTTACCATATGAGTGATATTAAATTTTTTTTATTAGGTTTTTGATTAAATCTCACATGAGAGTAATTTAATTAATATTTGTATTATAAATTTTTATGAAAAAAATTATGTACCTCTTTAACGTCATTTTGTATAAGAAATATGAGACCTCAATTAGGTCTAAAATAATTTTTTTACCGTAGGCAAGTCATAACATTTTTCCATATTGATCATTTACTTACATCGCATGTAAGGGTATTAATAATTGGAATGTAAACATTTTATGGTAATTTAAGATAATAATTATAATAAATTTATTATTACTGTTTTTGTCAAATAAATATAATTTAAGTAACATGTTTAATTAAATATTCTTTTATTTCTTAATTTGTGAGAGTTTTTTCCCTTGGGTGATCATTTATTGGGGGTGCGGTAAAAACAGTGATATTTTTACTTATACTAAATAAATGTGTTTTGTTTTTAATAAAGGTTATTGGGGAAATGTTAATGGTGATAATGATGAGAGATATTTAATAATAATTGTAATTGTTTCCTTTATTATTATTGTTAAATTGAGAATATAATATTAGTGTGTGTGTGTGTGTGTGTGTATAATATGTGTATTTATGTAAATATGTGTAGATATATATATATATATAACAATTATATATATGGGTTAAATATATATATGTTAATATATATTTTTGTGTGGAGGGATATGTGTGTGTGGGTTGGGGTGTGTGTCTGTATGGGCGTATACATGTATATGTCTGTGTGTGTGTGTGGGTGGGTGTGTGTGTGTGTGTGTGTGAAATTTAATATATATTTAATGAATGGTTAGATAGAAAAATGGGATGAAATAAAAATATTAAATAAAAACTAATAATAAATGTATCCATGGGGGTACTACACAAGAAATCACAGGGTAGTTAGTGGTTCAGGTGTAACATTGATTTAAGAGAAAATAAAAATATGAGATAAAAAATAAATGTAATAATTTGAATATATATATATATATATATTCAGTGGGAATTATTTGGCTCTTAAAGGATATTTCTCATCCTCCCTCTAATCGCTCTTCTATCAAAATTATTCCTCTTCTCTCTCTCTCAGTTACTACTATTATTTTATTTTATAATTATTTAAACATTATTATTCCATAACTTCTCCAATACTGATCAGATTGACCCATCGTCTGTGCCATTGGGTTTTTTTTTATTATCAAAATCCAAATCCTAATTTTTTCAGGGTAGTGATGTACCTTTCATACTATTTTTCCTTTTTTAAATATAGTTGTAAGTATATTATAAAAATACAATTTAAAAAATATGATTTATAATAAATTATTATAATATAAATATAAAAATATGTTTATTTTTAAGGAGAAATTTTCTAACACATTTTTTGGAAAAAATGATAATTTCTATATTATCTCAAATAGAGAATGTATCATCTCATGTAATATTTTATTTTTAAAAAAAATAAAATATCTAGTTTAGGTTCTAGGAGTCTTTGGTTCCTGATCGTATTCTGGTTGGTGTGTGAATGTGGTTTAGGTGATGAAATCTTCGATCAATTACTATTGAAATTGATGAATTTGATAGATTAGGTTCCTTACCATCTTCGTATGTATATATATATATATATCTGTGTGTGTGAGTGTGTGATTTTGAGAGAGTAGGTTCTCTATAGTGGATAGTTGAGAAGTGAATCATGGAGTTGGAGAAGACTATGATAGAATCTTGAGGGCCATGTCCATGTTTTTTTATTTTTTATTTATTTATCTTTAATTATTAATTTTATTTGGCATGAAACTTTAGGAGCCTATTTTTTATAAAACATCTATTCCAATTATTTATTTTACCAATGTCTACACTAATTATTTTTTATATTATTTATTTTTTTATTATTAATCTAATGACATGATATAGATGGTATATTCTCCCTAATAAAAAACATATACCCTCTCTACTAGTAAGAATGATCTTTCATATGAGGATACATGCATGATGTTATATGGAACTCTGGCTTAGACCCGATGGTTCAGGTCAAGATGTTACATCGTATATTCGTCCCCAGACTTGAGGTCACTATTAATATGTATAATGAGTAAAAAAAAATTATATTTGGAGTAAAACTATCATGATATTTATTGGAAGAGCTCATAAAATGGTTATTGTAGTTTCTAGATTCAATTTTTTTTTTTGGTGGCTTGATTTTTTGTTAAAAAAATTTCTTTTACTTTAGGTAGGTTTATATATTTCTATTTAGGAATGGATCTAGAGGGTCAGACACTTAATATATCAAGAATATATTTTAATTCTATTCAATTTAATTTTAAATATAAACTTTTCCTTGGATTAAAGAATAGTATTTTTTCAATTAAATTTTGATCGTAAACATTCTATCACAATACACTGGAGTTTCAAATGTGAATGTTGAATTTTATTTCTTAATTATATTTTCAAATAGAATAGAATATGATAATTTTCAATTAATATGTTTAGTGAAGAGATTAAAGATGCATACTGAGTTAGGTAACCTGAATACTAAAATAAATATTTATTTTTAATATCATTGAATATAATATTTGTTTTATTTTTCCAACTGAATAAATTTTACTATACATGGTTTAAAAATATGTTTGGAGTTTGTAGAAGGACTTTAATGATCTTAAAGAAATGATATATTTAATATCACTTAAAAAAAATTTTATTTTTGATATGATATTCGAATAAACACATGTCTTGAGATATAATAATAATATTTTTATTATTATTATTTAACATGGGGTTTTATGTAGATTGAATAATAAAATAATGGCCCTTATAAAGTTATATTTATTTATGAATAATTATTTATTCTAAAATATATAATTTTTCAAATGGGATATGTGTTAAAACAACATATAATTTCTATTTAATTCTCTCAACACCTAAAGGGAAATTATTGTATCCTCCATCTTGGAAGAACATATAGAGTAAACAATAAAACATTGTTGATATATACATTGAATGGAGTAAAGAAATTTATTATTCTATACCAGAACCTAGGATATAAAGAACATCAATTATTGATTTATAGAGCATGCACAGGTGTTTCTAAAGGATTCTTCAAATGGATTATCCATTTTAAGGAAAACTCAATGACTGCAATGAAAAAATATTGATCAATAAGAACACCATGGATAAGTAGTTTTTATATTTAAATAAATTAAATATTAAATTTTATTATCCTATATATATATATGATATTTTTTGGTGTGTTTGTCTAGTTATTAATAATTATCCGTTGATTATAATGAAAACCCAAAATTAGACACCAACTTAAAACTTTCATTATACCCCATTACATTTAAAGAAAGAATTATTATTATTTTTTGGTTGTTGAAGAATTCTAGGGAAACCAATAATGGATGAAAGTGGTCTTTATAATTCAAATCCAAGATTGTGATTCCATATGTGTTCTTTATAAGAAAATTTTTATTGGATATATGGTTTATTTATATATATGTTTTTCATGAATCATAAAGTAAAAGTGTCATGATGATTATGTATGATGAATTGATTTTTATTTTTGAAAATGGATGATTATGTAGAATAGTTCCAAGATATCCATATCATAGGGCTCAAAACATGAAACAAAAACATTTTCAAGTAATCGATCTTAGGAAGGGTGTAAATTAGGTTTGGAGCTTAGATCTTGATATGATACCACTGAGAGAGGGGTGAGTAAATGGTAAAACCCCATTTTATAATTTATTCCTTGACAATTTAACCCATGTGATAGTTTAACGTAATGATTTAATATCTTTTTTCTATTATTTATCTATATATAAGAAATAAATAATTAGAATAGAACATAAATTTTTTTCCAAGGTTCAGCCTCAATGTGAGATCACACTCCTTGATGTGTTTTAATTTATTCTACTACACATATTTTCTAATCACTTTAAAATTGTAGTGATTAGAAGAACTTGAAACTAGTATACATGGTCCGTGGAATAATTATTCACTTCTATGATAAGTTGTTATCTATACGATGACCACCAAATCATTAAAGATTCAACCTCTTATCAAGAATGAATCATATATTAAATTTTTAACTATATGATTATACATCAAATATAAGATCCTATTATAGATGGTCCTAAACATATACGTTATATGGTGTAAAATAAAACCAGAATTGTTATCTTCTCACTATATTTGAATGAACACCACGTGCATGAAAGTATTCACACTTCAGATGTTTTTCATTATCTTCAGTACATGTGCACTGAATGAAAAACAAAAATCCTCAACACCAATAATTTATAAACACCCATTTCTTCATTAAATCATTCATATATAAATATATATATTCATATAATTATCATTAATAATATTTCTATAATTAATTATGGAAAATTCTTGATATATGGTAGAGTGATTTTCTCCTTTGATTTTTATTCTCCTTCAAAACTCAAGTTAAGGTATTCCATTAATATAAAATTAATACCTATTTCATAAATTCATAAGTGATATTTGAATTATCACATATCACATAACACTCCATATATTACATTGTGTAAAAATATTTGAAAACAATTACATGTGTGGAAACATGTATCATAAAAACAAAATTATGGCATCAAAACATCATGTTTTTTTATTTTCCATGGATCCTTCTTAAACTAAAACGTATACATGTATCATGATACATGTATCGGGATATTATACTAGTAAAGTGAAGTAAAATTTAATTATAATGGTTAAATTTGATACAAATCATTAATCCACCCTTTATAATCCTTAGTTCTTCTCTGATGTACCCTTAAATGACTATATTAACTCTATAAGGACCGTTATATAACTATGTTCATCATGTGGTCAGTTAATCTTACTCATATTCACATGATCACGATAGCATGGGATATTTTGTTTAATGTTTGAATCACATATTAGATCAGTTCATGGTAGGTCTATATACCATGTGAATCCTATTGGGCATTCATTCCTTGTTAATGTGGTAACTAGGCAACTCATGGTAGGTCATTATTCTTCATGTGATAAGTCAGTTTCCATAGATCTTGTGGTTGATCAGAACAAATAAATTCAGTCCACATACATGTTTTTATATACATTGCTGAATATATATATATGTGTGTATGTGTGTGTGTGGTTTTTAATATCTTTATGTTAATATTTTCATATTCAAATACATTGTTCCAAATTTCATTATGTTGTGACTTTATTAATATGAATTTTACTACATGATTTTTAATCACTAATATTGGGGATTTTGATATATGAATCAAGAAATATGATATATTTTCAATATTTCCATCAATTAACACTATAATTCCTCAATTTTGTCTCCATACATTCACATCCACTCGTAAAAATTTCAAAATCCCTTTGGGAATTTATCAAATAGTATTGAACACCTCAAGTCTATTCCCAAGTACTTTAATCTCCCATCCAAATATATTTTAATCCTATTAACCTAAGATGAAAAAAAATTATGAAACATCTATCACTTTAGTACTTTCTAAACTATTATAGACAACACATTACTACTTTAGTACAAGTATTAGAAAGGAAAACTAGATCAACCATCATAACATGTTACATAAGAATCTATTATCCAATGGTTTTCAAAAAATAAAAATGTATGAACAATTCAAATGGATACTTCAATCTCCACCTTTGGATTTGTTGTCAGCCTATGAAACACTTTCTTAAAAATTCACTCAAGAGTCACCAAATCATATCCCCTTTCAAAAAAAATTATAACGCCAAACTATAGATATAGTATTGTTTTTATTGTTCTTAATCCCACAATGAAAATAAAAAATTATCCCAAATGAGAAGATTATACCCCCTTAATGAGGGAACTCGCCTATTTAAAGAAATAACACCCAATTTTTCCAGTAAAAGAAACAACTAGAAAAAAAAGATGATTTGAACTAGTACCTCCATCCTTCATAAGAGTTGAGTGCATTTTATCCCCCATTTATAACATAATCAATGTAAAAGTGGGTGTCTTCACAATGTATCTTAGTATAGAGAGAATGGATAAAAATTCATTTTTAACCAAAGTGTCCCAAATCTGTCTTGAGGCATTATCTTTGAAAAAATAACAATAATTAGATTTTGGGAACGTATAAATTCCATCTTGATATCTCCATTGGAAACCTTATCTTTAATGAAATGAAACCAAACATAAAAATTCCCAAAAATTGATTATTACATAGTTTTTTAGATATATCTATTTAAATTTTACTACCATAATGAATTTTGAGTGGTTTTTTTAATTTTACACTCAAATCATCCAAATTATATTTCCTTAAAATCATTTGACTAAAATTAATTTGTAGCATCATCACATTTGGATTCATAATTACTTAGTGTCACTAAGTTGTGTTTATATTATTTCCAGTGAACCTAATTTTCTATCAATAAGAAAATTCTGCCTTATCTAGATCTTATATCATCGTTATTTCCAACTCAATCATTATCTATGCCCTTTAATAAAGTCAAATTATTTCCTCTTTTATAAAGTAATGCATAGCTTATATTCCCTTTAATACATCTAAGAAAAAATATTGGAATTATAAGATGTCACCTATTTGAATCACTCTAATATCTACCACAGAGACTTATAGTATATATAATATCAAGTCAATAAGTTGTGACATATAATAGAAATAAAATGGTTTTTATAGAATCTCTTTGATTTAAACTTTTATATTCTATATCATTGGATTATTTATACCCCGCGTGAATAGGTTTTGATGATAGATTTGAATCCTCCATCTCATGCATATTTAACAATTATTTAGAGTACTTCTATTGAGGCTAGAAAGTATAGTGGTCTCCTTGTATAAAATTATACCCCAAGAAGTATTGTACCTCACCAAACAGTGACATTTCATATTTTTTCATCATTTTATTGGAAAATTCATCAAAGGAATTTTCATAATCACATAAAAATATATTGTTATAAACATATAAAATTACAATATGTGTACATTTCATCATTTCTATGATATATATATTATTTTCTACTTTCCATTTGTTGACTTTCAAATTTTTCAATGATATTTCCAACACTAAATACTAATCCCTTATGGGATGCTTCAATCCATTTAAAAAACTACTTTAATTTAAACACATTTGTACTATCATTATCAATCACAAAACCATCAGGATGCTCAATGTACACATTTTCCTCATGTTAACTATTTAAAAATGAAAACATTACATCCATATAATTTTTTTCTTTACTTCCTATAATTTACTACATCATGGAACAATGGATGTCTTCCAGATATGAAACATGTGTAAAGTTCTCATCAAAATAAATTCCCTCAACCTAGAAACATCCCATTAAAACAAGTATAAACTTATTACTTGTCAACTATCCTTTTTTTGGATTTATTTTTGAATTACCACTTCTTATGAATGGAATTTTTATCAATTGGTCTTGTAAAAAGTTCTCATGTGGTATTACACTCAATCTGATATAGTTTTTTATCTATAGACTCAACCAACTATTTTTATATAAATGGTTTTCTTCCAACTAAGGTTAAGTCTGTGATATAAGTGAGTTGTGATTTTCAAACCAAAATCTTCGTCTAGTTTATTACACTTTAGGATCATGATTTATCATCTTCCTTTGAATTGGAACATGTGATTTTTAGTCTCTAATAATATTATAATCTCCCATATAATTTTTCAACCATTAAAACTTCTATTTTCTACTCTCATCTATATTCTATTAATCAATGTTCTAGTTATAGTTATCATCTACCACTCTTAACACAATATCAAATTGATTTTAACTATTCTATCAAAAAATAAGTTTATTGTTTTCTTCAATTTCATAAAAATATATTATATTTGGAACATTTTTTATGGGTTGAAATTAAATTAAATTTACATCATAAAAATAAAAAACCCTATGAATTATTTTTTTCCATCATATATATCCTTTCCCATTTGATAGGTAGTCAAGTAATATACAACCCTTATCTTTATCATCAAACATTTCAATATTTTAGTATTCAATTTTGATGATAAAAGGGACTATAATGACTCTAAATTATCTAAACATTAACATTATATTATAACACATATCATATGACATCTTATTTTTCTTTTATCATAGAAATATTTATTTTTAATACAAACAAATTTGCGTGCAACTTCTCTATAAAATAATCTTTATCTATTAAAATTTTCTATTTTAGTTCACCCCATCTCCATAATTTTTCTATTCATTATTTCAATGAACCCATTTTATTAACATGTATAAGGAGAAATATAATGATATTTAATTCCATTATTTCCAAGGTAAGTTTGAAATTCATTTACAATATATTGTTTTCCATTATAAATTCGCATTTTTTTGATATACATGTGAAATTGTTTTTCAACTTCTTTTAAAAAACAACAACATTTGGACATTGTCAGACTTGTAATTAAAAAAACTCTTTTCATACTTGTATAATCACCAGTAATTTGGTTAAAATACATGTCATTTAATATTTATTTCTATCTCATGGGACCACACAAATCTAAGTGGATAAATTCAAGAGGCCTTATCAATTTCATCTCCACAATTTTTTATTTTCCTTTAAACATCTTCCTTTTTTATAGGTTGTATAAAATTGATGTATATATTGAAATTATTAGGGTAAATATCTCAAAAAATTTCCTTTAGATATTTTACACAAATAATTTTATACAACATGACCAATTATTCAAGTTGACATACTATATTATTATTTTGAACTCATATTGTAGGAATTTCTTGGATCACAAATCTGAAACAAATTCCCCCTAGTTATTTCTCTTTTTGTGATAATTTACCTATATATAACTACTTTAATTAGATATTGATATTTCTTGAAGATAAACATATTTCCCTCATCATATAAATTTATTTTATTTGATTCCATCAATAAATAAAACCTCATGTGAGTTGAACTTATCAGAATCAATCTCAGTTGATCCAACACCATAGATTTTTATTCATCTTTCATTTATGAAAGTAACTACACCACAATAATTTTATTCAATGAAATTAAAAAAAATGAATCTTATATCATGTTTGATGATCAATAAATATATAGTATCCAAGTCATTATCTTCTTTCCAGACATTAGATCCACCCCAACAATCAAGATTTTCATGTCTTACCTATATTGGGGTCTTCTATTGCTTTTGAAATATGATTATTTTTATCTAGAGTTAAAGTCATAAACTCTTCTAAAAAGTGACATGGTTGGTCTCACCATCCACATATATCTTCATGATTCTTAAATCTGGTCTAAATCAATATCCTTTATAGTTTTTCATATTTTATCAAACGATATTCAATATTTATGCATCTAGAATACATCTTCATCAACAAAGAACTTATTTTTTAATAAGGGAAAGGAATTTTATACCAAACATCATACGATTTATATAATAATGTTCTATAACAAGAGTAATATTCCCTAACATTAGTCCTTCCATAATTTTTTCCTTTTGTTTTGAAAAATATGGTCATTGTTTTGGTATAAAATTATACTTCGTTTTCATCGATTATAAGGGAGATTTGTTCTTCTAGTCGACATCAACTCCCTTTTATATATGGGTTTTCTTTTTATGGGTTTTCCCCAACCATAAATTCCCATTTTAACATTTTTAACATACATTGTTAGTTGGGATAGATTTTATACTTTCAAATTTTAATGTTTTATATTTTACCCATGATTATAAATGTGGATCTTTAATATTTTACAATGAATCGTCACTAAATTCATTATAATTAACATGGCCAAGATTCATTTATTTATGTTTCTTTTTATCCTTAAAACATCATGATTTGGGATTAGTGATTTCTTATCATTGATTATATATCCTTTTCTATAATTCCTTTATTATTATTTCTTATTTATCCAATTTCACCTTGGGATACGTAGTCTCTTAAATGTAATTATTTTTTTATGCTCATCTAAAAAAATTTTGATCCTCTAAACATCATTTATATTACTTTTAACTTACTTATTAATTCCAATGTTTCATTAAATATATAATTAAATATTATGCTTCAACATATTTAGAATTAAAGCTTTATTATCTTCCTAATCTCTATTACTAGACTTTCCATCCTTTAAAAAATTTCAATAATGTTACTGTATTTTATAGAATATTCTTCATCTTAATCTTCACTATAAGAAGTTCTTGATTCCTAATCTATAAAAAAAATTATTCTCTATGTCTTTCTAAATGTATACCTTTTGATTGCATCAAATTTCCTGTAGATTCTGGATGATATTCCTTTTGACTTCCATTTTGATTTCCCGTC
The DNA here is from genome assembly GCA_963277665.1 of Viscum album. Classification (NCBI taxonomy): domain Eukaryota; kingdom Viridiplantae; phylum Streptophyta; class Magnoliopsida; order Santalales; family Viscaceae; genus Viscum; species Viscum album. The sequence goes on along the minus strand of OY728142.1, from coordinate 538,401,053 downwards.
TTCTTTTTCATAAAATTGCTTTATAGATTTCTTTTTCATAATAAAATCAGTAGTATAATGTCTAATAATTCAATATTTAAAACATTTAATTGGAATATTTCAATTATACTTTCCTTTATACCTTTAAATATTTTTATATTAGAGATCCATACTTTTTTATGATTATCATCACTCTCATCATCCTAATCTAAGTCATTTGAGAACACATATTTAATTTCCAAAATCTTTAATATATTCATGGATTTAAAATCCATCACCTATTTAGATATATTCTAAAAAATTGGATCCTTTATCATCTTATAATTTAGGTGGGTATTTTTTATTTAATCATTGAATAAATCATATAGATCATCTAAAGTTAAGATATTGGATCAAATGTCTCTGGAAAATTATACATTAATTTTTTGAACATAGTTGAATAATACATATTTTCCCCATTTACTTTTATATGAAAAACGTTCTTATTCAATATAATAAAATAGTCATCAAAATTATCATCTTTATCAATTCTAATATCAATAAATATTTCCTTCTATATTATGAAAAAAAATTATATCGATACTCCCCAAATGAATGTTTTCAAGATTATCCCACATTTCCATAGATATCAATATCCCCATCACCTTGTTATGAATTTTTTAGAAAATAAAAATATTATAGACTTTATTAATTTCTGATCTATCTCATGTTTTTTAATTTTTGAAAAGATAATATAAATGTCCATTAAGGGGGTATCCTAGAGTGACTTTATAATTTGATTCATTTTTAGGATATAAATTATTTAATTTTATTCATCCACCCATGAAATTTAATTCCACCAAAAATTGGAACACCTCTAAAATTCAAAGAATTATGATTCTCTATGATAGGCCAAGATTACTAAAATTTTAGGGGAATATGGTTTCCTCTAACACCACTTAGAGATATTATATCCTATTGGGGTGACACTAAGAGTAGGTTGAATTAGGTATAAAAATTTACTTTTCAAATTATTACTTAAAAAATTAAACCATGTTAATGGTTAATGTTTTGATTCACTGTATTGTTTATCTTCCTCACCCATATGTAACAAATAAATAATTGGAAAATAACATATGAAATTTTTACATGTTTTATCCATGATGTGAGAGCCCATTCCTTTTCATGTTCATCTTTATTATAGTACACAAGTTTTCTTATCACTATAGAATTTTAGTGGTTATAATTACCTAAAATTTTCTGCAAAGTCCATGAAATAATTTTCCTCTTTGATATTGAATTGTTTATACTAGGACCACAAATTTTAAAAATATTATTCCTTTTTTATAGGATGAATCATATCTTCAATTCATTTCCAGATTCTTCTTAATCAAATATAATATATTTTACTCTAATTTTCTCAACTACCAGAATAAATTGATTTAAATAGTATTAGATCATCCTTCTCCTCACCAAATCAGAATGAAAACCTCATACATGAGAGAATACACACATGATATGGTCTTATTTCACCTCAATAGAGTTATAGAAAATAATCAACAATAAAAATTTCCAAACACCCATTTTGTAATGTCTCAGAATTTTCATATAATTTTTTTAATTATATGGAATTATTTCGAGATCGCGAAATCTGACAGCTCACGATTCCGAGGCCCAGAGTGCCTAGAATGACCTGTCAATGTTTTTTTAAGATTTAATTAGCGCGCTTAATAAGTTTTACTATAAAAGTGGAAAAAATCTTAAATGGTTTCCTGGATTAGAAATTTGAGGGCACCATTCCGTTCAGGATGGCGGTTTTACCCTAGGCGCGACTTAAGCACAGGCATCCGGTGAGAAACCCCAAAATGGAATAATCGTAAATAAAATAATTAAATAATGTTATTTTATATTTCAAATGCTCATAACTCATGAATGGTGACTTGGATTGAAAATATGAGACCACCATTAAACTCATGAGGGTATTCTTTTCTTTAGGCTGATAATAAAATTGGCTGGAACAGACCACTAGTGAGTTTTAGTTTTTGGCCATAACCAAAATAATTAAGTGAAAATTATTTTATTGTGAAATTAATAAGTTTTAAATGGTAACTCGAATTGATAATCATAGGGTATCGTTGAGTTCGTTGGAGCGTATTCTCCTTAGGCAGAGCTTAACCTTGACCGACACAATTTGAGGTTTAACATAATTAATTTATTGAAATTTTTTAAGGTACGTTCAGTAAACACATGAGTGGAGTTTTCTAACTTTTGAACCATTACTCGGATTAATAATATGGTCCACCATTGAAACCACAACACTGCCATTTTCTTAAGGGAGTCTTTACTTGCACCACAGTACGTCTGGAGAAAAAGTTAAGTTTTGTGACTTATTAAAAGAAATGAAATGAAATAATTTTATTATTTTATTTCATATCCTCCAAAATAAAAGAGGTGTGTGGGGCCATAAATCTATCATGCTAATAAATGGCTTGACCTGCCAACCCTAAGTAACAACATCGTTGGGGAATTAGGAAGCTTCCTAATTAATGAACCCCATTAAACTCTAACTGCGTTACTTACCCCCCCCCCCTTCTTATATATATGGATCTTGGGGGGGTACCGGCATAGCTTTGCTAAGAAACGAAGTACTGAAAGAGCACTATGACGCCGGACCCTTAGAGGATAGAGTCGAACCCAGTGGGAGGTGATGAACGACACCGAACCACGAACCGAAGGACGATGTATAAGTTGCGTCGTTGGGATCCTATTACGGAAACGAAGAACACAAACCACATTCAAGCATGGATGCTCTCCAATGGTTTTTCGAGATAGGGGGTTTATTAGTTTATGCTTTTTAATTGTTTTCCTCTTCCTCATTCTTGAATAATATGAATAACGCGGACCAATCAACCAACGGGTTGATCCATGATTCATTTGTTCTTGTGGGAGGTTGTTATGGGGTTACTTTTGGGGGGTTTTCAATGTTGTTTAAATCAATTGATTATTAAACCCTTGACCCCCCCCCCCCCCCCACCCTCATGTTTTCCAGCTAATATGGAGGGCGTGGGCCTAACAAACTCAGCCTGAACCCTCCACTAATTTTCTAATTTTTCACCTCCATGTAACACCGACGGCCTAGCGATACCGATCGGCTATGTTGGGGATAGCGGGTGGACGCATGCCGCAAGAGGAGGTCGTGGCACAAAGCCTCGACAGTCGTCCGAGCGGCTGGCACCGGCTGGCCGTGGAGGAGGCACGGTGCACTATTGAAAATTGTCGAGGAACAAAGGAGGCCACGGCTTGTCAGCCACAGTAACCGTAGGAAGGTGGCTGGCACATTGGCCGGCCACGGGCGACAGTGCAACGCACCATCGCGCACCGCTAGAGAGGTCGGTCGGCACGCTGGTCTGCCACGATGGAACTGGTAGGGGTGGGGCACACCTACGCGTCAGTAGGGTTGTGGCCTATGTTGGACACGACAAGAGCAGGGGTTGCCGGATCAACCGGTGGCTGGTGGATGGGATGCGCACTAGCAGCATACCCAGAAGCAAAGTCACAGCCCATTGACTACGGCACGGAGGACCCACGGTCCCATGTGGCACCGTGTGGGGTCAACCCCCACAGGTTGAACCACTAACGTGGCTCTATGCCATGTCAGCACTACCTAGACATGCCGCATCTAGGTATCCCTGGCGGCCCGCACCGCCTGGCCGGAGGCACCGTCGGGTTGGCCCAGCGGACCTACCCGCCGCTCAGCAGGCCAACCCGCGGCCCAGCCTGGTCGGGTTGGGCCCAGTGGGATGGTTTGACCCAAGTCAAGTTGGATCCAAGTCGGTCCAAGTCGACCCAGGTCGATCTAGGTCGGCCAATGCCAAACCAGGTTGGGCCAGTCCGACCGAGGTGGGCTGGACCCAGACCCAGTAATGACCAGTTACACAAAACATGACTTAACTCCTAAACTGGACATCCATTTGATGAACCTTCTACGACATCAGGATCCTTGGAGCAATACATTCCTTTTGAAATAATTCATGAGGGTTTTGGAGAAACATGGAGTAGGGCCAAGTTGGATCACACCCGAATCCAACAGGGCCCTCGGCACTGAAATGCCAATAACGCACAGACCCGACATCCAGTTGATGCACCGTCTATTGAATTGGAACCATTATGAAATAAAAGATCATAAGGTTACATTTTTGTGAGAATTCATGCTGGTTGAAATACGACCAATGGCTTGGAGATTGGTTCTCCCAAGTGCACTACATATAGAACCCTGCGACAGGCTGAGACTTGACGACTGATGACCTTTCAAATCGGAGTGACGCGACCACCCAATGGGGAGCGTCTCTGTGTGACACAACAGACCCATGGTGGGGAGCACCTCTGTGTGACATGGCAGTCCCACTATAATCGAAAATAGGAGTACCTCATCATACCATGAGGGGGAGTGCCACTGTGTGATGCGGCAGACCCATGGTAGGGAGCACCTATGTGTGATGCGGAAGACCCATGATACTCAACAGGATCAGTGCCTCAGTAGTCCAAGGTTAGTGGGAATCACTTCTGTGTGACACGACAGGCCCACTGTAATCGTTAGAGGAGGAGTTCTCCAGCAGCTAAGGTGCTCGACATTGTGACTGGGAATGTTACTTCTTTCTAGGTCTAGATAATATGTGGCTGGATATCTTCATTCATAGTTATCCTGTGTGGGTCAGCATCATAATCCTGTTTCTCATAGTGGTGTACCTGGTTTGATCTGAGACTCTAATTGTGATGTGTCTATTGCTTTGTGCTTTATGATTGAGATCATGCCTTGTGCTTTTCCTTGTGAAATTCTTAGATACATTCAGGGGTCTCAGGGTCCCTAGTGAGTATCATTATACTCACCTTTTCAAGGGCTATGCCCACACCTTTTTCTATATTGTGAATACGATGAGTAGCTGGGATGAGGTTTCAGGGAGCCAGGACTAGGAAATATGTGTAGGAGACAGGCATATGTGGGGTGATGAGGAGTTGATCAGTACCTACTCTTCAGGTAGGATCCTAGGAGGATGACTCAATAGCTATTTTCTCTTTTTTTAGTTGTATTTTACTTTTTTTTACTCGTACTTTCAGTTAGGCTTGTATTTCGGCCCCTTTTACTTTCATCACTCCTTTTTCTACAGTAGTTTTCTTCACAGTTGCTTCTTATTGTGTTCCCGGACCATGCGTTGTACAGGTTTAAAGGTAATGCCTTCCCATTTTAAGTAATATTTCTTTGTTTCTAGTCGTCATCCCCTAGCCTATGGAAGGCGGGCTTGGGGTAGTCATGTCATGGGCCCTGGGGTACGGGTCGTGAAAAAGTGGTATCAAAGTGGTTCGGTTCTACTAAATAACTAGGACTCTGATATTTTCTATGTGAAAATAGTGTAAAGTGTTATGAGTGTGGTTTTTAGTTTGGGGAATCTAGTGTTGGTGTGGCGATCGATGTATCTATACACCAGGACCCAGAATTCTGATTTCCAACTCAGCACACAAAAACACAGATTGTGTGTGTTTTTTAAATATTTTTTTATGATTTCTTTTAGTCATCTCACCAGGTATAACATAATGATTGTGGCACACATGTTTCATATCAGGATGTCGTCATGTAGATTGATAGGTAACATTCCCATTAGAGTACCCGATGACGGCCCACAGAGCGATGAGGCCTTGATGTAGGGACCTCTTACTGTGTTAGCACCTTTGGGTGGTGCACCAGTAACACCACCACATGTTGGGAAGAATTTACCACCAGCCACATTGGAAGACGGTGCATGCTGACTTAGCATGTTGCATGATTTCTAGTGGTAGAGGCCACCGAGGTTTCAAGGTGAGACAGATTCCTAGGAATTTGAGGACTGGTTGGAGGCTGTGGCTAGAGTTTTATGCCTAGTTGGGACACCATTTTAGTATAGGTTGATCTTAGCTGTTGGTCTTTTTTAGTGAGTGACCATAAGGATGGTCTGCATAGTGATGAGGCTTTGGTATGTGGATCGTTTCTTGAGATGGTACCTTCGGGTAGTGTGACAGCTATATCACTACCTGTTGGTCAGCAGTTACAATTGGGGTACCGGTAGAGGACATATGTAGGCTTGCTGCCTTACACTTGTTTCAGCATCAAATACCCTACAGGTTCTGAGGTGATTCCGACTCATAAGCAGTTGAGGACTGGCTTGAGGAGGTGGATGAGATTTTCCTAGAGCTTCTATATCTTCAGAAAAATGACTTATCAGTAGCTGAGTATTCATCATGGCGTACCAATCATTCTTGGTACTCGATGAAAATGATACGATCAGTGCTTCATGGATCATACTTCCGAGTGAGGTGTGTTTAAGGACATCCGAGCTAGCACTATTCCTATATCCATTCCTACTAATGTTAGGGTGCTAGATAGAACCTTTTTGGTTGAATTTTCTTTGGGTGAGTGGATATATCCAGTGAATGTTAGCAGTGAGAAAGTAGAAAATTGGCGCCAGTCTCAGAGACTAGCGCGTGTAAAAGGTTTTGGGAAGAGGATGTGATAGGGATAGATGAATCTGTAGGGTTTCAGACATGGAAGTAGAGCTAGGAGATAAGTATGAGGTGGTGTACATAATGACATGTTACAACCACCCCCTTGTGGTCCCCACTAGGCTCAGAGATCTAGATGATAGGGGAAGGGAGTAGTTGTATGTGGTTAAGGAGTCTGACCCAAGGGTTTTAGGAATGATTCAACGTATGGTCTGTGTCTACTACTAGCTACCATATTAATATACATAGTTACCAATAATTTCTTCCTTCCATGAATCTTTTCCTAGACCTAGAGTTTTGGTTAAACTATTGACTTGACACTCATGTTTGGAGATACCTTTGGGAGGAGACTCTATTATTACACTTATGTAGATAGTGTGATCTGACCCTTGAGGTGAGAGTTTCTATTGAAACCTCTTGGTGCCAGCATTGAGGCCTTATGAAGTTAGTTTGGGTATGGTCTGAAAATACAAATCTCATAATCAGATTGACTATATTATGCCAAAAAATTTTGGTTTATCTACAATGTTGGAATGAGGTTTTCCTGGGTCTCCAAGAAAAAAAGGAAACCTAGGCAGTACAGGATAAACTCATGCATAGGAGGGTGCAGCCGATCACTCTTGAGTCGACTACCCTTACCCTCATGGCAGTGGGAGTTTTGGGTTTTCAGTTCCCAACAGGAGTGGCAGAGTGTGGGGACATCTTTTCAAAAGATGTTTCTAGGGTTACCTCCCTGAAGGGAGAGGGAATTATTCTTTGTTTGGGTACTACCAAAGTTTTAACCAGACTTTTCTAGGGGGGAGGAACCCTTGTCAACTTTGAAGAAGAAGGGGGAGCCTTTCCTGTGTATGGAGAAGTGTCAGCAGAGCTTTCAAGAGCTAAGATAGAGACTGACAAGTAGAACTATGCTACCCATGACCTGGAGTTAGCAGTAGTGGTCTTTGCGCTGAAGATGTGGTGGAACTACCTGATGGGTGAATGGTTTACTATTTAATCTGATCACAAGAGTTTCAAGTGTATCTTCTCACAGAAGGACCTGAACCTGAGACATCGACAATGGCTAGAGTCCATCCCGGACTATGAATTTGAGATAGTCTATACTGCTAGAAAGGAGAACGTGGTAGTAGATGCACTCTGCAGGAGGTCCGGTCTATAGTTGTTGAGTGAGACAACAGAGCAGCTAGCTACATTTAATATATCCTTTGTGGATAGAGATGGAGAAGCATATCTTCAGTATATGACAATCACTCCCCCAATCCTTCAGCAACTCAGGGAGGTGCTACTTGGGGACGTTGATTGTGAGGCCCAACGTGCTCAGATATCCTCAGGATGGTCTTCTGAATGGATTTTCTGATTGTGGGGAGCACATCATCCTCTTCAGAGGATGCCCCATGGTGCTAGTGACGCTTTGGGAGGCGGTGTTGAGGGAGATCCATACATCCCCTTTAACGGTGCATCCTGGAGTGACGAATATGTACCAGGACCTCCGGCATCAGTACTGGTGGCTAGAGATGAAGGAATTAGTGGCTGATTTTGTATCACAATGCCTCACTTATCAGAAAGTAAAGACTGTACAGAGCTGGCAGAAGTCTTATACCGATAGTAGGAGAGATACCATGTCTTCCTATGGGTCTCACCTCGATGTGGTTTATGGATATTTTTTTGGGGCGCCAAGTTATCACTAAGGTTTATTGGTCCATTTTTGATATTTCTGAGGATAGGCGAGGTGGCATACCACTTGGAACATCCACCATAGTTTTAGAGGGTGAATTATGTCTTTCACATATCCCAACTAAGGAGATATGTGCTGGACCTATCTCACATCATCGACCATGGAAAGCTAGACTTAGACGATGGGGCGACGTTTACGGAGGTTCCAATAGAGATTGAGGATCGATAGGAGTGAGTCCTTTATGGGAGATCAATACCTCTAGTTCATGTTCACTGGTAGCATGGGAACCTCCAAGATAGAACATGGGAGCGGGAGGCTCAGATTTTTTCTCAGTACCCTAATTTTTTTGATTTGCCTTTGTTTTGGCTTTTGAGGACGTAAATATTTAATGTGGGGCGAATGTAACGTCCCAAAATTTCCGTATAATTTTTTTTAATTATATTGAATTATTTTGAGACCAAAGAATATGAAGGCGCACAATTCTAAGGCCTGGAGTGCCCAAAATGATCTATTGAAGTTTTGTTAAGCTTTAATTAGCGCGCATGAGCAATTTTCCTGAAAAAGTGGAATAAATCTTAAATGGTTTCCCGGATCTGAAATCTGAGGGAACTATTTCATTTTTATGGTGGTTTTACCCTAGGTGTGACTTAAGTTTAGTTGGTGTAGGCCTCCAGTGAGAAATCCCGAAAATGGCATAATCGTAAATAAAATAATTAAATAAAGTTATATTATTTTTAAAATGCTTATAACTCGTGAAAGGTGACTCGAATTGAAAATCTGAGACCACCGATGAACTCATGATGGTATACTTTCCTTAGGCTGAAACTAACATTGGCCAGCACAGGCCACTAGTGAAATTTAGTTTTCTATCATAAATAAAACAATTAAGTGGAAATTATTTTATTGTAAAATTCATAAATTCTAAATGGTAACTCTGATTGAAAATTGGAGGGTACCATTGAGTTCATTAGAGCATTTTCTCCTTAAGCGGAGCCTAACCTCAACCGGCACAAGTCAAGGGTGAATTTAATTAATTTACTGAACTTTTTTAAGGTACATATAGTAAACGCATGAGTGGTGTTTTATAACTTTTGAACCATTTCTCATATTAAAAAACTGAGGGTACCATTGAATCTACAGAAACGAGATTCGCTTAAAGGAGGTATTACGTGTACCGTAGTAGGTCCGGAGAAAAAGATAAGTTTTTTGACTTTCTAAAAGAAATGAAATAAAATAATTTTATTATTTTATTTCATATCTTCCGATGGACAAGAGGTGTGTGGGGCCAGTAATGTGTCCCACCAATAAATGGCTTGACCCACCAACCCTAAGTAATGATGTCGTTGGGGAATTAGGAAGCATCATAATTAATTATCCCCATTAAAATCCAATGATGTTACTTACCCTCCCCCTCTCTAATATATATGGATCTTCGGGGGAGGTATCGGCATAGTTTCACTATGCAATGAAGTGTCGAAGGAGCATCATGATGTCGGACCCTTAGAGGATAGAGATAAACCCAGTGGGAGGTGATGGATGACACCGAACCACGAACCGAAGGTTGGCGTATGAGTGGTGTCGTTGGGAACTGGTTGCGGGAAAGAAGAACATGATCCCCCTTCCAGCACGAATTCTCCCCAATGGGTTTTCAAGGTAGGGGGTAAATTAATTTATATTTTTTAAATATTTTCTTATTCCTCATTCTTAAATAATATGAAGAACACGGACCAACCGACCAACTGGTTGATCTGCGATTCATTCATTATTGTGGGAGGTTGTTGCGGGATATCTTTGTGAGGTTTTTATTGTTGTTTAAATCAATTGATTATTAAACCCTTAACCCCCCCCCCCCCCTCATGTTTGTGAGCTAACATGGAGGGCGTAGGACTAACAAACCTGACCCGAACCCTCCGCTACTTTTCTAATTTTTCATTTCCATGGAACACCGATGGCCCGACGATACTAACCGGCTATGTTGGGTTAAGCGTGTTGATGCATGCCACAAGAGGAGGTCGTGACACAAAGTTGCGATGGTCATCAGAAAGGCTGGCACCGTCCGGATACGGAGGAGGATTGGCACACCATCTCGTGCCGCCGTTGAACAAAGGAAGTCATAGATCGTCAGCTGAGACAATCGTAGGAAGGCGACCGGCACACCGGCCGATCGCGGGTGACGGTGTGGCGCACCATCATGCGCTGCTGGAGAGGTCGGTCGGCATGCCTGCTGGTCGCTATGGAACTGACAGGGGTGGGGCGCACCCCCGGCGGAATTCCCACACGACAGCAAGGTCATGGCTTGCGTTGGCCGCGGTGGGAGCAAGGGCCACAGGATCGATCGACGAACATGGCGTGCGCCAACAGCGTGCCCAGCGATAAAGTCGTGGCCTGTTGGTCATGGCATGGAGGAACCACAGCGCCACGTGGTGCCACATTAGGTCGACCCCTGTGGGTTGACCCACTGATGTGGTTCCGCGCCACATCAGCCCTACCCGGAAGCACCGCGTCCGGGTATCCCTGGTGGCCCGTGCCGCCAGGTTGGTGGCACCGCTAGGTCGGGCCGGGCCCAGTGGGATGGATTGACCTTGGTTGGGTCAGATGCAAGTTGTGCCCAGTTGACCCAATTTGATCAGGGTCGGGCCAGTTTGACCGAGGAAGACCGGACCCGGCCCCAGTACCGACCAGTTACACAAAATGGGTCCTAACTCCTAAATCGGACATCCGTTGGATGAACCGTCTACCGCGTCGGAATTCTTGAAGCGAGATGGTCCTTTTGACTTAATTCATAAGAGTTTTCGAGAAACTAAGAGTAAAACCGATTTGGATTTCACTCGAATCTAACCGAGCCCTCAGCATTGAAATGCCAATAATACAAAGACCGGGTGTCCAGTTGACGCGCCATCTATTGCATTGGAACCCTTATGACATAGCAGATAATCGGGTAACTTTCTTGTGAGACTTCGTGCAAGTTGAAATAAAACCAATGGCTTGGGGAGCGGTTTTCCCAAGTGAACTACATATAGAACCCTCCGACTGGCTGAGACTTGATGACTGCTGACCTTTCGACTCAGATTGACTCGATGGCCCAGTGGGGAGCACATCTATGTGACGCGACAGAGCCATGGTACTCGACGGGAGGAGTACCTCAGCATGACATGAGGGGGAGCACCTCTGTGTGATGCGGAAGACCCACGGTGGGGAGAACCTCTGTGTGTCATGACAGACCCACAATATTCAACATGAGTAGAACCTCAGTAGTCCAAGGTTAGTGGGAATTACCAATGTGTGACGAAGTAGGCCCATTGTACTCGTTAAAGTATGCGTTCTCTCGCAGCCGAGGTGTTCGACATTGTGACTAGGAATGTTACTTGTTCCTAGGTTTAGAGAATTTGTGGTTGGCTATTAGCATTCATAGCGATCATGTGTGGGTCAAAATCATAATCCTTTTTTTAGAGTTGTGTACCTGGTTTGAGCTAAGACTCTAATTAAGCTATGTTTATTACTTGGTGCTTTGGGATTGAGATTATTCCTTGTGGTTTTCCTTGTATAATTCTAAGATACCTTCGGGAGTCTCGGGGTCCCTACTAAGTATTGTTATACTCACCCCTGCACGGGCTACGTCCACACCTTGTTGTGTCTTATGCAGACGATGAGTAGCTGGGATGAGGTTTGAGGGAGCCAGGACTAGGTGGTTTATGGAGGAGACGGGTGGACGTGGAGTGCGGAGGAGGTAATCTGTACCTACCCTTCAGGTAGGATCCTCAGAGGATGAATCAGTTTCTATTTTTACTTTTTCAGTTGTATTGTACTTTTTGGTTGTACTCATACTTTCATTTGGGCTTGTTTTCTGACCCCTTTTACTTCCGGCACTCCTTTTTCTACAATAGTTTTCTTCACAGTTGTTTCTTATTGTGTTCTCAGACCGTGCATTATACTGGAATAAGGGAACTACCTTCCTATTTTTGGGAATATGCCTTTGGTTCTAGTCACAAGCCCCTGGCCTATAGAAGGTGGTCTTGGGGTTGTCACGGCACGGGCCCCGGGGGACAGTTCGTGACACATTTCATATTTTATTCCTTTATATATATATTCAAATATTTAACATGAATAATATTTCTATAAATAAATTATGGAAACTACTTGAAAAATGAAGGTGATATTTTCTCCTTTTAAAATACAGTCAAGTGAATTTGAATGCTCATTCAAAACTCAGGTCAAGTTATTCCATTAAAATATCATTAGGAATCAATGAATAAATTCACATGTGACATTTGAATTATTGTATCTCAGATTCCATAATATTTTTAGTTTCAAAATATTTGAAAAACATTATGGGTGTAGAAGAATGTCTGGTAATAAATGTGATTACGACTTCAAAACATCATGCTTTTTTATTTTTATTTTATCTCCCATAGATATTTCTTTAATAAATTATCTACAAGAATCAAGATACATGTATCATTATATTTATTCATTGAAAGAAATTATAGATGCATATCCAAATTTAAATTATATATGTATCATGTAATCACCCTTAAAAAACCTATATTCTTCTTTAAAATACCATTATATGACCATTATTACTCTTGAAGTAATTTTACATAAATCTTTTCATCATACATACAATTCATATAACTCATGGTCAGGTGCTCATGGTAGCTTTAGACTTCTTGTAGTAAGTTAAAAGTGCATAGTCAGTCAGTTCACGATAGGTTCATATTCTATGTGATGCCTTATAGTTGGTCATTCTTTATTCATGTGGTAGGTGTGAAAAATCATGTTATTTTATTATTTTTCACATGGTTAGTCTCACACCATTATTATTTATGTCTATCAGAACACATGTTCCTGACCCACTTACATTTTTTGTCATACAATATTTATTCTACAAACATATTTTTCAATCACCTTATGTAAATATTCACCTATGAAAATATTTTTATATGTGGTTATATATCTCCTTATATGATGAATTTACCTCTATGGATTTTTCTATGGGATTTATTTTCACATGCTTGGGGATTCAGGTAATATGAATCCTTAACATTGAAATATTTTCTAAATTTCACTAATCTTACACTTGAATTCCTTCGCTATATCTACAACCATTCAAATATAATAATAAAAATTTCAAAAAACCTATAGGGATTTATTTAATATTATTAAAAACCTCATCACAATTCAAAAAAACTTTAATTCTTATTTATTGTAACATTTTATCCTATTAACCATCACAACAACAAGTTGTATGTAGCTTCTAAGACTTCAATACATACCAAACTACTTTAGAAAAAACATTAGTACTTTATTACTTGTATTATACATGAGTAAAATCTCAAAAATCATTTCAAATTACATCTTAATCCATTATCAAATTATTTCGAACAGAAACTCCTTCAATAATTCCAAAGGGAACTTCAATAATTACAAGATATTTTTAATCAACATATTAAAGTGAAAGTTGAAAAATATATTGACATGAATATTAAAGGACATTCTTGTTTTCTATAACACAATATACTAATTTTTAATTATTTTTTTTAATTATATATGATATATTGGTAAATATATGAGGTATATATTATTGATCATGTTGAAAATATTCTTCCACATCTTCAAGTAGATATAACAACATATTTATTCATAGAGAGGACAATCATTGATGAGAATTAGTCCTTAAATAATCATGTTATTCAATTTTTTTAGATATTATACATATATATATATAGATTACATATATAGTCTTCTACAATAAAATACCAAGACATATATAGAAAAAAAATCTATTAAATCTGTAGTGATGGAATTTAAAATTCAAGAGCTCTCTACTATATTTTATAATCAGATAAATGAATATCACAAAGCTATGATTAGTAAGGATCTGATTATGTTCATTTTGAGACTACATTATGTATCAATATAAAACTTTCTATTTTCCCCCTTTTAAAATTTTATTTATAAAAATTGAGAAAATCCTTCAAGATTGGGAGTATATGGTGTTAATGGGCACAGTTACTATATTTTTGAAGAATCAAAAAAATAAGGATATGGAAGATTTTTAATCACCCAGTTAATTAGATATTATATAATATGGAAATAATATTTTTTCAGGGTTGGTGGTTTTTAAAATATGAGATAATTATTTTATAGTGAATTTGAACATCTTCAACCTGTTTTCACTTCAGCATCGATGAATTAATTAAAGTTTTTTTAGAAATACATGAGCATAATATAATTTGAATATTTTAGGTTATTTGTTTATTATTTCTAACTTTGTAAATTTCTTTATTTTTATTATTTTTAGAAACATCTTTTTTACATTATATTTTCTTATAATAAATTTTTGGGTGTGTATATGAAATATCTGTGTAAGGTTTCTCAGTTATTGATTTCTTCTCAATTAAGTTTAATTATAGATATTTTTTAAATTATCATGATTAACATCATAATAAAAGATATATTGATTAATCGGTGGTTTATAAATAATATATTTGGAGTTGATAAAAAATAATACCCCATAATTCGTTACATGGTATTTCCTTTTCCCTTTTGGTTGTATGGGTTAACATATATAGATGTACCTTTGAGAGAAACATAATAATTTAGGTAAATCATGGAATAATTGTGGATAAGAATTTAAATGTGATTAGTTTATATGGTTAAAAAACTACTATATATGTTAAATACTAAGTGAAATAATTTTTTAAGGAACTTCTTTGTTATTATTTATAAAAAACACATAATATGAGATATTTTGAGTTTATAAAAAAAATTATGGTCATTATCTAATGGAATGATTAAAAAATAAGTAAGGTTACTCTAACATCATAAGATATAACTTATTGACTTATTTATGAAGTATTTCGATAATAATTTTGTTTATATTATCTCCTTTATTTTATTTAAATAATTATCATTTTCCCTATTACATTATGGTTTTTGTGACAGTACCTTAATGAGTATGTATAGTCTAGGAGAAGTCATCCATTGTTTGATTAATTTTCATTGATAAAAATTTTTGATAGGTATATTTTTATTAAGGTTAATAAATTTATCTAAAGGATGAAATAAAAAATAAGGTTAGTCGTTATATAGAATTTTTATAATTATTCCTGGAGATATAAGTAAAGGAATAGATTTTTCAAGTTGTTGAGTGGATCTTATATTAAAATTTATATTCAATATATACTCTTGGGTGTTTATGGATATTTTTTAATTTATAAATCTATTTTTGTGGTAATTTTAGATATTATGAGTGGTTTGAAAGGTATTTTATCATGGTAACAAATGTAGGATTATTTATAATATATATTATCTTATGAATATAATATTTGTAGAGTTAAAATAATATTATTATGGAATTTTACACCTATTAAATTCCTTTAGTTTAATTTATTTCTATTATTTAGTGATGATTTAATTTTTAAAACCCTTATTTATGAAATTGTTCCTTCAATTTGTCCATATGGTAGAAGCATGTTGTGTTTTTGAATAGTGGTTTATGGGTAATGTTTAACTAAATTTTATAAATCATTTTGAAATTATTATGTGATATATAGAAGGTATAGTTAATGTATGCTGTTCTAAAGGATAAAATTTAGGGAATAATATATTTAAATTTAGGCTAAAAATTATTTAATTGGAATTATTATAACACAGACAAATAGATATGGGGCTATTGATCTTTTTATACCATAATCTTGAAAAGAAATCATGGAGATGGAATGTATTATCTAATGGAAATTAACTTTCCATTGGTATATTAATTAATAAATATTCAACTTGGTAATCTCAAGACAATGGTATGGAGAGATTTTATTGTCAATGGTAAAGTAGAAAATGGTTGGATTAAAGGTAGGAAGCATCCAATCAATTATTAATGATTAGTTTATGTTTTTCAAGATATGAGTAATAAAGTAATAAATAGATTTAATGGTTCACCTTTAATAATACATCCTTGATTTTGGGTCTTAAAATTTACTATCCACCACCCATATTGGTTTTTTAGAATAAAAAAATTATTGAGGATAATATGAATAAATATTTTAATTTTTTACAACTAAAAAAATGAGTATCGAGTATCATTTGGGTTATTAAAGACATAATGTTTTTACTATAGAAATGGGATGAAGTTCCTATGTATTTTATGAAAATAATATGATGTTTTTGTATAGGATTTTAGGCTATTAAGTTCATTGTCATATATTAAAATAAAATCTATTTTTCTATTGGTTGGATAACTTAGTTCTATTTTGAATTTGAATTTTATTATATAAAAGAAGTGGAATTATTTCATAGATTTCCTTAGATGATCATTTTTAATAATTATCTTTGGTTTACTTATCATTTCTGAAATATAAGATATAAATTTTATTATAATTAATTATTGGGTGAATTATGGGATTTACAAGGTCATGGGTAGAATATTTACCATTGATTTATTTTATATATAATTATTGTTATAATTAGTCTTTTTGAAGGAAACCATAGAAAGAATTATATGGGATACATTGTAATTTCCAATTATATATGGATTATATTAGTGGATCAATGATTATTGGGATGACATTTGTATGGAGTATGATAGAGTGTAGATAATCCAATAGCTGATAGAGATAGATCAATTTTATAAAGTTATATATTAATTAATGAGATGAATATTGGATTTTAAGGTTGTCGATATCATGTTATTAATGTTTTCACCCATAAAAGGAAAAAATTGTATTTAATAACGAATATTTTTTTAGAATTTATAGGTAATTTTGAGATTTTGGAGTCTATTCATAATGTGTCATATTGATTTACTCTTTCACAATAATTAGAGTGATTTTACAATTTTTTCCATATAAAACAACATTATAAATATCATAGTGATTCATTCAATTTCATTAATTTGGGTAATATTTATTTAAGGGAAGAGATTATGTTTTTTGAGAGACTAATAAATTTTAAATATTGTTAAGTGAAGGTTTTGTGTGGAGTAGTCAAAGTATTATTATGATTCCTCTTAAGATATTTCAGTTTGGAGGAATTTATTTTAGAATTATATTAATGGATAAATGTCTAATAAGTTGACTCATTTTGAAGATTTTTTCATTTTTTATATAGTGAATTTTTTAAATTTGATATGGTAATTATAGGATTTTATTTAGAGATGATAGAGTTAAGATTTATACGGATAAAATGGTTTTTGAGAGGTATGTAATGTAGTGAAGTGAAAATTTGGTGGTATTTCATATTCAATGAAAATATATGATTTTTTTTCTTGATTATTATGGTATTAATTATTGTGGTTTAAATATTTATAAGGGTTATATAATATAGATATCTAGAAATTATTTTAATTGATTTTGTGTATTTTAAGGTTTATTTTTTGACAATAGGAGTTAATGTTGTGTAAAAGTATCCTTAATGATCTCAAAAAAAGGATTTCCAGTAAAACATTGGGTTATAAATGAGTGGATTGCCTTAGGGTATAATTTTGGTGAGAAAATATGGGATTGATTTTGGTAGATTACATGATTTTCATTGATGTTCGAGCAACCATTTATGGCCCGTGTATATTTGGGTAGTGGGTAATTCAGGGAAATGTAAAGTGACCATGAAATTTAAAAAAAAATATCAAAAAGTGTATAATTTTCAAAAAAGGTTAAATAAATATGATAAAAAAACACACATGTGAATTAATGGTCAACATTTTATAGTTTAATTATATAAAAAGTCCCATTTTAATCACATAATCAACACTAAATACCTCATTTGAATTTAAGTGGTTCTTATGGTTGAATTTCAGTTATTTCCTTAAGGATATTATGTATTACTGTCATTATAGTATTGAATCATCAATGGATCAAGGATGATATCTATAAATCTATTTATTTATCAACTTCCCTTTTTTCTACCTCGTGAAACTACATGATTGAATAATATTAAATCTCTAGATATTATACATTTGGAAGTTTATTTTAGATATTTATTTCTAGGATTAAGAGTATTTCAAGATCGTGATTTTTTTATGACATGAATTCAATTTTATAGTTATTATAAATTGATGCAAGATATATTCTGATTTTGGGGATTTTGATCAACAATTTAAGGTATGTGATTCAAATAAAATTATTCATTTTTTGTGTGTAATTATCATTAATTAGTTTTTCATTCTGATTTAAAAAAAATAATTAATATTTTATATTATTTAATTTTTTATAGGAATTAACTGATTTTATTTTTCTCATTACCAATGTGATATAGTTTTGGATTTGATTTGGATGATTGTTTTTTATTGGAAGTGAAAAGTGATAAAATTATATGATCTAAGTGATAATGTGTTCTTGAATAAATGATATGGTGTATCATAATATTTTCAGTTTAATGTGTGATCATTATAAAATTAATGGGAAACCAAATGTTTTATTCTGATAAAAATGAAAAAAAATGTTTTTTCATAGGTAAGATTATTAGTCTTTATTATTAAGATTATACTTGAATGTAATATTTTAAATAAAAGAGATAGTATCTTAGTAGGCTATTTGAGATTTTTTATTGAAAAATATTATGGAAGAGAATGAATATTTTGATGTGAATAGAGTGGATTAATATTATATATTCAATACATTCTAATGATATGGATGATATTTTTAAATTTTTGTTAGCCAGCTAATTTTTTCATTATAGTTGGATTTAGTAGAAAGAATATACTGGGTTTAATTGGTATCATATTTTAGGTGTCTTGATTAGTTGTGTTACTATGGAATTTTGTGACATGAGTATATGAATTTATGTATTTTTATTTGGGTAATATATGAAGTTGAATTTAGAATTCATTCTTTAACCCCTACTTGCATTATATCAAGCGTGTTCCAACATCTATGTTGTATCAAATCTGAGGTGTAATCCAAAATTAATGTATTATTAAATAGAAAAAAAAAGTTTCCCTATTTTATAATTTTCATTACCCCATGTAGGATTTTTTATTCCCCTATGGTATTTTTTTCCCTTGATATTATATGTAGTGGTCAAAAAAGAAAATTAGTGATTATGGGTTCCTTATTAATATATTATTTTCTAACAGAATGAATTTTATTATATATACATATATATTATATATTGTGTGTGTGTGATTATGGTATGACATGTATAATCATCAACTTATCTTTAGGATAGGCTAGACTAATATTTTTATTTTACTTATAGTGGAATTAGTGTGATTTATTCACATTTACACATGAGGGATTTAAATGATGGAAAAATTTAGTATTACTTATTGTCACCTTATATTTAATTAATTTTTTAAAATATTTTGGACCATGCTGGTAGTGATGTTAGATTCTACTATTTAGAATAATGTGGGGGTTATCTAGTGTTAGGGGAATCTAATTATTTTTTATTTTTATATTGAGTTTTGTTGGATTTATTATCATGATTTTTTTGTAACTTGGGATATTTAATTTTATTTTTTTGATGAGGCATAACATTCATGAAATTTATTAATGATTTTTTCATGTATTTATTTAGAATAATAGGTACATTTTATTTGTGTTGTTATGTGTATTTTCAATTAAAAATGTTAATTTTACTCATGAAGAAATTTTCATACCATTGGGGGTAGTACCCACTTCACGACCTATTTAAGTTTATTTGTAGTATCTTGACACACACCATCACCCCTTTACCTAGATATAGTCAAGAAAAGTGTCCCCAAAATCATCAAGGGTTGTTAATAAACTATTAGGTATTATATATGAACATTTGGAGTGATTTTTCCTAAAACAAGACACCCTATTAAAGCTAAAAATATGATGAAATGTTAGTATAATTTGTTCACTTGTTAAACACACCAAACCCATAGATAATAGAAATAACATATAGTGGAAGAAAAATATAGTATTATTACAATAAAAATTTGAAAACCTTTTCAAAGCATAAAACACTTCAAATCTAAACATCATATATGAAACAATTGTATATGATATCCAATAATGGCTGACATGGTGCCAAGGTGATAACCCTAAAATAGAACACCAAAATTAAACCTCTACATCTAAAAAACCCTAATATCTAACCATATTCATGATTTCTCAGCATCAACTATATCTCCTCTTTCATGGCTATTGTCCTTGACTAGTGAACAAGATATCATTCGATTTACCAGTATTATATAATATACAATCTATACATCCACTAAGATGGTCATGTTTAAGGTAAATACAAACCCAATAGGACATTCAAATGACTTCCCATTAACCCAATGACAGGTAAAAATAATTAAATCATTAAAAAAATTATAAAAAATTCTCCAACTCCCTATATATTTTTATAAATCCAAATATAAGTAAATTAAGAATTTCTATAAACAATTTCTAAACATATCAATATTTGAAAAATTTAATTCCAGAGAACAAATTTTCTTTATTAAAACCCCAATCATACCCTTAAACCATGAGTAAAAACATGATTAAATCTTACATTTGAGTGAACCCACTACCCAACCTTGTTCATGATCCCCATCATACCCAAAGGGGCACCCACACTTATGTTTGAATTACAATGTCCTTGTTAATCCCCAAAAAGATAGCCACACTGAAGTGTTAATTTTTAATCATTTAAATGATCTATAAAAACCATACCATCAATAATAATAATAATAATAATAAGGAAAAAAAATTTAACCATTAAAAAAATTACATTTCAAAATACACAATTCAATTTTCCTCAATTTTCAAACACACACAGAGATGGAAATCCACATGATTACATTTTATCATATACAATCCAGAAAAAATAACTTATTATATATTTATTTATCAACCATAAATAATTTTTTTATGAATATAAAGTAATTTAATTGAAAAAAAACATCCAATCTCATAATATTTGGACATAATAGAGTTTATGAGAGGTCGTTATCCTCAACCTAATTAAATAGTTAAATTACAATACTAAACATGGGATTAGATCTTCATTTAATCTTATCCTAAAACATAAAATTATATACCTCATTAATCAAAATAAAAACAAATTTATTTCAACCAAGCCTTCTCCGATTAAGGTTTCACCTAGGGAGAAATCAAAACAAGATAAGTTGTGAGACGTCTAATATTACTATCCTTTGACTTGAAACTTGTAGACCGAATAACCAAGGTAATATGATATATATTAGATTTAACCACTGATAATTAACATTACTTATAGTTATATAATTTAGAAAGGAATAATATTATTTAAATCACCCAAAAGTAGGAAAAATAACATTTTTTGGTCATTTTTTGTGAATTTATTAACCAAATACTCAGTACTAAAAATAATTTGGTTCACAATATATTTCTAACTTTGAGATATTTTCAATATGTACAGCTAATTTTAATTTTCCTTGTGACCATGTAATTTATTTTTCACTTCTCTCTACATCCTCTAAAACATCCTTCATGTTTCCCTAGGATAAATACCTGATCCTACACCCATGAAATCTCTCATTCATTCATCTAAAAACCTCTAAAATGTACGAAAATGGTCATATAATAATCTTTTAATTTTCACTTCCAATCTCTTTGAAATTTTAATGTATTGATTTTGATAAAAAAAACGTGGTCCATTTTTGATGAATACATGCTTCCTACTCCCATGTTTCATTACACATCATACAATGTTTCTAAACAACATGTAGCTCTATAATAACATGAACATTCAATACATTATTTATTTAGTGAATCATACATTAGGATATTATATATATCTTGTATCTGGACATAACATAACCAAATCCCAAAAAAAGGAAGGATCGCATACATATTTCATAACTTGTGATGTTTGGAAGACCTCATGCATAAAATTGTTTTAATTATGTAATGAAAACCATTATTCCAAATCCTCATTGTGTTCAATGACCTCAAATTTTACATATAATTCGGTTAAAACATTCCTTTCATTGAAATATTATTTTCTCAAAACATTGGTGAGACCTTTAGAATCACATGATTAATGAAGGGGAATTATACTTTCCCTCAATGTTGATTAATATATAAATATTTTCTACCATGTATTATATCCATATAATTTTTCATTAGGTTAATTTTTTTAGTCATCTATTAAACTATACTCATTCAAACTAATGAAGTTTCTTATTCTTCCCTATAAAGTGGAGAATGACCCAGTTTCCCATAAATCACCTTAATAGGATCCATTCTAATTATTCTCTTGTAAATTTTATTATATATATACTCTACCAATGGATTATAAATACATTACATATAATCTAAGATACCAATAAATCCATTACATATTATATAATAATATAATCTAATGGTTGTATGGTTTGTAATGTCCCATGTCGTTACGATTCAGTGGATTTAGTAAATGATCTTTCCTCTCATAGAATTAAAGTCAATGTCAATTTAATGTGTTGTAAAGATAATTTAATAAGGGTCATTTTGACTTGTATAAAATACTAAATTTAGTATTTTAAAGGTGTATTTTTGGGTAGAAAATCTCTATAATATATTTCTAGGTGTGTAATAAATGAAAATATAGGGGTGGTTTCTAGGTCCATCAGGAACTTGGTGAGATGGATAGTGGTGTTGAAACACTATTTAGGACACTAGGTTGTCATTATGATTTCAATAACTACCCAATATTTTAATAGTTAATTGGTTAATACAAATTAAGTACACATACGCATTGGTTATTTTTTAAAATAAATCATTGTATGTTTCTTCACAGTCAAACCCCCTTTGGTTTTAAATAGGTAAGGCACTTAAGAGGGTCCATATGGGTCAACATCCCCATAGTTTACCCTATATTCCAAATAAAAATTTAGGTTCAATTAACATTAATTGGTACATCATATTGACATAATTTTCCTTCTCCTCATCCTTTCTTATTCTACTTTCTTTTTTCCCTCTAAATTATAGCGATTTCATGTCAAGGATGGTGTCATATTTCACTAGATAATGACTAAATTCATGAAATGTTAGAGTAAATTATTAATTTTTTAATATAGGATAGTAAATAAAGAAAAAATACACCTTGTTTCTCATAATTTTTATGGAAAAATATCACGCAATTAGTTTCTTATGGATCTTGTCATTCTCATAAAAATTGCATATCTACTAGGAATTCATTCTAATGTATTTTTGTCATAAAAGTAAAAAAAGACATGCCATAGAATTTTAATACACCATCGGTTATAGTTGTGTATAATTTATACTAATTGGTGAGTTATTAGGGTTATGAATACTTAAATTTATTATTTTTATTAATTTATTTATTATAATAGTTTATCGTTAATTTAATATGTTTTTTCAAGAGATATGTGCTAGAGAGAATTATAAAACATCATATAGGATTATATAAAAAATATATGATCATGAATAAATAGGATAGACTCATAAATGATATATGTGGTTCCTAGTATATTATGTCATATATATTGTATGTGTGTTATTGCATGTTCTTACATGGGGGTTAGGTTCAACTACCTTGAATTGGGAATAAAGAGTTCCAATGTCATGTGCTGCACTAGGATGGCTCAATTATTATTACAATACAAAGTCCACCCCATAAAAGGATGTTTTAATATCATAAATAAAAATAATCTCTAATTTTAATGACTGTATATTATGTGTGAAGGAATTTAAATTGATTTATGGGAATCATATAAATAATAAATAGAATGGGGTGGATATTTTTGGCTTAAATAAAGGTTTTAGATGGACTATACCATATATGAAAGTGGTATGTTGACTAAATTTCCTTATGTGTTAATGAAACACATCTTTAGGATGAAAAATAGGGAAGATGAATATGTTTTGAGAGTCATAATTTTTTAGGCTTAAGAGTGTTTGGGTGAGGCTTGCTTAAAATAATTTAAAAGTTTGGGCATTAAAATGGTTATATTTATAGAGTTTACAACAGTTGATATGTGGAAATATAATCCTTGAGTTTTGACCCTTTATATGGAATATGCCTTTATTAATAGGACATGGGCCTTATAGATGGTCCATGTTTGTCTTGTGATAATGGGTGAATACGCCATCTAGGGGTATATTAATATACTAGATTTTTGATGGGTCCACTAACAAACTTTGTGAATGAGGTGGTTTGTATATGAATTTGGGTATTGTCACCATTATGAATGTAGTTGGGATATGAGGTTAGTATTGGTGATTTATATAAATTTATGTTTTGATACAACTTAATTGTATTTTAAACTCCTTGATAATGATGAGAATGAGTTATGTTTGGGGATTAAAAGAGTTTGAGTTTAAGATTAAGTATAAATAATGTACATAATCTGTGAGATAACATTATATAGATAGGGTTTGTCCAATGTGTGTTATACTAAATTTGATGAGGTTTAACATAATTATGAGGTGACAATTATCTTTGATAGTAAGTTATAATTTAGATGAACCTAAGGGTGGACTTAAGGATTTCATGAGGGTTACTATTTAGTGGAATATCATGATATACAATTGGGATAAACTAGTATTTGAGTTTGTTTTATCATAAT
Organism: Viscum album; assembly: GCA_963277665.1. Classification (NCBI taxonomy): domain Eukaryota; kingdom Viridiplantae; phylum Streptophyta; class Magnoliopsida; order Santalales; family Viscaceae; genus Viscum; species Viscum album. Next base: position 538,376,388 of record OY728142.1, on the reverse strand, counting down.
CCACCCCTCACTATTGGGATTTATTCTAGTATATATTTCATTATATACTTCCTAGATCATATCTCTGTACTACTGATTATAATGACGATAACTAACTTGAGATTTCATCCTATATTTATTTTCACTGAAAACCAGTCTAAAATATAATCTAGGATCCCATAAATCTTTTTTATCAAATGGTCAGTATAATATCCAAGGATTTTAAAATAAATACTATCTTTGATAGTGTACAACATACACAACACCAAGCATAACCAAACCATGAAGTTTTTTATTTAAATATGATTATTATAACATAGCCATTAAATTGGAGGGTATAAATAGTATTAATTGAATTATTAAATATATATATATATATAAAGGACCTAATCAATAAAAATTTATTAAATAATTCTTAATAAATAACCAATAAATTTTTATAAAATCTATTTTATTCTTCAAAAATTTGTTTTCTTCAAAAATTGAATTTATTTATTTTTTATGAGAAAATATTATTATTAATTTTTGAAAAATATTGATATTTTATTTATTAAAAAGGAAATAATTTTTGAAATTGTCATCTCAAAATTAACATAAAGTGAAAATTTTGGAATTTTTTAAAAATTCTATTTTTCTAGAGAAAAGTGAAAAATAAATATTTTCATAAAAAAATTTATTTATATTTCAATAATTTATAATGTTTATTTTTATTTTAAAATGGTTTAAATATTTAATTAGTTTCATTGTATTATTAATAATCCAATTTTTTTCATTGGAATCATTTTCATTTTTTAATTGGGTATAAACATTTTTTTTATAATTAAAATCCATTTTTCTAAAAAAATTCATTCTATTTTGTGTTTTTTAATCTTAAATTAATATCATCTAATTATATAGGGTTAATATTAAAAAAAATATTCCATATCGTTAATCAGGAGGTCCAAATTTGGTAAATATTACCCTTTTATTTTTTTCATCATGACTAGTAACTATAGTGAATATTTATCAACATTATATGGGTAAATTGTATAATTAAGGTCAAAAATTATATGATAAGGACTATAAAAAGACCATAAAACTTAAATTTATACTATTATATGAGTATATTTTATCCATGTACATCCATGTTTCAAAAATATGTTAACATGGTTCTATATTTCTAGGATTTTGAACTTTATAATATTTAAGAAAAAGATAAAGTCAAAATGTCAATTTCTTACTTTCAAAATCTATAATATTTTGTCATGGGGATAAAAAAAATTGGTTGCAAAAGATAATTTTAATTAAATTGGGGTAATTTATTTATAATTTTTAGTGATTAAATAATTACCTTAAATACTTGTGAAATGCCGACACAAGATTTATTCAATCTATTAAAAAATAAAATAAATGATTTTAAAAATGATAAAATTCATATAAATTGAATGAAATATTATGTCCAAAAAATTAGAGAAAATAACATATTAGATAGTTTTTAATGGATTGTATTTTAATTCCATTATTTTCATGTTCTCTTCAAAATCAAATGAAATGAATTTTTCTAAAAATGACATTAATTATATTTTATAAAAAATAAAATTTTATTAAATGAATTAAAATTCCTAAAAATGCTATCTTTGTCCAAGTGATTTTTATATGTTTAATAGTATAAAATATTATTCATTTATGGACCAATTATTCTTTTATTGTAACTATATTTTCTCTAAATTATTTTATACTTAATTATTGTGGTATTTGATAAATATGGTGAATTTGTGTTAAAACCATGAAATAAGGGTAAAAACCTAATCTAGGCACATCAAAATTTTATTAGATATTATTATTTCGACCCATAATCATTCTATATTCCAATTAAATAATTTTTTTTCCTTTTAATAGAAATATTTATTTATATTAATTTAATATTTTTTGTAATTCCAAGAGTGACCCTCCCCTTACTTATAAATGGGTACCTCATCTCCTCTTTTACTCAAAATTTAAAAGTCTTTTACATCATCAAATACCTACAAAAAATCCATTATAACATCCCTTCATATATTATATAGGTTTTTTATTGGTAATAATTGTAGAGAACCTGAACCTAGTAGCCAAAAGTCAGTGCATATGTTATTACATTGGCATAAGATGCAAGGAATCACATCCCGATGGACCGTATAGTTTAGTAGTCTTAGAAAACTGGATACATACATGAGTCTCATATTAAATTTCAATAAAAAAATATTACAATATAATTTTTTGTAAAGAATAACATTATTCCATCTAGAATATCCCTACATATCAGTCATAGTTAACATCATGGAATCCTAGCGAAAGAAAACAAAATTAGGGTGAGCTCAAATGCTCGGTTAGGGTTAAGTATAGTAGAAGATATCATGAATCAGTGAGCTTAATCAAAATTTAATTGTAAATAAAGGAACAAAAATTCTCTTTAAATAACTTGACTATCATTATAATATAAGGAAGAATAAATATGGAAGGGTAAATAAGTAAAAACACATTCCATTTAGTCACTAAATTGAGGATGATATGCATCCATAGAAAATATCATAGTAAAAATATCATTAATAATGGTCATTAAATATGAATGAAGGAAATTCATAATTATTAGATTTCATGTTTCATAGGAACATGCTACATTTACCAACAATACCTTTCACAAGATGGATCAAAATGTACTAGGTATAAACTGATTCGGTTTAGAAAACTATATCTCTAATGTAAAGAACTTTCGCAAGACAATTTAATACTGATGGTTACAAATTCATAAGGTTTTTATAATGGATTTTGTCCCATGAGACATACCGATTCATCGAGGGTCTTTCTATAAATAGTCCCTAACTCGTTTATTTTCATTTCAAAGTATTCCTCATATATCAATTAATCGATTTAAATCATGAAGAATATGTTTTATCATCAAATATCCATAAAGAGATGAGAATATAAATTTATCAATATTTCCACAGTCAATCAAATTACTCTCAATGTAAAACAAAATATGTATAATTTATGTAATATGTAAGAAATAAACACATCCATGGTAAATAATATTGTCATTTATTTGAAATTTAATGTCCACATGAAAGTGAGTGATTCTATGGAATGATAATGACTACCAAAAATGAATCATAAAAGTGAATTTCAATACTTTCCTTGGTCCAAATGGTCAAAAATCATACATAAAAAGAATACATATGGTATTAATTCTACATATAACCATTTAATAGTAATAAAGTGTTCTTTTCATTTATGAATAAAAATACCATAAAATGATTTTTAAGAAATTCTTGAGGAAATGTACTTTTTATTTTGAAAAACATTTTAAAAATATATTTATTTTAAAATTACTTTTAAAAACATTTTCTTTAAAATGATCCTTATAAACATTAAAAGTAATCATCAATGAAATGATAATAATAATGGTGGTTAATTCCATTCCTACAATAATATTTTAAAAAAAATACATTTTCATTGTAAAAAGTCTAAGAAAGTTCATTGTTCAAAGAATGAAAATAAGATCCATTTCAATTTTTTATTAAAAAAAATCAGAATATTTTTTAAAACGACATAATATTCCTTGGAAAACATTTCTTGAGGAGTAAAAACGGGTGATAATTTCATTCATAAATCATTTTGTAAAAGTTAAAAATAATTTTTAAAATAATTTTTAAAACATGGTTTTTGAATAAAACATATTCTAGACAAAATATTGAAATGAGGTTGGATTTTTCTAAAATATTTTTTCAATTAATTTAAGTACAAAAGTGTGAGAATATGGTATGATTACAAGAAAATTTCATCAAAAAATAGATAATAATAAGATGTAATGGATTTATTAGGAAACTCTCAAATAATTTCCCTCAACTGAGACTCATGAGTAAAAAATATTGATTAAAATGAGATTTTGAAATAAAAATTTAAAATGATCATTGTATTTATGTTGGAATTAATAAATTAATTGATTATGTGTTTTTATATTTCATACACATAAAACAAGTGGAAATAAATCATAAATAATTAAAATTCATTATAAAAATAATCTTATAATAAAATAATAAATGACTTAGAAGATTAACCCAATGAATATAAATTGAGTTAATAAATACCATACCTCACACTTTATTTTGATTAAATGTTCTATAACCTTATATTAATTGTGTATACTTCTTAGGTTTTCAATAATTCATTCCTTGTTTGGATTTCGACCCAAGATTAGTCTTCTATGTTGAGGGGAGGAAATTTGGGATGTGATTTGGGAAGGTATAGGTCGAACCAAAGTTGTTTAAAGGTGTGATTAAAATAGGGGAGGGGTGGCCTTTTATATCTAGGGGAGATGCCACACATGGTATTTTTGAAAATAATTGAGTGATCACAAATTTTTTATATGTAAAATTTCTCCAAAATAGACCATTCTAGAACCAAATAGGATTAATAGTAAAAATATGTTCATAAAATAGTATTTTAGACATGTTTATAAGTCATATGTAGATTTTTCTTTTTAGTTTAACCCCCATGTAAGTCAATTTTTTCCTTAACCATGGTAATTAATTTTTGCTACATTTACTATTCATTTGGGTCAAAAATTAATTTGAAATTATTAGAAATTAGAAATTTTGATTATTATATTTTTCCAAAATAAATTCATAAATTAAAAAATTTTAATTTCAAATTATTCTCACTAAAGTGATAAGAAAGAAGATTTTAAAACTAAAAATGTTTAAGAGACTAAAAAAATTTATATCTAAATTCAATATATAAATTATTATAATCACCTAAATTGTATTAATTGATATATAATTTAAACTATTTTACTTTAAAATCAATTAAAAAAAATTAAATAATATATTATTTAGATGAAAAGTCATTTCTCAATTAAAATTGAGTATTTGTTACTATTCATTAATAAGAAGATACTTCTCAAAAAAATACAAAACAAATAAACCAAATATAATTTCAATATTATGATTTAAAATTTTAATATTATTTTATTGGATAAATTATATAAAAGTGGTAAAAAATATTTTAAATTATTTGTGAAAAACATGATTAAAATGTCTTCTAGAAAAAATAAATTTTAAGAAAACATTGATTTTTTTTAAATTATTTTATTTTATTTAAAATTATTAAATAACTAATAAAAATCTATGAACAATATATTTTCAAAATTTAGATAAGAATATTAAAACCCCATAATTTAATGTCTAGGTTATAACTATTATATTAAATAATAATTTTTTAATAGTATATTGTGGTTTAGTAAAACATGGTTGTGTGTGTAAATCATGCTATCTAAGAAACTCGTTTTTTTATGTAATGAAAACAAAAATCAGTATTTTGTGTGATTCAACATAATATCATATTTTCATGTGATATAAAATATTAAATAAAATATTATACTTTTAGAATATTTTGGTATTACACTCTTCCCACCTTAAATAAATTGTGTCCTCACAATTTTAACATGATCTTGATAATCAGGGATTTGACTTTAAGAAGTTCCATTATTGAAAACCCCAAATCATAAAAGGGTTAATGTAATATAATATTAATGAGATTGAATGGGATGTAAAAAGGTCATGTAGAATAACATATATCTTGGTTTTTATTTTAGATAATATCGGGTGAAAGTGAAAATATAGACATTGTGGAAAAGCATAAATAGTTATAGAGAGTGATTGAGGTAATTGATCAAAAAAATGGATTGATCAATGGAAAGTTAAGGGGATCCAAACCATAAATATGTAAGGAAATAAAATACAATCTGATTAATTAGATATGAATATAGTAGGATAATATTTTTATTTCATGATATTTTTCTAATGATGAGGAGATATTTTACAATCTATGAATATAAGAAAATATACTTACATGATATATTCTTATTTAATAAGTAAAATTTTATATTTTGCTTGTGCTTAGATCAATTTAAAATTCATTTCTTGGTCCCACTATCATAAAATGAATTATCCCCATTCATATATAACAATGTTTTAGACAAATAGTGGGGTTAGAGTTTCTTGGTAAATATATACCCATAGTTTTAAAAAAAAATGGTATAGGTAGAGCTATATAAATGATTTTTTTAAACCTTGGTTTATATCCTTACATAATAGTTTCCACCTAATCCTCATGATCCCTAATCTTCCATCCCCTCCTATGACCTTCATCCTACCCCCACTCCTCCTCAGGCAACGCTACCCCCACTGACCACCTTTTCTTCCTCTATTTCTGTCATTTTTTTGTTGTGATATTTAAGAAGTAAGTTTTACATCCCTATTCTTATTTCTTATCACCTCTCCCAATAAACAGATAGTTGTATTCTCCAATTTTCTCCCTTAATTCTTTTATTTTTTTTAATTTGATCTATTTGGACACCAGATCAGCAAGTTTTGGATCCTTTTCCTCTTAAACTAGCTACTATTTTTATTTTTATTTTTATTTATGCATTTCATTCAACTGGAGAATGATGGATTCACTTTTATCACTATGATTTTCAATTTATAGATTAATAGAGATAAATTATAGTCTATTAAATTCCTATAATTAATATTTTAATTATACTTTCTTCATTTTGAAGATTATCCCATGTATTCTTATTAATTTAACATAAATTTGATATTTTTATGGAATATTTTATGGATTTAGATATTATTAGCATGGGGAATTACATTTATTTTAATTACATGTTTTAATTTTGGTTTCTATTATCCTTGAGTTATGGAATTTAATTATATAAATTTAATTTTTTATATCATGAAACAAGGTTATACTATTTTTAGAATTTTTTTAACCCAAATATAATTAATTTTGTGGTGATGTACATGATTATATTATAATAAGTAAATTTGGAATATTTATTTATTTATGATGTTTGGTTATTTAATAATTCACTATTTTATTTATAATACTTATCATGAACGATTCTTAGAATTCAGTATTATGATTTATACATTACTGAATGATTACATATTCTTTCAAATAATTAAATATTTAGATTTAAAATATTTATGATTTTTTAAAGTGTTATTTTGTATAGATATTTATAGAAGACTTTGATAAATGTCATGAAATAAATATATAAGATATAATGAAAATCCTATAAAATAATATTCATTTTATGATACAAGGTTTTTATTGATAATGTATTACATAAAAATTTAGTTCATTATTAAAACGTTAATAGTATAATCCATACATCCAACTATTTTTATTAACTATTTAGTATAACATAGTTCTTCCTTATATATTCATCCTTAGTTTATTTATAATTTATTGATTATTTATCCATTTATTTATACCATAATATAAAAGAAATAAAAACCATATAACCCCACTTAACCTTAATTAAGAGGTTTCATCAGTGGTTAAGTAATGGATATGTTTCATACAGTGGGATGGAATGGATTAGTTATTTAATCATGATGGATCTTCCCAAACAAAAATACTTATTAATTTGAAACATAGCATTATGTAAAATATATTTTCATTATGTTCGAATAATATATGTAATGTAAAACTAAAATAAAATCCCAGAATTACAAAATGTTATCCTCAATTATATTATTTTAATGAGAATTACTCTATAGATAATAAATACACATTTTTTTACTAGTATTCCTTAGTTGTACTTTATTCCAATACATGCGCCTTGTTTTTATTTCTATGGGTTTGCCTTGGATTATTCTTATGATATTCCTTGTTATTTGTTTGAATGGATAGTAGTATTCAATAATGGAATCTCTCATCATGAATTATATTCAATTTTTTTCTATTAGTGTACTTTAATTTACTATACACTATACTTTTAATTTTTCATTGAATTTGGATATAATTTTATTATTTTATTTCATGTAGTAGATGTCACATCATTGATTCAATTTTGATGATTTTTTATTATTTTGGTCTTATCTTTGTTGCATCAAACTACCAAGAGTATTAGTAGAAAAATGGAGATTTTGGACCCAAATGAATGTGGTGCGTGGTTGGAAAATAGTTATTAATGTAACTCCCTAACACTAGTTACCCAGATTTGGTGCATTATTTTAATACATAGGCATGATTACAAGGAATCAAGTCCTGAAGTACCGATCAGTATAGCAGTCTTGGAAAATATATTACATATGTGAATGTTACATTAAACTTTATAATATAAAAAACCACATAAATAATCCTTTATGAACGCCATTATTCCCTTTTCTTAACCCTGCATATCAATCACAATACACTTCTGGGAATCCGGGGAAAAATAAAACATAGAAAGGGGTGAGCTCAGATGCTCAGTAAGGATAACAATACAGCAGAAACTTTCATAAATAAGCATAAACATTTAAGGCAATGTATAACTAAAACAAAAGCCTTTTAAACTTGAACTTCAACATAATATGGAAAAAATTAAAATTAATTAATGCCATTTACTTATTCACATGGATATTCTACTAGTCTAATAATCACATGCAATATCACTAACCACTTTCATAATGATGGAATGCATAATGACAGACTATCATAACCACGTAGCCAAGGCCTCGTGCCAAGACTACAAATAAGATTTTTTCAAGGCCTCATGCCAAGAAACTAGTTTTTCTCATGATACCTACCGATTAATCAAGGAGCTATAACAGGCTCCACTCATCACTTACTAAGTCCAATGCATTCCTCATATAAACAGGTTTAAACATAACATAAACATTCATATTAAAACTTTCATAAAAAATGTAAATATTTTCTCCATAAACCATGAATGGTATAAAAATAACACATCCACAGTCAAGCATATCACAAAACCATCAATAAAATATGGAATTTTTGTATCATAATAAATCAACTTCAAATAAGCTTAAAATCCATCAAAGGATGTTGACATAGATGAAATCAAAACTATTTAAGAGAAATATTTCTTTTTTTGAAATCATTTAAAAGTCAAATAATTATAAAATAAAACATTTACTTTGAAAATATTCTTATAATATTGTAAGGGAAGCTTCGACGAGTTTATAATGGTAGAAAATAGCTGCACCCGCCATATAAGTTAAAAAAATACATTCTTACCTCAATTTTGTCGAAAAGGTTAAAAAGGCCCTTGTTTGGAAAACGATGGAAAGATTCATTTATAAACATCTTATAAAATGTCAAACAAGGGTATAAATGAATTTAACCCATATTCTGTAAAATAGTAATAATGTTTTTAAATACATTTTTAAGAAACATGGATGTGGATGATAAAGAGGTCCCAGTAGATAATTATGTATAAACAACCTCGGATAACGAAGAGATTCTGAAATAAACTCTTACCTTGTACTTTTCCTTAGTCAAGGGTAGGTTAACCTCCTGTATAATAGTTAAATCATTTTTATTAAATTATAAAAGAATCATATATATAAATATGATATCATATATGATCTTTTAATATTTTTTTCGTTAATAATATTTTAGTATTATCGTCGTTTCGGGTGTTAACCGATTCGTTTTACTTTACATGCTTTGTTACGTAAGTCGTGTTTTTTATGGATAGGATGTATCTTATTCATATCCAGAATGATATAAAGTCCTTAAACATTACTTTTAATCATCAAATGAGAATTATTCTTGAATGGATATGATGGGGAAATGAATCTCATCGCGTTCGTGGAGACGGTAATTCGTACGTACACACGAACGCTACTTCCATTTCATTTTTCATTTTAAAAGGGATAAAAACAAAATGATACTTAGGTATATTATTATTCCAGTATAATATAATATCTTATATATGTTACTTAAGTTCATTAACACTACCCTTTATACGCTCCATGTATGGTATGAACGAGTCATATCACTTTGAGGGGGCGGTAGTCCGCACTTCCTCAAATGAAATTATCGTATATATATATATACAACATGAAAATAATAATGGTATGATATAAAATAGAATTACAGAAGCTTATATATAAAATAAATATCATTAATATCATATTTAATTATATTTCCATCATAATGGCCACCATGAGAGGTGGTAGGAGATAATTGAACAATCATTGTTTCGTGAGGCGTTTGGTTGCCATCCACAGAAACATTATGTTATTCACCCATTAGATGGAGGTGTGTGTAAGTGTAGTTAAAATACTTCTCATAAAAATATCCTAGTATATTTAGGATACTGGTTTTGTTACAAAATAAAATAATAAGATTATTTTAGGGGTTGGAGAAGTAAAATAAAATAAAAGAAGCTAAGAGAAATTGCTACCTTTAATTTGGGTAACTCCCTTTGGTTTGAACCAAAAAGGACTCTTGAAGTGCCTTATGCCTAAGGTAAGTCTTATAGGAGGAGGATAGGGATTTATGTAGATTAATTGGAAATATTTTGGATGATCTAAAAGGCTTTATAGGTGTGAGGAATTGGTTAGAAGTGGTGTCCTTTTATAAGGGGGAGGAGTGTCTCTTTAGGAAAAACTTAAAGTATTAATTTATAATAAATTCATATTTGGTTTCTAATGGCTCCAAAGTGGATTATTAAAATTATAAGGTGGTTATGGGTCTAAATACTTTCAACGAATATATTTTAAACAGGTTTGTGTCATTATATTAACTTTATATTTTAGGTTTAACTCTTAGTTAATTAGTTTGACATTTACCATGTCACTTTGTATTTTTATATTATATAGTTAATAAACTTACTATATACATCCAAGAGACCCCCAAGTGGTCTATTAATGATAAACCAATCATGATATAAGTCCTTTGGCCGAACCATATATTTTTAGGAATAGAATATCAATTAATAATATAATATTTGTTTTAAACACTCATTTATGTCAATTTTGACACTATTCAATAATTGATTTTTGTTAAAGTATTAAGAACTTCATTAATTCGAATAAAATTAATTTAAGCAATCCTAAAATTTAATATTAACCAATAAAATTCGTGTATGGCATCAAAACTTTCAAATTATATTTATTTTAACTTTTATAATATCAATTATTTGATTCTTTCATTAATAAGGAAAATACTGCATCATTATTGTGTCATAACTAAATTTAATTATTAAATGTATAAAAATTATAAATAAAATACCATTATGTAGGAAATATTTTTATATTTCTAATGAATATTTATAGTTGAAAATATAACATGTATAACCCTATGTAAAAATTGTTTTTCGAAAAGATATATGCTTATGTCATTTTTGTATTTACTTTAACTTAATTAATATAAAATGTTCTTATCACCTACAAGTGGCTCCATGGGGTCCCAAAATCAACCCAAATATTCCCATGGTCGGATATTTATCAACCAATAAGGTTAAGACATGTTTTATGGTAATTTAGTATTATTATAATATTATTTTTTTACCCTTATTTACCGGATTTATCCTTTAACCGTGGTAAATAAAATATTTACTGAAGTAATTATTCAAAATGTCTCAAAATAAAAGTTAACTATTTACACAATTTTGACCTCCTGATTATAAATATGGAATACATTTTTCTAAATTCAAAACACATAAGTGAAAGAAATTAATTTAAAATTAATTCCCATTGTCGAAACAAAAAAGCGTGTTTTTAACAAATAATAACTATGAAAAGATTGACACTTTCTTATGTCCAGTTTAAATATGAAATTATGTACAATGAAAAAAATTGGATTAAATGGTAAAATTATAATCTAATTATACTTTAAAATCACTCAAATTCATAATTTATCACTATTAATTATATCAATTAAAAAATTGTTTTTAATTAAAATTTAGTAATTTTCACTATTCATCAAAATATGAATGTTATCAGAAAAGTACCAAAATTTCACCCTAAGATAATTTCAATATTAAAAATCCAAAAATGAAGAGTATTTTACCAAATTCAAAACATAAAAGTTTCATTTATTAATTTAAAATTAATTCCCTCTATTAAAACCAAAAGGCGTATTTTTAAGAAATAATAACTATCAAAAATTTGACACTTGATTATATCCAATTTCAAAGTGAAATTACTTACAATGACCATCATTGGATTAAATGGTAAAAATATAATATATTTATACTTCCATACCATTAAAATGTATAATTTAAAAACATAAATTATTTTGATTAAAAAGGTTGTTTTCAGTTAAAATATAGTATTTTCACTATTCACCCAAATATGAAAGTTATCAGAAAAACACCAAAACGTTATTGAAACTAAATTATTATGTCCCTATTATAAATAAGAAGTTTATTTTGAAAAATTGAATATATAAAAGTTTCAAATATTGGATTTAAAAAGGCTTCTCCATTAAAAGGTAGTAAAATTGCATTTTTTTAAAAATACTTCTTTTATCTAAAAAAATGTATTTATTCTTACATTATGTCTAAGAAACTCATAATATGGATTTTAAAATTATAAGGATTATATAAATTTCAAAATTTAGTTAATACTATTCATAACTGCTTTTAAACGGCTTGTTTGGTAAGTCATGGTGCGTTAGAACTTGGTGTTGTGTGTCGTGAAAGTTATTGAATTACTTTTGAAGAAATAACGTACTATGAAATCTTGGGGTGTTACAAGTAAAAACCATGTGCTAGCCTTGGAGAGAATGTGTTCTGTGGACATAGGCACTGTCCAGGACGCATGACCTTTCGCACGGGTTTGTAGCTAATTATTATCTCACGCCATAAGTTGTTCCTAGGGCATATGATCTAACAAACAAGAGTTCAGCATCGCTTAAAAAATTGTGCAGCCTCATTTCTATAATGACATAGATGTCACACAGTTTGTAAAACCATACGGCCTAATCATACAACATTTCCAAGTCATTAAAAATGTTTATTTTACTTTTACACCCTCCCCCAATTTAACCCCTATTCCACCAATTTCTTCCCCCGTTAATGATTTCCACCCCTAGGTGCCTCCTCCCCTCCCTCTTGGCCTCCTTATACTTCAATTTCTAGGTGTATTTTTCTGTGTATGTTCATGGAATCAACAAGTAAGCCCATTATTCCTTGTTTTCCTCCTCCTTCTTCAGTTATTCTTCCTTCTTCTTTATGTTATTCATTCTTAAATAGGTTGGTTTCCCTAATATTGGTTGAACCAAGATTCTTTTGTTATGATAATGATGTTATTTTTATGTTCTTTCCATTATAGGATCCTCTTGTACTAACGTTGTGGTTTTCCACATGATTCTGAAAGATTACATGCTTAATGTAGGTGATTCTATGATTTAGCATTATTAAATGATTTTGGTATAATTTCGTTGTTTTCTAAATGTTTTATATGGATCTTTTAAATGATTTGAAATATATTTTAAAAGTGTTTAAAGGTTCATATGGTTTGAAAAGTGATTTTCCAAATCAAATTGGTTGGGTTTTATGTGTATTTTCATTATTGTGATTCAAAATGTACTATATGGATTGTGTGAGTGGTGGGAAATGTTTTTTCAAATAGCATTAGTGTGCATCCAGATTTGAAAGAGGTTTTTCATATGAAAATTGGTGGGTTTTCATGTGTATTCATATTTATTTGTGTGTGTATGTGGAAGTGGTGACTTATGAGACATGTGAATTGTAAATTTATCACAAAGAGAATCCAATTTATCTAGGTTGGATGGCTATGACTATTATAATCATTATATCATCAAGGCTGAGGCCATGTTCCCTTTTTCAAGATTGAGTCTAAAACAGTAAATAAACTATGATTATGATTGGAGACCACTAGACCTTGCGATGTATTCCCCTATTGTGGATCGTGCATAAGGATGATGGGGGTTATGTTTTCTTTACCATGTTTCACCAAGGTAAAAGGTTCATAGGGTCCCACTAATGCTAGATCCTATAGGGATTACATGTGGTGTATTGTGATGATTTTATTACTATCAACATGTGGTAGACCTTACTTTCATTTTAATTTCAAATCATGACTCTCTTGAAAATATTTTCCTTAAAATATTTTATCAAAAATGATTCCAAATATTTTATTTTGAATAATTTCAAGTTAATTTTTCTTATACTATTATGGAATCAAATATATTTTAGGTGAATCCTACTGGGCTTTAAATCACACCCTGAAAACACCCTCGGGTGTATGTTGACCTTGTTATGTTTGACCAAAGTAATGGAAAGATTTTACAACTTGGTGATGGTGGATCTTGTTGCTAGTGGATCCTCTTGTAAAGGTGTTATTGGTTGTGGATTTGGTGTAACTACACTCTTATAACATGCAGATTTTTTGGGTCATCATCTAGTTGGTTCCCCTAACTTTTTTTATTTTTAGTTACTCTTTAACGATACAAAATGATTAATATTTAATATATGATATCTCTTGGTTATGGTTATTTATCAAGGTATGTTTTCTTATTTTTATGGATGTTTATAGTTGTTTCCCCTTGGAGAAATAATTCCCCAATATAATGTTTGATACCTATACACTATTCGCCATCCCATGGTGAATAGGATCGCCCTTCAGGAAAAGCCATGGGCTAGTTTGGGAATCATGTTGGATGGAACCCCAGGACGGTTCAGAAAAAAATGATACTACATGGGGTATTTTCCCTTTCTATTGTTCATTTTATTTTGGAGAGTTAGATAGAAAGGATCAATTACTTTTGGTTCATGAGGTTCTAGTTATGAGTGGGGTGTTTTGGAAACACACATTGTGATAGACCTTGAGTCTCTATGGGATATTGGGAATTTAGTTAGATTCTCTTCTAAGTGAGCATACAAGCTACATACTATGCATGGAAACTGAGTGGGGGTGAAGTGCTTTGGAATTTGATTGTGAATCTTATGGTTTTGGTTTTGATTTATAGAGTTATTTTCAATGTTTTTGTTATTGAAATTTTCTAGATATTGTGTTTATGGATTATTTGGTTTGTTAAATTTTGTATCAATATTCCTCCCTAGAGACTTCATGTTCAAACTTGAGAAGAATCCATAAAAAGTTATCTCTCACCAGTTGATCAGATATGAGTGAAATAAGTGGTTCATTATATCCAAAAAAAATTCATGGAGCATGCCATGTTCTTGTTTAGGTTAGGGAAGATGATATAGGTCTATTAAGGAAAAATATTAGGATTTTCAGAAGAAAAATCATCATTCCTTCCAAGGTAGCACGTATCCCCATGAGGAAGAGTATTGAATCGATAAGATTGAGGGATATTAGTGTTTCTTTACACTATTGATGTATTCAGTGTAAAATTTTATTTTTTCTTGATGGAATTTCCTAGTTGAAGGTGGTGGGACACGGTGGTTCATGTTTGGAAGCACGAACAGATTATTTAGAATTACTTCAAGGTAATTTGTAATGAGTATTTTCCAATGATCTTATACTTTTCTAAGGCCCAATACTTTATATACCTCCCCCAATGGTATTAAACCATGATGGTGTATCCCAACCACTTCAATGAATTAGTTCATTTCACACATGAAGTGGTATACAATGTGTAGCTGAAGGCTCAATGGTTCAAAATGGGATTGTTGTGAGATATCTGATCTTCGGTGTTCATGTACATGTTGAAGATTTATTTTTAGGTGGTTTATCATGCATTTATGGTTGATATAGATCATTATTACATTTTTATAATTTATAGGGCATCTTCATAGGTTGGCCAGGTAAGTGGTAGTCCATTTGAGAAGAAGAGGAATAAAGATAAGTAAAAAAACAGTAAAGGTGGTATCATAGACCATCCTTACAGACCTTTATTTTATGTGGATTCAAATTCCATTTCATTTCTAGTCCATCAGTGTGGGAAGTTGAGGATATATGGTAGATGTGCTCAGTTCCTCCCTAATCTTTCTATTAGTGTGGAACTATGAGGCCCTTGAAGTAGTTTTGAAAGGTGGTCTGCCGTTATCAGGATGGTATGGGTTCTTCAGAATCCATAAATATAGAATCTCTATTATAAACATCATGTAAAACATGTTCTCAGTTTGGAGATTATGGTGTAAAGGTTGGATCAACTTCTATGAAGAGTCATCTCAAGCTAGAGTCGCGTGTTAGTAGTCGTTATTAGGCTTAGGTAGAGAAGAAACGTCTTTATGCTCTGCATAAGGCACCCGTAAAATCTAATTTAGGACCCAAAATTGTTCAAGGTCTGATCCTTATTACATCATATATATCTGATGTTTTTTTGGACACAGGTTCCACTGTTTATTTTATTTCGTCCCATCTTGTGGATGTGTTGAATTTTCCAACTGAGCTTATGCCATATGTTATGGAATAGGTGATCCCACTAGGAAAAAAGAATGGTATGGGTTTCAGGTGCCATAATTATGGACTCAACCATGTCTTGGGTTGAGATAAAATTAGATTTTGTGGTTTTTAATATGGAACTCTTTGAATTGATCGTTGATATGCCTTGGATGGTGCGTTTTTAGGAACACATCGATTATTATTGGTAGTGAGTGATTTTTTTGTAGAAACTTTGGGAAACACTCAGGTTATATATAGTGAATGGTATCCTTAGTTATGAAATGATAGACCTACACTTCTATTGTTGGGTAGTCTTGTCTTCTAAATCTCATAGCTCTTGTTGGAGAAATATGATAGAGGCTTTGAGGGTGGATTACCTCTTATGATGGATGAGTTCCAAGAGGTGTTTCCAGATGACTTCTTAGGTTCTCCTCTAGATTCAGATATGGATTTCACCATTGATTTGGTGTTGGGAAAAAATTTGATATCTCTTCCCTCATACCGTATGGACCCCCACTGAGTTAAGGGAATTAAAGATATAGTTGGATGATTTAGAATCCAAAGGATTCATTCAGCTAAGCATCTCACATTGGGCCACCCCATTACTATTTTCTAAGAATTCCAAAGTATATTTTCAGTTTTGTATCAATTACTAAAGGATTAATAAGGTAAATATAAATACAAAATATCTTTTTCCCCTCATTGATGACCTTTTTTATCAGATCAATGTGGTAAGGTGGTTCTCTAAGATCAACTTGCGTTTTGAGTATCACCATGTCAGAGTTAGAGAGGCGGATGTTCCTAAGACAAAATTCCAATTTAGTTTTGTCCACATAAAGTATTTGTTCATGTCATTCAGGTTCTGAAATTCTCCAAGGGTTTTCATGGTGATCATAAACAGGGTGTTCCCCCAGTATCTCGACTCTTACATTTTTGTTTTTGTGGACAACAACCTGATATAATCTGGGGCTGAGTAAGAGTGTGAGAAGTATTTCAGGATCGTGTTGGGAACTCTTTGAGATCATCGTAATTATTCTAAAATTTCCAAGATCACCATTTGGATTTTGTAGGTGAAGTTTCTGGGTCATGTGATCTTGGAACGAGGGGTTTTGGTGGATCCCAAGAAAATCTATGCAGTGATGTCATAGGAGTAGCTGAATAATGATTTTGAAATAAAAATCTTTTTGGGCCTATCCAAGTATTATAAGTAGTTTATTTCAGGATTTATCACTTCTCACATAACCCATTAGAATGATTACCTAAAAATGGGTGAATTTCATGTGGATCCCAAAATTGAAGGAGTCATTTGAGAAGATTCATCAGCGGTTGACCACAACATATTTTTTGGTCTTTACAAAATCTGGAATGGGATAAATGGTTTACTGTGATGCATTAGTTATGTGTATGGGGTGTGTGTTGATGCAGGTTGAGCATGTGGTGGCATATGATTCTTTCCAACTCCTCCCACATGAAAGGAATTACCAAACCCATGATCTGGAATTAGTGGATGTGATGCATTCCTTCAAGACATGGTGTTATTATCTCTTCTAGGAGAAGTTTGTGGTATACTCATATCACATGAAACTGGACTATATTTTCTCCTTGGGGGATAATAATTTGAGTTGGTTTCATTGGGTCAAGTACCTTTAAGATTGATTTTGATATTGTTTATACCCCATTAAATGGTAATGTGGCGGTAGATTCTTTGAGCAGAACGATGTGGGTCCAAGTAGTGAAAGAGTCTAGTTATTAGTGTACATTGATGGGGATTTAATTCCAATTTCATCTAAAGACCAAAGATCTAAATAGAGGTTAATTTTTTTCCAGTGTTTAGCATAAATATTCCCTCCAATATTGGATTTAAAAATAGAAGCCTAATGATGAGTTTTTTTAGCAGTCTATGCAGTTTTTAAGTTGTGGGAAGGAGCCCATCGAACCATCTTTGTCTTAAGATGTGGTCCATTTCTTTAAGGTCAATGTGGTGGTGTATTATTCACTATAAAATTTGTTCATGAAGGATAGCAACTAGTCTTAGTGGATCATTCATATCAGGTCCACCAAGATGTTATAGGATGTTTTTCATTAGTTCTGGTGGTGAGGTACGAGATGGTATAATGCTAACCTTGCATCCAGGTGTTATTTTTGTTATCATGTTAAATAGTAACACCAAATACTCTCTAGTTGTATACATACCATTCCAATTAATACCTAAAATTGGGTCGATGTTTCCATAGATTTATTGGAATACCTCATACAACATGGGGAAAGAACATGGTTTTGGTAGTGATTGGTCATCTTACTATATCATCCCATTTCATTATGATTTGATATTCATTCAAAGTTGATGAATTGGGTCAGTTGTATATTTAGGAGATATTGAGACTTTAGTGTGTTCCATCAAAAAAAATTGGATAGGGACCCCCATTTCACCCCTCTATTCTGAGAAGGTCTTCAGAAGTCAATGGTTTTGTTTGTCAAGTTGATCATGACATACCATCATCAAATGGATAGTCAAATGAAGAGATTGAATCAAATAATGGAAGAAATTATCTGAGTATGTTTATTGGATTTCAGAGCCTCATGGTATACCAAATTTGGGTTATTTGAATTTTACAATAATAATTGTTACTAAACTTCAATTTAGATAACTCTCTTTGAGGAGCTCTATGGTCAACCGTGTCGGTGGCCACTTTTCTAGACTAAGGTAGGTGAGACCTCATTGATGGGATTGATCCTTGTATAGGAAACATATGAAAATTTTCAAGTTGGTCTGGAAACATTTGTTGATCGGACAAAGCTTCCACCATTCTTATGTTGATCAGAGGTGTCGAGCCTTGGAAGTCTCTATTGGTGATCAGGTGTTTTTTAATGTGTCCATACACTTAGGTTCCCATAATTTGGGTATAAAAGTGAAGATAATCCTGATGTATAAAATACCTTTTGAGTTTATAGAGAGAGTTTTTAAGGTGTCATACCATCTATATTTTCTATCTGAGTTAACATCAATTCATGACATGTTCCATGTCTCATAGTTGAAAACTTGTAATTTGGATCTATCTCATGTGCGGAATTGGGAAGAGTTAGAATTGGAAACTGATTTTCCTATTATTTAATGGATAGTGTATGTTAGGGATTCCAATAAGAATATTATTCATGGGAATTCAATATTATTGTTTTAGGTTCATTAGAAGCATGATAGCGATGTGCATGAGACATGGGAGAAGAAATATTGGGTTGTGGAGAAATACATTTGTTTGTTCTCTGGTCATAATTCATGTTTACATTCTGAGTGTATAATGTTTTCATGGTGGGGATATTTTTCACATATGTGATTTCATTTGGAGTTTTTTTTCTTATTTATTTTTGTTATATATATTTTTTGTGGAATTTCTGAGAGTTTGAGGAGAAAAAGAGATTTTTAAAACTTGAAAGAAGGTGGAGCATGATTAGCACATGATCAGTTGAATATATGTTCTAGACCAAGAGAGAATGTGTGCTTAGGATTGTTGAACTATCCATGTCACACATCCTACCAAACATGTATGTTTCTAACCTTGTGCCCAGACTATAGGTTCTATCTTGGGGGCATGATCTATTGCATGGGCATGTGTCTTCCCCCAGAAAACATTGTGGCATATTTTTTTTAATACCAAAGGTTCCACAAGTTTACCACATGGTTGAAAAAAAAAATCAACCTAACCCTGAAATTAGTACCAGTCATTAAAAATGGTTATTTTACCTTTATAACCTCCTCTAATTTAACCCCAATTCCACACATTTCTTCCCGACTCATTATATTTAGCACAGTGTACCACCTCCCCTCCTTATTGACATCCATGTACTGTAATTTTTGGGTGTATTTTTCCTTGTATCCTCAAGAAATCAGCAAGTAAGCCCTAATTCATTGATTTCCTCCTCCTTCATGGGTTCTTCTTCCTTATTCTGTATGTTTTTTCTCCTCTAGTTGGTTAGTTTCCCTAAAATGGGTTGAACCATTATTCATTGGGTTTTATATTTATGTTCTTGGTATGATATTACTATTATAGTGTCCTCTTATGGTGTGGTTGTGGTTTTCCACCGAATTTCAGAAATTTCTAATATTCATGTAGGTGATTCTGTTCTTTAGGATTATTAGATATTTTTTTTATTCTTTCATTGTTCCATAAATGTGTTCTATGAATTGTGTGAATGGTGGGGAATATTTTTTCCTAAAGTTTCAAGGTGAGTTTCGGTTGAAATATTATTTTCCAAATGAAATTGGTTGGGTTTCATGTGTGTTTTCTTTGTTGAGCTTCAAAATTTATTCTATATAATGTTTGATTTGTGAAAAATGTATTTTGAAATTGATGTGGTGTGCTTATGGATTCCAAATAGGTTTTTTATTATGAAAAGTGGTTTTTTCATCTTTATTCACATTTCTTGGTGTATGTATGTAAAATTAGGGACCTATGTGACATGTTAAAGGAAAATTGTGAAAAAATGGAAGTCTAGGTATCTTTGTGGGTTTACATAGACTATTACACTAGTCAAGTTGATGGGGATGAGTAATGATTCCTACTAGTGGGATTGAATCTACAATACTAACTAAACTATGATGATTATTGGAAACCACTATACAGTGGGATGCATTTCACTCTAGAGGTATGTGCACTATGATGTTATGGGTTATGGTTTCTATACCATGTTTCACCAAGGTATGAGGTTCCTAGGTTCCCACTAGTGAAATAACCTTTATGGATTACCTGTGGTTTTCAAGTGAATTCATTCATATCCTCATCATATGATATAACATTCATTAATTTTAATTTTGAAGCATGATTCGCTTTGAACTTTTTTCCTTAAAATGTTTTACTAAAAATGTATCCAATTTATTTCCATTGAAATATTGCATGTTAATTTGACTTATATAGTTATGGAATCAAATCTATTTTGGGTGGAATCCAACTGGGATTCGGGTCACACCCTATATTCACCCTCAGGTTTATGTAGACCATGATATATTTGAACCAAGTAAAGGCAAGAAGTTTTATAGTGGTGATGGTGGATCCAATTTCTAGTGGATCCTCTCAAGCAGGTGTTAGTGGTGGTGGCATGGGGGTGACTGCCCACTTATTTCATGGAGGTTTTTGTGTTGTGGTCTAATAGGTTCCCCTCCTATTTTATAAGTTTTTTCCATTTTAAATTATTAAAATTATTAACCTATAATTAATGCATATTATTGGTTATGGTTATTGATAATGTGATTTTGTCTCATTTTTTGGATGTTTATAGTCATTTATATTGGGAGAAATCATTCCCAAATGTAATATTTGATACCCAGTAACTCGTTACTAGCTTGTAGGGATTGGGAAATCCATCCAATCCATTCCATGAGCTAGGTTGGGTGTAAGGTTGGATGGAACCTTGGGTAGGTTCTTCACGAAATAGTATCATATGTGATTTTATCCCTTTCTTTTGGTCATGTTATTTCGGAGAGTCTAGATAGATAAGATCTTGGAATGTTGGGGCATGATTTCTTGGTGTCAAGTGGGATGTCTAGATAAAAACCTCATGAAAGAACTTGAGTTTCCGTGGGATGTTGGGAATTTGGTTGGCTTCTCCTTCAGGTGATATGTATAGGCTGCAGACTGTATACGGATGGTGGTTGGGGGTGACGAGGTCAATCTTTTGATTGAAACTGAGATGGTTTTGGTTTTGATTTATAGATATCTTTTCAAAATTGTTATCGATAAAATTTTATGGATATTTTGTTGATGGATTATTTAGTTTATTAAATTGTGTATCAATATGAATTCCCAGAGACTTAATATGTAACTATGGAAAGAGGCTGAAGAGATGTCTCACTAACCAGTTGGTCGAACACAAGTGGAAGTAGTTGATTGGGCTATCTTGGCATTGGGTAAAGGAGAAAACCATGGTCTTGGTCGGGTTTGTGAATCAGAACCAGGTATAGTAAAGAAGAAAGATAAGTTGTTACTCAAGAACATTACTCCATCCTTCCAGGGTATTATGGATCTACAAGAGAAAAATGATTGGATCCATAAGATCTATAGGATGTTTGGGTTCCATGAAACTCATGTAGAAATCATGGTAATATGTGTTTAGTTAAGGTTAGAAGGTCCCAGTCAGAGGTGGTGGGAAATATTGGTTCTAGATGGGAATCATGAGTAGATGAGTTTTAAGGACTTTAAGGTCGTGTTTAATGATAAATATTGTCCTGACACATTTTCATTCTCTAGGACCTTGGATTTTCTAGACCACAACCAGGGGTATCAGATAGTTTTGGAGTATTCCAACTTCTTTTCTAAGTTTGTTTTGCTCGCACACAAAGTGTTATCCAATGATAAGTTGAAGTCTCGATAGTTAAAAATGGGATTGTGAAAGGATCTACAATCCCATGTATTCTTATTCATGTTGAAGAAATACGCAAAGGTGGTTTATCATGCCATGATGGTAGGGATAGACCATGCCGACATGTCTAGTTTTTATGGGGAAGCTTCATCCTTAGGCCAGGGTAGTGCTAGTTAATCTATGAAAAATAAGATGTGAGATGTGTAGGAAGAGAGAGAAGGTGGTAGCTTAGGATATCCATCCCTACCATTCCCATATATTGCAACAAATTCTCGGTCAATTCTAATCCATTAGTGTGGGACTATTGGGAACTTTTAGTAGTTTTTCATGGTGGAATTCCCTTATCATGTTTGTGTAGGTTTATCATCCTCCAGAGTAATGTCAGTACCGTTAGAACCATCCATGAAAGAATGATCTCGATATGAAGGCCATGGATGCAGGGATGGATCTAGTTCTATGTATATTTAGATCGATACAGAGCCGTATGATAGTGGTGATTCTAAGGCATAGGTAGATAAGTGGAATCTTCATGATTTGGATCACGGGCAATTTGAATCTGATTTAGAACCTTCCATAGTTCAACGTATGATCTTTATTTAATCATTTATAGCTGATTTTCTATTTGACACAAGTGCCTCTGTTTCTTTTATTTCTAACCATATTGTGGATGTGTTTAATTCTCCAATTAATATTATGATATATGTGATGTAATTGGTGATGCCACTCAATAAGAAGAATGAAATGGGTTCCATGTGCCTGTCTTGTTCACTCACTTTGTGCGAGAGTGATCTGGACTGACATTTCTCTATTTTAGAGATGGAACTCCTGGATGTGATCCTCAATATGGGTTGGATGGTGTATTTTTAGGTTCACATTGATTTTTATCGATGGTGAGTGAGTTTTATGGAACCTAATGGATACCCTCATGATTTCCATGTCTAATAGGATCCATGTCAAGATGTGTTGGGCCTCTACATTCGATGTTGTGTAGTATTTTTTATGATTTTTTCTCTCATGTTCAAGGATGATGATTGAGGATTTGATGGTGAATTGCCTAATCTAGATGATGATTTCCCATAGGTGTTTCCAAATGAATTCATCTTTTTTTCTCTGAAGCAGGATATTGATTTCGCCAACAATTTTTTTGTTGGGAACATAGTTGATATCTCTTCCCTCATACCATATGGCCTCCACCGAGTTAAGGGAATTATAGATATAGATAGATGATTCATAATCCCAAGTATTCATTCCCCATAGTGTCTCACCTTCGGCCAACCCAGTACTATTTTCTATGAAGGTGTTTGGATATCTCTGGTTTTGTATCATTTACCAGAATATAAATTAGGTAATGATCAAGAACAAACAACCCTTCCCCACATTGATGAACATTTGTGATCACCTCAAAGAGGAAAGGTGGTTATCCAAGATCAAATTAAATTCTGGGTATCACCTGCTCAGATTCAGAGATGTGAATTTGTAAAAGATAGCTTTATGAATTAGGTACAACCACTTCATGAATTCATTCATACCTTTTAGTTTGATTAACTCTCTAGTGGTTTTCATGGAACTCATGAATAGGGTGTTCCCCTAGTATCTCGACTATTTAATTATTGTGTTTATGGATGAGATCCTGGTCTACTCCATAACTGAGGAAGATCATGAGCATCATTTTAGGATAATTTTGGTAACTCTTATAGATCATCATATTTGTGTTAAACTTTCTAGGTGCACCTTTTAGATCAGGTAGGTGATGTTTCTTGGTCATGAGATATTGGAATGAGGGGTTTCGGCGAACCCTAGGAGGATCGGTGGTAAGATGATAAGGGAGTAGCAAAAGAATTTTTTTAAATGATGATAAATTTTCCCTAGTAAGGGTATTAGAAGCTATTTTTTGGTGATTTATTTCATCTTTTATCAACCATAATAGTGCTTACCCGAAAAGGGGTGAAGTTCAACTGAAGCCTAAAATGTGAGGCATCCTTTGAGTACCTTAAGTGGCAATTGACTATATCCCCAATTTTACTATTTCAAGAATCTAAAAAGGGATATGAGGTCTACTATGATGCCTCGGGTATGGGTATAGTGTGTATTCTAATTAAGGATGGGAATTTGGCGGTGTATGGTTCGTTCCATATCTAACCACATGAGAAGAATTACCCTTTCCACGATATAGATTTTACAGCAGTGATGCATTCCTTCAAAAAATTGATTCATTTTCTCATATGGGAGAAGTTTGTGGTATTCTTAGATCATAAGGTATTGGCCTGTATTTTATCCTATAACAATATGAATTTGAGGAAGTGCCATTAGGTTGAGTATATTCAAGGGTTCAATTTAGATATCATTTTTTCCCCATGAAAATTTAATGTGGTAGCAGATCCATTGATCAGAAATATGCTTGTGAATTCAGTGAAGGAGTCCAGTGATGAGTAAAATTTGAAGGGGGTTTTTTCCAATTGAATATAGAGACCCCATTGCGTAAAATAGGTTCATTTGTGTATAATGTTCAACTGAAACCTTCCCTCCTAGAGTTGATTTAGAAAGGGAAACCTGGTGATGAGTTGTGCCATTAGTATATGTAGTTATTAAATGGTGGGGAGGATCCCAACAAATAGTCTTTTTCATCATATGGGTTTCATTGCATCAAGGGTTTTGTGGTGGTACAATTGTCATTGTAGAAGGTGGTCATGTAGGATAAACACCAGTATCAGTGGGACATTTATCTAGGGTCCACCAATATATTTTATGACATCCATAATCAAGTATTGTGGATAGTAAGGAGACGGTATATATCTAACTTCATATCTAGGTGTTATTTTTGTCAATTGGTTAATTTAGAAAAAAAAAGGCCATTAGGATTGCTTCATCCCTTACCCATTCCAACCTAGAAGTGGGACAAGTTCCCCATGGATTTCATTATTATCTTACCTCGCACACCCTTGGAAAATAATGTGATTTGGGTAGTGATTGATTGTCTGGTAAAATCATCTCATTTCATTCAAATTATAGATTCATCCAAATTGTCTGAATTGGGTTGGTTGTGTGTTTAGATGATGTTGAGGATTCATGGTGTTACATAAGCAATCATTTTAGATGGGGTCCCTCATGTCACATCTCTATTTTGGGAAGGCCTTCAAAAGGAAATGGGGTCGCAAGACAAGTTTATCATGACATACCATCCTCAAATAGATGGTCAGATAGAGTGGGTGATTCAGATCATGGAAGACATGCTTTGAGAATGTATATTTTCTTTCATAGGATTTTGGGATAGAAATATTGGGGTTGGTATAATTATCCTATAATAATAGTTACCAATACTCAATTAAGATGGACCACATTGAGGCACTCTATGGTGACTCATTTCAGTCGCCACTTTATCGGATGGAGGTGGGTGAGATATCATTGATGGGACCGAGCCTTGTGTAGGAGACGTATAATAATATTATGTTGATTATGAATTTTTCGTTGAAATCAAAGAGTCTCCTTAAGAATTCTGATGATCAAAAGCATCGATCCTTAGATTTCATTATTGGTGATCGGATGTTTTTTTAAGTGTCCCATGGCTAGGTTCACAATCATTTGGGTAAGAAAGGGAAGCTAATGCTGATGCATGTTAGTCCTTTTTAGGTGATCGAGAGAGTTGGTAAGATGTAATAGAATTTATATTTTCCATCCCATTTGACATATATTCATGACATGTTCCACATCTAATAGCTAAAAAATTATAATTCAGATCCGGCTCAGGTGCTAGATCGGGAAGAGTTGGATTTGGGTCCCAGTTTGGTTGTGTTATAATGACTAATGCGAGTTGGGGATTTGTAGTAGAAGATGGTTCATGATAATTCCATTATGTTGGTTTGGTTTCTTTAGTAGCATTATAGAAATGAGCATGATACATGGGAGAAAAAATCTTGGGTTGAGGAGTAGTACCAGTTTTTGTTCTCTGATCATATTTTGAGTTGAATTTTTAAGGGTGAAAAGTTTTCATGGTGGAGAGATTTGTCACCTAATTGATTTAATTTGAGGTATTTTTATTGTTTATTTTGTTCTTATCATTGTTTTTTATCTTTCCTAAGAGTTTTTGGAGAAAAAATGGTGTTTTGGACCCATCAACTTGTGGAACATGGTTTGTAGAAATTATTCTCTAGACTAGCAGACATCATGAACCTAGAAAAGTGTCATTGTCCAGGCTGCACGGCCTGCCGAACGGGCATGTAACTGATTGTGTGCCTTGTCAAGAGTTTATGTATGGGGCACATGGTCTAACATATAGGCATGTGTATTCCCCTATAAAATCTCATGGCCACTTTTCCTTAAGGAAAAAGGTTCTACATGGTTGCCGCCTGGATTGAAATACTGTGTGGCCTAGCCATGTGGACTATCTAGGTCATTAAAAAATATTGATTTTTCATTTCTAACCTCCCTCTACTTACCCCCAATTGAACCCATTTCTTGCCCCACATAAGATTTCTAGACCTAGTCACCACCTCACCTTCTTCTTATCCTCTTTTTACATCGTTTGTGGGTGGATTTGGCCTTGTATTTTCAAGGAATTATCAAGTAAGCCCCTTATTCCATGGTTTCCTCGTCATTATTGTGTTCTTATTCCATATTTTTTAAGTTCATCTGTATCCAGTGGGTTGGTTTCACAAAAATGGGTTATAAAATGATTATTTTAGTTTAATATTGATGTTATTGGTATGATCGTTACTTTATAGGGTCCACTTAAAGCGGGGTTGTGGTTTTCCACTAGATTTCAGATGTTTTCAAGCTTGAGGTGGGCCATTATGTGCATTACCATTATTAAATAATTTTGGTATGCACTCTTTCTTCCATAAATTTATTCTTTTAAGTGTTTTAATGGATCAATATATGTTTTCAAATGGTTTCAAGGTGAATATGGTTTGAAAGGTGATTTATAAATGAAATTGGATGGGTTTCAAGAGCGTTTTCTTTATTGTGCTTAAAAATGTATTCTATAGATTGTGTGAGTGGTGGGAAATGTTTTTTCAAATGGATTTGGTGTATTTATGGATTTAAAATATTTTTTTATGATAATTGGTGGTTTTTAATGTGTATTCATATTTATTGGAGTGTGTGTGTGTGTGGAAGTGGTTACCTATGTGACATGTGAAAAGGAAATTGAGCACAAATGGGAATCCTATGTATCTAGGTCAGTGGACTAGGTCTATTACTCTAGTGAAGTTAGTAGGGAAGAGGCATAGTTCCCTATATTAATATTTTTCCTACAACAATAGAAAACTATGATGATGATTGGAGACCACTATAGCTTGGGATTTATTTCCCTATAGTGGCTCGTGCATGATGAAAATGTGGGTTACGGTTTCTACACCATGTTTCCCCAAGGTATGGGGTTCCTTGGGTCCCACAAGTGTTAGATCCATCAAGGATTAATTATAGTTATATTTTTATTTTGTTCTTATCATCGACAAACGGTATACCTTTCATTCATTTTATTTTCAAATCATGCTTCTCTTGAAATTTTTTTCCTTAAAATATTTTATTAAAAATGTTTCCAATTCCATTCTAATGAAAACAGATATATTAATCTATGTTATACTATTTTGGAATGGAATGTCTTTTGGGTGGAATCCTATAGGGATTTTTATCACACCCTACATGCACCCTTATGTGTATTTATACCATGTTATTATTGACGTAAGTAAAAGAAAGATGTTTCATGGTGGTGATGGTGGATCTGCTTTGTGGTGGTTGTTCTCAAGCAGGTATTGGTGGTGGTTTCTTGGGGGTTACGACCCTCTTGTTTCATGGAGGGTTTTAGGACATGGTCTAGTTTTCTTCACTCCCATTTTGGTATTTTGAATTTCTATTTAAAATTGTAAAATTATTAACCTAAAATAATTGTGTTATCTTGGTTATGGTTATTGATCATTTGATGTTCAATTATTTTTTGTATGTTTATAGTTGTTTATATTGGGTGAAATAATTCCCAATTATAATTTTTGATGCCTACAAACTAGTTTCCTAGCCATGGGGATCATGAATTCCATTCAGACCATGTCATAGTCTAAGTTGAGTGTCAGGTTGGATGGAACCCCATGTAGGTTAGTGATAGTATACATTTTCTTTTTTTTATTTCCCTGTATTTAATCAGATTAAAGGGGATATATTTCTATGATAGATCACCTAATATGGTATCATATCCTATGTAGAATAGGTTTTGAAATAAAAAATGTATTTACTCTATATGGGATAGGATCATGGTGCTCTAATTCTACCCAATTTCCCCTTTCCCAATAAAATTGTCTTAAAGGTGTCTTAGATTCATAGAGCTTTACCATTTAATATATCATACAGCTTTAGGATTCCATATCCTTTATTACATTTTAAATATATATTTTTTATTTTAAAAATCATAGTTTCTAGGATAATAGGATTAGATGATTATTTATATTTATATCAATTATGGTGTAATTTCCATGATATTAATATATCCTTTTTTTCATGTTGGGTGACACATTTTTTTATTCTTGATGGAAATTTCTCCATAATAAATAATAGTTTATTTAATTAGATATATGTAATATTCAATACATAGATGTTTTAAAAACAATTTTTTCATAAATATAAGTTTATTTATTTAGGTTGTGTAATAATTGTTTCCCATTCCATATCTTATACATTTTATGGTTCATTATTTATAGGAGTTTGTTATATCATATTTAATTTATATTATTCTTTGTTTTTCTAGCTACTAGAATGATTTAATGAATTTAATATTAAATTTTTTTTTGATGAATTTATTAATTATTGTTTATATTGTTAAATTTAATATTAATTTATTTCCTTATAATAGAATGGATAGAAGCTATATGTATCATACCTATCATATTTCAACTGAGTTTCAAAAAAAATTGACTATGTTTTTATATTATTCATTTAAAATACTTCAGATTGAGGTCATATGAGGTTTCAATGTTATATTTTCTTTGGTATACCATGTTTATGTTGGAATGAAGATATATAACATATAAGAAAATATATATTTCAAAAAATTTATTATGTCTGTTATTAAAATGGAAAGATGAGATATTCTTATATTGTTAATGAACGGAATGGAAGAAGTGGTTTAGATAATTTATGATTTTTTCATTTCCCATTTATTTATCATCACAAGAGAGATAGTATTCCAGTGCAAAAATAAAATGATATCAATACACAAAATCAATAGAATGAAGATTATGATATTGATGGAGGTAAAAAATTATTGGTTGATTACAACACTCATATATATTAGAATTGTACTAAAATGGAAAATTTTGAATTTTTAATACAGTTATATAATGGAAAAACTATATATGAAATTTATAATACCACCTTCAATTTTATTAATACCATTTTGAGGTACATTGTTTCTAATGGTGCATTTATTCCCTTAATTAGTTATAAGAAATTGAATTTAATTATGGAACTCAATGTTTCTTCAAATAAAATTCATTCCTATTTGAAAGATTTTAGTTTATCCTAGGAGTAAATCCATGTCCTAAATGAATGTAAATAATTTTTTACATCTTTATGAAAGGAAAATGTATATGTATCGACATATCATGTTCAACATAAATTCATATAGAACTTTCAATTTATTTCAGAATTCAAAATCTATTCATGTCTAAAGAAATATAAAACAATATGATATGGAATGATGTAGATAGAATTAAATATAATGATGATTTGGTTAATCCTGTATATGGGTTGGTATGGAAGGAATTTGATTCAAAACATCTCAATTTTGAATATGAGGTGTGTAATGCTAGTTTGGGTATATCTATTGATGGTTTTAATCTATTTAGTTAAATGATTACTTCTCACATCATATGGCATGTTTTTATTCACCTTTATAGACTTCCTATAGGTATTTTTATGAAAAAACCTTTCAACTTCTTGATTATATGAATATATGTAGCTTCTAATCCTATAAATAATATTTATGTTTACTTAAAAAAATCTAATAAGAGGGTTGAAGAAGCATCGGTATATGAGTGTGCACACATTCAATGCTTCTTGAAAAAACTATTTCAGATTCATGTTTCCCTCCAATGGACTATAAAGGATTTCTTTTCTTACAAAATGTTTTCTGTTTTGAGAAAAAAGGTTAAAATATCATGTTCTATTTATATAAATAATACACAATGAAGAATACTTAAATATCATCGTAGTTTTAGTTTCATGGGGCGCTGATGATTCTTGCTAATGGATCATCAATATATGAAGAATGATTGAAGGTTTTATAATATTGTTGAAATTGAACAACCATATCAATATATGTTAGTAACTTATGTGATTAATGAATTTAAATAATTTACTTTTTCATCAAGGAAATGACAAATGAAATCTAAAACGAGGAATAATGTTGACATTGAACCCACATACAATTAGAAAAGGTAGATTATCATTTTTTAGTCTCTATATTGGTCTGCCAATTTTTTATGTCATTTTTTATATATAATTAAAATTTACAATAATATATATGAATTTTTTCTTTCAATTATTCAAAATATCAATGGGAAAAAAACATCACTTATGAACTTTTTGGGACTTGTTGGATTGTGGTATTTGACCATAACTGTATCATGAATGTATCAGTGAAAATAGATGGAAGGACCTTGTGTTTCTTTTGTGATAAAAATATTCAAGAAAATATATTTTCTGTAAGTCTTGTACAATATCAAGGTTCCAAGTTTCTATTAAAGAAACATATCTAAAAGATTCAATATAATGGATTTGAAACTAAAATCCCTAAAAACTCATGATTATCACTTCCTTCATGATGAATTGATTCCAATATAAATTCGGCATTTACTATCCAATAATATAATGTTTAAGTTGATTATGTTGTGAACTTTTTTAGATACCTTTATGCTAAAATTCTATACAAGTGCTTCTCATTAAAAAATATGCAATAGGATTCATTAATTTTGTGTGACTTGGAAAAAAATCTTCTATAATTTTTCACTTTCATGTTTCATTCAAAAATTCATCTTCCAACTCAAAAACTTCTTGGGGGACCCGTTTCATTTTGGTGGATGTATCATACTGAATTAAATATGTACCCAATGAAATCATATGTAATAAACAAGAATCTTCCTGAATTTTTTCTTCTGAGATGTAATCTAGATCAAGATTTTATGGATTTTTTTTTGATGAATTTTTCTGATGTGATCATAGGACATAATTGGCCAATTATAAATTAATATGATAATTATGGGTAAATTGAGCCCTAATTTACATCTCTTCCCTAAAAAGAATTAATTATTTGGTCATATAGATTAGCTAAATTGAGCCTTGAAGAGTGGGATATGTCACATCGCACGGTCTTGTTTAGGTATGGTTTGTTTCATGATTATATCAAGTTAGTAATTTAAATTATTATATCTAATATCATTCTATGTCATTTTTTTATACCATAAACTTTTATTATACTCTTTTACTATTATATTATGTAGTGAACATATAAAAATTATAAGTAGATTTCATAAATCTTTTCCTTTGATAAAGAGAGGTGATTTTCTTTGCAAAGAGTTTCCTATTTGGTTGAATTCAAAGGTATGACCATTAATTAAATTAACATAAAATATATATATTAATATAAATTTATTATTAATATATATGTATTTGGTATTTATTTTACATATTTACTCTCACTCGTAAGAATTAATAGCTTTATATATTGGTTTAAATTATTTGGTTGGTGAATGAAAATCATTAGTAATCAATGGAGGTAAATTTTTTACAGTTGATCGATCTATGAAAATGAAAACATATCATTAGGATGTTATTCTAACAGAAATAATATATTATTATGTTTTTTCATCATATAGTAGGAATTTATATGAAAATGTGCCTTATTATGGACTTTTGGATAAAATATTATTATTGGGTTACTGGTCTAAAGGTTGAGTCACGATGATAAAATGTAAATGGTTTGATTCAATGATGTGACCTGGTATATTTATTTATGACTTTGGATTCATTTTTATAGACATAATATTATTTCTTTCTACCGATGAAACATATATTTTTACATCAACGTAAAAACAAGTATTTTATGTGAAAGATCATCTCAAACCGGATTATAGTGTCATTATTAATGTAATCCATATACATAGTTTTCATGATGTTTGGGAAATAATTGAAACCATTGATTCCCACATTGGTTTTGACCAAATACTATATTTTCTAACTCAAATTTTTCCATTATGAGAATGTATGTTGAACATGAATTAGTGGTGGGTAATATAAATGAGAAATCATATATTCACATATCGTCTTGTTTACCATGATGTGGGTTTCTCAAGTTGGTACTATTTTAATACTTTAATTTCATTTTAGTTTAGAATGATATGTTTATTTTAGTATAATTTGTTTCCATAACATTTAATTAGACTTATTTCAATTAATAAAAAAGAGTTTAAAACTAGTTTTAAAAAATTTATGACTTGGTTTTATATTATATTTTCTCAAACAAGTTATCACACTGTTTATCCTCTTCCAATGGCCCAAAGGCCTTCATTTTTTATTGATTTTGATAATCCACCTTTCAAGTGGTGAGGTGGAACCCTTACAAGGCCCGTAGTTGAATGTATTACATGGCCCGTAGGCCTTAGAGAAATTCATTTCCCGTAGGCTTCAAACATTACATACAACCCACACTAACTACTTGGATCTACTCTTCTCCAGCATCTTTATCGTAAAATCATCTCTCCACCTTCACATGGTTGTTCGGCTAAGCTTTCCCATGCATGCGCAGACCTGTCCTAATGGCAGGTTCCATAGCCTCTCATTCTTGGAATCCATATAGCTTCTGCTATGGTGAAAGCTCCTTGATCCTCCTCCTTCTGAAGCTTGTTCCTTGTAGGTTGTCTGGTTTGCATCTGCACATAAAGTGTCCCAAAGGCCTTGAGGGGGCCCTAATACCTTATTGACCAGAAGTTCTAGGTGGCTCAAAGGCCTTAAAGGACTTGGGGACCAAATCGGTGGCCCAAAGGCCCAAACGGGGGAATATTCCTAGCTGCTACAGTTCCAAACAGTACCTGCTATAGTTTCTGCTACAGTACCTACTACAGTTATGCACAGTCCCTGGTACAGTTCTGCATAGTTCCTACTACAATACATGCTATAGTAGCTTCTACAGTACCCTGGAAATTATCCTCCGCCTGGATTTGATCTCAGGTCTCCTTGATGCACTTATGGAGACCTCAACCACTAGGCTGAGGCTCATGTGCACATTGTTTATGAATTCTTTGACTTCTATGTTGTATGCATAATTTTTATAAACTATTTCTAAAAATGGTACATTTCATTCTTATACAATTATGAATGATATCAAAGAAGTTAAAAATAAGTGATCTTTTTATAATGATCAATGAATGTGTGAGATCGAGTTGCCTCCACTTATTTCAATAGTAAGTATAACAAAGGAAATATTTTTCTTATGCATTACATTTAATTTCATGTTCTTATTCTTTGAAAAATTAATTTTAGGGACATTCATCTCCACCAGAGTCGACCTCTTTCCATCCTTTTAGTACGGATATGAGAAAATATTCTCATAGAGCTATATGGACCACCCATCATACCTATTGACACCATGATCCTCCAGTGGACACCCCATCTACCACACCATTCCATCACACACTTGAGCCCCCATGGATGTTCCCACCCATTCCTCCATCATCAAGTCAATTATCCTCCTCTTCCCTTACTAGGTATATCTCACCTTAATGTATCCTCAACCCTTCTATCATTTTCCTTACATGTCTACACTACCTTCATTTCCCACTCTCAATCTAGGATCTGATGATTTTCTTCCTTCATCTTCTACTTCAATGTGTGAAGATCACCCATTTCATGCATTGGAACATTGTAATCCTTTATAGGATACCAATTTAAGAAATCCCATAGATCCAATAGATCTAAATAAGAAGAAAGCTTCATGTTTTTATTATATGTATGTCAAATTATTTCACATCAATTTTTCCCTATTGTATTATAACTTAATTCCTATTCATTTATTTTATATATTATTCAGTGGGATCTTCTAAGTGGCGATTTGGATGTACCCATATGTATGAAGCCTAAAATCTCCAAAAAAATAATGGTGTATTAAAATGAAGATAATCATATGGTAGGTAAAAATTTCATGCACTGTATAATTTTTATTGGTACTTTAGCCAAGTACAATGATATCATTCCAGTGAATCCAGTCTCATGGAGGCATATCAAGAAAAAAAATCTTGAAAAAGCTATGGGTGGAGATATATATAAGAAGATTTTTTAAATTAAAATATATATTATTATTGTATTTATATGAATTAACATGTTCTTTGTAGCTTTGGTTGAGCATTCCCAATGGTGAACCTTCTACAGTCACATAGTTAATGGATCATGGGGAGTTCTAGTGATCATATAATCATAAATTATATATTTTTTGGAAGAGAAGATTAGATTCTGATTTAGAGGGTGTCCCAATATTCTTCAACTTTATAATAACACAATATCAATAAATTTCAGCATATTGGAAGAGTAATGAGTTTCATGTAATTCTAATCTTTAATGGTTTTCATTAAATATTTCATTATTATTAATTGTGATGAATTTTTTTAGGATGCATTGGGAAAAAATAAAGATGTTATGATTTATTTTCACAGTTTTGGGTGCACTACAATGCCAACTAATGAGAGGTTCTTGGTAATTTAACATGAATAGAAATAAAATCTTTATTTATTTTGTTATATAATTATAAGGGAAATAGTTTATGAAGTCGAAATTTTGGTGGATCTCTCTATTAGATGAACATTAAATTACCAAATTTCCATTTTATTAAATAACCAAATGAAAAAATAATGAGATTTACAAATGGGTATGTGGCCAAATGAGAAAAAAACCATATGGTAAAATGAAAAAATGACTATATGATCAAATTCCCAAATATAAATTTCACTAATTATCTAATTAGAGGATTGGATAAATTTTCATATTCTCAAATTCCCAATTTCCCAATTTCCCAATTTCCCAAATTCCCAAATTCCCAAAGGCCCAATTGTCCAAATAGGAAAATGGCCAAATGAGAAAATAGAATAATTGGAAAATGGAAAAATGGAAAAATGATGAAACGACTAATTTCCCAATTGGACAGAACAGAAAATTGAAAAATGTCCAAATGGATGAATGTAAAAATAGCCAAGTGGCCAAATGGAAAAATAGATAAATTCCCAAATGTCCAATTTGACAAATTTTCCAATTAAAAAAATGGCCATATTCTCAAATTCCCAAAATTCCAAATTCTCAAATGGTTAAAGGATAGTTGGAAAAATAAAATATTGGCCAAATTCCCAGTTAGAAAACTTTCCAATTGTCCAGATTCCCAATTTTCTAAATATTCAAATGGCCAAATGTCAAATTCCCAAATGGCCATAGGCCTTACTAGAAAAATTTACAATTGGCCAAAAGCCTAAATGGCCAAATGGATAAATGATAAAATGACCAAACAACCTTACTAAAAAATGAACTTAATGACCAGATGGTCAAAATTACAAAGTGACTGAATAACCAAATAATGTAACACAAATAAAATTGGAATAAAATGAACATGTAAGAGGGATCCATATCCAACCCTTCTTTACGATTATAATTTTTATATATTGACTATGTTATGACACAAGTATTAAAATTATTATTAAATTTGTATTTATATGCTTCGGCATTTTACAGATTTCTTCAATAGATAAAATTTTAATTAATTTCTTGTTTATAAATTCTATATTAGTTAATAATATGCTCTTATAGTAATCAATTTTATTTTCATTAGTCAACATTAGTCATTTAAGTTCGTGTTCTTTGAGAAAATTATTTTGCACGACTAAGATGAAAAAGGATGAAAGTGATGTAAATGCATAGACACAAGAAAAGGTTGTAACTTTGTTTATTGATATTTAAAAATTTTATATGTAATTAATATTTAAATGTATTGTTTATATTTTAAACAATGTGCCTTATAGGCCCTCTATGTGAATAAAGATGAAAAATTTGGCCCAAATTATTGGGACCACCTTGTTTGTGAAGATTGTATTTGTTGTCAACAGTTTTCAATGCTGGTCAAAATGAAGAAGAAGATGAAGAATGACTCCAATGTTAATGGAGATTGGATGAAATGAAGATTCTTAGAGAATTGTTATGTAATTATATCATTGTATTTCATACATGGGTAATTTCCCATAAAGTTAAATCAGACGATTGATGAACTGATATTAAAGTTCAATGAACTTGTATCTAAGGTGACACATTGTTTACAAAAATGAAGAATAGTGGATTATCATCCATTTGAGGATGATTGAATATGAAAGATGAGGTACCATCTATTTTTTGGTGGTTGGAGAACTTCTTTGGAATTCAAGCTCCAAAAAAAATGGTTAATGAGAATTTGCAGAAGGTCATGAAATGTTTCATGATTTCATGAGAACCATGACAGAGCTTACTTGAAGAAATGAATCAGATGATTTGAATGAAGTCGGGATTGATGGATTAAGAATAAGAGAGAAGTACCCATGCATGGAATTGACATTCTAAGTCTCCATCTATGAGATTGGATTTAAGGAAATTCCAATCACATTTAGTTAATATTGGAAAGAAATATTTTTCTGGAAGATAGGGATGTTATAATACTTTTCTCAGTAAATAAGATGATGGTTTGCTGGTTTTTATTTCAAAAAGATCATTAATTGGTTGGAAAATATTATGATTCAATAATTATGAATGAAATGTGGAGAAATTATGTATCCAATTATCTTGGATTGTCTTGAAAAAGTAGGTGTCTAAGGTGGTGTAGTTTCCCAGTGTTTGCCAATTTTTTTTGGGTCCAAAATTTGGAGTTGGGCTAGCATCGTGAAAAGTTGATTTACTTGAAGAGAATATCAAAATATGGAAAAGGAATGAATTTCTAAAATATGGGCTTCATGAAGTTTATTTTGTGAAGACAGGAAAAAAGTTAACGGTGTTCTTTGTGATTACAATGAGATTCACGAATGGCAGAGGTGAATAGATTTTCAAGAAAGATTTGCAGTGCAATGGAAGAAGGAGAATTATGGTGGGTAGAAGGATGAAAGTGAATTACATCAGCACAATGGAATAAAGAGCATCATGACAGTGCAAAGTATTTAAACAAATGATTCATGATTATGATGAGTTTCGTGAATCCAGATAATATCCATGGTGCTTCGTGAAACAAAGTGAATTTCAGCGGAAATTTTTGAGCTCTTCAATCTGATGCTGATGTGGCGCTGAAGTGGCTAGAAGGTTCTAGAGTTGGTAGAAAAACATATAAATAGTCCCTTACCTCCTTGAAATAATAAAAGAGACATAACGAGAATTTTAGATCTCTCAAATCGTGAAGAAGTTTCACAAAGAAAGTTGTTCCATGAAGGAAATGTGCTTCGTGAAGATAGGTTGTTTCGCAAAGACTCAGTGAGCATAGAGAACTTATGAGCTCTGTGAAGGTAGTTTTATTTGAGGAAGTTGTGGGTTTCATAGAGGTTGTAATCTCTGTGAAGGCTGAGAGCTCCGTGAAGGTGTGTTCTCTATGAAGGCCAAAGATCTGTGAAGTAGTGAGCTATGCAAAGCAATGTGCTCTGTGAAGGAGCTTTCCGAAGAAGCTTTATGAAGGAGCTTCATGAAGAATCTTTTCAAATAGATGTTTTTAATATCTATTTTAGGTGAACCAGTTGTTCGGTAGACACCACTACACTATTCCATATCAATGTGTGTCGAAGAAGAATCAAGTGTTCCCACATAGATACTGATTATTACTCAGGGAAGAATAGTTTTGATGATGCAATGTCGCGCTAGAAATTATTGATCAAATAATCTCAAAGGGAGTCTATGATCTTGTAAAAGAAGAAGAGAAGTGATGTCAGTGCATTTGTTTTTTCACTGATAGAGAATATGGGGAGAAGAGTGAGTTCTAGTGCAGTTGGTTTTGCACGAGTGAAAAAGAGGTAAGAATAAGAGAGTTGATTGCCTACTACTTTTCAAGCAACCAAGTGAATAGAACTGAAGAAGATCAAGAGCAGTTCCTAATTCAAGAAGGAAGAAGACTACCATCAGAGTTGGTATAAAGAACCCAAAAGGTGATTTAATTTTGACTGGGTCATCACCAGTTTAGGAAGAAATATTATTTCCGTTCCCCCTCCTTATGTAGGGAGCCACACAGACTAAGGGTTTGGTTTCCTAGTCAATCCACTGTAACAGCATATCACATTATAGTGGAGAATCCATTTACTAGTCATTCCCATGTATGGAAAGGATATAGCTTCTCTTATTTAGTGGTTAACCCTGTAAAAATATTGTGTGCATATTTTTATTGTTTTCTATTATTTCATGAAATAGGGAAAAGTGAATAAGAGAATCAAGATCCTAAAAGGTCAAGAGGTATAGGGATAGAAAGCTAGAATTGGTTTCAAAAGTCTCCAACACTAATTCACCCCCTCCCCCCTCACAATTTTATGTATATCACAAATTTTCCCTCTCATAAATGATCGTATGAGATAAGTATTAGGTGAGGAGCACTACAAGAGAGTCTAATGTATGCTTGGGAAAAAAATCATCCCCACTGGGTATTGTCCCTCATCTAACACCTCTCAAATTTATCACACCAGTGATCTGAAAAATATTTTTCATAAATATATTATGCTAAAAAATAGCTATACTAGAGTTTGAAAGAGGTAAACTGGTCACTGAACACTTCTGGAAATCTATTTTAGTTATATGTCCCTCAATTGTAGTAGAGGATACTACTATTTTTTATTCATTTATAGAACCAATGAACTCTTTATATTATTCCCTACGTGATGTCAATGAAGGTCGTATTCATGGTTGAGATAATTGTAGTAGTCGTGACAGTGGTGGCGGTGGGGGTGGTGGTGATAATGATGATGATGATGATTCTTATTCTCTAAATGCTGATGTTGGTGATGATTATGATGAAATAGATTGTGATGAGGGGAATATTGATCCCCTCTATTTTAGA
The DNA here is from genome assembly GCA_963277665.1 of Viscum album. Lineage (NCBI taxonomy): Eukaryota > Viridiplantae > Streptophyta > Magnoliopsida > Santalales > Viscaceae > Viscum > Viscum album. The sequence goes on along the minus strand of OY728142.1, from coordinate 538,336,860 downwards.
GATTTAGTAAGGATACATGTGTGGAAGACTAAAACATACTGATGATGTAGATTGTATATGTATGTTATAGTATTGTAAATGGTTTGAAATATATTTATAACTTGATGGTTGAATACAAAATATATAATAAATTTTTGGAATTAAATTTTTACCATGGTTTGTAATTTATTTGTAGGTTATGTGAGATGTGATGCATGGTGCTGCTATTGTCCAATTTGGGTAGGTATCTATACCCATCGTTCAAAAAATAGTTAGTATACATGAAATCTAGAGACCCCTCTATACCCATGCTTTTAGGAACCATTAGTATAGGAATATACTTTTGGTTTTATTATCACCGATTTGTGATAAATTTCTCATGATTTTCAAACCCTCTTACTAATCTAACTCCAAAGGTAGTAAAATTTTCTTGTAATGGTGAATGTGAAGAGTGATTTATAGATTTGAAAAGGATTCTTATCACTTCCCATGTGATCACACTTCACACAAGTGGGAGAATTTTTGAAATTTTTAAAGACGCCTTGAATAATGGAATAGGTTGTGTGTTAATTCAAAATGACAAAGTCATTTCCTATGCCTCAAGGCAGTTGAAAATTCATGAGAAAAACTATCCCATGAATGATCTGGAGTTGGTTGTTGTGATCTTTGCATTGAAAATATAGTGGCATTATTTCTATAGGGATAAGTTTTAGATATATACTGATCACAAGATCCTCAAATATATATTCACATAGAAATGCAGTAGCGAAGATGATTAGAGCTCATCAAGGATTACAACTACTCAACCCACTACCACCCTAGTAAATCAAATAAGGTGGAATATTATCTATGTAGAAAGGGACCAGAAATTCTATCATTCATTAGAATTGATAAGGATTTGATATTCTTAGAGTTTAAGAGGTTGTACATGGGAATAATAAAAAAATAACATCATCAATCCTTTCACAAATGATTGATCAACTGTCTCTTTTTGAAAGGTTAAAGGATTCTAAAAAATATGATGTGGGAATTCAGAAGAGAGTGAAAAATATAAGTAAAGATAATTCATAGGATTCCAATGTTAATGAAGAAGGAATTGTGAGATTTGGTTCAAGACTATGTGTTCCATAAATTCTTGAGTTAAATAAGAAACTATTAGATAATGCACATAGTTTGACTTTCTCATTTCACCTAGGAAACACAAAGATATATTGAGATCTATGAGAGAAGTATTGTTGGGATAACATGAAGAAAGATATTGGTGATTATACATAAAAGTGTCTGGTATTTCAGTAGGTGAAGGATGAAAGGAAGAAGTCTAAGGGTATGATGCAACCATTACCCATAACAACATGGAAATGAAAAAACATCACTATGGACTTTGTCACTAGACTTCCAAAAATATCTAAAGGAAATAATGCTATCTGGGTTGTTGTGGATCACCTTACAAATACTTCAGATTTCATTGTGATTTGAGAGGATTTCTCACTAGATCAACTAGAACATATATACATTAGATAAGTGCTAAGGTTGTATAGAGTACCACTATCGATTGTTTCATATCGAGATCCAAGATTCACCTCTAAGTTTTAGAATAGTCTCCAGCATTCTATAAACACTGAGAGAAACTTTAGTATGGATTATCACCCTCAAACTGATGGTAAAACTAAGAGGACTATCCAAACACTTGAGGACATGTTTAGAGCATTCTCAATTTACTTCAAAGGAGGATGTGACCAACATCCACCCCTGGTCATGTTCTCATACAACAACAGTTTCCACTTGAGAATATAAATAGATCCATATGAATCACTTTATGAGAATATGTGTATAACATTGGCATGTTTGGATGAAGTTGTGGAATTAAAACTTCTAGGTCCAGAAATGGTCAAAGAAACGGTCGATAAGGTTAATACAACTCAGTAGCACATGAAGTATTCTTAGAGTTGACAAAAGAGATATCCTGAAAAGCATCTACATGACCTAGAGTTTGATGTTGGAGACATATAATTCCTCTATATATATCCATGTAAGATATTGATGAGATTTTAGGAAAAGGTAAAGCTTAGTCCAAGGTACATAGGCCCTTTTTAGATCCTTGATTGCATTGGAGCAGTGGCCTATCGACTAGCACTCGTACCAAACCTATCTCAAGTGCATGATGTATTACATGTATCCCTATTAAGAAATAACATACCAGAACCATCACATGTACTCAATCTAGAGGTGGTACCAATGGAGAAGGATCTTTTTTATGAATAGTATCCAGTGAAGATCTTATATCATAGAGAAAAAGTTAATGAAATAAGATAATTCCCCTCATCAAAGTGTTGTGGAGAAACTAAATGTTTGAAGATGCAACATGGGTCCTGGAGGAGCTAATGAAGTAGAGTTAGCCTCATCTATTCTAGTGTGGTAAGAGAAAATATTGATGGAAAATTTTCTTAAGGGGAGAGAATTTAATGACCCAAACTTTTATAAATAAAATTCCAATTTTTATTAAATTAAATGTATTATTATATAATATGGTTATAGAAAACACATGAACTTATTTTGTTTTATTATATCCAGTTGTATTTTAATGACCATTATGTATCTTTACCATTGATAATATAGTTGTTGAACATTTATCACATGACATTATAAATATAGGGTTTTAAAAAAATCCATTTGACACGGAAAAAGGAAGTGATGGCCTCAACAAGTAATATTGTAACCTATGAATCCCATTTATCATAGATTCTAAGGGAGATAGAATTTATAGTATTTTACCTAGACTAATCTCAAGCTAATATACAACAACTTAAGATTGAGCGAAACTGTTTATGGTAGAAGTTCAAACTCATCGAGATCATGGACCAAACCATGTTCACCAAATGGCCCCATAAAAGCTCCACCATCCTGCACCTTACTCTTAAGGAATAGTTTTAGTATTAAAGGGATATGTATCAAGACCCTATAAATAGTAATATGTACATTATTTTGTATAAAATAATGAATATATTTTTATCCTATTACTATTACTTTGTAAATGATTTTTAAATTATGAATTGTATTTTTGGTTAATATTAAAATTAAACTAATGAATTTATGAATTAATGTATTTTTGAAATAAATAATATTTTAATAAAATATTATTATTAAATAACTTTTATTAAATATAAATTATCATATAATTTTTATGAATTGAAATGTAATTTTTTATAAGGGTCCAAAAAACGTTATTCTCAAAAACCCATCATTTTCGATAAATATTAGTTTTTATTTTAAAATTAAAAATTAAAATATTTAGAAAATTATTTATATAAAATGAATATTATTTTTGGAATCAGGATTCCAAAATTATCCAATAGTCAATTTTTTATAATTTACTAAGACGGCTGAATTTTCATGTAAGAAATAAATACCGTATAAATATACTTTGTGTTTTATAACATCATAATGACCCAAATGTGATGTAATAAGTAATATAAATGGTATAAATGACCGAATATATGATCTAAATTTAAAATAATGAGATTTTAATTTAATTTTATTTATTTTATAAATCCTTAATGAATTCTCCAAGACATATAATATATTTTAAGATTATAAAATCATTTCTTTGAGAGTGTGACTCACCTCCACATAAGAAAAGGAATTATTTTATTATATTAGGCCCTTGGACTTATGAAATAATTTAAACCACTCCCATTAGGTAGAAAACAAGGTAAAACCCATGGGGTGGTTTGTGGTTTTGGATATTTTAATATGTAGTATCCAAAACCAAAATAATAAATAACTCCCTCTCCTTTCCTATATAAACCCAACCAAACACCCATTTCTATACACTAAAAATACTTTGATCACATACATAAAATTCCTTATACTCCTTGGATCCCTCCCAAGGTACCCCCAAGCTTTCAAGAAGCACCTCCCAAGCCTTTGTGGTCACACCCTCAAGTAAAGGAAACATCATCTTCCATTCTCTTCTTTTATCAAAAACTCCTTTTAAGGTTATGTATTTTAATTTCCATTTTCTTAGGTTGGGATATGTTATCCCATATACCCCATTACATTCCATTTTATTTATAAATTATGATATCCCATTTCACTCTCATTTATATCTTTTTTGAACCTTTATTTACACACATTACCATGCCTGAATTTTGTAAGGGTTCTTTCCTTTATCCTCCTTATTCAAGTTTATTTATTATGTTATACCTTATATTTCCAATTCATTATGTTGTAGAATGTATTTATATATCCCTATTACTCTCTATTTTATTTATAAATGATGAGATACCACTTTATCTCTCATCAACTCATTTTATTAATTTCTATATGACGTTGTTATGCTGCCAAAATTGTACCGTGATTTTCCATACCAAAATAATTGTGTAATGAATACCATACTCATTTTTCTATCAAGGGTAATCACGTTTATGAATATATAAATATTTATTGGATACTTAAATTTATGTATTCCACATTCCTTGATCATGGAATAAATTATGATAATAAATGAATCCATGTTATATGATTCATGTGGCATACTTAAGCATGAGAATGAAATGATTATGAAGGGTGTACCCTGATAGTACTATAATGAATTGGGTAATGATTAGTATCATGATATTTCATATGAAATGAGCTTTCTCTAATTATCCTCCATGTGCAATGATCCTTGACTCATTCTCCTCTATGTGCAATGATCCTTGACTCATGCTTATGTCATATTGTATGTTGTTGCCACATTTCCCATGTTATAATTATCATGATATATCATTAATTATTATTCATGTTCCTTTTATTATCCATTTATATTCCTATTGTATAACATGTATTATCTTCTTCATGTTATTCCTTGTTTATTTCCCTTACTGGGCTTTATATCTTACCCCTTTCTTATGTTGTCCCCAGGATATCCCATGCAGTTTTAAGATCGTTGGAATATTATGATCATGTCAAGTAAATTTTCAATAATGTTATTATATCCCATGTTCAAGATGTTATGTTTTGTACCTAATTCAAAAATACACTAGACTTATCTATCTTTTGGATTGTATAATGTGTTCTTTATGTGATAAATCAAGTATTTAATGTGGGATAAAGAGCAGGGTTGTTATATGATCTTTTACCCCTCTAGAACTACTACCTCCACTATGTGTAACTAACCACACCCATATCCTCAACCTCTTGGTTGATGCCCACCTCTATAGCCAAGCTCAGGTCATAGTCCTTGAATATGAGGAACATTATGAGGTCGGACTCTACCTAGTTTATCTCCCCTTAGAAAAGTGAAATCCTACTACCTTTACTGCTGAAATGGTCTCACTAGAAACTTTTGCTGAGGCTAGTGATGAACCTATCCACCTCCACCAAACTAAACTAGGGGAACCACTAGGAACTGGTTCTAGTTATGGACACAAACCCCACAACAAAAACACACTAATACAAATCTCCTAAGAAAATCAAGGAAACCACTGGCCCCATAAGGTTGGAAAGGAAGCTGATGAGGATGACTTCTCACTAGTCAAAACCTTGAAGGTCCTAGCGCCTAAGACTTTACACTGAAAACTATGATTCTCAAGGAACCCTACTGGTTCCCCTATCATAGTAATCCTCCTTGAAAGTGCATCCTATCGATCACCTCTGCCTTCTTCTAAACCTCAAGATACATTGGAAATGTAAAATGAGTAACTGCATATTGGATAGAAGGATAGAGGTCCTCCTCAAGATGTATCGCATGAGACTCCTCATCTGGAAAAATATCTAGGGAAATTGAAGAAGGTCCTTGAACTTGATTCCTAGCTTCCACACTAACATGATTCCCTATTAAAGATAAATAAGCTCCTACCTCTTTAGTGCCTTCATGGTCGAAAAAAAGAACTCTGCCCAGAACTCCTTCTAGAAGTTGACCCAAAAAACATCTACCTTCTTCCTCTCTTCTAGATACAACGTCCACCAATAACGTGAATCACCTCGTATCTGACTGACTTCAAAAGAGACCGAGTACTCCATTGGGTATCGGATTAAACTAAAAGTGATCTTGATATTCTCCAACTGGATCTATGTCTCCACATATGAAACATTTCCATAATACTTCCATAAATCCTATCATTGGAAATAATGAAATATTCTCTTTCGCTGATCATCCTTCTAAATCAGATCAACCCTATAGCGATCACCTGGATCAGCCTGCTGAACCTCAACTGCCTGATCCACACGCAATCGAAGAATAGGAACCATAGCTTAAAGTAAAACAAATAACTTCCTAATCCCGATAGTTTGGAAGTTTTATTAAGATTCATTTTAACTCATTTAATTAATTTTTTATCCATTTTAATTTCCCCAAAATAACCCAGTTCAAAAAAGAACACAAGTCAACATGATGAATGTACCTATCTTAGGTTTCTACACTACAAGTAGGTCTATATCACTTGGCCATTCAATAAGATTAGAGATCATACACTCGATCATCGGGGTCCCTAAAATCCCATGTCCTAATCAGTATCCCATTCTATGTCATGCACCAAGGTCAGCTAGAACTACTTCCATACCAACCCACACATTCCTCACTATGTCTAACTTCAAAATCTACCCTATCTCTCAACCATACCCTCTAATACCACTCGTTCATGACCCCCTCCCTCAAAAGATACTGCAATGAAGGGAGAGTGATAATGACCCTCGAGTCCCACCTCCTGTAGGCCCGGGTTGGAAACTATCACTGAGGGTATAAAAATCTCATGAATGGGAGGCATTACCCTCTATTATATAAATAGGATCAACAGATAAGATGAATCATACACAAATAACTCTAGGAATCAATATAAAATAAATCAAAAAAAACATCCCATAATGAATGTATAAAAATAATTGATATAGAAAAAAGTATCCAAAGTAAATACCCAAATTAAAGCTAAAGCAACAACATAGAAGCTATCCAAAGGCCAGATCTAGTAATACTCTACATGGTCCATGTAATCCTCCCGTAAACCTGGAAAAAAAATTATATACATAGGGAGAGCATACAAGTATACTCGGTAGGAAAAACTCAAGTCTCTCTTGAAAATGTGAAATAATAATAATAATGAAGCTATGTGAAAATAGCAGAACCAAACAACACCTATCAAGGTATACTAACTATCCCAACCTCACCAAGGCACACTCACCAAATAACAAAAATAAAGAAATATAGTGTAATAAGAATTTCATCGATAAGGGTACCACACACTTATTTACCACTAGTATGAAACTCTCAAACCCAATTTCATACGTTATGGTGCTCACATATATTTCATATACCACACCACCCCACAAGCACGGTAACAACACTCCTCTCCCATAGACACCTGATATCACTATCCCACAAGCATGACCACAAAAAATCTCACCCAAAAACACATAAGACGCAACATATCCACCACCATAACCATAGTAGTAGGGTATCATGAACATATAGGACATCAACTTCATACCCCTCTATCATGCATGACCCCCACCAAAAGACACCCCAAAAGCACGATCATGTCTTGACTGAAAAAACCTGGTCTATCACATCTCGCCCACAAACACATGGGCTATCACATCTCACCCAAAGACACTTGGGTCATCAAAACCACCATATAATGTACTAACAGACCTCTGACCATCATATCCTAGGAAATACCTACCTCTCCTAGAAGAGAGAGGAGGAAAGAGCAGGTACCCATCCATCTGTACTCCTCACCAGATGTCGATAAAAACACCCCCCATGAGACTATACGAGTGTCAGCACATATTGCTCAACATTGATGGGGTGCATATAGAAATCACAAGAATGTAAAAGTATATATATATATAATATCAAACACTCAATCCCAACCTATGGGTTCATAAAAAAATAAACCAACTCATAACATAGTCACTTTTATTATCACCTCTAAATACATAACACCACACATAAATCCGCAAACCCCACTTCATATTTCCAACCAATTTCATTTAATCACTCCATTCATTTAATTATTTAATATCAACCACATTTAACCACACAACCCAGTATTTAATTATCCATTAACCATTTTTATTCTATTAACCAAACTAACCCAAACCATTCCAAACATTATTGAACAATTATTCATTTATTCCATCACTACTCATGCATCTAGCACAAAGCAACCACCACATTGTCACCCAAAAATCACGTCCAAACAAACCACCTCCTCACCGCCCCAAAAGCACGGGAAAAAAACCACATCCTCACCGCCCCAAAAACATGTCCAAACAAACCACATATCACTTCACACCCCAACCACACATCATAGTCCCACAAGAACTACCACACACCACAACACATAAAGATCATTTCACAAATTTAAAAATTGGATTTTATCACATTCAACTTTATTTTAGGGTCATTATCAAAAAATCCAAAATCATGGGGCAACTATTTCATTAGCCAAATATAAGTGGTTAATAAATTTAAATTTTAGGTTGATATCATAATAATAAAAAACAAAGCAGTAATCACAGTACATATATCTAGCACAAAAAAATCCCCCAACTTCCAAAATTTTCAGTGAGCCATCAATTCTGTACAATTCACAATATCACAAATAATATCAAATATGTAAAATCATGAAAATCAAACCCCATTTTCCCCTTTCAATTAAATTAACCAATTATTTATCTTCAATTAATACAAAACAACCATAACCCATCGTTAAACAAAATTAAACCCCTTATGAATCATACATATTAAGGAGAAATGATGGAATCCCTACCTCGAAGAAGCTTGTCGACTCGCTAGGCACCGTAGGGTGAAGAAGAACACTCATAAACCACAACTGCACAACAAGAACCATAGATCAACCTACATTAAAATTAAAGACCATAAAAACAAAACCCAACACACACCCCAAATCATAACAATATCACCACAGTGGATCCCTAGGAGAATAATGGAGGAAAACCCACCAAGAAGAGAGAAGAACCTACCACAAATCAACCACATATTTCCAAAGAACAACCACCAAGACCAATGGAACAAATAGGGAGGAAGAGGACTTGAATAACTCCTCGAGTCACCTAGGTTTCTTCCAAATTGAGAGGAATAATAAGCCACTTCCAAATGAATGAAAATTTGGCCAGAAAATAATTTTAAAATTGTACTGGATCAGGGTTTTACATGACATGTAATCCCCTTTCATGTCGTGTAATTATTTGGGTTTAGTTTTCCAAAAAAAAACACATCGCCTTTTATTATTTAACCCCAAAATTCAACACATCATGAACCAGCCCTGGACAAGCCATGAAACCAAATTCCACATCGTGTAATACACTTACATGGTGTTTATTTTCTATAGCAACTCTTCATCACCTCCAACTCCCATGAAAAATCCTAGAACCACCCCCAAACACCTGCAACAAACAAAACCATAAAAGTAACGGATTGAGAGGGTACGAACTATTACATAATTTTTTTTAAACAATTCTTTTGTAAATCAGGTGAAATATGTATTGCTAAAAGTTTATAAATTTTTTGTTGATAATTTATTGAGAATATAGTTAAATAAAGTGTTTTACAAAGTTGGGGATCAGACAATCCATCAGACTCAGTTCATCAGACATTGTTTTGGTTAGAAAGCCTAGTCTGTACAAATATAAAGTTCATCGAACAAATAAGTTGTTAAATCAAAATTTATTGAAAATAAGTAAGTTTGGAATTTGTTGATGGGAAATTGTATAACTTTCTAAAACAAGTCATATGATGATTTTTTTATCTTAATTTACTCAAAATCATGAAAAATATCATGATATAAGTTGTTAAAGAAAGGGTTATGTTGTAGTTATTCGATCATAGTTTTTTGGACTCAGGGTTTTCTAGATACAGATCATTGGACCAAGATGCACTGGGAATAGAAGTTTTCAAAAGACTAGAAGATTTTTTTTAATAAATTTCTAATAGTTTCAAAAGTTTATGATTGGATGAGCTATAGATATCGATCCATTAGATGAGCTGCAGATATTGATCCATCAAAAAAGATGTAGATATTGATCTATCAGATAGATATATGTTATGAAATCTAAATATGACTAGTTGAATAAACATTATGACTCAAGGAATTAGTTTTATAAATAATATCAAAGACAAAAGAGGATAATATATTTGCTATAAATCAAAAAAATGAATAAGTTTGAACTTGTTTCACCATATAATTTGATCAGATTCATAATTTTTTAGAACAATTCATGTTTTCTATCATGCTGATTTGATCTAAATGGAGTAAGTTGGTGAGTTTACAAAGAGTTTTGATCCAAGTCATCAGACATCGGTTCATTGGATGAGCTAATCGCACTAATCCATCAGATGAACTTATGTCACTGATAATTCATCAGAAGTAGAGTTCCATCAGAAATAGTTTGATCAGATCAATAGAGTTACTGAATACTTGTGAAGAAAGAAGTAGAAGAGTTCAAAGTATCTAGATAAAGAAAATGTTTGAAAGGATAAAGTATTTTATGAAAAGTACTTACAGGTTTATGAAGTCTTTATAAGTTTCAATGATATTTTCAACCATTTTTAGTTGGTTTTGAGCAACAGAGCGATAAATCATATATTTTCTCTCACTGGTTCAATTTTTTTTTTAAATTGGTTTAATAACATTGGATTGTGAAATTATGTTTCAATTGAGTAAAGAGAATCAGAATGATCAGCATCGTTTTGGAGTGAGTTTTCTAGATCTCCATTTCCAGATATAAGTTTTTTTTCAAATAGTTTTATATCATGTTTAAATAAATGAAATTTGAAAAGAGTTATTAAGAATATATAATTTTTTTAAATATATCAAAAAATTTGAGAATATTTAAAGTGGAAAAAATTAATCATAAATAAACATGAATTTCAGATATTTGGAAATTGGGTGACTAGGTAAATATTTCAGTTTCCCACCTTTCCAATTTCTAGAGCACCAATAAATAGAGGAGGAAAGTACAATGGTACTTGACACTGTTCACTAATGTGAAAAGGTTGATACTCTTCATAATTGGTTCCAAAAGTGAGTTTTTCAACTGAAATTGTTTCGAGTTAAAGAAGTTTTTTCAAATAGATTTTTATAATCAGAATATTAGACTGAAGAAAGTTCAGTTTACTGCATAGATGGAATCAGACTAAGGGCATCGGTCTGAGTTTTGAGAAGTTTTTTGAGAAGTTAAGTTTTGTAATGTAGGATAAGATTGAAAAGGGTGTATCTTAATTTGTTTCATTGGAATGAGGCCATCAGATGCAGTCTCATCAAACTAAGTCTTTGGGAAACTCTTTGTGGAGAAAAAAGTTTTGATGTTCATTTTCTTTTGTAGCTCAAATTTTGTAAGAAAATTTTTATAAACTAGTGTGAGTTAGTATAATCATTACTATCAAGATATAAAAGGTGTATAATTTGAGTTAACATAAATTTTGTTCAATTATTTAATACAATGATTTTCCATAGACCAATGAGAGTGGCTATGACAATGATATAAGATATCATACTAAGGAAGAATCTTGTAAATTATGTGTTCCTTGTTTACTTTTCTATTTCTATATACACATTTATTTTACTAAAAGTTTATAAGGAAATAAATCTAAAAAGTTACAGGGATTAAATTTACTAAAGTTGAAATTTCTAAAAAGTAAAAAACGTATTCAACCCCCCCCCCCCCCAATTGTTCATCGATCATTTGGAACCTCAATTGGTATTAGAGGGAAGGTACCATTGTTAAAACCTTATCATGAAAAATGTAAATTATTTCAACAGTAGATGGATTCCTACATTTTATAGAAAAAATTATCATGGTTGGAAAAATAGAATGATTTCATATATTTTATCTCTTGTCCTGAAAGTTTTTTATATTTCTACAATTGGTTTTTCACTCATTGGGAAATATTCTATAATGACTTTTGATGAAAATATAAATATTGAATTTGATGGAAAAGCTAAAAATTTTATTTTAATGTCTCTATAAAAAAAATTATATGAAGGTGATAAGTCTCAAAATAGAAAAGAGTATGTGGGAAAAGCTTTAAATTATTTCCAAAGGGAGTACTAAAGTCAAGGAAGCAAAGATAAAAATCTAACATATCAAGTTTGAAGACATAAGAATGGGAGATGTAAAAACTATTGATGAGTACCTCACTAAATTAAATCAAGTTTTTTACAACATTTGAGGTTTTTTAGATGTCTTGGAAGATTATATAATTGTGAAGAAATCCATAATAAACTTTCTAGATAGGTTTGATTCTAAAATTTCTTATTTAGAAGATAAAGATGATTTATCTCTTGATTAACTACATAACTATCTTGTTTATTATGAAATAAGAAAATATCCAGCTTTCAAAAAGAATATGAAACAAGAAATTTATTTAGAATCTATGAGAAAGATGAAAATTCAAGATGTTGAATATGTTTATCCTTATGATTCTATAGATAAATAGGATGATGAGTTAAATAAAAAAACATGTCTCTTATCTCAATAATTATGGAAGTGTAAGAGGAAATTGTAGAATAAAACTTCCTCTCAAATGTTTCGAGTGTGGTGGAATCAGGTACTTTACTATGAATTTCCCTAATAAAGAAGTTGGAGAATATCGAGATGATTCTCATGAAAAACATTGATGGAAGAATTAGAACAAAAGTTATAAAGAAGAAAAGACATCCAATAAATATAAAAATAATATCACTAAAAACAAAATAAGTATGTTGAGTAAGAAAGTTGAATTAGACTCAACTAAAATCAATTCTTTTGATGATTAAATTTTAAAAAAATCAGAACATTCATTGAAAAAGTTGAGAAAACAAAATATTCCTCTAATGGTGAAGAATAAAAACGAGGTGAAGAATATTACAGAGTGTATTAGATTAGATCAGAACTTGTAGCATGTATTGAGAAAAACAGAACTATAAAGAAAGAAATCAGAATAATGAATAATGATAGTGGAAAAGTTGTTGAAGGTGGAAAAGATGTCATCAAGAAAGAATAATAATACATCCAAGAGATCTTAAGTTGAAAACTAAGAATTTCTGAATAGGGAAAGATGGTTGAAGATTGCAATAAGAAGTTGGAAGCTAAGAAAGAAGAAGTTAATCAAAGATTCTTGAGGCTGAATGTACTTTAAGAAAGCTGAATGAAAATTTCATTAAGGATTCAGAAGTAAAATCTGAATCATCTAAAGCTTTATAAAAATCTAATTCCAAGAATTAGGTGAAATCTCTACCCACTAAACTAAAAAATTCATCTGATTTTTCTAACATTTTAGGTGTGAAGATAATTTTTAGGAAATATTGGGTTGATAAATGATGTGAAAATCCTATCACATCTATAAAAATTGAAAATTACTCCTAGAGGAAAGTTTTCACATGCCCAGAGGTGACTAAAGTATAAATATATTATGAACATTGAAAATCATATTACAGGGAAAGATAATTATTCTATAGAAAAACAAGATTTTATGGGTTTTTTTGGTGTTATAGAATTTATGGGCACATATCTTACAACTGTTGGAATAACATTATTCTGCAAAGAAAGTGGTTTTAACCAAGTGGAAGAAATAGTGGAAACAGAAAGAGTAATTTTCTTATCCCACGGGAAGCAAGAAAAGTAAAGTCTCGATATGTTAGAAACTATCAAACAAAAAATCAGTTTTATTTACTGGAGGAAATATATGAAAGATATAATCAACCTGGTCACTTTTCTAAAAAATGTATGAAAATTATTTTAGAACATGTTTCTTATAATAAAAAAGAAAATGAAATTGTAAAGAAAAAAGTTTAGGAAATAGCTTTTATTATTGAGATAACTTTGAAATCTTTAAAAAATAACAAACTATGGATAATTGATAGTTTTTGTTCATCATCCATGATAGATGATTTTAAAATATTAAAATATGTTAAAAATCATGATGGAGGATCTGTTACCTTCAGGAATTATAGTTCCTTAAAAATCAAAGGAATTAGAATGGTTGATATTGGAGAAAAAAAATTAAAATCTAAAGAAGTTATATTTTTTGATGGGATAAAACATTACTTACTTAGTGTAAGTCAACATTGTGATTGTGTAAAATCATTTCTTTTCATAAAATATTCATGTGTCATCAGAATAGTGGAAGATGAAAAATTTATTAAAAGAGGATAAAGAACCAATAGAAATCACTTTTAAATAGAATAACTTTAAAACGCTTGTTACTTGAGTGCTGAATATGGAAAAAAAAATTGGCACTGCAGACTTGTCCACTTTGGGCAGAAGAGTATGAATAAACTTTCTAAATTTGATTCTATTTGAAATTTTCCAGAATTGAAAAGGATAGAAGAAGATGTTTGTATAACTTACCAGAAAGGGAATATAATTAATAAAAGTTATAAGAAAAGTGGGATTCAGTTGACCAGAACTCTTGAACTTATTCATTCATATTTATGTGGTCTTATGAGACATCAATCAAAAAATTATATATTTACTTTATCACTTTTATTTATAATTTCACCCATATGACCAACATTATGTTTATGAAGCACAAGTCAGAGGTAGTGGAAATGTTCAGAGTTTTCAAAAGATAATTTGAGAGAAAGATGGGTGTTTACATAAAGATGTTGATAAAAGATAATGGTATAGAGTTCACATGCAATGATTTTGAATCTTATCTAAGATATCATGGAATAAAACATCAATATATTTCTCTCTACACCCCTTAACAAAATGGAGTCATGAAAATAAAAAATATAATTTTAGTGGAAATTGGAAAAATCATGTTAGTAGAATAAAAACTTACAACATTCTACTAGAAAGAAGTTGTTGGTACTATTGTACATGTGAAAAACAAATTTTTGTTGAGATATAATCCAACATGAATTCCTATGAATTTTTTTTTAACAAAAAAACTTCATCAAAGTACTTCAAATTTTTTAGAAGTCCATTTTTACTAAAAATAAAAAATCCAAAACATAGAAAATTTGATGAAAAATAAGAAGGAATTTTTATGGGATATCCACACAATGAAATAAGTTACAAATATTAGAACAAATGTTTACAAAATTTTATGGAAACCTATGATGTGAAAGTTTATGAAAATATCAATTCCTTAACAAGTAATATTAAGAATACTGAGGAAGATAAACTGAAAATTTCCAATGAAAGTGAAAGTGATTCAAAATAGACTTATCATGATTTAGAATATTCACGTGATAAGTAAAGTGAAGTTGGAATAGAAACTTTGAAAATTACTACTTTACATAAACATGTTGAAATTTAAAAAAAAATCTTGGGAATCATAAAGATTGGGTTCATACAAGAAGGTTGATATTAGAAAATAAAACATCACTCGTTTCAAAAATTGAACCAGAATCAGTTTCAAAATAAATTGAACACAAAGAATGGGTTGATGAAATGAATTAAGAGTTGGATTTGATTTATAAAAATGACACTTGGGAACCTTTTCCACATATAGTAAATAAAAATGTTATTGGGAAAAAATGTGTGTACAAATGTAAGTTAAATCAACATGGAAAAGTTTCAAGAAACAAATAAATACTTGTTTGTAAAGTATATGTATAGGTGGAAGGTGTGGATTTTGAAGAATCATTTTCCCATGTTCCAGGATTAGAAACTATTAGAATGTTTCTAGTAGTGGTTGTACATCAAAATTAAAAATTTTATTAGATGGATGTAAAGTTATCCTTGCTTAATTGTGAGATTGAAGAAGAATTTTACATTGAACAAACATGGGGGGTTTAATTGATAATGATGGAAGCAGAGTTTTTAAATTGAATAAATATTTTTATGGGTTAAAAAAGATTTATGTGCTTAGTATCCCAAACTTGAAAGTTCTTTGAAGAAGTAAAATTTTTCTAAAGGAAAGGTGATAGTAACTTACATGCGAAGAAGTTATCTCTAACACCATTGTGTATGTTAATGATATAATTTTTATTAGATATGAAGAAAAAAAATTAAAATAATTTTATAAGGAAATTAATAAGAATTTCGAGATGTCGATGTTGGGAGAATTAACTTTCTTCATGTTCTTACAAGTTCAAAAAAAGATAGAAACATTTTTCTATCTCAAGAAAAGTATGTCAGGGAATTATTACCAAACTTTGGTATAGAATAATATAAATAAGTTTCAACTCCTATTTCAGTGAGCATAGATTTGGGTAAAGATATAACCTAAAAAATTGTGAATCGGAAATATTTTCGAAAGCTGATGGGAAGTTTTCTTTATCACACGCCTCAATACCAGATATTATTTATGTTATAACATTATGTTCTAGATATCAAAGTGATCTGAAAGAATCTCATATTTTGGAAGTAAAGAGAATTATAAGATATGTTGAAGGAACAAATTCACATGTTCTATTATACAAAAGATGTTTTGAAATGAACTTTCATGGTTATACAGATGCTGATTAGGATGGATATTTCAATGATAATAAATCAACTTCTAGATGAACATTTTACTTGGGAGAATGTTTTGTGAGTTAGCATAGTACAAAATTGTGTTTTGTAACTTTGAACATATAATAATAAGAATATATTGCAACTACACATACTTTTACTCAAGTTTTGTGGATGAAATTTCAGTTGGAAGATTTGAAAGTTAAAGTTTACAAACCATTAAAGATACTTTGTGATAATCAAAGTGAAATTGATCTTTCCAAAAATCATATAAAACATTCAAGATCAAAACATATTGATATCAAGTTTCTCTTAATAAAATAGAAATTTTCTAGCAGAGATGTTGTACTAGAATATATTTCAACAAAATATCAAATTCCTGGTATTTTCAAAAAATAAATTCTGAAAGAAATATTTGTGGAATTGAGGTTAAAACTTCTTGTTCAGCGTCCACCAAAGTCTTCATAAAAATATTAAGGAAGTCCCCCACCGTGATTTGGATTATTTTGACAAGGGGGTATAATTTTTACAATTTAATCTTATTATGAAGAAATGATTACTTTTCTTACTTAAATTAATCTGAAGTTGTGGTTATCATAGAATAGGGGAGAGAAAGAAAATATAGAGGAAAAGGTAAAAGTAATGTGGTTTATCTTAACATGGTCACACATTTTATTTTCACTAAGGGATGAAATTAATTCAAAAATATTAATTTATCCAATAGCATGGTATTAGGACACTCTCTTTTAATAAAGTATATATTTTGGTAAAAGTCAAAAACTTGAGTTGTTTAAAAAAATAAGTTGTGAAAAAGTTTGAGTATTAAAAAATTATGAGTTGAAAAATTTGTTAATGAGATTTTCTAAAAAATCTAAATGGGGAAATTGAAGATCCATTGTGAAGTTTTTTTAACAAAGTATTATTTTTTTGACAGCTTGATTTTTTTAAAATAATAATTTTGTAAATTGGGTAAAAGATGAGTTGGTGAAAGTTTATAACTTGTTTGTTGAGAAGTTTCTGAGAATATTTTTAAATAATTTCTTTTTGAAAATTTGGATATCAGGCGATCTATTGGACTCGGTTCATCAAATGTTGTTTTGGATATAAATTTTGAGTTTTTACAAAGTTGAAATGTATTAAACAAAGAAGTCGTTAAATCAGAAGTGATTGAAAAGAAGTAAGTTTGAATGTTGTTAATTGGAAGTTTTATAACTTTCCAAAACAAGTAATATGATTTTTTTTTATATTTAAGTTCTAAACATCATAAAAAATCTCATGATATAATTTGTTGAAGAAATTTTGATGTTATAGTTCTCCAGTCACAGTTTTCCAGAATCAGGGTTTTTTGGATACAGATCATCAAACTGAGATGCACTAGGTGTAGATTTTATTAGAAGATTGGAAACTTTTTTTTCTGAATTTCTAAGCATTTTCAAAGTTTATAATTAGATGATTTTCTGATACCGATCCACCAGATGAGCTGAAAATACCAATCCATTAGACTGGATACAGATATTGATCCATCAGACAGAGATATGTTATGAAAGTTGAATATGGTCAATTAAAGAAATATAATGATTCAAACAATTAGTTTTGTAAATATGATCAAAGAAAAAAGAGGGTAACATATTTTCTATGAATAAAAAATTTGAAGAAGTTTTAAGTTGTTTCACTACAAAACATGATCAGATTCAAAAGTTATTATAAGAATTTCAGTTTCCTATCAGACTTGTTTAATCTAACTAGAGATGGTTTATTAGTTTATAAAGAGCTTTGATCCAAGGCATCAAGAATCTATTGATCGGATAATATAATTTCACTGATCCATCAGAAGAACTTATGTCACCAATTACTCATTGGATGTAGAGTTCCGTATGACACAGTTTGATCAGATGAAGAGAGTTGCTAAATACTTTTGAAGAAAAAAGTTGAAGAGTTCAAAGTATCTATATAAAGAATCTTTTTGAAAGGCTTAAGTTGTTTTATAATAGACATTATAGGTTTCTGAAGTCTTTATAAGCTTCAACGATTTTTTTTCAACCATTTTTAGTAGGTTTTGAGCATCAGAGCGATAAATCGTATATTTTCTCTCAGTGGTTCAATTTTTTTGTTCTTTTTACAATTGTGTCAATAAAATTAGATTGTGCAATTATGTTTCAATTGGTTCAAGATAATTGGAATTATCAATATAGTTTCAGACTGGGTTTTCTGGATCACCATTTTTAGACTAAAGTTTTGTTCCTTCAAATAATTTTCTATCTTGTTTAAATAAATAAAATTTCAGAAGAGTAATGAAGAATCTAAAATTTTCTATAAGACAGCATAAAATTTGATAATATTTTAAGTGGAAATGAATCTTAAATGAACTTTAATTTTAGATATTTGGAATTTGGGCGCGCAGGAAAATATTTCAATTTACCATATTTACTATTTATAGACAACCTATAAATAGTGAAGGAAAGTATAGTGGTACTTGACACTGTTAAACCATGTGAAAAAATTTATACTCTACATAATTGGTGTCATAAGTTAGTTTTCCAACCAATGTTGTTTCAATTTGAAGAAGAGTTTCTTGATAGAGTTTTCTGATTAGAAGATCAGACTTGGGCAAGTTTAGTTTACCGAACAGATGAAAATGGATTGAGGGTATCAGTATAAGTTTTCAGAAGTTTTTTGAGAAACATATTTTTTTATAAAATAATGTATAGAAAAAGGTGTATCATACTTGGGTTCATTAGACTGAGGTCATCAACCATATGCTCATTGGACAAATTCTCTGGACAACCCTTTTGTGGAGAAGAAAGTTTTGATGTTCATTTTCTTTTGTGTCTCAGATTGTGTAATCAAAATTTTATAAACTTAATTAATTCATTATAATCATTCATATCAAGAGATATAATGTTTCTAATGGTATTTGACATAATTTTTATTCACTTATTCATAATAATGATTTTCCATAGACTCACAGGAGCTGCTATGATAAGGATGTAGGTTCTCACACTAAGGATGGACCTTGTAAATCATGTGTGCCTTATTTACTTTTTTATTTCTACATGAACTTGATTTTACTAAAAGTTGTTAAGAAAATAAATCTGATAATCTTTAGGGGTTAAATTTACAAAATTTTAAATTTTTATAAAGGCAAAAACTTATTCACCCCCCCCCCCCCAATTGTTCATTAATCCTTTAGAACCTCAATTATTAATTATTAAATTAAATATGATGGTATGTGAGTCGTCTATCCCTCCATTATTGTAAATTAACTTCATGTCCAAGGTCTTTTATGTAATTATATTTACCAATATTTTCATCCCCCCCCCCCACTAGTGTGTGAGTTATAAATATATGTAATAAAAGGAGTATCCCAAGGAATATTATAAGGACTCAGCCTTAAACATTACATAATCTAGAATTATGTCAAGAATTCACATTGAGAATCTTTTCAGGTTTAGAGTTTTAGATAATTAGGCAATAACCATTACATATCAACTTTAAAATTACATGTAGACACTACTACTCAATATCCATTTTTTCATAAAATAAAAACTCTTAAAAATAAACATATTTAGTTCCATATTTTAGACAGCATGACTTTTCCTTGATCCCATCCTCGACCCTATTTATCTTTAAGTCATGTGGAAAACATTTCAAAAACTTGGGATGAGAATAAAAATATCATTAAGGGTTATAAAATAAGGAAGGAAAACATTATCCCATCATTAAATACAAATCAATAAAACCATACTTTTCAATCAAAACATACATTATGAAATCATAAGATTTATGAATAAAACACACAAATCATAAATCATAAAGTTAACTTATGGCATTAATAACATACTTACATTGTAGATATCACAGCTACATAGGGAGTCACATTTGGAATACCCATCATATTATATTCCCTAAATCTCTTAGGAGAACCATTAACGTTTACCTCTGTCACCTTACCCAATGCATTAGAGAGCTATCTCGAGCTCACCTGCCCTAGGTTTATCACAGAACCACCCGTATACGTAAACAATGCCCAAGAATCATAACATATTCATAATAATTTAAACAAGAATAAAGGAAAAAATAAAATTTCCACATTTCAATCACAACATATCATAGACATAATCAATGCTTTATCAAACCATTTTCCAAACCATTTAAAACATTTAATAAAGAGATTTTTGAATCAAAGTGTCCCATACCACTTTAAATATTTTAAAAAAAATTAAAGTTTTAAAACATTAATGTCTATATAAATAAATATTAAAACCCATTTTGAAAACATGGACATTAATGAGAAATATTTAGAAGAATAATTCTTTAAATCTTTTAAAATGATGTTTTAGTTAAAGAGTCTCGTAACACTTGAGAAACACTTGACTAAACATAATTGAAGAATAAAAAAACATATAATATCATGAAAATAAGGGTATTCATGATATAATATTCGAAAGGGCAGTATATACACCATATAAAAGTGAATTGGAACATAACAACAATGAAGTCTCAAGGGAATGTAAATTGAGATGAAATCCCTTATAAAGATGATATCCTTAGATTAAGGATAAATCAATTACATAATTATGTGTGAAAAATAATAATACACTCAATATAAGTGTATATTAACTATGAAACAATCAGAGGTCATTCACACATATTTATAACATGACATAATAAAGAAGTATAAGTTTAACCCAAATAATTGAAATTGGGTTAAGAAGTTCCCTTACAGAAATTTGACAGCCTAACGACGTCACTTTAAAATTCAGAAAAAAAAAATTGATGAGAGAGAAAAGGGTATCTCATCACTTGGAAATAAAATTTACATCATTAAGGATATATAATAACATATCCCAACATTAGAAAATGTAAATTAAAAGACATAAAAAAAGAAGTCTTTAAAAAAAGAGGAGGGTGAAAGGTTCCCTTAACGATTTGGTAACTTATGAAACATTCACCATATGAAAGAAGGATCAAAAAATGAAGATTTAATTAACCATTAATTAATGTATATTACACAATGAATAAAATCATGGGTAGTATATACACCACAGAAAATTAAATAGTGCCAATATAGCAAGAATCTCATGGAAATAAAAAGTGATATGAAAACCCCTTACCACATTGTAATCAATCGAGTCTTATGACCAAAAGTTAATAACCACCAAATGAATAAAAGAATACCATGAATATAAAGAGAATAATGATAATATATATCAAATTACAGTACACAATACATCACATGCAGTAAATAAGTGGCAAATAATGGAAATATCACCGAATTAAAAGTGAGATAAGAAACCCCTTACCTCGTGTCCGACTTGACATGTTTGTTACTTGTTATTCCAGAATAATAAACTTAAGTTAATTTATACTTGATTAAGAACATTTTTTCAAGTTTATTATTCCTTTTATATCACTTATTACCATTTTATAAACAATATGTAACCATTTAAGTTAATAATGGTCGTTTTGTCTATATTTGGTACTTGAGTAAAAAATGAACACCTTATAATTACAAGTTGTCCACGGGGTCAAGTGTCCATTATCTCCAGAATGATATTAATGATTTATATATCATATATATCATATATATCCAGTATATATATATGTATTTATAATAGTAAATAACATTTTGAGATAAGAAATGAAATGCACTGTTCATGGAGACGGTAAGTCGTACGTACGCATGAACCCTACTTTAATTTCTATTTTGTATTTTAATTGAATGAAAAATTAATGATAAATAGTTATATTATAATTCCAGTATAATATCATATATAATTTCAATAAATCCATCCTTTATATGTCCCAAGTATGGTATGAACGAGTCATATCACTTTGAGGGGGCGGTAGTCCGCACTTCCTCAAATGAAATTATCGTGTTTACTCATAATGGAAACCATAAAGGTATGCTATAAATTAAAATTACAGAAGCATGAAGAAAACATAAACATAATATATATCATATATCAATACAGTGTCATCATAATGTCTACCATATGAGGTGGTAGGAGATAATTGAATCATCATCGTTTCGGGAGGCGTTAGTTTGCCATCCACAGAAACAGTATGTTCTTTACCCATTAGATGGAGGTGTGTGTAAGTGTAATTAGAATCCTTCTCATAAAAACATCCTAGTATATTTTGGATACAGTTTTTGTTATAAAATAAAGGAATAAAAATATTTTAGGGGTTTTAGAAGTAAAATAAAAGAAAAGAAGTTGAGAGAAACTGTTACCTTTAATTTGGGTAACTCCCTTTGGTTTGAACCAAAAGGAATTCTTGAAGTGTCTTATGCCTAAGTTAAGGATTCTAGGAGGAGGAAAGGGATATTGAGAGATTATTTGGGTAGTGGTTGGACGATTCAAGGTGCTTGAGAGGTGTGAGGAATGGGTTATAGGTGAGTACTTTTTATAAGGGGGAGGAGGGGTTCTTTAGGAAAGTGTGAAAATATTGTTTTATTATATAATGATTTTCGGTTTCTAAAGGTCCAAAACTCATTAAGGTAGAAGATAAGATGACTCATGGTAGAAATAAATTCATCCAATAATAATTGGACTGGTTTTGGATGTTATTTTAATATTTATAATCTTATTTATTTAAATGATTTATTAATGAGGTAAACACTGCATCATTTTTGTGTTATAAATAATTTTATTTATCTGATGTCTAAAAATTATAAAAAATACCATGATGTAGGAAATATTTTTATCTTTACAATTAATATTTATATTCAAAAAGATAACTTATATAACCCCATGTAAAAATTAATTTACTAAAATATATTTATTTATGTCATTTTTGCCTTTACTTTAAGTTAATTAAAATAAAGTGACATTGTCACTCCCAAGTGGCTCCATGGGGTCCCAAAATCGACCAAGGATTCTCATGGTCAGTCATGACTCATCCAAAAAGGTTACGAAAATTGTTAAGGTAAATTTTTATTATTATAATATTATTTTTACCTTGAATTACCCTATTTACCTTTAACCGCGGTAAATAAAGGTCGAAAGTTACTATTCACCAAAAAATTTATTTTCATCTTATTGAACCACATTTTACTTACTAATAACAACCATGTATGTCGCATTTTAGAAATTAAATTCACATAAGTGGTAAAATTTCATTTAAATGAAAAAGTCAGTTTTTTAACTACTACTTAGTGGTTTCACTATTCATAAAAAATTGAAGCTTTTAAGAAAAATACCAAAAATTCCGCCTAAGCTATATTTGATATTCTGAATTCAAAAATGATGTCTGTTTTACAAAATTCAAAACATATAATTTTCATTAATTAATTTAAAATTAATTTCCGTTGTCAAAACAAATAGCGTGTTTTTAAGAAATAATATCTATCCAAAGATTGACACCTGTTTATGCCCAATTTCAAAGTGAAATTAATTCCAAAGACCAAAATTCGATTAAATGGTAAAAATATAATCTAATTATGCTTTAAACCCAATTAATAATATAATCTAACAATATAAATAAATTATATTAAAAGACAATTTTGAATTAAAATACAGTATTTTTCACTATTCATTAAAAAATGAATTTTATCATAAAAATACCAAAAAATTACCCAAAGTAAATTTTGATGTCCTGATTATAAAGAAGAATTTTATTTTGTCAAATATAACATATAAAAGTGACCAAAACTATATTTAAAGAGGGTTCTCCATCAAAAGGCGGTAAATCAACCTTTTAATGAATATTAGAGTATTTATGCTTAAAATCGGATTCTTTCTTATTTTAAAACTCTAAAATTTATGGGATAAATGTAAAAACTTTTAAAAAACATTTATATTCATATTTTAGTTAGTTATTTCCATTCCTACCAATAAAACGGCTAGGCATTAACTACCATTTAAAAAAATATTATATTATTATTTTTCAGTATGACTCAACGTTGTGTGCAATGTAAGATTTCAAAGAAACTTGTTGTTGTGTATCGGGTACGCCATCAAACATATAATCCCCTTTAAAGTAAAATTAATAATTAATTTACAAATATTAATAAATATGAAAATTTCATATTCTTTATTTACCTGGGATGTTACATCCTTCCCCCCTTTTGGGAATTGCGTCCTCGCAATTTTAAAATTGGGCTCAGAAACATCATTGAAAGTCCCACATCAGGAAAAGAGTCAATAAAACTATCTCTTTAAAATAAATAAAGATATATACAAAGGTCACCCGAGACAATATATACTAGGATTCCATGAAAACATGGATATGGAAGAGAAACTAACTCTCATAGATTAATAGAGAGTGATAGATAACTTGATCATGAAAAGTTAACCACCACAATACCATAAATTTGTGGTTGGGTAAAAGTATGATGATAAAAGAGAGATTATAATTTTTATACTTCAAGATCCTTTCCATAGAGTTGATGGATTTTATTAATAACTAGACTAAGATCATAAGGAAATATACTTACTTTTCATGTAGAGTGTTATCCTTTAATAAAATTCTACCACAAACTCATCTTTTCTTAAAGTGGTAAATATTCAAGATGACTTGGTCACACCTGAAGTGCTAGAATCAACTTATAGAGTATCACATAATCTAAAAAAGATGAAATGTATATTTCCCCTATCTTTAAACATCAACCAAACCCAAAATTGGTTATTATAAGATCAGATAATCCCCAAAAAAGGATAATATTTTACAAAAAGAAAAACTACTCTTAATCTCCAAAATTTGTCAAACAATACCCAAAGTTCAACCAATACCATTCAATAAACAACTATCCATAAAATTTTTCAAAGTAATCCAAACTAATATTGAAACCCAAATCTCAGACGAATTTAATCACATCGTCTTCCAAGATAAATCTTAACATTCATCTCTAAATAACATTAGTTACTCTTAAAGTCTCATATTGAAAAGTAATTAACCAAATCACATATTCTCCATGATAGGTTAATCATTTACATATATAACCCAAAATCAACTTATTATTGATTCATAAAATCGTCTAACGAAAAATAATTATTCATACTAACCAGGGACTTCACGTAGTCCAGTGGTAGGGGATAAATCCCAATCACACTTTGGTTGTGGGTTCGATTCCTGTAGCTTTGTCCGACGTGACGGGTTGTCACACGGTCTGAATTTTATCCTTTTTCAAAAACTATATAATTTTATAACATTCCAAAAAATAGATAAATTCATCAAAAATAACCATAAAATATTTTAACCACAAAGTTTATCTAATAACTTTCATTTTGCATCCCAAAATGCATTAACCTGTAATTGCCCCAAATTCAAGGATCATATGAACCCAAATGGTTCTTTATAACTATATCCACAAAAGAAAAGATAATTATTACTTGAATAAAATTTTCATATATCAAACTTCAGGATTAAATATACTATAAAATGTCTTCTAATGTAATCCCATCATCAAAAGATCCTTAATACTTTTAAGCATTTCACCATCCTAAAATCTACCATAACTCTTGTATCCCTTATATGTTGACTTCATACTCATTCAATGTTCTTCATGATCCATTAACCATTCATTTAAAACTTATTCTGAAATACTTATTTCCTACAAACAAAATCATGAATCATATCCTAATATTTAATAATATCAAAACATATGTTAAGAAATAATCTGTACCTTTCATTGGTCATTGTCAGTTTCTTCATCCTCAATCGAAATGGCATTAGTTATTGGTAAATATATATTTGTACGATCCTGGTGATCTCATTCCTGAACCTTCTTCATAGGACATCTATTCGTATAATGACCATTCACAACACATTTAAAATACTCGATTGATCCCTCAGAAAGAACTTATTTCCCTTTCCTAGAGTCAACTGGATGCTTCCTTTTTTCATGCAAGGTTCTTTCTTTACGGCCTTCACTTCCACATCTATATCATCTTCTCTTCCCATTGAAACATTTTCCTATGTGTTTCTTTCCACATTCTTAACACATAGTTTTTTGAATATACTTACCTTTACGATTATTACCTGAACTTCTGTGGGAATTTGTTTCCCGCATATATGATTCCTTATAAAAATCACCAAGGTTTAGGTGGTCAATCATGACTCCAAATAGTTGGTTGAGAATAACCATAAGAGTTATCATTGCATCTCTCATTTCATTCAGTTTCTCATTCAAAAAACCATCACAGTTTTCTCCACATCCATTGGTACTTTGATGCCTGATAGATCCAGCCATTGACTAAAACCAAAAAGGTCAATGTGAGTATATCAGTAAAATCATCATATATTATCTTATGAGGATGGTAAACACAAAAACATACTTTTTAATGTAATCTTAAACTCATTTGATTTATCTAAAAAAACTATGACTCTTTACAGTATGCTAACCATTATGGTTATGTCACTTATGATTAAATAACACCCTAACCTCTAAAGTTATCTAAACTGACCTCTGATTCCAACTATAAGGACCCAGCCTTAAACATTACATAATCTTTAATTATGTCAAGAATTCACATTGAGGATCTTTTCAGGTTTAGAGTTGTATAGAATTAGGACATAACTATTACATATCAACTTAAAAATTACATATAGACACTACTACTCAGTATCCATTTTTTCATAAAATAAAAACTATTAAAAAGAAACATTTCTAGTTCTATGTTTTAGACAGCATGACTTTTTCTTGATCCCATCCTTGACCCTATTCATCTTTAAGTCTTGTGGAAAACATTTCAAAAACTTGAGATGAGAATAAAAATCTCAGTAAGGGTTATAAAATAAGGAAGGAAAACATTATCCCATAATTAAATACAAATCAATGAAACCATACTTTTCAATAATAACATACCTTATGAAATCATAAGATTTATGAATAACACACACAAATAATAAATCATAAAGGTAACTTATGGAATTCATAACATACTTACATTGTAGCTATCACAGCTACATAGGGAGTCACATTTGGAATACTCATCATAGTATATTCCCTAAATCTATTAGGAGATAAATTAATGTTTACCTCCATCATGTTACCCAATGCATTGGAGAGCTATCTCGGGCTCACCTGCCCTAGGTTTATCACGGAACCACCCATGTACGTAAACAATTCCCAAGAACCATAACATATTCATAACACTTTAAATAAGAATAAAGGAAAAAATAACATTTCCACATTGCAATCACAACATATCATAGACATAATCAATGCTTTATCAAACCATTTTTAAAACCATTTAAAACATTTAATAAATATATTTTTGAATCAAAGTGTCTCATACCAATTTGAATCTTTTAAAGGAATTAAAGTTTTAAAAAATTAATGTCCATATAAATAAATACTAAAAACCATTTTTAAAATATGGACATTAATGAGAAATATTTAGAAGAATAATTCTTTAAAGCTTTTAAAATGATTTTTTAGTTAAAGAGTCTCGTAATAGTAGAGAAACACTTGACTAAACATAATTGAAGAATAGAATAAAAAAACTTATAATATCATGAGAATAAGGTTATTAATGATATAATATTCTAAAGGGCAATATATACACCATATAAAAGTGAATTGGCACATAACAACAATGAAGTCTCAAGGGAATGTAAATTGAGACGAAATCCATTATAAAGATAGTATCAGGGATTAAAGATAAATCAATTACATAATTATGTGTGACAAATAACAATAAACTCAATATAAGTGGATATTAAGTGTGAAAAAATCAGAGTTCATTCACACATATTTATAACATGACATAATCAAGAAGTATAAGTTTAACCCAAAGAATTAAAATTAGGTTAAGAAGTTCCCTTACAGAAATTTGACAGCCTAACAGCATCACTTTAAAATTCAGAAAAATAATTTTACGAGAGAGAAAAGGTTATCTCATCACTTGGAAATAAAACTTACATCATTAATGATATAGAAGAACATATCCCAACATTAGAATATGTAAATTAAAAGACATAACAAAAAGAAGTCTTTAAAAAAGAGGAGGTTGAAAGGTTCCCTTAATGATTTGGAAACTTATGAAACATTCACCATATGAAATAAGGATCATAAAATGAATATTTAATTAACCATAAATTAATTTATATTACACAATGTATACAATCTTGGGTAGTACATACACCACACAAAAATAAATAGTGGCAATATAGCATGAATCAAATGGGAATAAAAAGTGAGATGAAAACCCCTTACCACGTTGTAATCAATAGATTCATATGAAAAAAAGTTAATAAACACCAAATTAATCATAGAATACCATTAATATAAAGAGAATCATGATAATATATATCAAATGGCATTAAATCTCACAGAATTAAAAGTGAGATAAGAAACCCCTTATCTCGTGTCCGACTTGACTTGTTTGTTCATTGTTCTTCCTAAATAATAAACTTAAGTTAATTTATACTTGATTAAGAAACATTTTTCAAGTTTATTATTCCTTTTATATCACTCATTACCATTTTATAAACAATATGTAATCATTTAAGTTAATAATGGTCATTTTTTGATATTTGGTACTTGAGTAAACAATGAACACCTTATAATTACAAGTTGTCCATGTGGTCAAGAGTCCATTATCTACAGAATGATATACATGAATTAGATATCATATATATAATATATCTAGTATATATATTTATTTATAACAGTACATAACATTTGGAGATAAGAAATAAAATGCACCGTTCATGGAGACGGTAAGTCGTACGTACGCATGAACGCTAGTTTCATTTCTATTTCATTTTTTAATTGAATGAAAACATAATTATACATAGTTATATTATAATTCCATTATAATATCATATATAATTTCAATAACTCCATCCTTTATATGTCCCACATATGGTATGAATGAGTCATATCACTTTGAGGGGGCGGTAGTCCGCACTTCCTCAAATGAAATTATCGTGTTTACTCATAATAGAAACCATAAAGGTATGCTATAAATTAAAAATACAGAATCATAAATAAAAAATAAAAATAATATACATCATATATAAATACAGTGTCATCATAATGGCCACCATATGAGGTGGTAGGAGATAATTGAACAATCATCGTTTCGGTAGGCGTTAGTTATCCATCCACAGATTCAGTATGTTCTTTACCCATTAGATGGAGGTGTGTGTAAGTTTAGTTCAAATACTTCTCATAACAACATCCTAGTATATTGAGGATACTGGTTTTGTTATAAAATAAAGTAATAAAAATAGTTTAGGGGTTGTATAAGTAAAATAAAAGAAAATAAGTTAAGAGAAACTACTACCTTTAATTTGGTTAACTCCCTTTGGTTTGAACCAAAAGGACTTCTTGAAGTGTCTCATGCCTAAGGTAAGGCTTCTAGGAGGAGTATGGGGATATTGAGAGCTTATTTTGGTAGGTTTTGTAAGATTCAAGGGTCTTGAGAGGTGTGAGTAATGGGTTATAGGTGAGGGCTTTTTATAAGGGGGAGGATGAGTTCTTTAGGAAAGTGTGAAAATATTATTTTATTATATAATGATTTTTGGTTTATAAAGGTCCAAAACTCATTAAGGTCAAAGATAAGATGAATCGTGGTAGAAATAAATTTATAAAATAATAATTGTACAAGTTTTAGATGTTATTTTAATATTTATAATCTTATTTATTTAAATGATTTATTAATGAGGTAAACACTACATCATTTTTTTGTCATAAATAATTTTATTTATTTGTTGTATAAAATTTATAAAAAAAAGTACCATGATGTAGAAAATATTTTTTAGATTTCCAATGAATAATTATAGTCGAAAATATAACTTATATTAGCCCATGTAAAAATTAATTTACTAAAACATATTTGTTTATGTCATTTTTGCCTTTAAGTTAATTAAAATAAAGTGTCATTATCACTCCCAAGTGGCTCCATGTGGTCCCAAAATAGACCCAAGGATGCCCATGGTCGGACATGACTCATAAAATAAGGTTAGGATAAGTGTTAAGGTAATTTTTTATTATTATAATATTCTTTTTACCTTGAATTATCCTATTTACCTTTAACCGCGGTAAATAAAAGTCAAAAGTTAATATTCACCAAAAAATTTATTTTAATCTTATTGAACCAAATTTTACTTACTAATAACAACAATGTATTTTGGATTTTTTAAATTCAATTCACATAAGTGGTAAAATTTCATTTAAATGAAAAAGGCAGTTTTTTAACTACTACTTAGTGGTTTCACTATTCATCAAAAATTGAAGTTTTTCAGAAAAATACCAAAAATTAAGCCTAAGCTATATTTGATATTCCAAATTAAAAAATTATGTCTATTTCACAAAATTCAAAACATAGAAGTTGCATTAATTAATTTCTGTTGTCAAAACAAATAGCGTGTTTTTAAGAAACAATATCTGTCAAAAGATTGACACTTGTTTATGCCCAATTTCAAAGTGAAATTAATTCCAATGACAAAAATTGGATTAAATGGTCAAAATATAATCTAATTACACTTTAAAACAAATTAAAAAGATAATATAACCATATAAATAAATTTTATTAATAGATAGTTTTGAATTAAAATACAGTATTTTTCACTATTCATTAAAAATGAATTTTATCAGAAAAATACCAAAAATTTACCCAAAGTATATTTTGATGTCCCAATTATAAAGAAGAATTTTATTTTGTAAAATAGAACATATAAAAGTGACCAAAACTAGATTTAAAGAGGGTTCTCCATCAAAAGGCGGTAAATCGACCTTTTAATGAATATTTGGGTATTTATGCTTAAAATCGGATTCTTTCTTATTTTAAGCCTCTAAAATTTATGGGATAAATGTAAAAACATTTAGAAAAAATGTATATTCATATTGTAGTTAGTTCTTTCCATTACTTCCAATACAACGGCTAGGCATTAACTACCATTTAAAATAATATTATATTATTATTTTTTAGTATAACTCAATGTTGTGTGCAACGTAAGATTTCAAAGAAACCCATTGTTGTGTATCGGGTACGCCATCAAACATAGAATCCCCTTTAAATTAAAATTAATAATTAATTTAGAAATATTAATAAATATGAAAATGTCATATTTTTTATTTACCTGGGATGTTACACATATGGAGGTAGTTCAAGATGAAACCAAGATGATACCATCCCAGGTGATACATAGATGGACAAGTGAAATGCTGCAACTTGTACCAAGACCAACACAATAAGTTTTCTTCTTGTTTATAGGTTGATTTACTATCCGATCAATAAATCAGTTGTTAGATAATCTCATAATCAGTTCATTTATTTATTTATTTATTTCCAACTTACATATTATTTATTTTATGGATGAAAGACAACAATAACATAAATAAATGAATTAATATGAAAAAATGGATTTAAAATAAATGGATTATGAGTAAATGTTTTATCAAAACATGATTAATCACTTAAGTAAGATTAAATTAATATTAACAATACATGTAAAGGATAAAACAAGATAAAATTTATGCATAATAAATAAAATCTCTCAACAAAATATTAAGTCGTTATTTTCCTTCCCTTATTTTATTAGGAATGAAATCCATATAACTAAGAGTTTAACCAACCCACACTTGGACACTTACTTTTATCATGGATTTATTTTGAATTTTTTGGGTTGACTTAACCAACATGCATCAAGATGAGTTGTGTCGTGACCCCCTCCCACCAAAGATACCATAAGAAATGGAGATAGATAATGACCCCTGATTTCTGGACTCCGATAGGCCCTGGGTTAGAAACTATCACTGAAGATATAAAAAATCTCATAAAATAGGAGAAATTGCCCTCTATAATAAAATAAGATCAGGATATAGGATGAATAAACTATAAGAAACTTCATGACATAATATAAAATAAGGTTAAAAATTATCTCACAATGCATGTATAAATAAAATAGGTATTGATAAAATTCTCCAAAATAAATACCTAAAAAGGAAAACTAAAGCAGTGACACAACAATAGTCTAAGGATCCAAGCTAGTAATATTCATCATGGTCCACATAATCCTCCTAGAAAACAGAAAAACATTTTATATATGTAGGGTGATAATACAAGTATAATCAGTAGGAAAACCAAAGTCTCTCTTGATCTTTTAAAAGAAGCATACTTATGCTCCCATGGGAAAACAGCAGAACCAACATCACCTAAACAAATCAACTATCCAACCCAACCCTCACCAATCTATGATCATCAAATAATGAAATTCAAGTATAATAACATAATAATAATCATATCGATAAAGGGTACCATGTACTACTTTCTCACTGATTTTCCACTTCACACCCCAAATTCATATATCCTGGCACTTCCATCTCTTTGTGTAACATATACCACCACCCCACAGCATAGTCATATCACATCTCACCGAAAGACACATGGGTCATGTCCCTATAGCATGATCACATCTTGTCTCGCCTGAATATACCTAGGTCATCACATCACAATCATAACCATAGTAGCAGGGTATCATGAACACAAATGAAATCAACCTCATTCCCACCTAATATCATGAATGAACCCCACCATAAGCTACCCCATAGCACGGTCACATCATATCTCACCCAAAGACATCTGTTCCACCACCCCATAACACTATCACAATTCATCTCACTCAAAGACACCAGGGTCCTCGCCTAGTGTACTCACTATCAAACCTCTGACCATTACATCTTGTGCATATCTACTCACCTATAAGAGAGATCAGGAAAGGGTGAGTAGCTAGACATCCATTCACATCACCGGATTTTTGGAAAAAACACCCCCTGTATAAATGTACAGGTGTCAACACATAGTGCTCGACACGAGTGGTGTGTGTATAGAAAACATAAGGAACATACAAGGTATATATATAGCCTCACACACAAGATCAACCTATGGGTTTTCAACAAGGCACTAACCAATTCACAACATCCTCACTTTCATTGCAACCTCTAAATATAGAAACTCACATATCATATGGAATCTACAAGCCACTTCCCACTTTTCATTACCAAAAAATCATTCATTTAAATATTTATCAACAACCACATTTAAGCATGCTTCCCAATTTAATTCGTTCATTATATATTTCCAACCCACTAATCAAACCAAACCATACCATTTAAATTCCAACATTTCATTTAATTCCAATACTAACTGGGAAACTAGCACAACACACCCATCTTCCACACACCAACCACATCTCGACCACACATCGCCATCTCGCAGCATAAACCACACATTGTCACCCCACAACACGACCTCACAAACCCATCGGCCCCATACGCCACAAAAAAACATCATCACCCCACAGTATGACCTCACAAACCCATCATCCCCCATGCCACAACCACACATCATTGCCTCACAGTACAACCACACATCAAAACACATCACATAATGTTTTATAGACTTAGTAAGTGGCTTTTATCAAATTAACGTCTTTATTTTATGGGTCTTATTGCACAAACCATAAATCCCAGGGCATCCATTTTTTTAACAAAATATAAGTGGCTATCCAATTTCAATTTTAGGGTGATATAAAAACATGAAAAAAGGTTCTCATATCACAAAAACTACCGCATAAGTAATGGATCCCAACAACCATGATTTTTAGCAGGGCATCAAGCTCATCAATTCAAAATATCAGGATAATAATATCAAAGCTATAAAACATGCGGATCAAGACCATTTCCCTTTAAATTTCAATTAACCAATTAATTTATCTTGATTATTCTAGTGAAAACCATCCCTCATAGATAAACAATAGAAAACCCCTCCTACATGATACATAATAAGGAGAGACGAGGGGTTCCCTATCTCAAAGAAGATTTATGATCTCATTGTGCACTATAGGGATAAGAAAAAACACCTACAAACCAAAAATGCATGTAAAACCCACATATCAACCAACACCACATAAAGGGTTATGAAAAACATAGCTTCAAACTCTCCCTAAACCGAAACTACACCACCATAGTGAATATTTGAGAGAAGAATGGAAAAAAACAATCAAGAAGAAGAGAAGGGTGTGCCACTGATCATCAACAAGATGCCTCCAGAACCCAAGGATCAAATAAGGAGAAAAGGGGATGTAAGATCCTCCTAAATCACATAGGGATCACCAAAAAACCAAATAGATGGAGAGATATGGCTGAATGAAAAGAAAAATGGTCGATCAAGAGGTATAAAAACCTAGATTATGTGGGTTTCACATCATGAATTCCTTTCACTAAGTGAATTTCATAGGACTTACATTTTATAATCTATCAAACCATTACAAGGTTTGAAACCCCAATATTTTAAGTTTTCATCAAAAATTAAGTTTCCTCGACTTCGATTTAATTACACTTCATGAACTCTACTTTCAAGACATGAATTCATTTCATGCTTCACACCACTGCCTAACACAATCCATGAATCTTATAGCCTCACATGTCGTGAATCGCTAACTCACAACATGAATTCAATTTTTGTTGTGAACCACCACCTGTAGTACTCCTATAGCTCCAAATCCATTAATCCCTCTATACCTCCTCTGAACACCTCCAACTTCCCAAATAGAAAATGGGTTGAAATGGATAGTTCATTACATCAAATTCCTCTAAAATGATTCTCACCCTTTAGAATCAAAACCAAACCTAGAGAAAATAAGGGGTCTAAAAAATCACTGCATGAGATACCTCTCAAGGTTCTCATCACACCTCAAATGCTACCACCAGCCAAAATTGTCGACCAAAACACCAAAAAACACCTCACACAACTATGTCACCATGTAACCACATCACCACCTCTCACCAAGCACAACACCACATAATCTAGTACTGGCCATGAACCACCACATCTCCACAAAAC
Organism: Viscum album; assembly: GCA_963277665.1. Taxonomy (NCBI): domain Eukaryota; kingdom Viridiplantae; phylum Streptophyta; class Magnoliopsida; order Santalales; family Viscaceae; genus Viscum; species Viscum album. The sequence goes on along the minus strand of OY728142.1, from coordinate 538,301,695 downwards.
CACTGCACAACCACCTCTCACCACACATCATCACCACATCACTTTACTATTTGCACAACCATCTGCACAACTATCCCAACCTCCACACATCCCAATCCAACAACCACTGCAACCAACAAAAAATATTGTCTTGAGAACACAAATCAGAGAATATAATCTTCTATGTCAATATATAATCCACTTTTGGATGCACCGACTCTCTCTTATGGTTTTAATCACATAAAATTATAACACGTATGGATTAGGATTCAAATCCTCTTCTTTTCATATGCTGGAAGCTTTATCGCACATCGCATAACAAGGAAACATCATGTCTCATAAAACTTAAAGATCAATCATCACATCACAAGAAAAAATAGAGAAAAACAAAACTCCAAATAGATCTGAGTACTGGGCACAAATATGTGTCTCACACTCTTAAGTACTCTTCTCTAGGCCACTGTGCCTCCACAATATGAGAACCAATGGAATGGTTCATCCATGAAACACCTTCTCTTGATGACCATGGATATCCACTAGATTCTCCACAAACATTGTGTCATCCTTGATATTCAACTCTCCCTGATCAATTACATGGGATTCATATTGAACATACCAAAGAATCAGAGAGATATGGAAGATATCATGGATCCTTTCTAGCTGTAGTGGCAACACCAACTGATATGCCACCTCACCAACTCACCCCAACACCTCAAATGGGCCAAAAAACTAGGAGAAAGCTTACTCCCTCTACCAAACCCCCATTGCCCACGTTGAGGGGAGGGCTTCAAGAACACATGGTCTCTAACCTTAAACTCTAAGGACCTCCTCCAACAATTGACATAAGACTTATTTCGATCATTCACTTCTTTCATCCTCTCAAACAAACTGAACTTTTTTGTCATGCTCTAAACCACATCAAGACAAATAACTTATGCCTATCCAACCTTCATCCAGCACAATGGAGAATAACACACCTGCCCATACAAATCCTCAAATTGGGAAATGTTTATGGATGAGTGATAGATGTTATTATAATAAAACTAAACCAAAGGAAAGTTTCATTCCCATGATCCGTTGAAGTCTAATATGCATGCCCAAAACATATACTTCAATGTCTAGATAGTCTACTCCATATACCCATCCATATGAGCGTGGAAATAAGTGATGAGGAGTGATTGAGCACCAAAATAATGTTTCAACCCCCTCCAGACTCATGAGGTAAAACATTCATCCCGATCCAAGACAATGGGCCTCTTAACTTTGTGAAATTGTACCACATCACCCACATACCTCTTTTTCAAAACATCCATGACACTCAAATCCCTAATCGCTAAGATGTGATCTGATTTCGTCAACTGATCCATGATTACTCAAACTGTGTCACAACCTCCCTAAGATCAAGGTAACCATGTGATTAAGTCCATCAATATTTCATCCCATTTCTACTTGGGAACATCTAAGGGATGCAAAAAAAATCATCGGGAACATGATGCTCAGCATTTACCTACTAGAAAATGAAACACCAATCCACAAACTTAGCCACCACCTGTTTTATCTCAAGCCACCAAAACTATGTCCTCAAGCCATGATACATCTTGGATACTCTTGGGAGTACCACCAAAGGGGAGATATGAAACTCATGAAGTACCCTCTCATGCATCATTTTTGAAACAAATAGTCTCCCCTGAAACATCATCTGGTTCCGAAAAACCCTCAATATAATCATCATGGTAAAAATGGTCATGTATCACCTCTTCCTATGATCCTCCCCACTAAGACTCCTCCTCCTACAACATTAGAGAAGACTGCACCATCATATAAAAAAATATTCTCTACCATCAACCACCCTTGAATCTAAGTGTAGGTTTTTCAACTCCTTCATTACTCTCCAATCATCCCAAAACTCTTGAACCAAATCCTTCTAAGATTTACTACTCAAAGTGTTTTTTAAAACATTTCCCTTTCCTAAGGTTTAAGAGATCTCAAATTCATAAACCTGAAGAAACTTCATCCACCTCCGATGTTTCAGAACACTAAGAAAATATATATCTCAAACTCTTAAGATCTGTGAATACCACAAAGAGCATCCCAATGAGGTAATAAAACCACAACTTAGTGAAAAAAAACCGCTACTAGCTCCAGATCATGGGTGGAATAGTTATAGTTGTGAGGAAATAACTACCTAGACCCATAACAGATCATCACTATGTTGTATCAACATTCATCCCAATCCCAAACAAGATGCATCAAAAAAACACCTCAAACATCACCCCCCTCCTCTAGAAATCAAAGCATTGGAGCACTCACCAATTTTTCCATTATGTAGTTGAACGTTGTCTGGTACTGATTGGCCCACACAAAATCCTAGTCTTTCCTAGTCAACACTATCAATAGGGATACAACTAGAGATAAATCAAGCACAAACCTCTAATTATTACCCAAAAGAGCAAGGAAAATATGAACCTCTACCATGTTCTTGGGTGATTCCCAAGAAACAACTATCTTATCCTTTTAAGGGTACACTACCACACACTACTGAGACACCACATGCCCGAGGAAATGCACCTCTCATGTCCAAAACATACACTTGGAACACATTTTATAGAGATGGTGGTGTCAAAGAACCTACAAGACATATCTGAGATGATTGACATACTCCTATAACTTTGAGTATATCAATATGTAATCGATGAACATGACTACAAACTGATCCAAAAAAATCATGTAAAACAAATTTCATGAGCCCCATGAACACAGCTGGTGCATTCGTGAAACCAAATGACATGACCACGAACTCGAAGTGACCTTACCTGCATCTGAAGGTAGTATTCGGGAAATAGTCCTCTTTCACCCTCAAATAGTGATACGCAAACCATATATCGATCATTGAAAACCAAATTTCCCCTATCAACTGGTCAAAAAGATGATATATCCTTGGACTGGGTAATGATTCTTGACTATTACCTAATTAAACCTATGGTAGTATATACACAACCTCATACTACCATCCGCCTTCTTGGAGAACAACACTAGAGCACCCCATGGCGACACATTGGGCCAGATGAAACATTTATACATCAGATCATCCATATAAATTCTCAACTCATACAACTTAGAAGGTTTCATCTGATAGGGTTTCATCAAAATCAGAGAACCAGTAGGCTAAAATTCTATCCCAAACTCAACATCACATAAAATGGGTAACATCACAAACTCCTTGAGAAAACATCCAAAAACTCTCTAATGACCCTAGGAACCTCCACTATTCCAACATCCACTAATTCCATAGACAAATAAGTCATTAGAGAAACAAGGGGAACCAAACAACAACTACCCACCCGAAAACCCCTCTCACCAACTAAAACAAAACTCTGGTCATCCAAATATGAGAACATGACTCTCCTCTGGAAGTAGTCGATAATAGCACGCATAGAATAAAACTAGTTGAAGTTAATAATGACATCATATGGTTTCATATGAATCACAAATAGGTCCCCATGAGACTAATGTGTCTCCATCATCAATTTACACCTCTGAAACACATTTAACAAGATGATCTGGCCTCCAAATGTCATAGTCAACACCAAGGTCATAAGATTCCTCTCTACATATAACCCTATAGTACATACTAGAGTAGGTGAAATAAAGGAGTGTGAATCTCCTAAATCAAAAATGGAAAAAAATGGTAGAGGACAAGCTAACCATACCTCAAATGATCTCTGGCCCCTCTGGCCCTACTACCTCCACTGCATGCAACTAACCATGTCAATATCTCCTACCTCTTTTATGGAAGCCCCCACCAAAACTATTCTTAGTTTGAGGTCCCAAAACATGGGTAACATCATGAGTTTGACCTCTACCTGGATTTATCTCCCATAATTTGATAATAATTCTATTTCCCTCATTGCTGAAACAGACTCACTGGAAACTACTACTGAGCCTGGAGCTGAACCTAGCCACCTATATCTAATTGAGCTCAGAGATCCATGTGGTACTGGTTCTGATGATGGAAACCAACCCCATATACAAAACATGTCAGCCTGAATTCCCTAGAAAAATCACAAGAACCATTGACCCTAGAAGGTTGAAAAGGAAACTGCTGAGGTCGACTCCTCATTGGTCAAAATCTCAAAGGTCATGATGCCCGATACCTTCCACTAACAACTCTGCTCCATGAGGAACCCTCGTGGTTCTCCTCTAATAGAAAATCTCCTCATGAGTGTATCTTCTCGATCACCACTACCTTCTTATGAAACTACAGATACGTCGACAACATAAAGGAAGTAATCGCACACTGGATCAAAAAATGTAGTTCCTCCTCAAGGAATCTTGCACAAAAATCATCATTTGGAAAAATATCTGGGTAGAAATGCATAAGGTCCTCAAACTTGATCCTGAAATCCCATACTGAAAAAATACCCTACTAAATATAAATAATCTCTTCCCTCTTCACTACCTTTATGGTCGATAAAAGGAACTTTTCCCTAAACTCTTTTTTAAATTCGACCTATGAAACATATGTCACCTTTCGCTCACCTAGATATAACATCCACCGCTGATGCATGGCACCTTGCATCTAATTGACTTCTAGTAAGACCCAATACCCCAATTGGAACTAGATAAAACTAAATTCAACCTCAAGCTCCTTTAACCAGATCTCTATCTCTACATCTGAAACATTACTATCATACTTCTCCAAATCCTTCCGCTAGAAAGTGTGCAACTTCCTCTACCAGGTCATCCTCCCCAGCTGGATCAACCCTCCAATAATCAACTGATTTGGACTAATAAACTTCTATAGCCTGAACCACATGCAGATAATGACCAGGAGCCATAATTTAAAGGAATAAAAATATTTCCTAAGCTTATATAGTATAGAATTCCATCAAGTTTCATTTGATTCATTTTAATTCTTTTAACTTCCTAGAACCAAACCACACAATTCAAACAAGAACATAAGTCATCATGATGAATTTACCTTTCCTAAGTCTCTACCCTACAAATAGTTCAACCTCACTTGGTCATTCAATAAACTCAATGTTTGTGCATCGGATCATGGGGGCCCCTAAAATCCCGTGTCTCATAGGGGACTTTAAAATACTATGTATTTTCAAGTCTCCCTAGCCTATGTCACACACCAAGATCAACTAGCATCGTTGTCGTACCAACCCATGCAATCCCCATTATTCTAAACTCCAAAATTCATCATATATTTCAAAAATCACATTTGATATCACTCAGTCATGAACTCCTCCCACCAAAGATACCAAAATGAAGAGAGAGGAATAATGACTCTTCGATTCCCACCTCCAGTAGGCCCGAGGTTAGTGACTAGATCTGAGGGTATAAAAAATCTCATAAAATGTTGACATAGTAATAGTCCAAGGGTACAAGCTAGTAATGTACATTATGGTCCATAATCCTCCAGAAAACTTAAAAATAGGTTTATATACATAGAGTGAGCATACAAGTATACTCAGTGAGAAAACCAAAGTCTCTTGTGTGTATGTGAATGAAGCATACTAATGAACATGTGATCAAACAATAGAACCAACAACACCAAAACATGTCAATTATCCAACTCAAACCTCACCAAGGAATGATCACCAAATAATGCAAGCCATGTATAATAACATAAAAAGAATCATATAAATAAAGGTCACCCCGAATCACTTTCTCACTTACTTTCCACTCCCACACACCAATGTCGTACATCCTGGCACTTTTATATTTTCTTTATAACATATACTACCACCTCACAACATGACCACATCACATATCACCCAAATACACTTGGACCACCACCCCATAGCATGATCACATCTCATCTCACCTGAAGACACTTGGGTCATCACATCACAAACATAAATAGTGCAGTAGGGTATTGTGAACATGAAGGGAATCATCCTCGTTCCCACCTCTTACCATGCGCGACCCCACTATAAGCCACCACATAGCATAGTCTCATCACATCTCCCTTGAAGACACTTAGGTCACCACCCCACAATACAGCCACATGTCATCTCACCTAAATACACTTGTGTCATCACCTAATTCACTATTATACCTCCATACATCAACAAACTATACATATCTAATCTCCTGTAAGAATGAGTGGGAAAGAGTGGCTATCTAGTCATCCATCCTCATCATCGAGATGTTGGAAAAAACACCCCTCATATATATATATATAAGGGTTTCAACACATAGTGCTCAATGCATAAATCATAAAGAACATACAAGGTATATATATATCCACACACACATGACCAAATTATGGGTTCATAACAAGGAACTAACCAATTCAAAACATCTTCAATTTCACTACAACCTGTAAATGCAGAAAACCACATAACAAACGCAATCCACAAGACACTTCCCACTTTTCATTACCAACCAAAAATAATTTAAACTTCCCATTAATTTTATTATTTATCAACAAGCACATTTAAACACACTTTCTATTTTAATTCATTCATTATTCATTTCCAACCTATTAACCAAATCAACCCATAATATTTCAATTCCAATATATCATTTAATTATAATACTACCCAAGAAACTAGCACAACACAACCATCTGTGGCACAAAAACTACATCTCAACCACACATCACTATCCCACACTACAACCACACATTTCTATAAATAGTTCAGACATCATCAGGTTATGTTGCACCATGAATGGAAATCTTACATTCTATAATCCTCATTACTTGATTTGCCTACTAAATAGGTGAATGATAAATATTTTTTTATCTGTGATAAACATTTGAGCAGTGTGTTTGATATTCAATGTTTAATGTTTTCTTCTATGTCAAGTGAACTCATGAAGTCTCATGAAAACATGGATACTTATAGCATGATCAATAATTTTTGTGGTTTATACTAGGAGAGATCAAGATAAGAATGGTTTGAGATATCTGAGGCTCTATTTATGAGTAAGCTTGGAGAATATTCTCCAACTGAGCCTCACATAGTCACACTTATTGGATGCATTGAGCACCTTGAGGTTCTAGGGTTTAAACTTTCTGATGAACTACACATTGATCTCATACTTGCATCACTCACTCATAGATTCTCCAACTTTGTTGTTAATTTTAATATGAAAAATATTTAGAAGTCTCTACCAATTCTACTAATTCTTCTTCACCAAGTTGATAAGTAGATTAAGTTTAAAAAGTATTTAATCCTTATGGTGAACAAAAGTAAAGGCCAAGTGAAGAACTCTAAATCCAAATATTCTTCGCAATTCCCTTCCAATAAGATAATGATCAAGGGGTGAGTAAGGGAAAAGTATTTTGTCTATTTTTCATGTGTCAAGAAGGCCCACTAGAAGAAAATTGTACCCATACAAAGAAGAAAGTGGAATCTTTATGTGCATTTGTTATCAAGTGTAATTTATCTGTTTCTACAAATTGTATATTTGATATAGATTTCGGTTCTCACATATGTATTAAAATATAGAAAACATGTATATTAAAAAAATTGACTAAGGGGAGGTAGATCTAGGAGTAGCCAAAGGAGACAAACTTGATGTTATGGCTATCAAAGACTACTACCTCACATTTCCAACAGAAATGATCTTAGTTTAGAAACACTTTTACTTTGTGTCATCCATTACCAAAAACATTATTTATGTATATAGACTTGATACATATAGATTTTTTTTCAAATTCAAGAATAAATATTGATTCTTTTATAAATATATCATTTTTTATGGTAGGATTCATTTAAATAATGATCTTTGTGTGTTTAGTTACACAAACCAAGTTATGATAATCGATAAAAAAACTACTTCACATGACTCAATCCACGCCCAAATTTAGCATCACTGATTAGGTAATGTAAAAGAAAAACATTTGACTAAATTTAACCAAGATGGATTTTTATATTATTTTGAACTAAAACCACTTGGTGTATGTTAATAATGTTTACAAGTCAAAATGATAAAAGATATATTTAGTGGAAAAGGTGAAAGAGATAAAGAGGTTCTTGAATTAGTTCATACCGATGTTTGTGGACCATTCCTATTGAAGCAAGGAGTGGGTAGTCATAATTTATAACATTTACTGACAATTTTAGTGCATATGGATATGTTTAATTAATGATATACAAGTCATATTACTTTGAGAGACTCAAGAAATACCATAATAAAGTTGAGAATCGACTTGGTAAGAAGATTAAGAAATTATGCATAGACTGTGGTGGAGAATATCTTAATCAATACTTCATTGATTATTTATGGGATTTTGGTATTCTATCTCAACCCACTATTTCTTATACATATTAATGGAATCGTGTAAGTGAAAGGGGGAACCTCACCTAGTTGTACATAGTGTGATCGATGATGAGTCACGCAACTCTTCCATTATCCATTTGGGGATATGTATTACAAACAACAGTATATATACTAAAATGAGCACCAACTAAAGTGTAAGATGATATTCTATACCGTTTATGGATTGAAAAGAAACCCACGTTGTCATACTTTCATGTGTGGGGTTTCAAAGTGTCTGTTAAGGCCTCTTTATGCATCAAGCTTGCACCCTGAGGCACAAAGTGTACCTTCATAGGATACCCTAAGGAAACAAGGATATATTACCTATAAAAACCCTCAGAAAAAAAATTATGGTGGATATACATGTCATATTCCTTAAGAGGGAGTACATATCTAAAATATATAGTGTGATTGATATAGACTTTGATGAACTCCAAGATCAAGGTACACAAGAGTTGTAATAGGAACAAATTCCAAAAATCCCTATGGAAGAATATTTTCCATAGAAAAGAGTATTAAATATGAGTAAAAGGAGGTTAGAGAACTATAATAGTGTGGTTTTTCAGTCACCAAGGATGGTGAAATGTTATTAGTTGATTATTATGATCCACTAATCTACAAGGAAGCAGTAAGTGACATAGATATTTCTAAGTGGCAAGAAGTTGTGAATTCTAAAATGGATTCCATGTACAAAAACTAAGTTTGGATTTTGGTAGATCATCTATTGGATATAAATATTGTTGGTTTTAAATGGTTATTCAAGAATAAATTTTACATGGATAGAAAATTTAGTACTTATAAGGTATGACTAGTTTCAAAAGGGTTGAAATAGCGTCAAGGAGTAGACTACAATGAAACATTTTCACCAGTTTCAATATTGAAATCCATCAGAAGCATACTTATTGTTACAGATTTCCATGACTATGAGATTTGGAAAATGGATATCAAAATTGTATTCCTTAATAAGAGAATTTAGGAAGATGTCTATATGACACAACCTGAAGATTTTGTGACACAAAATGATTCCAACAAGGTATGATAATTGAAAATATACATTTATGGATTAAATAAAACATATAGTCCATGGAACATTCAGTTTGATGAAGGCATAATATAATTTGGTTTCATAAAGAATGAATGTGAGCCTTGTGTCTATAAGCAGTTTAGTGGGAGTGCGGTTATTTTCTTAATAGTATATATCGATGAAATATTACTTAATGGAAATGAAATACCAATCTTACAGTTTGTTAAATCCTAGTTGAATAAATGCTTCTCTGTGAAGGACTTAAATGAAGCAGAATATATTCCTAGGATCAAGATCCTTAATGATAGATCCAAGAGGCTTCTCAGACTAAATCAAGGTACATATATTGAAAAAATACTGAATACATTTAGTATAAAACAATCCAATAAGGGATTTTTGACAATATCGCATGGCATTCACCTTTCTAGGAAAATGTGAGTTAAACATGTGAGGAAAGATATAGGATGACAAGGATTACATATGCGTATGTGATTGGGTCAGTCATGTATGATATGCTATGTACTAGGATATATGTCGTTTATTCCTTGAGTATGGTAGGAAGATATTAAGCTAACCCAGATGACTTCCATTGGATAGAAATCAGGATTATCCTTAGATATATGAGGTGTACTAAGGATATGTTCCAAATCTATATATGAGATGAGGAACTACTCATTATAGGATATGAAGATGCTAGTTTCCAAATATATCAAAATTATATGAAATCATAGATGAGATACATCTTCACTCTGAATGGAGGTGTTGTGGGCTAGAAGAACTCAAAGAAAATAGTGGTCTCAGATTCTATAGTAGAGTATGAATATATTGCAACTTATGAGGTAGATAAAGAATCATTTTGGATACACTAATTTTTCCAAGTGATTTAAGTGATACCCAGTAGTAAAGACTTTATCACACTATATTATGATAATAATATTATGGTGGATCTCGCTAAGGAGTCGAGGTCACATCAGTGGACAAAGAATATACTTTGGAAGTATCATCTTTTGAGGGATTTTTTTCAAAGAGGTGAAGTTTCATTGAGTAGAATATCCATGGAAGACAACATAATGTACTCCTTGAATAAAGCCTTGACTTAGTAAAAACATGATTATCATGTGAGTTCTAGCAGACTGAATGTTGTAGGTAGTTAGCTCTAGTTTAAGAGGGAGTTTGTTGGAGTTTTTGTTTAAGAACCATGATAATTTGAATTTGTATATTCATATTGGATTAATTTCATTAAATATTACTCGTGTCTTATTCGATATTGCACTGAGTTTTTGTTGATTTCTATAGAAAATAGGTATCCAAGACACCAAAGGAAAAGTTGTTGAAAATGGCCAAAAGTGGACTTTACACATCAAGAAACACATACATGACATGTATGCATCATTCGAAACATGTTTGAAGAGGATAACACAAGTGATGAAGAATTTATAAATCATGAAAAGCTTACACGACATGAATCTATAATACATGTCATGTAAAATTTGAAGGCAACTTCCCACTTAATGTTTAAGTTATGAGATGAAGCATGTCATGAGTCCCCAATACACATCATGAAATGAGTCGTATCTCAGAATCCTAAAGATTTGGTTTGTGAAAGGTACCAAATCCAAAATACATAGAGAAAACCTTGGATAGATATTACATTATGTGATAAGGTTACACATCATGTAAATTCCCATCTATTTATGTAAAGAATGCGGACAGTCGCGTATATACTTATGAGCAGTGGATTTCTTCTCATTCTATCTCATTTTTCCCCTTATTTCTCTTCCAACTCAACTTTAAACAATTATTTTTGATTTTTTAATTGAATCAAAGTGTCATTGATCAATATACAAGTGTTATTCATCTTTTTTGTCTCTATTTTTCATTCTAGTATTTGTTTTCCATTGTCGTTTCCATTCAACAATAGATACACACCACATTATTTATTTTTTACTATTTCAAGTAAGTGTTTGATTGATTTATCAAATGTTTTGATTGCGAACAACTTGATTCTTAATCTCTCAATTGAAAATTGCTTTTTTTAAACAATTTTGTTAATCATCCAAGCATGTCTGTGATAGTTTCTCTAATTTCGATTAATACCGTCATGAGAGGCTAAACTACTTAGGGTAAGTGTCAAGAGTAAGGGTTGTTATGAATATATTAAATCTATAAATTCAAACTTGGTAACCCTAAGTCTAGTAATATGGTTACAAAATAACTGTTTATTAAATTCTTTTATGTAACCTTGACTATGGGAAGTTTAAACAAACGAACCTAACCTGATTAGAGCTAAACAGGCTATGACCATTAGTCTATGACACTTTCTACCCTATAATTTAAGCTTAATGAATCTAGGTTATTAGATATATCTAGACTATCACAACCCCCTCCCTCAAAAGATATAGCAATGAGGGGAGAGACATAATGACCCCCGAGTCCTGCCTCTAGTAGGCCCTAGGTTCGTGACTAGCACTGAGGGTATAAAAATATCAGGTATGGGAGGCATTACATTCTATAATATAAATAGAATCATAAGATAAGATAAATAATTCATAATAAAGTCTATGACATGATATAAAAAGACACCCAAACCATCCCACAATGCATGTATAAATGAAACATATACAATAAAAGTCTCCAAAGTAAATACCCAAAAGTGAATCTAAAGCACACAACAACTGTCAAGGACCTGATCTAGTAATGTCCAAAATAGTCCATATAGTCCTCTTAGAAAGCTAAAAATAGTTTTATATATGTGGGGTGAGCATATAATTATACTCAGTAGGAAAACCAAAGTCTCTCATGCACATGTGAGATAAGCATACTAATGAACCTATGAGAAAATAGCAGAACCAAATAGCACCTATAAAGGTATACTAGCTATCTCAACCTCACCATGTCATGATCTCCAAATAACGCAAACCAAGTAATATAATATAATAGGAATCACATCAATAAGGGTACCTCTCACCCCTTTCCCACTGGTATTCCACTCTCACACCCAATTCCATGCGTCTTGGCACTCTCATCACTTTTGTATACCACCACACCACACAAGCATGGTCACAACACACCACGCTCAAATACACTTAGGCTCGCCACCCCACAAGCACGTCCACATCATACCTCCCCCAAAAACACCTGGGCCACAACACAACCACTTCAAAAACTAAAGTGGTAGGGTATTGTGAACATGTAGGACATCAATCTCTTTCCCTCCTCCTACCATACACAACCCCACTAGAAGCCACCCCACAAGCATGGTCATATCACATCTTTTCTGAAAATACCTAGGCCATCACCCCACAAGCACGGTCACATCTCACACGAAAACACCTGTGTCGTCACACCTTACCTAAAAACACCCAATTTATCACAACCACCATCTAATGCACTAAAAGACCTCTGGATATTATAGTTTTTTCAATACCTACCTCACCTGGAAGAGAGAGCGGGAAAGAGAAGGCACTCAGCCATTCGTACTCCTCAACAGATGTCGGGAAAAACACCCCCCATGTGACTATGTGAGTTTTGGCACATAGTGCTCGATGTGGGTGGGGTGAATATATAAATTGAAAGAATATACAAGTATATATATAGTATCAAATACTCAAGCCCGACCTATGGGTTCACAAACTAACTAACCAACTCACAACATCCTCACCTTTGCTGCCACCTCTAAGTGTATAACACCACACAATATACCACAAATGATATTTCACATTTCCAAAAAAATCCATTTAATCATATCATTCTTTTTAATTATTTAGCATCAACCACATTTAATCACACAACTCGTCATTTAATTATTAAGTAATAATTTTCATCTCATTAATCAAACCAAACAATGTCACTTCAATCATTATTAATCATTTATTCCATCACTACATGGGAATCCAGCACAAAGCAACCACCACCTCATTGCACTAAAATCACACCCCACAAACCACCTCGCTACCCAAAAAGAACAACCAACAAACCACCTCACTGTCCAAAAAACATGGCCAAAAACCACCTAGTCGCCCCAAAAACACGGCACATGAACCACCTCGCCACCCCAAAAGCATGAAACATTAACCATCATCCCCACATTCCCCAACCACACATCATCGCCCCAAAATCATGGACCAACATCACAACACATCAAGATCATTTATAGATTTACAAAGGGGATTTTAGCACATTTCACTTAATTTTAGGGGTGTTATCACACAATCCATAATCCTGGGGAAACCATTTCATTAGACAAATATAAGTGGTTAATCAATTTAGGGTGATATCATAGCAATATTAACTAAAGCAGCAATCTCAACGCATATATCAAGCGAAAACAAAGCCTCCAACGGCCATAATTTTTTGCGGGGCATAAAGCCTATACAATTCAAATATCACAATAAAAAAACATGTGATCCAAACCCCTTTTTACCCTTAAATTTCAATTTAACCAATTATTTATCTTTAATTAAGTCAGTATAACCATAAATCATAGGTAAACAAAAGAAAACCCATCCTTCATGATACACAATAAAGTGAAATGAGGGATTTTATGCCTTAAAGAAACTTTGTTGAATCGTTGTGCACCACAGGTCGAAGAAAAATGCCCGCAAATCATAAATGCACTAAGATAAAGAACAGATCAACCTACACCACAACCAAAGACCATCAAAATGAAACCAAACACACACACCAAACCATAAAAACATCACAGCAGCAAATCCTCAAGAGAATAATGGAAGAAAACCTACCAAGAAGAAGGAAGGGTTTACCACGGATTACAAATGAACAACCATCAGGACCAACGGATCAAAGAGGGAGGAAGAGGGATTTTTTTATTTTTTTCAAAAAAAAATTAAATTAGTGCAGGTCAAAAAAATTGAAAAATATGTGATAAAGGCAATAGGACCCCTGATGTCTTTCAGCCAAAAAAATTTCTTATTTTAAATATAATTTTTTGTATATTTAAACTTTTTATTTTCAATTTTTTTATTTATATATATATATAACCAAATGTTTCATCAAAATTTATTTGATATTTAATATCCATCATTACTGTCATTAAATCATTCTCAATTCTGACAAAAACTCTCACCTAGGGCTCCCTTTAAAAAGAGGATTTACCCGGGAAATTATTCTGTATTTCCTATAACTCCCCAACCCCAATTACCCAGAGCCGGTGCATTATTTTAATACATTGGCATGATTACAAAGAATCAAGTCCCGAATGACCAATCAGGTTAGCAGTCTTGGAAAATAGATTACATACATGAATGTTACATTACACTTTCTAAAAAAAACACAACATAAATAATCCTTTGAGAATAACATTATTCCCCTATCTTAACCCTTCATATCAATCATAATACACTTCTTATAATCCTAGGAAAATAAAACATAAGAAAGGGGCGAGTTCATATACTTATTAAGGGTAAATAATTCAGCAGAAGCTATAAACTTTTAAGGCAAGATGTATAATAAAAACAGCAGCCTTTTAAACATAAAACTTAAAGATAATATGGTAAAAATAAGTCAAACATTACCATATAAACATTCATATGGATATTATACTAGTATAATAATCACATGTAATAACTAATCTCATAATGAGAGAATGCATAATATCGGACACAATAACTACTATGTCAAGGCCTTGTGCCAAGACCATTCACAAATATTCTGTTAAGGCCTTGTTCCAAGACACTAGTTTATCTCATGAGACCTACTGATGCATCAAAAGACTATAGTGGGCCCCACCCATCACTTACTAAGTCCAATGCATTCCTCATATTAAAAGGTTTAAACATAACATAAATATTCGTATTAAAACTAGCATACAAAATGTTAATACTTTAACTGTAAACCATGAATGGTATAAAAATAGAACATCCACAGTTAAACTTATCACAAAACCTTAAACACAATATCAAATATTGTATCATAATAAATCAACTTCAAACAATCATAAAATCCAACAAAGTATGTTATCATAGATCAAAATAATTTAATAAATTCATTAAAACTCTCTGAGGAAAATATCCCTTTTAACTTTAAAACATTTAAAAGCCATGAAATTTTAAAATAAAACATTTATTTTGAAAATAAACATATAATATTGTAAGGTAAGATTAAAAATGTTAAGGGGACATAATTATGGAAAATATATGCTCGCGTTTTATAAGTTAAAAAACATTATTTTCTTAATTTTTTGAAAAGGTCATAAAGTACCTCGTTTGGGAAATGACCGAAAGATTCCTTTCAAAACATTTTATAAAAAGTCAAACATAAGTAAAAATAACTTTAAAAATACATAGGATTATAGTAAAATATTTTATGAAAATGTTTTTAGGAAAATAGGCATGGATGATAAAGATGTCCTAGTAGATACTTACATAACAACAACCTCGAATAATAATGAGATTGGAGAATTAACCCTTACCTTATGTCTGATACTCTCCCTACATGTATGAAACACCTATATAATGTTTTTAAATATATTATTAACTTATATAAGAATCATGATAATATTTATGATATCATATATGATTATTTTATGACTTATATTACCCATTTATTAACAATTTCAAGTTAATGTAACATTTCGGGTAATATCGCCTTGTCTATCGCACGTGTTTTGACTTGTTATTCTTGAACATATTACTTAGATAATGATTTAATTACTTCCAGAATTTATAATATTATTTATATATCATATATATTCCTAATATAATATATATAATATATAGATATAAAAAATGAAATACACCATTCATGGAGACAGTTGGTCGTACGTACGAATGAATGTTGTTTCCATTTTCTTATCATATTGAATGAAAGTGAATAAAATATATGTAAATAAATATATATATTGTTAAATTAGAATTATTATGTCATATATTTCATAATTATTAATAATATATATTTTTATAATCATTCATGGATGGTTAAAGTGGAGAATGAATCTCATCACGTTGTGGATATAGTAAATCGTATGTATGCACGAGCGACAGTGTCATTTTATTAATGGTAAAATGGTGTGGAATTGGATGGAATATGAATTTTACATAAGAAATATCATGTTATATGTATTATTTAAATCCATTATATTCATATTTATTCCTATATAAACAAAGTTTACATGAAAAACAATTTAGACCGCGGTGTGGAGATAGTAAGTCGTATGTACGCACGTATAGTGGTATTGTTTTCCATAGGATGGGTAAAAAGAGGAATATGGTTGTCCCATAATCTTAAAAACATATCAGAATATAATATATTCTGGAGTTATTATTTTATTATGGTAACAAATTATTAAGAGGGATTACAAGAATAAATTAACTTTGAAAGAAGAGATAAAACAATTACCTCTTCTTCAGGTGTCTCCTATTGATTTTCACAAAAGGACTCCTTAAGATAAATTTATACCCAAATTTTTCCTCTAGGATGAATTGAGGGAAGTTGGTAAGAGATTTGGGTAGGTTTTGGCCGAGCCAAAAGGATTTTTAGGTGTGAATTAAAGAGAAATAGAGGTGCCCTTTTATAAGAGAGGTGAAGGGCACTTTAGAAAAAGCTTGAAATATTAATTTATTATAAAATGATATTCTTTTTATAATAGATATAAATTGATTTATTTATATTATAAGACGATTATGGGTCCAAATACTATCATAAAATAGTTTTTAGACATGTTTAGGTTATAAAAGTATCCTTATATTTTGGGATTAACTCTTAGTTAAACAATTTAACTCTTACAATGTCTTCTTGTATTTTTATACTATAGGATTAATTTAGTAACTATAAAATGCCAAGGGAACCTCAAATGGATCATTAATGACATTTTAATCATTATATAAGTTATTTTGATGAATCTTAGATTTTTATTATTTTTATATAATTTGATAAAATAGTATTTGTTTTAAAAGCTCATTTATGTTAATTTTGACACTATTTAGTAATTGATTTTTTCTAAAGTCATAACAACTTTATTCCTTCAAAAAAAAATACATTGAATCAACCCTATCATGTCATATTCACCTATAAAAATTCGTATATGGCATCAAAAGTTTCAATTTATATCTATTTTAATATACATAATATCATTTATTTTAATCATTCATTAATAAGGTAATTACCGCATCATCATTATGTTATAAATAAATTTAATTATTTAATATATAAAAATTATAAATAAAATACCATGATATAGGAAATCTTTTTATATTTCTAATGAATATTTATAGTCGAATTTATCTTATTTATAACCCTATATTAAAAATGTTTTAGCTATTAAAATTTGAATTTAAAAATTTTAACTCTTCTTTAAATAAAATATAATAAATGTCTTAATCTGACCCAAGTGGATCAAAAAGAATCATATTTTTGTCCTAAGGTTGATTTTGGTCGAAAAAATTTATCCAATAGAATTAGGACATGTTTTGGGGTAATGGTATATTATTATAATATTATTTTTACATTTAATTACCCTATTTACATTTAACCATGATAAATAAAATTCAAAAGTTACTATTCACCAAAAATTATTTTCATCCTATTGAACCGCATTTTTCTTACTAATAAAAACCGTGTGTACTGGAATTTTGAAATTCAATTCAAAAAAGCGGTAAAATAACATTTTATGAAAATTTGCAAATGTGCCTAGAAGGTGGGTAAAAGACGTTAAAAAGTTCAATAAAATTTTATATACCTAATATTATTATAAAATTAATCCAATGAATTAAATTGTACTAATATAGGTATTATGTATTTATTTTGAATTTAAAATAAATTTAAATTAAAAATAATTATTTAAATAAAAATTTGGTTTAAACAATAACGTAGTGTTTTACATTATTCATCAAAAATTGAAAGTTTTCAGAAAAATACCAAAAATTCACCTTAAGATAATTTTTATATTCTGAATCCAAAACTGAAGTCCATTTTGAAAAATAAAATTTTAAAAATTTTAAAAATTAGGTATTACTATTCATAACTGCTTTTTAAATGGCTCATTTGATAGGTTGTGTTGCGCTTGAACTCGGTGTTTCGTACATCACACACTATTGAATTATTTAAAAAATGAATTATACCATGGAATATTTGGGTGTTACATTATCCCCTCCTTTAATAAATTATGTCCTCTCAATTTAAACTTGGGATTAAAAACTAGGGGTTCAACATTTCAAAATATCGTAGTTGAAATCCCACATCGTAAAATGGATTAATGAGACATTTATTTTAAAATAAATAAAGGTATGTATTAAGGTTATTTGAAATAAAACTTACTAGGGTTCCATGTAGGAAAACATGGATATGGAAGAGAAAACTAACCATGAAGTTTTGATGGAGAGTGATAGAAAATATTATTAGGAGAAAGTTAAGAAATAGAAAGCTATAAATCTCCAATGATCTAAGGGACCATTTTATTCATCACAAAATAAGGTACTAGGAAAAAAAATTGGTTTTATGATCCTTTCCCTAGTATTGTAGAATTAATTTAATTCATAGACTAAGAACATGAGAAAACATACTTAATTGACATGTAGAGTTTCATCCATTAACTAATTCCAACCACAAACTCATCTTTCTTTTCAAAAGATAATAAAATTCAAAAATATTATGTTTAAATTAATATTATAAGGTTAAAAATATAAACATATACCATTTAAATGAAGAAAAATAGGTTATAATAACTAGGGAATTTCTATAGGCCAGTGGTAGGTGACAAAGGCTTATCGCACTTCGGTTGTGGGTTCGATTCCCGCAACTTTGTCAGATGCGGTGGGTTATCTCCCAACCTATAGGTTGTCCTTTTTCTAAAACTATAGTATTATAACATTCCAAAAATAATTGTGAGAAATGTTTTAACCTTAAATAATACTATCCAAAGTTCAACTTAATCCATTCCAACCTTTAGATTTATCCAAAATACTTATGTTCAATCTCTGTCTAAAAGGTCTCCAAATTTCCAAAATCAATTGTAACATCAGATTCCCCAAACAATTTAATGTTACTATTATTGTCACATAATGAATATATGATTATCTTCATCATATTAAAACCTTAATGACAACAAAAAGTACTGCAGTACAATCCTTATATATATCACATTCTTCTTATAACCAGAATATAATTCTTGAATCCAAAAACACAAATACATTAATTATTCCACTTCAGCTATAGTAATAGCATAATCTTGACCTTGAACCATTTTCTTTTTTTGAGATATATTTCCTTGATCCTTTGGACAATAATTTTCATAATTTCCCATATCTTTATAATTATAACATTGCAAAACTTTTTTCTTTCCCTTAAAATCACGAGCCTGGTGACCTTTTTCTCCACATTTGTAACGAACTATCATTCATTTTAGGAAAGTATCATAGTTTTTCTTACAACAATTATCACATAAGAGAAAATAATTCTTTCCATTTTTCCCTTTATTTGTCTCTTGATCCACTGTTCTCTTCTTCTATTACTTTACTTTAATGTCATAAGACTTATAGAATTCCTTTTCTGTCTTGATAGAACATGAGACTATATCTTCGTATAATGAGAAATATTATGAGACCAAAGCCCATCGTAGGAAAGGTTTTAACCCATTAAAGAATCAATCAATCTTACTTCTTGGGTTATGTATGTAGTATGTAGCATGTCTTTCTAACCTTGTGAAGTTATTCTCATACTTTACAACACTCGCATCCTCCTTTTGCCTTAGGCTCAAAAATTGCCTTTCCATATCATCTCACTATTCACAGGGAAAGTATTTCTCTAGAAAAAGTTCTTTAAACTCCATTAATTTCATATTTCCCACTTCTTCATCCTTTTTTGCGTTTTGAATTAATGATCACCATTGATCTGTATCTCCTGAGAGACAATAAATTGTCATGACAACCTTTTCCCTTTCATTACTTCCCAAAGAAATAAATATTTTCTCTAAGGAACTTATCCACTTCTCAACTAGAAAAGGATTTTTAGTCTCTTTGAATGTTGGAGGTTGTTTTCTTATGAAGCGGTCTAACATTGATCCTCCGTGTTGTGGATCAAGATGCTCCATATGAGTAAATTTATTATTCATAGCCTAAGTTAGCTATCCCAATATGGTTATAAGTTGTTCAGTACCAATTGTGTCATCATCTCCACTATCATTATATTTCATAGGAGGGAAATACCTACATTTATTATGTGCATTGATATGATTTCTATTTCTTCTACTAGGTTCCATTTCTAAACAATGGCATACACTAGATTAGGTTATGAATCATAATTCATAATTCCAAACTAGTAAAATACTTAACATAAATTAAAAAAAATTATGCATATCTAATCTATAATCATAAATATGGTTCCTTTGAGTATATATTTACTCATAAATCCTTCATAATAGTTTGTAAAGAAAATATGAATTATCCTAAGCATATCCTCTGGGAGTGTCAATCCAGGTGCGCAGTAAGTCCTGTTGTCGTGTACCAGTTTAACCTTGAGTCAAGCCCAGAACACCTTTTCAGAGTATTCACCCCAGGTTACATATGTTATTGAACCACGTCCACATGTAGTATCTAGACAGGTATGTACTTCTTGAAATATCCACGTAATCCCTACTTTACCAAAATTCTAGTGGGTTCTTCCATACTTATCCTCAAAGTATATCTTAGGGTTATGATCCCTAATCTAAGTTTTCTAAATCTATTTCCAAGGTTGTTTCTTAACTTCCTCTGATACCAACTATAACGCCTCGACCCCAGTTACCTAGAGTCGGTGCATTATTTAATACATTATCATGATTACAAGGAATCAAGTCCCGAAAGACCAATCAGTTTAGCAGTCTTGGAAAATAGATTACATATATGAATATTACATTACACTTTCTAACCTAAAACACAATATAAATAATCCTTTGAGAATTTCATTATTCCCCTAGCTTAACCATGCATATCAATCAGCATACACTTCTTAGAATACTGGGAAAATAAAACATAATAAAGAGGTCATGTTAGATGCTTAGTTTGGGTAAATAATTCAGAAAAAGCTATAAACTTTTAAGGCAAGATTTATAATAAAAACAACAGACTTTTAAATATAAAAATTGAACCTAATATGGTAAAAATAAGTCAAAATTACCATAGAAATATGCATATGTATATTCTACTAGTCAAATTATCACATATAATAACTAATTTCATAACGAGGGAATGCATAATGTCAGACATAATAATTACTAAGTCAAGGCCTTGTGCCAATACCATTCACAAATATTCTGTCAAGGCCTTGTGCCAAGACACTAGTTTGTCTCATGAAAACTACTAATGCATAAAGGGGATGTAGTGGGTCCCACCCATCACTTACTTAGTCTAATGCATTTCTCATATGAAAAGGTTGAAACATAACATAAAAATTCCTATTAAAACTAGCATATGAAATGTTAATACTTTAACTGTAAACCAAGAATAGTATAAAAATAGAACACCCAAAGTTAAACTTATCACAAAACCTTAAATACAATATAGAAGATTTCATTATAATAAATAAAATTCAAAAAAGAATAAAATCTGACAAATGATGTTTTCATAGATTAAAATAATTTAATAAATTCATTAAAACTCTTTGAGGAAAATATCCCTTTTACTTTAAAACATTTAAAAGTCAAGCAATTTTAAAATAAAACATTTCTTTTGAAAATAACCTTGTAATATTGAAAGGGAAGCTTAAAAATGGTAAGGAAAATAACAATGGAAAATAGATTCTCACACCATATAAGTTAAAAAAACATTTTTTCCTTAATTTTTCGAAAAGGTCATAAAGTACCTCATTTGAGAAATGATCAAAAGATTCCTTTCAAAACATTTTATAAAAATTCAAACATAAGTAAAAATGACTTTAAACATACATAGGATTATAGTAAAATATTTTATGAAAATGTTTTTATTAAAATGTTCATGGATGATAAAGATGTCCTAGTAGATACTTACACAACAACAACCTCGAATAATAATGAGATTGGGGAATTAACCCTTACCTTATGTCTGATACTCTCCATACGTGTATGAAACACCTATATAATGTTTTTAAATATATTATTAAATTATATAAGAATCATAATAATATTTATTATATCATATATGATTATTTTATGACTTTATATTACCCATTTATTAACAATTCCAAGTTAATACAACATTTCGGGTAATATCGCTTTGTCTATCACACGTGTTTTGACTTGTTATTCTTGATCATATTACTTAGATCATGTTTTACCTACTTCAAGAATGTATAATATGATTTATATAACATATATATTCATAACATAAATGTACATAATATATAGATATATAAAATGGAATACAACGTTCATCGAGACAGTAGAATATACGTACGCATGAACGATGTTTCCATTTTCTTATCGTATTGAATGGAAGTAAGTGAAAAGAAATATATACATAAATATATATATATATATATATCATTTAGGTAGACTTATTATTTCATATATTTTATAATTATGAATAATATATTTTTTTATAATCATTCTTGGATGGTTAAAGTGGAGAATAAATCTCATCACGTTGTGGATACGGTAAGCCATACGTATGCACGAGCGACATTATCATTTTCTTAATGGTAAATGGTGTGAAATTGTATGGAATATGAATTTTACATAAGAAATATCATTTTATATTTATTATTTACATCCATTATATTCATTTTTATTCCTATATAAAAAAAGTGTACATGAAAAATAATTTACACCACAGCGTGGAGACGGTAATTCGTACATATGCACGCATGGTGGTATTATTTTTCATAGGATGGGAAAAAGGAGGAATATGGTTGTCCCATAATCTTAAAAAAATATCATAATATAGTATATTATGGAGTTATTATTTTATTATGGTTACAACTTAGTAAGAGGGAGTACAAGAAAAATGAACTTTGAAATAAGGGATAAAATGATTACCTCTTCTTCGGGTGTCACCTTTTAATTTGCACAAAAGGACTCTTTAAGATGGATTTATGCCCAAATTTTTTCCTCTATGATGAATTTAGGGAATTTGGGAGGATATTTGGTCAGTTTTTGGCCGAGAAAAAGGGATTTAGGGGTGTAAAACAAAGATGAAGGGAGGTGTCCTTTTACAAGAGAGGTGAAGTGTACTTTAGGAAAAGCTTGAAATATTAATTTATTATAAAATGATATTCGGTTTCTAATAGATAAAAATTAATTTATTTAAAGTATAAGATTATTATGGACCTAAATAATCTCATAAAATAGGTTTCATTCATGTTTAGGCCATAAAATTATCCTTATCTTTTGGGATTAACCCTTAGTTAAACAGTTTAACTTTTACCATGTCTTCTTGTATTTTTATACTATAGGATTAATTTAGTTACTATAAAAAGAAAATATAACATAAATTGGATAATTAATGACATTTGTATCATTATATAATTTATTTAGCCAAATAATATATTTTTACTATTTTTATATCATTTAATAAAATAGTATTTGTTTTAAGAACTCATTTGTATCAATTTTGACACTATTTAGTAATTGATTTTTTCTAAAGTCATAACAACTTTATTCCTTCAAAAAAATACATTTAATCAACCCTAACATGTCATATTCACCTATAAAATTTGTGGATGGCATAAAAATTTTCAATTTACATTTATTTTAATATTTATAATATCATTTATTTTAATATTTCATTAATAAGGTAATTACTGCATCATCATTGTGTCATAAATAAATTTAATTATTTAATGTATAAAAATTATAAATAAAATACCATGATGTAGAAAATATTTTTATATTTCTAATTAATATTTATTGTCAAATTTATCTTATGTATAATCCTATATTAAAAATGTTTTAGTTATTAAAATTTGAATTTAACACTTTTAACTCTTCTTTAAATAAAATATAATAAATTTCCTAATCTAACCCAAGTGGATCAAAAAGGATCATATTTTTTTCCTAAAGTTTATTTTGGTCAAAAAAACTTATCCAATAGAATTAGGAGATGTGTTGGTGTAATTTTATATTATTATAATATTATTTCTACCTTTAATTATCCTATATACTTTAATCGTGGTAAAAAAAATTCAAAAGTTATTATTCACAAAAAACTATTTTCATCTTATTGAACTTAATTTTAATTAATTATGACAACCTTGTCTTTAGGATTTTTTAAATTCAATTTACAGAAGCGATAAAATTACATTTTATGTAAATTTTCAAATGTGCCTAGAAGGTTGGTAAAAGAAAATTCAATAAAATTTTATATATATAATATTATTATAAAATGACTCCAATGAATTACATTGGACTAATATAGGTATTATGTATCTATTTTTACTTTAAAATAAAGTTAAATAAAAAGTCGGTTTTAAACAATAACGCATTGTTTTTCACTATTCATCAAAAATTGAAAGTTTTCAAAAAAATACCAAAAAATCACCCTAATCTAATTTTGATATTCAAAATCTAAAAATGAATTCCATTTTAAAAAATAAAATTTATAAATTTTTAAAAAGTCGGTATTACTATTCATAACTGCTTTTTAAATGGCTCATTTGATAGGTCATGGTGTGCATGAACTCGGTGTTGCGTACATCACACACTATTGAATTATTCGAAAAAAGAAGTGTATTGTGGATGATTGGGGTGTTACATTATACCCTCTTTCAATAAATTGTGTCATCTCAATTTAAACTTGGGATTTAAAACTAGGGGTTTGACATTTCAAAATATCTTAATTGAAATCCCACATCGTAAAATGGATTAATGTGACCTCTATTTTAAAATAAAGAAATGTATGTATGAAGTTTATAAAAAATAACACATACTAGAGTTCCATATAGGAAATATGGATATGGAAGAGAAAACTAACCATCAAGTTCTGATAGAGAGTGATATAGAATATTATTAGGATAAAGTTAAGAATGAGAAAGCTATAAATCTACGATGATCTAAGGGACCATTTGATTCATCACAAAATAAAGTACTAGGAAAACATTTTTGGTTTTATTATCCTTTCCCTAGTATTGTAGAATTAATTTAATTCATAGACTAAGAACACAAGGAATCATACTTAAAAGACATGTATAGTTTCATCCATTAACTAATTCCTACCACAAACTCATCTTTCTTTTCAAAAGATAATAAAATTCAAAAATATTCTATTTAAATTAATAGTATAAGGTTCCAAATAAAAAAATATACCATTTAAATGAAGAAAACTATGTTATAATAACCAGGTACTTCATGTAGGCCAGTGGTAGGCGATAAAGCCTTGTCGCACTTTGGTTGTGGGTTCGATTCCCGCAGCTTTGTCCGACGCGACGGGTTATCTCCCAACCTACAGGTTGTCATTTTTCTAAAACTATAGTATTATAACATTCCAAAAATAATCTTAAGAAATGTTTAAACTTAAACAATACTATCCAAAGTTCAACTTAATTCATTCCAACCTTTAGAGTTATCCAAAATACTTTTGTCCAATCTCTGTCTAAAAGGTCTCCAAATTTCCAAAATCAATTGTAACATCAGATTTCCCAAACAACATAATGTTTCTCTTATTGTCATATAATGAATATATGATTACCTTCATCATATTAAAACCTTAATGAAAACAAAAAATACTGCAGTACAATCCTTATATATATCACATTCTTCTTATAACCATAATATAATTCTTGAATCCAAAAACACTAATACATTAATCATTCCACTTCTATTGTAGTAACAACATAAGTTTGACCTTGATCCATTTTCTTTTTCTAAGCTATATCTTTTTGATTCTTTGGATAATAGTTTTCATAATGTCCCATATCTTTACAATTATAACATTGCACAGCTTCTTTCTTTCCCTTACAATCATGAGCCTGGTGACCTTTTTCTCTACATTTGTAACGAACTCTCATTCTTTTTAGGAGAGTACCAGAGTGTTTCTTCCCACAATTATCACATAAGGGAGAATACTTCCTTCCCTTTTTCCCTTTATCTGTCTCTTTCTCCACTATTCTCTTCTTCTCTTTCTTTACTTTAATGTCATAAGACATGCACGTAAAAATATATCTTCATACGATGAGAAAGATTGTGAGACCAAATCTTGTTGGAGGAAAGGTTTTAACCCATCAAAGAATCGATTAATCTTAATTCTTGGGTTATATATTTAGTCTGTAGCATGTCTTTCTAACCTTGTGAAGTTAGTCTCATACTATGCAACATTCTCATCCTCCTTTTGCCTTAGTCTTAGAAATTGTATTTCCATATCAGCTTGTTGTTCATGAGGAAAGTATTTCTCTAGAAAAAGTTCTTTAAAATCCCTTCATTCTATATTTCCCATATATTCATCCTTCTTTGTGTTTTGAATTAATGACCACCATTGATCCGCATCTCCTGTGAGAAGATAAACTGACATGATAACCTTTTCCCTTTCGGTACCTTCCAAAGCAAGAAATATTTTCTCTAAGGAACGTATCCACTACTCAGCTACAAAAGGATTTGTAGTCCCATTGAATGTTAGAGGTTTTGGTCTCATGAAGCGGTCTAACATTGATCATCCACATTGTGGATCAGGATTCTCCATTTAGGTAAGGTTATTATTCATAACCTAAGTCAGTTGTACCAATATGGTTATAAGTTATTCAGTACCAGTTATGTCACTAGCTCCACAATAATTATCTTTCATATGAGGGAAATCTCTACATAGATTACGTGTGCTGATACGATTTCCATTTCTTCCACTGGGTGTCATTTCTAAACAATGGCATACACTAGATTAGGTTATGAATCCTAATTCATAATTCCAAACTAGTTAAATACTTAACATAAATTAAAAAAATTATTCATATCTAATATATAATCATAAATATGGTTTTTAGGACATATTTACTCATAAATCCTTCATAATGTTTTGTAAATAAAATATGAATTATCCTAAGAATATCTTTGGGAGTGTCAATCCAGGTGTGCAGTAAGGCCTGTTGTCGTGTACTAGGTTAACCCCAAGTCAAGCCCAAAACACCTTGTCGGAGTTTTCACCCCATGGTACATCTATTATTAAACCATGTTCACATGTAGTATCTATATAGGAATTTACTTCTTGGAATATCCATGTAATCCCTAATTTACCAAAATTCTAGGGGGGGTTTCTATAATTATTCTCAAAGTATATCTTATGGTTATGATCCCTAATCTAAGTTTTTTAAATTTATTTCCAAAGTTGTTTCTAAACTTCCTATGATACCAACTGTAACACCCCGACCCCATTTACCCAGAGACAGTGCATTATTTTAATACATTAGCAGTCTTGGAAAATAGATTACATATATGAATGTTACATTACACTTTCTAACATAAAACACAACATAAATAATCCTTTGATTAAACCATTGTTCTGATATCTTAACCCTACATATCAATCATAATACACTTCTTGGAATCAAGGAAAAATAAAACATAATAAAGGGGTTAGTGCAGATGTTCAGTAAGGGTAAATAATTTAGCGGAAGCTATAAACTTTTAAGGAACGATGTATAATAAAAGTGGTAACCTTTTAAACATAAAACTTGAACATAATATAGTAAAAATAAGTCAAAAAATACCATATAAACTTTCATATGGATATTCTTCTAGTATAATAATCACATGTAATAACTAATTTCATAACGAGGGAATGCATAATTCCAGACATAATAACTATTACGTCAAGGCCTTGTGCGAAGACTATTCAAAAATATTTTGTCAAATCCTTGTGCTAAGACACTAGTTTGTGTCATGAGACCTATCGATGCATCGAGGGTCTATAGTGGGCCCCTACCGCCACTTACTAAGTCCAATTCATTCCTCATATGAAAAGGTTGAAACATAACATAAACATTCGTATTAAAACTAGCATATGAAATGTTAATACTTTAACTGTAAACCATGAATGGTATAAAAATATAATATCCACAATTAAACTTATCACAAAACCTTCAATACAATGTGGAAGATTTTATTATAATTAATAAACTTCAAACAATCATAAAATCCAACAAAGGATGTTTTCATAGATGAAAATAATTTAATAAATTTAATAAAACTCTTTGAGGAAAATATCCCTTTTACTTAAAAACATTTAAAAGTAGTGCAATTTTAAAATAAAACATTTATTTTGAAAATAAAATTTTAATATTGTAAGGGAAGATTAAAAATGTTAAGGCGATATAACGAAGGAAAATAACTACTCGCGCTGTATAAGTTAAAAAACATCTTTTCCTTAATTTGTTGAAAAGGACATAAAGTAACTCGTTTGGAAAACAACTGAAAGATTCCTTTAAAAACATTTTATAAACAGTCAAAAATGGGTAAAAATTACTTTAAACATCCATAGGATTATAGTGAAACGTTTTATGAAAAAAATAGGAACATGTACATGGATGATAAAGATGTCCCAATAGATACTTACACATCAACAACCTCGAATAATAATGAGATTGAGGAATTAACCCTTACCTTAGGTCTGATACTCTTCGTACATGTCTAAAACACATGTATAATGTTTTTAAATATATTATTAAATTATATAAGAATCATAATAATATTTATGATATCATATATGATTCTTTTATGAATTTATATTACCTATTTATTAACAATTCTAAGTTAATGCAACATTTCGGGTAATATCGCTTTGTCTATCGCACGTGTTTTGACTTGTTATTCTTGATCATGTTAATTAGATAGTGATTTATTTACTTCCATAATGTATAATATGATTTATATATCATATATATTCAAAATATAAATATATATTATAGATATATATATATAATGGAATACACTGTTCATGGAGACAGTATGTTGTACGTACGCATGAATGTTGTTTCCGTTTTCTTATCGTATTGAATAGAAGTAAGTGAACAAAATATTTGTACATACATATATATATAATTATAGTAGACTTATTATGTCATATATTTCATAATTATGAATAATATATTTTTTTATAATCATACTTGGATGGTTAAAGTGGATAATGAATCTCATCGTTTTGTGGATATGGTAAGTCGTACGTACGCACGAGTGATAGTATCATTTATTTAATGATAAAATTGTATGGAATTGGATAGAATATGAATTTTACAGAAGAAATATAATGTTATATATATATTATTTAAATCCATTATATTCATCATTATTTCTATATAAACAAAGTGTACATGAAAAACAATTTACATCACAGCGTGGAGACGGTAAGCCGTACGTACGCACGCATGGTGGTATTGTTTTCATAGGATGGGTAAAAAGAGGAATATGGTTTTCCCATAATCTTAAAAACATATCAAAATATATTAGATGCTAGGGTTATTATTTTATTATAGTAACAACTTAGTAAGAGGTAGTACAAGAAGAAATGAACTTTGAAAGAAGGGATAAAACGATTACCTCTTCTTCGGGTGTCTCCTTTTGATTTTCACAAAAGGACTCCTTAAGTTGGATTGATACCCAAATTTGTGCCTCTATGATAAATTAATGGAAGTTGGGAGGAGGTTTGGGCAGGTTTAGGCCGAGAAAAAGGGCTTTGAAGGTGTGAATTAAAGAGAAAGGGAGGTGTCCTTTTATAAGAGAGGTGAGGGGCATTTTAGGAAAAGCTTGAAATATTAATTTATTATAAAATGATATTCGGTTTCTAATAGCTCCAAATTAATTTATTTCTAGGATAAGATGGGTATGGGTCTAAATACTCTCATCCAATAGGTTTTAGACATGTTTAGTTCATAAAATTAGCCTTTTCTTCTTGGATTAACCCTTAGTTAAACAGTTTAACTCTTACCGTGTCTTCTTGTATTTTTATACTATAGGATTAATTTAGTTACTATAAAATGACAAGGGAACCTTAAGTGGATCATTAATGAAATTTTTATCATTATATAAGTCATTTTGACAAATCTTAGATTTTTAGTATTTTTATATCATTTAATAATATAGAATTTGTTTTAAAAACTCATTTATGTCAATTTTGACACTATTTGGTAATTGATTTTTGTTAAAGTCATAACAAATTGATTCCTTAGAAAAAATACATTGAATCAACCCTAACATGTCATATTCACCTATAAAATTCGTGGATGGCATCAAAAGTTTCAATTTACATTTATTTTAATATTTATAATATAATTTATTTTAATCTTTCATTAATAAGGTAATTATTGTATCATCATAGTGTCATAAATAAATTTAATTATTTAATGTCTAAAATTTATAAATAAAATACCATGATATAGTAAATAATTTTATATTTATAATGAATATTTATAGTCGAATTTATCTTATGTATAACCTTATATTAAAAATGGTTTAGTTATTAAAAATTGAATTTAACACTTTTAACTCTTCTTTAAATAAAATATAATAAATGTCATAATCAAACCCAAGTGGATCAAAAAGGATCATATTTTTATCTTAAGGTTGATTTTGGTCAAAAAACACTTATCCAATATAATTAGGACATGTTTTGGGGTAATTTTATATTATTATAATATTATTTTTACCTTTAATTACCCTATTTACTTTTAAATGTGGTAAATAAAATTCATAAGTTACTATTCACCAAAAATTATTTTCATCCTATTGAACTGCATTTTACTTACTGATGACAACCGTGTGTCTTGGATTTTTGAAATTCAATTCACAGAAGCGTTAAAATTATATTTTATGCAAATTTGCAAATGTGCCTAGAAGGTGGATAAAAGACGTTAAAAAGTTCAATAAAAATTTATATATCAAATCTTATTATAAAATGACTCCAATGAATTATGTTGGACTAATATAGGTATTATGTATCTATTTTTACTTTAAAATAAATTTAAATTAAAAATAATTATTTAAATAAAAAAGTCGGTTTTAAACAATAACGCAATGTTTTTCACTATTCATCAAAAATTAAAAGTTTTCATAAAAATACCAAAAATTTGCCCTAAGATAATTTTGATATTTCGAATCCAAAAATAAAGTCCATTTTAAAAAATAAAATTCATAAAATTTCAAAAATTATGTATTATTATTCATAACTACTTTTTAAACAGCTCGTTTGATAGCTCGTGGTGCGCTTGAACTTAGTGTTGCGTACATCGCACGCTATTGAATTATTTACAAAATGAAGCGTGTCATGGAAGATTGGGGTGTTACATTTCCGATGTGGGATTAAGATTCTCCCTTTCCTGCACTGAATTAATAATATATTACTATTAATTATTTTTAATCAATTAATTAATATTATTAATTACTATTTAATAATATTATTAAAATAATTAATTTTTAAATAGTTAATAATATATAATAGGTTTTAATTAATTAGAAATTAAATAATATATAATTAATAAAAAATATTATTAATAATAACTAAATAATAAATATATAATATATAATGTATAATTATTAAAAATAATAATATAATTATTAATTATTAATTATTAATTAATTAGTAATTATGAAATATTTAATTACATATTAAATTAATTAGTTAATAATTAATTTGTTAATTAGTAATTAATTAATTATTATATTACTAATGAATTATTATATAATTATTAATTATATTACTAATTGACTAATTAATTATTATAAAATTAATAATTATATAATTAAAAATTATATTACTAATTAATTATTATATAATTAATTATTCTATTACTAATTAACTAATTAATTATATAATTAATAATTATATTACTAATTAACTAATTAATAATTATATAATTGTTAATTATATTACTAATTAACTAATTAATTATTTCATAATTAATAATTATATTCTATTTAATTATTATATAATTAATAATTATATTACTAATTAACTAATTAATTATATAATTAATAATTATATTACTAATTAACTAATTAATTATATAAGTAATAATTAAATTACTAATTAACTAATTAGTTATTATATGAATAATAATTATATTACTAATGAATTATTATATAAATATTAATTACATTACTAATTAACTAATTAATTATTATATAATTAATTATTATATTACTAATTAATTATTATATAATTAATAACTATATTTCTAATTAACTAATTAATTATTATATAATTAATAATTAATTATTATATAATTAATAATTATATTACTAATTAACTAATTAATTATTTTATATTTTATAATTATATTACTAATTAACTAATTAATTATTATATAATTAATGATTAATAATTATAATAAACAATTATATTACTAATTAACTAATTAATTATTATATAATTAATAATTATATTACTAATTAACTAATTAATTATTAACTAGTTAATTAATTGATTAAAAATGATTAATAGTGATATATTATTAATTTTGTGCAATAAAAGGATAACCTGAATCTCACATCGGAAATGCAGAATAATTTCCAGAGTAAAGCCTCTTATAAAAAGGAGCCCTGAGTGAAGGTTGTTGTCAGAATTCTAAACTGCTTTAATGGTAGGAATGCTGGATATTAAATAACATATAAATTCTGTTGATTTTATATATATATATATATAAACAAAACAAAACAAAATAAAAAATTTAAATATACAAAAAAATATTTAAAATAAATGATTTTTTTGTTGAAAGGCGGTAGGCCCCCTTCCACCTTTCACACATATTTATCAAAAAAAATAACCTATACATTTTTTAAAAAAAACATATAAAAAATATCTTGAGGAAGATGACTTGAAGGACTCCTCAAGATGCCTAAGGTTCGCCCAAAACGAGAGGAAGAAGAAGTCATAGCCGAATGAATGAAAATTCAGCCAGGAAAAACTTTTAAAATTTCACTACATCGAGGATTTACAGGTCATGTAATCCCCTTTGATGTCGTGTAATCCTCAAGGTTCGGTTTCGCCGAAAATGCATCTCCTTTTAATTATTTAACCCTGAAACTCTACACATCATGAACTAGACTTGCACAAGTCATGAACCATCATTACACATCATGTAATACACTTACATGACATGTATTTCCTACAGTAGTTCTGTTGCACCTCTAGCTTCCATTGAAAACTTTCAGAACCTCCTCCAAACACCTCTAGCAACCAAAATTGGAAAACTAATGGATTTTGATGGCACAATCCATTACATCAGATACCTCTCAAATGATTCTCTCCCTTGAGAATCCAAAACCAAGCCCAGAAGAAAAGGGGTCTGAACAACCACCGTGCAAGATACCTCTCAAGGGTCTCGTTATACCTCAAACGCTACCACCAGCCAAACACACCAACCCAAATGACCATAAAACACACTACACAACCACATCACCACAACCAAAAGTCTCCTCCTCTCACACAACAATACTTCCATACAACCATATCAACCTCCACACAACCCAAACCAACAATCGTTATGACTAACGAACCGCACAGTCCTGAACACACAAATCGGGAAATTTCATCTTCCTTGTCTAGATACTATCTGCTCTGGGTGGCACTGACTCATCCACATAGGTTTAATCACATCGTAGTTAATGTGTCTCAATTAGGAATCAAGTCCTCCCTTTTCATATGTTATGAATTTATCACACATCACACCACACACATCACAAACCAAGGAAAATAGATCATCAGATAAAATAACAAGATCTCAAACATCACATCACAAAGAAAAGAAGAACTCAAAAAACTCTAGGTTCTGGGCATGCATTTGCATCTCTCGCTCCTAAGTACTCTCCTCCAGGCCACCATGCCTCCACAACACACGAACCAAAGAAATGGATCTTCCACACATCGTCTTTTATTGGTGATCCTGGATCTCTACTGGTCGTTCCCCAAACGCCGCATCATACTCAATATTCACTCTCCCTAGTCAATGATATAGGAGTCATCATGAAGATACATACGAATCTGAGATATGTGGAAGATGTCATGGATCCTTTCCAACCGCGGTGGCAATGCCAACCGATATTCCACCTTTTCAACTCGCCCCAACACCGCAAAGGGCCCAACAAACATGGGGGAAACTTACTCCCTCTGCCAAACCTCTATTTCCCACATTGATTGGAAACCTTCATGAACACATGGTCCCCAGCCTTGAACTCAAAGATCCTTCTTCTATGATCGGAATAAGACTTCGGTCGATCTTGCATTGCTTTCATCCTCTTGAAAACAAGTTGAACTTTCACTATCATGCTCTGTACCACATCAGTACCAAGAACTATTGTCTCCCCAACCTCTTTTCTGCATAATGGAGAATGACATATTCTCCCATACAAAGCCTCAAATAGGGCCATGACAATGGAAGAGTGATAGCCATTATTATAATAAAACTCCACCAAGGTTAGGTGTTGTACCCCAGATCTACCAAAGTCCAATACGCACACCTTCAATATATCCTCCAACATCTAGATAATACATTTTGTCTGCCCATCTATTTGAGGGTGGAAAGTACTGTTGAGGCATAACTAAAAGACAAAAGAATACCACAATCCCCTCCAAACTCATGAGGTAAAACATGCATCCTGATCTAAGACAATGGACCTCGGAACTCCGTGAAACCAAGCCACCTCATCCACGTACCTCTTAGCCAAAGCATCTGCTACGCCCAACTCCTTGATCGATAAGAAGTGGGATAATTTCATCAATCGGTCCACGTCCACCCAGATAGCATCACAACATCCCTGAGTTTTGGGTAACCCTATGAATAAATCTATCAAGATTTCATCCCGTTTATACTCGATAACATTCAAGGGTTGCAACAAACCACCAGGAACACGATGTTTGGCCTTTACCTATTGGAAAACCAAACACTTTTCCACAAACTCCGCCACTAATCATTTCATAATGGACCACTAAAACTACATATTCAAGCCACAATATATCTTGGAAGCTCTTAGTTATATTGACAAAGGTCAGTACTCCATCGTGCATTACTACCGGAATAAACAACCTCCCATGAAACAACATCCAGTTCTGACTATCCTCTGACTATCCCTCTAGAGCATCACCATGGCCAAAAATGATCATGCATCACCTCTGTATCTAAGCCTCCTCATTGATACTCCTCCACCTACTGCATCAGAGAATAAAACACCATAATCTAAAACAAACAGTCTCTACCACCATCCACTCTTGCATCTAAGTGCAAGGCTGAAAACTCCTCCATTATTCTCCAAGCATCCCCAAACTCCTGAAAAACACCCTTCTATGAATTCCTATTCAATGTATCGGCCACAACATTCCCCTTTCCTAAGTTATAGGAGATCTCAAAATCATAATCCTAAAGAAACTTCATCCACCTCCACTGATGCAAGTTTAAATCACACTGGGAAAAGATATACCTCAAACTCTTGTGATCTATGAAGACCACAAAACACTCCCTAATGAGGTAATGTCGCCACAAATTTAGTGCAAACACAACCGATGCTAGCTCTAGATCATGGGTAGTGTAGTTATGATCATGAGGACATAACTTCATATACCCATAAGATTTCACCGCCCATTGCTACATCAGCACTCATCCCAATCCCAGATGAGAAGCATCACAAAACACCTCAAATATCACCCCTTCTTCAGGAAATCGGTGCACTATAGCACTAACCAACTAACCCTTCAGGTAACCGAATGTTTTATGACACTGATCACTCCACAAAAAATCTTGGTATTTCCTATTCAAATCTTTCAATGGGATGTGACTTGAGAGAAATAGCGTAAAAACCTACGATAATAGCCTGCGAGACCAAGGAAACTACGAACTTGTACCACATTCTTGGGTGCTAACCAAGAAACAATTACTTCAAACTTCAATGGGTCAACTTCCACACCCTACTAAGATACCACATTCCTAAGGAAATTAACCTCTTGTGTCTAGAACCTACACTTGGACAACTTTCCAAAGATTTGGTGGCATTGAAGAACCTGCAATACAGTTTTGAGATGCTCGGCTTGCTCCTGATTTAACTTCGAGTA
Source organism: Viscum album (assembly GCA_963277665.1). Taxonomy (NCBI): domain Eukaryota; kingdom Viridiplantae; phylum Streptophyta; class Magnoliopsida; order Santalales; family Viscaceae; genus Viscum; species Viscum album. Next base: position 538,265,491 of record OY728142.1, on the reverse strand, counting down.
GATCAATATATAATTGATGAATACGATGATGAACTGATGCAATAACTCATAGAACATGGAGTTCATAAGCCCTATGAACACAAGTGGCACATTGGTAACACCGAATGGCATGAATTCAAACTTAGGGTGCCCATTCCTGCATCTGAAGGCAGTCTTCGGGATATTTCCCTCCTTTACCCTCAATAGGTGATATCCAGACCACAGATTTATCTTCGAAAACTAACTCACCCTGCTCAACTGGTTGAAAAGATCATCTATCCTTGGAATATGGTAATGATTTTTGACTATCACCAGATTCAACCTTCGTTAATCTATACACAACCATAGACTATCATCCACCTTCTTGGAGAACAACACTAGAGCACCCCACAGTGACACACTGGACTGGATAAAACTCTTTTGTATCATATCATCTATCTGAATCATCAACTCCCGCAACTCAGAAGGTGTCATTAGATAAGGATTCATCGAAATTGGAGAATCACTGGGCTGTAAGTCTATCCCAAACTCAACATCACATTGAGGGGGTAGCATCATAATATCCTCGGTAAAAACATACAGGAACTCCAAAATGACCCTGGGAACCTCTACCATCTCAGTGTCCACTGATTCCACTGAAAATTCATCCAACATGGAAAGAAGGGGCTCCATAAGCCGACTACCCACCTGGAAACCTTGCATGCCAACAAAAACCACACGTTGGCCATCCACATCTGAAAACATGATTATCCTCTGGAAGCAGTCGATAATAGATCATAGGGAATACAACCAATATATAATGAGGATGACATCATATGGTTGAATATACAGCAAGAAAATATCCCCACATGACTGATGTGGACTCATCATCAGTCTACATCCCTAAAACACATCAAACAAACTGGTTTGCCCTTTGACTGATGTAGTCAACACTAGGGGCATGGGAAGCCTCTCTACTTCTAGTCCCAGAGCATGGGCTAGAGTGGGTGCAATAAAGGAGTGTGAAGCTCCTGAATCAAATAAGGCGCAAATAAGGGTACTAAACAAAATGATTGTACCTTTGATGATATTTGAACCCTCTAGAACTGTTGTATCCACTATGTGCAACTGACTACACCCAAATAATCTAACTCTCTACTGACAACCACCTCTATGACCACACTCAGGTTGTGGTCCTTGAACACAAGGAACATCCTGGGTCCAGCCTCTACCTGCATCATCTCCCATAGGAGGATTAAAAACTTGTTTCTCCTGCTACTAAAACGGTATCACTAACAACTACTACTGAGGCTAGAATTGAACCTTCCCACCTCAATAAAACTGATCTCGAGAAACTACTTAGAACTAGTTCTGGTGATGGATATTAACCCCGCAACCAAAACACATTGGCATAAATCTCCCAGGAAAAGTATGAAAAAAATTAGACCTAGAAGTCTGTAAAGGAAGATGTTGAGGTTTACTCTCTTTCGGTCGAAACCTCAAAGGTCTTGGTGCTTGAGACTGACCACTGACAAATCTAATCTTAAAGAAACCTTTTTGGTTCCCCTACAATAGAAAACCTCCTCATGAGTGCATCTAGTTAATCACCAACACCTTATTCTGAACCTCCAGATACGTCGTCAACATAAAAGGAGTAACTACTTGATGGATAAAAGGACAGAGTGCCTCCTCAAGACGTATCGCATGACACTCCTCATCTGGAAAAATATTTGGGGGAACATACAGAAGGTTATTGAACTTGATTCCCATCTCCCACACTGACATGCTCCCCTATTGAAGAGAAATAAGCTCTTGCCTCTTTACTACCTTTAGGGACAACAAAACTAACTCTCCCCAGAACTCCTTCTAGAAGTCAATCTGAAAAACATATGTCTCCTTTCGGTCTCCCAGATACAGTTTCTACCACTAATGTGTAGCTCCCTGCATCTGACTAACTACCAAAGGTATTTAGTACTCTTTCGGGGCTTAGATCAAACTGAAATTGATATTGAGCTCCTCCATCCATCTCTCTTTCTCCACATCTAAGACACTGCTTTTTTACTTCCCCAAAGTCTTCTACTGGAAAGCATGAAATCCTCACTGTTCCTAACTCCAGACTTCATTCTATCTCTCAAACACTCCTCTGATACCACTCTGTCATGACCCCCTCTATCCAAAGATACCACAATGAGTGGAAAGAGATAATGACCCCCAAATCCTGCCTCCAGTAGGCCCCAGGTTAGCAACTAGAACCAAGGTTATAAAAATACCATGTGTGGGAAACATTACCCTCTATAATATAAATAGGATCAAGAGATAAGGTGAATCATCCACAATAAACTACATGATATGATATAAAAAGAAACTCGTACCACCCCACAATGAATTTATAAATGAAATATATACAATAAAAGTCTCTAAAGTAAATACCCAAAAGTAAAGTTAAAGAAGCGACATAACAGCTATCAAGGACCTAAGCTAGTAATGTCCATCACGGTCCATGTAGTCCTCCTGGAAACCTAGAAACAATTTTATATACATAGGATGAGCATACTAGTATACTCAGTAGGAAACCCAAAGTCTCTCATGCACATGTAAAAGAAGAATACTAATTCAATGTGAGAAAATAGCAAAACCAAACAGCACCTATCAAGTTATACTAGTCATCCCAACCTCACCAAGGCATTCTCACAAAATAATAAAAACTAAGTAATATAATATAATATGAATCACATTGATAAGGGTACCTCACACCAATTTCCCACTGGTATGTCACTCTCACATCCAATTTCATACGTCCTGGTGCTCTCATATCTTATGTATACCACACTAGCCCACAAGCACGATCACAACACACCACACTCGAAGACACCTAGGCTCACCTCCCCACAAGCATGACAATGTCATCACTCGCCCGAAAACACCTGGGTCACAACACAACCACTGCCATAACCAAAGTAGTAGGGTATCATGAACATGTAGGACATAAACCTCATTTCCTCCTCCTATCATGCACAACCACCACTAGAAGCCTCCCCACAAGAATGTTCATATCACATCCCTTATGAAAACACCTGCACCACTGCCCCACAAGAATGGTCACGTCTCACCCAAAAACACCCGGGCCATCACACCTCACCTGCAAACACATGGGTTATCACAACCACCATCTAATGCACTAAAATACCTCCAACCATCATAGTATGTGAAATACCTACCTCACCTGGAAGATAGAGCAGGAAAGAGTGGGTACCTAGCCATCCTTACTCCTCACCAGATGTTGGAAAAAACACCTCATGTGTGACTATACAGGTGTTGGAACATAGTGGTCGACATAGGTGGGGTGCATATAGAAACCACAAGAATATAAAAGTATATATATGTAGTATCAAACACTCAAGCCCAACCTATGGGTTAACAAAATAACTAACCAACTCACAACACTTTCATCTTTGTTGTCACCTCTAAATGCATAACACCACACAAGAAGCTACAAACCCCATTTCACATTTCCAACCAATTCCATTTAATCATATAATTATTTTCTTTATTTAGCATCAACCATGTTTAATCACACAACCCATCATTTAATTATTCATTAACCATTTTCATCTCATTAACCAAACCAACCCATGTCATTTCAATAATTATTAATCATTTATTCCATCACTACTTGGGCATCTAGAAAGAAGAAATCACCACCTATATGCCCCAAAAGAACGGCCCACAAACCACCTCACCACCCCAAAATCATGACCAAAAAACCACCTCATCGCCCCAAAAGCACATCCCACAAACCACCTCACTACCCCAAAAGCACGACACATGAACCACCTTGCTGTCCCAAAATCGCGGCACACAAAATATCAGTACCACATGCCCCAACCACACATCATCGTCCCAAATGCATGGCCAAAAATCACAACACATCAAGATCATTTTACAGATCTAGAAATGGGATTCTAGTATATTTCACTTTATTTTAGGGGTTTTATCACACAAGTCATGATCCTGGGGAAGTCATTTCATTATCCAAATATAAGTGGTTAATAAATTTTTATTTTAGGGTGATATCATAGTAATCAAAACCAAAGAAGAAATCTCAACACATATATATATCACAAACAAAGTCTTTAATGAACACCATTTTTAGTGGGGAATCAAGCCCATACAATTCACAATATCACAATAAAAATAAAACTGTAAAAACATGGGAGTCAAACCCCCTTTTACCCTTCAATTTCAATTTAACTAATTATTTATATTTAATTTAGCCCGCACAACCATAACCCATATTTAAATAAAAGAAAACTACTCCCACATGATACACAATAAAGAGAAAATAGGTATTCCCTACCTCAAAGAAGCTTTGTCGACTCACTGCGCACTGTAGGGACAAAAAGAATGCCCTCAAACCACAACCACACCATGAGAAATCCTGAATCAACCTACACCACAACCAAATACCATCAAAATGCAACACAACACACACCCCAAACCATAGAAACATCACTTCAGTGAATTCACAAGAGAAGAATGGAAGAAAACCTATTAAGAAGGAATGGATTACCACGGATTTAAAATGAGGAACCATCGGGACCAACGAACTAAATAGAGAGGAAGAGGGCTTGAAGGACTCCTCAAGGTGCCTAGGGTTCTCTTAAAATGAGAGGAAGAAGAATCCATGACTGAATGAATGAAAAATTTTATGGAAAAACTTTTAAAACAGTATTGTGTCAGGGATTTACACAACGTGAAATCCCCTTTCATGTCGTGTAATCCTTAGGGTTCAGTTTTGCTGAAAAACATGTTTCCTTTTTATTATTTAATCCTTAAAATCTACATATTGTGAACTGGCCTCACACAAGCCATGAACTACCATTACACATCATGTAATACACTTACACAACATGTATTTCCTATTGTAGTTCTGTTGCACCTCTAGCTTCCACTGAAAACTCCCAGAACCTCCCCCAAACACCTCCAACAACCTAAATTAGAAAAGTAAAGGAACGAGAGGGAACACACCATTACATGTAACAAGTAATAGTTGCATCTTGGATAGATCTAGTTGGTTTGACCATAATCAAATAGTGTTTTATGCACTACTTTATAGCCTAATCCCTAGGGCTATCCCAAGTTAGGACTGAGATTATCCTTTTTACCTAAAACCCTAAAATTGACCCTGATCCCAATATTCATCTAGAATATAAAACCTATCTCAATAGCATTAATTGGGTCCCAAACCCAAATCAACTTGTGAGGACTCCTACATAAAGGGTTCAAAGTCACTGGTTCCCTGTCTTCCAGTCTTTCATTGTGGGTTCGACCCGGCACTACCACTCTACTATTCCATTACAACAAGTATAGTTTTGGATAATATAAATTCTAATCTAATTTCCACCCATGAAAATTAAATGACACATAAAGTTGTATCAAATTTTGGCATCATTTATGGGGACTTTATTGTGCTTAGGTGTAAGAATATTCAACACAAACCTGAGATTACCACACCTATATCCCTTTTCTCTTTTCATTTTTCCTTCTTTCATTTGAACACCATTGAATACTTCTTCATTTTAGGCTTAGTGCATGTATCAAATCCCTCAGACTCATTCAAGGATCCTTGATTCTCAATAATTTCTCACTTTTATTATTAAGATCAAAAGATATATCTCTACATGATGTTATCCAAGTATGGAAGATCACAACAATCCTACAAGTATCAACATGCAATATGTGTCACCTGCACTGCATGGAGATCAACCCTTGCAACTAGAGTACACCATCATTGATTAAGACTTGTTGTATATCAATGGTGTCATACCCTATATTTTGTTCCCTCCTATTCAGGTGCATAAATTTGAAATTAAACTTGGACTCATCATCATGATCCAGAATATGGGTCGCTTTAGTGGATTACAGAGAAAAGATCATCATAAGCATATCTCCAACATCCTAGAAGTCTGTGATGCCTTTCGCAACCAGGGAGTGTCCTTAGATACAATCAGATTGTGATTTTTCTCATTCTAATTATGTAATTGAGCCAAGGATTGGCTAAAAAATCATGCTCCTGAGTCAATCATGACTTGGGGTGAAATTATCCAAGAAGTTCCTAGACAAGTATTTCCAACCTATACAGACTTGGAAACTTATGAATGAAATGCAAAAATTTTCCCAAACAGACAGAGAGTCAGCTTGGTAGGCCTAATATTACTTTAAGGAACCTACTTGTAAGTTCCCACATCATGGACTTTATGTGTGGCTTCAACTGCAAACCTTCTACCAAAGTCTCTAACCAGCTCCTCAGACAATTCTAGATGATGCAACTGATGGTGGGATGATGCTCAAAACACCTGAAGTAGGGATATCACTTATAGATGAAGTCTCAGATAATGTTGGTCTATGGTAGAGTGATCGTGAGCCTTAGTGAAGAATCCACCAAGTTTAAGAAAACACTTGTCTAGAGGTATAAGTAGAGGCCCTTACTAATAATCTAGAATACTTTCATCTACCTACTACACCACCACCACCCCCTTCTATGCCTGTGATAGAAATTCAATCTTGAAAGATGTGTGGAGTCTCACACATGTACCATGACTTCAGGGAATGAGTAAATGAACAAAAAATCCAAGATTTTAATTATGTTAATTATAATCAGTAAAGACAACAATTCCAGCAACCAGAGAAGTATTTTCAACAAAGTTTGGGTCAATAGCCGATATAAAATAATCAAGTGTACCATCAACAAAGAATTTTTCAAATGCTAACAAGGACCCAAGGACCGCCCGAATACTTTCCTATGAATCTAATTCCTAAACCACCACAATAAGCACCCCCAACAATATTTTCCTCTTAGATCCCATCAAAAATTTAAACCAACTTTGAAAAGACCACCACAACTAGCTGCACCTCTCCAATCAAATCTGTAGAATCTTCTCACCGACTTCGTTCAAAAAATGGAGCAAAGGATGACCACCCAAGATATAGAAATGAAAAATAAAAGGGTGGACCTCCAAAACCTTGAACATAAAATGATTCAAATCTCAATGATCTTATCATATAGATTACCAGGTACATTGCCTATTAAAACTGAGACATACCCAAAGGAGGAAGCCAATGTAGTGGTACTTAGGAGCAGAAAAGTGCTGGATTTTCAGCAACCTTATGAAGGAGAATAAAAGAAGCTTGAAAAACCCAAGAAGCGTGAAACAGTTATTAGCAAGAATGAAAATGAAAGTATGGCTATAACTGATCAGAATAAAAAACTAGAATCAACACCTCCTGAATAATATCCAACATAAGATCAACCTAAAGAAGACATTTGCATAGCACCACCGGCTTACAAACCACCTCTCTCCTTCCCAGAAAGAATGAGGAAATTCAAAATTGAAGTGAATTATAATAATTTTTTAGAAATTTTCAAACAATTTCATATCAACATCCCATTTGATGAAGTTATTTCTCAAATGTCTTCCTATGTGAAATTTCTCAAGGAACTACTCTAAAAAAAGAGGAATATAGAATACCTATAAATAATCTCCCTAAATGAAGAATGTTATGTTATTATTTAGAAAATGATTCCCCCAAATATGTGATACCTTGGTAGTTTCTCAATACCTTGCACCATAGGGGCATGAAACTTTGGAATAGCCCTATGTGATTTAAGAATCGGCATTAACCTCATTCCAATGAGTGTATTCTATAAGATAGGACTTGAGGAACTAAATCCAACTAGATTAGCACTTCAATTAGCTGATTGATCAGTTAAGTATCCTCGAGGATGTCTCGAGGATGTCCTAATCAAAGTCGACAGATTCATTTTCCCAACAAACTTCTTCATATTGGATATGGAAGAAGAATGAGACAGATTAATTATACTAGGACGAACATTCTTATCCACTATGAAGGCACTTATTTATGTGGATCAAGGGAGACTTATATTCAGAGTATGTGATGAACAAGTTGTGTTTGACCTAGTAAAATCATCTAAATAAGCAGATGATTCTTTTGAATTTCAAGCTATCTTTCTCACTAAAGAAAGGAATGACTACATGACCATCAAAGATGAAATTCATGCTTTGTATCCTATGTAAAAGGAGGAATATGACTATGAGGAAGTGAAATACATAAAACCTATGACAGGGTACACTATCCCTCCATTCACACCCTCAGTCATCCATCCACCAATGCTGGAGATGAAACATATCCCAAGCACACTCAAGTAATCATTCCTAGATATAACAGCTACACTACTAGTCATCTTCATCTTAGAATGGATGAATACACAAGAGGATAAGTTGATTGATGTCCTGAAGAGACATAAGAAAAAAATCACCTGAGGAGTGGCTGATATCAAAGGGATCAAACCCAAAAATTGCACTCGCAAAATTTTACTAGAAGAATGTGTGAAACCCAAATGTCAGCCCCATAGGTGACTTACCCCACCAATGAAGGAGGTTAAGAAAGAATTATTGAAACTCCTAAACGCTGGAATAATTTTTTCAATCTCTGTAAATGAGTGGGTGAGTCCGCTACAAGTCATTCCAAAGAAAGGTGGTCTCATAGTTGTGAAAAATGATGAAGTTGAACTAATCTTGAATCGCACCATCACTGGATGGCGAGTATGCATGGATTACATAAATCTAAATATTGCAACCCAAAAAGATTATTTCTCTTTTCATTTCATAGAAAAAATTCTGGAGAGACTAGCAGTAAATGAATTATACTATTTCCTGGATGGATATTCATGATACAATCAAATTTTAGTCAACCGAGATAATTATTCCAAAACTACATTCACATTTCCATTCAGTATAGATGCATGTCATTCAGTGTGCGTGTGATGAATCAAAGACCATCCAAAGTTTCCTGACACATATATTCCATGATATGACATAGGAATTCATGGAAATATTTATGGATGATTTTTCAATTTATGGAAGATCTTTTGAGGTATTATTAAGAAATCTAGAATTAGTCCTACAACACTATAAATAAAAGTGTCTAGTTTTAAACTGGGAGAAATGTCACTTTATGGTCCAAAGAGGCATACTCCTTGGACATAAAATCTCAAAGAATGTAATAGAAGTTGATCTAACAATGATAAATTTAATCAAAGACTTGCATGAACCCTCAACTATTATAGGCATTAGGAAATTTTTGAGCCATGAAGGATTTTATCGCTGCTTCCTAAAATATTTTGAGAAAGTTTCCCACCCTTTAACACACCTATTAGAAAAATATACTTCCTTTGAGTTCACTGAAGAGTGTTAGTGGGCATTCAACCTTCTAAAAAATAGCTTGGTGGCTGCTCTTATTATCATTTCACCAAACTAGGACAAAGATTTCAAATTAATGTGTAACACTAGTGATTTTTTTTACACTTTGTCTTAGGATAGAGATTAAGACACATATTATGTCCCATTTACTATGCCATTCACAACTTGAATGATGCTCAAGTAAACTACACAACTAAAAAGAAGAAACTCTTAGCAGACATTTATGCTTTCAAAAAGCTTTTCTCATACCTTTTTTTCTTCAAGGTGATTGTTTGCACTGACCATGTTTCCCTTAAATATTTTTTGACTAAAAAGTATGCCAAACCAAGACTCGTACGATGGATCTTACTACTTTAATAATTTTACATCATCATAAAAGATATTAAGGGGATCTATAATGTTTTCATTGTTCATTTATCCCGACTCTCACTACCCCTCATTAAGGATGATGATAATCTAGACATCAAGGTTAACTTCCCTGATGAAACTCTTTTCAACATAAACATGAAGGCACACCTATGGTTTTCTGACATTGAAAACTATCTCACCACGTGATCACTTTACCTAGACCTCTCTGATCAATAATGGAGTATATTTTTTGTCGAAGCTTCACACTACTACTAGAATGAGCCACTAATTTTTAAGCATTGTAAGGATAGATTAATGTGGCACTACATCCCATGGGATGAGATACAAAGTGTACTCAACATGTGTCACATGTCACCAAATAGATGGCACTATGGAACTGAACACACAGTGGTCAAAATTCTGCAAAGTGGACTCATTTGTCCCACACTCCATCAAGATGCAAGAAACTTTTGTCGGAGCTATGATCAGTGACAACAAACTGGCACCATCAGAAAGGGAAATTAAATGCCCTAAAATCCGATCATGGAAGTAAAAATTTTCAATGTATGGGGAATAGATTTTATGATATCATTACCTAACTCACATGGAAAGTTATATATCATGGTTAACGTTAACTGTGTCTCGAAATGGGTAGAATCGAAAGCTACCACTCATGACACGACAAAAGTAGTCATGAAATTTTTAAAGAAAAATATATTTTCAAGGATTGGATTCCCCAAGTTACTCATAAGTGATAGAGGCACTCACTATACCAATAATTTTTTTAAGGGATTACTTGAGAAGTATTGAATATGATACAACATAGGAACTCTCTACCACCTACAAACAAGAAGGAAAGTTGAATTGTTAAACAGGGAAATAAAAAAAATACTAGAGAAAACTATGAACACAAGTTGGGATGATTGGAGCCTCAAGTTAGATGATTCACCCTGGGCATACAACACTACGTACAAAACACCCATCGACACCACTCCATTTAAACTTGTGTACAGAAAATCATGTCATTTACTAGTGGAACTAGAGTATCGTTCATACTAAGAAAATGAGAAATTAAATATGGATTCTCAAAAATATGGGGAAGTTAGGATACTAAAAATGGATGAAGTGGAAGAAATAAGAAAGTATGTATATGAGATCACTAATATTTATAAAGAAAAAACCAAGAAGTGGTATGATCAATGCATCACATGACAAATATTCACACCATGGAATAAGGTTTTATTATTCAATTCCCAATTGAAGTTGTTCCCTATAAAGCTTAAATCTAGATGCTCAGGACCCTTTGAGGTCATATAAGTATTCCCCTATGGGACCATCAAGATTCAGAAAGTAGGAGAATTGTCCTTAAAATTTAATGGCCAATGATTGAAAATTTATCAGGAACCATTATGTGAGGGATGTGTCACCACTTTGAGTTCATCTAAGAGAGACTGAGTCTAGATCTCGATGTTAAATGAAGCACTGGCTATGAGGAAATCTAGGATAGGTCAACTAGGAAAGAATAGAATAACATAGAGTTTAGTAAATCCCTAGGCATGTTGAAAGTAAAGGACCATACCCTGGTTCACAAAGGAGGAAAAGGAAAAAAATACACATTGTATAGTCCTTACATGACATGTAAGGTTCACGACCCATAAAAATAACAATTTTTTACAATACACATCATGTAAATATACATGAATTGAAATTCCATAAATTTTATAAGTCATGCCCTAGGGTTCACGATGCCTCCCCCCACACACACACACCCCGCCCACATTGTTGGAGTTGGTGGCCTAGAACCAATGTACTTTATTAATTAATCAATACCTTATCACATCTTAATTGTTCTTCTATGTGACAATGCATGTGATAATGTCTTAAGGACAGTTGTTGCGTTAAAGGGTCATAGTAGATCCCTGCTATGATGAGAACCCAGAAGTGCCATAACACTGTTCTTGAATATATGTTCTATGGACGGATGATTTTATTTGAGGGACACAAATAATACAGGACATTAGGGGTGAGGACTCATAAAACTTTGAGGCACCTTCTCATGGTGTGCGCCCTTGGTAATATCCTGGAGGATATTATGAGAACAAGACCCGCCAGTAGGAAATCCACATTTCATAGTGTCATTGGATGTTCCTATCTGCGGATGTGTGTATTGGTCCTTAGACTTTAAGATTATTATTAATGGGTATTAAAACTCGCGCACTTAGATGTATTGATGAAAAATGTGACAACACAATGTTCGCAGTGAGGTAGGATACGTTTGGTGCATCATGAGTGATACTACATTAATAGATAATGCGAGAAAGGATTTTTCTCTTTTGTTGCATAACACAAGTAGATATCTCAGGCCCTTTGATGGAATTTATATAGCCTAAATAAATACATGGCCATGGTAAGGTATGGGTGATTTCAATTCTGGGAATTCAAAGAAAGAATAATCAAGCACATGGTTTTATGGCACTATCATACAACCCGCTTGATTAGATATATCGAGACAAAGGCATTAAATTACATGGTAAGTGTTCGTATGAGTTGAAACGTCATTACGGCGTTAACTTATTTCTCTATGGGTGCTTGTTGCTAGATGTTAACCTTGTAATTTAGGCACGCTCTTCCAAATACCACTGAGAAAGAGGCCTAGAGGGTCACACACTAAGTGTGTCCATGTATCTCAGTTAAATATTAATTTAACGAGTTAAATAAATATTATTCCCGACTGTGGTTTAATAATTATTTAAAGATGCCTGATCACATTTATTTCGACACTAGTTATTCGAGAGAATATATTATGGGTGAAATAATATATATTTATTAGTGAGTAATGCAGTTACATTTATTTAAGAAATAAATATACATTACTCAAGGTCAAATAAATGTGGTGGAGGAAATAAAGAAAAATGAAAAACAAGATAAACACGCCATGTAAATTGAATGTACACACCGTGTAGTATTCATGGAAAATGATTACACACCATGTAGTTTTTTCAGTCAGTATTTTGAAGAAATAATGTCATTTTATTAAATGATATTTATTATAATCAGTGTGGACGCATGTCAAGGAATTAATCATTCGACATGGGGGTTTTCAATAAGAGTTAATGAAATAAATAAAATGTGTAACGCATTTATTTATTGTCATAACTCTATAACCTCAAACCCAATTATAAATATCCTCACAACCCTAGCACTTTTCAAAAGAATCGTTGTGCACAACAATTCTGCAGAGTTCTCTCAAGGTCGAAAGAACTCCTTCCTCCAAGAATTCTCTCAAGACCGAGAGAGATCCACCACCCCGGGATCAAGGAAATTGAAGGAGGACATCGCAAGTGAAGGTTCTTCCGCGCTAGCACCCGGAGATCCCTTCGGTGACGTCCAGAGATACGTAGAGAAAGTGTGGATCACCTCTATAGGATTCCTACACTTGGAATCTACGACGCAGCAACAGATCACACTGAATTGTGACCAGAGACATCAACAAAGAAAGAATTCAATCAAGGTAATTCTTGTCAATTAATTAAATTAATTATAACCAACATATGATGATCATATCTCTATGGTTCCGGGACTCCCTATTTTTTTTCATTTTTCGTTCTATTCCGAAGATCCGGCATTTTACATCATGATGGATCTCGGATTGATCGTTGATAATGCTAAAATTAAAGTTGGGAAAACCCACCAACGCGCTTTCGTTGCGCCCGAAACCTACAAGTGGTATCAGAGTGGTCATATCGTTGATTATAATTATTTATTTTTTCATTGGTGGTTTATGAATTTAATAATTTAGTTGTTTCAATTCAAGTTAATCGTTATTTAAAATTTGAATCTCGAGATCTGTTCCTCCCCTCTCGTTTCTCGTTCACCTTACAGAAATGAATTTTTCTTTTAATTTTGATTAAAATAAAATAGAGGAACTCATCCGTAGGTGCCAAAAATTCTTGTCCATACAACACCATAATACACAGTGTGTATTTGTAAGTACACGTCGTGTAGTCTAGGTTCAATGCATTATACTGGTCCTCCAAATCAGGTCATGTATTGGATCATATCTAAGTCATTTATGGCATCATGTGTTGACCAGGAACAGGTCACACACGGTTTTTGGATTACATGTCGTGTGGTCCACTAAACATGGAATATATCCCCTTTGGGCTGGGATTGGACTGTGTACCCCATACACAGATTTCCCAGCTAGAAACCGTGTAACGCGGATACTACACGGTGTGTGTCCAACTGAACACACCGTGTACTCTAAAAATTTCCGAAGTACATCAACACAGCATGTCCATGGGCGTGTACTTCGGATGGATAGTGAAGAAAAGTACACATCGTGTAGTCAGAACTACACGCCATGTACTCACCCAAATTATGCACATTTATTAAAATTTATTATTATATTATACAAACCCTTGAGACATGTACCATGGTGCAGGCGTAAAGCTGAGGCACAAAACGTGATAGGTATTTTATATATGTGTGTTTAATTTAACATCTGCGTAATGAACGGGGATTCACTGGGTTGCCTCCAAGGTACAAGTTACGTACAAGGATAATTTTAATTTATTTAAAATTATGATGGATGAGAATCTCAAGGAAATTAAGAAAAGGGTTTAAGATAAAATGATTGATTAATTAAAGATAATTAATTGATTCGAGCGTGATTTATATTAAACAAGAATGATTAAAGAATTGAATGCTAGTTTTATTTATGCATAAATATCGTTGCATGTATGGATGATCATGAGCTAGACCAAGACCTTTTTATGTGAATGGTTTCTTTTAATTTATTTATTTAAATTAAATTTGTTGGCCTATGTGACTTCTCCTCATTAATATGTAGGGCCTACGCGCCCAAGGATTATTTTATGTAAAAACTTCTTTCTACCCCTCACCTTAGTGTGAGATAAATGCATATGTGATGGATAGAGATCCCAAGATAGTGGAGGCGACTCAAGTCAGGAGCCAAGGTGAAACCAATCCAAGGAGATACAAATGTGGATAGGTGTAAAGCTGTAAACACGAACCTGAAAGGTTCAAGGTGTTTCTCCCCTAGGTCTTGGGTTAGTTTATCAACTAGTATCTAAACTAACCAATAGAACAAGCTCATGATCATACCATTTATTTTATTTCTATCAGTTTCATGGTTTATTTATTATAGGTGTGTTATCACGATCACACAATTAATGAATTGAACAAGCATGAAATATAGAACTAAAATAAGACCATCTTATGTGTAAATATTATCTTAAACATGTTTAATCACTTAAGTATATCCCACTTAATATTAACAAGAATGTATTCAAAGATAATAAAATGGAAATTCATGTATAAGGATAAAATCCGTCAAAGAAATATTAAGTCAGTATAGCCTTCCATAATCTTGGTTAGAATCGAACCATAGTTCAAAGTTCTTGACCAACCCTAGTTAGGGTGTTTTCAATTATAGAGGAATTATAATTAAAGGTTTTGGGTTGACTTGACCTGGTTCACATCAAGGGTTGACTACCACAGTACGACTTGGTGTGACCAAGAGTCAAAGGTTGAGAAAATCCAAAATAAAAGGATTTTAGGATTGGGGAGACCACTCAACGGATCAAGGAGCTGCGAGTTAATGCAGTTGGCATTTGGAATGCCTACCTAAAACCCTTCAAGTTGCTTGACCAACCCTAGTTGGGGTAATGCGAAGGTCAATATGGATCCTTTCCACTAGAATATTCAGGAAACAGAATATTATGAAGTCAATGGTAAGGGCTATTGGATTTCGATAAAATAGTGGGAGACTAATAAGTATTAATTTATTTATTTGTCTCAGTTTTGTAATAAAGTAATAAACCTTTTCTCATCTTAATTTTTAGAAACATCAAGAAAAATGACTTCAAACATATCATTGTGAACTATACTCGAGAAGGAAAACCTTCTCACCAGCACCAATTTCCAAGAGTGGTAGAGGCGTTTATGCATCATCCTTCGCCTCGAAAGGAAATTGTATGTGTTGGAAGAGATTGTTCCAATTGAGCCTGGAAAAGAGGCCAGTGATGAGGAAATATCTCTCTCTGAGAAACATATGGATGATGCCATAGATGTCCAATGTTTTATGCTATCGGTCATGTCTAATGAGCTCTTGAATCAATATGAAAACATGGATGCTTATAGCATGATGTCTCACCTTAAGGATCCTTACCGAGAGAAGGTGAGAAAAGATAGACATGAGATCTCCAATGCTTTATTTACAACTAATATTGGAGAGTCTGTGCCAGCTGGGCCTCGTGTTGTCAATCTTATTGGCTACATTGAATTCTTGGACATCTTAGGGATTAAATTCCCGGATGAGTTGCGTACAAATCTCATCCTATCATCACTGCCCAAGACCTTCTCAAGATTTATTGTCAACTACAACATGAGAAATAATGAGAAGAGTCTATCAGAACTTATGACCTTGATTATCTAGGTAGATAAGGACATGGGGCATGACAAACCCATAGTCCTTATGGTGAATAAGAAAAGTAAGGACAAGGCAAAGGGGCCAAAGACTTATAAACGTTCTGAAGCCCCCAATCGTCATCCTTCCAAGAAGGGGAAGATCCAGAGGCAGGGCAAGGAATGAGAGGTAGTATGTTTTTCATGTGTCATGAAATTCCACTGGAAGAGGAACTGCACCCAGAAGCATGGGGACGCTAAAGGTCCATTCCTTATCGAGTGTAATCTTTCCATTTCTACACATTGGGTATTAGATACAGCTTGTGGGGATCAAATATGTATTCAAAATGTAGGAACCAAGTAAATTTAGAATGATTTCCAGAGGAGAGGTGGATCTTCAAGCTGCCAATAGCACGAGGCTGGCTTTTTTGGCCATTGGTGATTACCACCTCTCATTACTGACTGGGATGATTTTGGTTTTACATAACTATTATTATGTGCCTAGTGTTACCAAGAACATAATTTATGTATCTTTTTGGATATAGATGGATTTATTTTCAAGTTTGGAAATAAGGGTTTTCTCTTTTATAAGAACATCGTATGTTATGGTATGGCGCATTTAAATAATGTTTTGTATGTATTAAATTATGAAAACCAAGTGTTTTCATTCTATAATGAAACAAACTCACATGATTCATACATCACCCAGTTGTGGCATCATCATATCGGTCATGTAAATGAGAAATGCTTGACAAAGCTCTGCCAATATGGCTATTTAGACTCTACTGAGCCAAAACCACTTGATATATGTCACACTTGTTTACAAGGAAAAATGACCAAGCCACCCTTCGGTGGACAAGGTGAAAGGGCCACAGAGCTTCTAGGATTGGTGCACATGGATGTGTGTGGACCATTTCCAATAAAAGCTAGAGGTGTATATTCTTACTTCATTACTTTTACTGATGATTTGAGTAGATATGGATATGTCTACTTAATGAGTTATAAGTTAGAAGCCTTAGATAAATTTAAGGAATTCAAGAATGAAGTAGAGAATCATCTTGGTAATAATATAAAGAAGATTCGATCGGATTGAGGCGGATAATATCTGAACCAAGAGTTCATCGATCTTTTATTGGAGTCTGGGATTCTATTTCATCTCAATCCTCCTTATACACCACAGTGGAATGGTGTTAGTGAAAGGAGGAACCACAACTTGTTGTACATGGTGAGTTCGATGATGAGTCATGCATATCTTTCATTATCCTTTTGGGGATATGCATTACAAACTACAATATACACATTAAACTGAGTACCAACTAAGGCGGAAAATGGAATTCCATCCAAGTTATGGAATGGAAAGAAACCCATTTTGTCACACACACGTGTATGGGGATGCGAGGAATTTGTTAAGGCCTTCTCAGGCAACAAACTAGCACCCTAAGGCACGAAGTGTATCTTTATAGGATATACCAAGGAAACTAAAGGATATTACCTATATAACTCTTCAGACAAGAAAGTGATTGTCGCCAGAAAAGTCATCTTTATTGAGAGGGATATCATCCTCAAAAAAGATAGTGGGAGCAAGATTGACTTCGACTAAGTTGATGCTCAAGATACACAGGAGTTGGTATAAGAAGAAGTTTCACAGGTCCCCATAGAAGAGGTTCCAAAAAACACAAGTACTGCGTAGGAGCTCAAGAGAGGTAAGGTAACCAGAAAGATTTGGTTTCCTAGTCACCGAGGATGGTGAATCATTATTGTTGGACAATGATGAACCTCTCTCATATAAGGAAGCAGTAGAAAGCTCAGAAGCTATAATATGGATAGAAGCTATGAATTCTGATATGGATTCCATGTATCAGAACCAAGTCTGGGTTCTGGTCGATGAGCTAGTTGATGTAAATACTATTGGATGCAAATGGGTATTCAAGAGAAAACTGGACATGGAAGGTCAAGTTTGCACCTATAAAGTAAGGATAGTTTCTAAAGGATTCAGACAGCGTCAAGGAATTGACTATGATGAAACCTTCTCACCAGTTTCCATGTTTAAATCCATAAGAATCATACTTACCATAGAATCTTACCATGACTACGAGATTTGAAAAATGGATGTCAAAATAGCATTCCTTAATAGGAACCTTCAGGAAGATGTCTATATGACACAACCAGAAGGGTTTGTGACACCAGGTGAAGCCAAATAGATTTTCAAGTTGCAGAAATCCATTTATGGATTAAAGCAAGAATCCAGGTCATGGAACATTTGATTTGATGAAGCCATAAAATAATTTGGGTTCATTAAGAACGAATGTGAGACATGTGTTTATAAGCGGTTTAATGGGAATGAAATTGTTATCCTAGTATTATATGTTGATGACATATTGCTTATTGGAAACGATGTACTAGTCTTACAGTCAGTTAAGGACTGGTTGAACAAGTGTTTCTCCATGAAGGACTTGGGTGAAGCAGCCTACATTCTAGGGATCAAGATTATTCGTGATAGATCCAAGAGGATACTTGGACTAAGTCAAGGTACATACATTGACCAGTTACTAAAGCGATTTAGTATGGAACAATCCAAGAGGGGATTGGTTCCAATGTCACATGGCCTACATCTTTCTAAGAAAATGTGTCCTCATACAAAACAAGAGAAATATAGAATGAGTAATATCCAATACACTTTGGATATAGGATCCATCATGTATGTCACGTTATGTACTAGGCTTGATGTTTCCTATACACTGAGCAAGGTAGGAAGATATCAAGAATTTCCAGGAGAACAGCATTGGATTGCTGTTAAGACTATCCTTAAGTATCTGATAAGAACTAAGGATATTCTCCTAATGTATGGAGGAGATGAGGAGCTTGTCATCAGAGGGTATGCTGATGCTGGTTTTCAGACAGATCAGAACAATCTGAAGTCACAATCTGGATATTTTTTCTATATCAATGGAGGAGCTGTGAGCTATAAGAGTTTAAAGCAGCCAGTTTTTGTTGATTCTACAGCAGATTCTGAATATATAGTAGCTTTTGATGCATCCAAGGAAGATGTTTGGATTTGGAACTTTGTCTAGGATCTTGATGTGGTGCCTAGCAGTAAAGACCTTGTCACCTTGTATTGTGACAATACTGCATCGGTGGCTCTTGCAAAATAACTGAGGTCACATCAACGGACAAAGCACATACTCCGGAAGCATCACCTATTGAGGGATTTCTATCAAAGGAGTGAAGTTTCAATGGGAAGAGTGTCCACAGAAGAGAGCGTGGCGGACCCCATGACTAAAGGCCTATCTTAGCAGAATCATGAATATCATGTGAGAGATAGCAGGTTAAAGGTTGTTAGCAGTTAGATCTAGTACAAGTGGGAGTCTGTTGGAGTTGGTGGCCTAGAACCAACTACTTTGTACATTATTTATTAATAAATAACTTATCACGTCTTGATTTTTCTTCTGTGTGACAATTCATGTGATAATGTCCTAAGGACAGTTGTTGCATTAAAGGGTCATAGTGGATCCCTACTATGATGAGAACCCAGAAGTGCCATAACATTGTTCTTGAATATATGTTCTATGGCCGGATGATGTTATTTGAGGGACACAAATAATACAGGCCATTAAGGGTGAGGACTCATAAAACTTTGAGGCCCCTTATCATGGTGTGCGCCCTTGGTAATATCCAAGAGGATATTATGAGAACGAGACTCGCCAGTAGGAAATCCACATTTCATAGTGTCGTTGGATGTTCCTATCTGCAGACATGTGTATTGGTCCTTAGACTTTAAGATTATTATTAATGGGTATTACAACTCACGCACTTATATGTATTGACGAAAACTGTGAAGACACACTGTTCGTAGTGAGGTAGGATACGTTGGGTGTGTCACGAGTGATACTGCATTAATAGATAATGCGAGAAAGGATTTGTCCCTTCTGTTCCATAATGGAAGTAGATATCTGAGGCCCTTTGATGGAATTTATATAGCCTAAATAAATCCATGTCCATGGTAAGGTATGAGCAAGTTCAATTCTGGGAAGTCAAAGAAAGAATAATCGAGCACATGGGTTGATGGAACTAGCATGCAACCCACTTGATTAGAGATATCAAGACAAAGGGATTAAATTACACGGTAAGCATTCGTATGAGGTGACACGTCATTATGGAGTTAACTTCTTTATCTATGGGTGCCTTGGCATGTTGTTAGACGCTAACCTTGGACTTTAGGTAGGCTCTGCCTAATGCCACTGAGAAGGAGGCCTAGAGGGTCACACACTAAGTGTGTCCATGTATCTCAGTTAAATATTAATTTAAAGAGTTAAATATATATTATTCCTGAATGTGGTTTAATAATTATTTAAGGATTCCTGATCGCATTTATTTCGACACTAGTTATTCGAGAGAATATATTGTGGGTGAAATAATATATATTTATTAGTGAGTAATCCAATTACATTTATTTAAGAAATAAATATCCATTACTCAAGGTATAATAAATGTGGTGGAGTAAATAAATAAAAATTAAAAACAAGATAAACACGTCATGTACATTGAATGTACACGTCGTGTAGTTTTCATGGAAAATGATTACATGATGTATAGTTTTTCCAGTCAGGATTTTGAGGAAATATTATCGTTTTATTAAATGATATTTATTATAATCAGTGTGGGCGCATGTCAAGGAATTAATCATTCGACATGGGGGTTTTCAATAAGAGTTAATGAAATAAATAAAATGCGTAACGCGTTTATTTATTGTCATAACTCTATAACCTCAAACCCGATTAAAAATATCCTCACAACCCCAACACTTTTAAAAAGAATCGTTGTGCACAAAAATTCTGGAAAGTTATCTCAAGGCCAAAAGAACTCCTTCCTCCAAGAACACTCTTAAGATCAAGAGAGATCCACCACCATCGGATCAAGGCGATCGAAGGCGGACATCGCAAGCGAAGGTTCTTCCGCACTAGCACCCGAAGATCCCTTCGACGATGATGTACATGGATGTTATTAACATTTTTTTGTTATTTTTTATTTAGTTTTAATTAATTTACTAACTTCTTCTTGTGTTTTTAGGCTCTTTTTATAGTATTTTAAATATTTTAGTTGTTTTTATAATTTTTAGTTAGTATTATATTAATATTAGTTATTTATTTTCATTTTTTAGAATTTTATTTTATTAACATTTCATATTTTATTTTATTTTAATATTACTTTTAGTTTATTAATTAATTATAAATATACATATTTATATAATTATATTTATACTAATTTATTATTATTATTATTATTTAACCCTTTTAGATAATTAGTTTTATTTTAAATTTTAAAAATTTTGAATTTACTCTCCCCTGCCCCGCTTCCCCTTTCCCCCCCTTGACCCGCTCCTATCACCCTCCTAAAATTGCCGCCCTTTTCCTCGCTGCCAACCCACCGGCCCCCTACTCCTCTCTCTCTCCAATCTCCCTTATCTCCCCTATTACCCCAGTCTCCTCCCCTCTCTCTCTCTCCCTCCTATCTACCCAGCTGAACCCCACTTCCCTGCGGCCTTCCCCTCTCTCTCGCCGCATCCCGCTACCCCCTCTCTCACTCCCCTTCCCCCTGTGACCCCGCTTCTCCCCCGCACTCCCTGGCCCCGCCGGACCCAGCGCCACCCCACTCACTCCCTTACCCCCCCCCCCACCTCTCTCCCGCCAACGCCCCGGTTCCCGCCTCACCGAACCCGCACCCCACCCAGTTCCCTCGGCCACCCTGTTTCCCTCCTTCGCCGCTGCTCTGCCAACCCCACTTGCCCCACCGCTCCTCTCCACCAGCCTCTTCCCCAGCTCAACGCACTCTGCACCCTGCGAGAACCCGCACCCCCTCTTCTGGCCTCCCCTCTCCCCTGCATCTCACCCGCACCCAGTTCCCCCGGACACCCCGTTTCCCTCCTTCGCCCCTGCTCCGCCACCCCTCTCCAGTCCGAAGTCCTTGCACCCCGGCCGATCTGCTACCCCCGCTCCTCTTCTCCTGCCGCTATCCCTTGCTTCTGGTTTTTGCAGCGCATGAGTCACTGCCATCTGAGGATCCAACTAGCAGCCGACCAGCACCCGCGCACCAGCCACCGACCGTCTGATCATCCACCGCATTCGCCGCAGCGGACCAGCATCCACTACATCGCCAACGTCTTTTGTTCCGGTGGTCGCGAAGTTAGTGCGTGACATCATCACGTGTTGAGCTGTGGTCAGAGATCGAAGAGCGAATTGCATGCGGCGAGAGTGAAGACCGATACAATTATTTGTGGGTAACACGGTTTTATTTTACATGACTTGTCATCTTATTATCGTGCTTACCTTTTCAGTTGTGATGTCGGGGTAATTTTCTTAGTGTCGGTATGTTGGTTGATTAATTAAAATTATTGCGCATTCCATGCAACATATTGTTTGATAATTAATTGTCAATTAAATTTATTTTAATTGAATGTTTGTCTATTTAAATTATTTTTGCACTTAATTAATTGCTGAAATTGAAATTGTCCATTTTAATTATAAGTCGACACGGCGATCCGAGAAGGTAAACCGCGTTGACTGATGATAGGTGCAAATTGGTGACACGACTTTGTGAGAAATGGGTTGTGTCATTTCGTTGTATAGTTCGGGACTTGAATGAGTTTTCTAAATTATTTATGACACCAGATAATGAAACTTTAAATAATTTGGGAAATTTAAATTAATCATCTAAAAAATGTTTATATTTTTGGAACTGGTGATAACTAAACAGAATAAATATTTAATCACCTAAAAGAATATTTTTCATGTCTGCGTGATAATTTAATTGTGACACCAGCATCCCCGACACATTTTGTTGATTCAGAGTCCACCATCTTTCTCATTTACAATTTTCTTTTTATCTTTTGTCATCTCACCCTTTTAGTTTTATTAAAAAGAAAGAAAAAAAAAAGAAAACTCAAAAATAAAAATTCCCTCAACCCTTGTTCATCTAACATTGTCCAACAAAACATTTTTAGTGAACTAGATTCTGTGCTCTATGTGGTTCAACCCTGCTCGCCGCTTCTACAGTAGCTAGTCGGTTATAAAATTTTTCAAATTGGACGCGCTGCAACGCGCGTACCAAATTCCTAGCGCCGTTGCCGGGGAGCACACGCACGTCTAGCATTAAGAACATTTCAAGTAGACCTTGATTTAGGCATTGTTCGCCTAAATGGTGAACACTCGTAATTCTGATCTATCAAATAACGACCCACCCCTTGATCCACAACTTGAATATCAAAGAAAGGGAAAAGAACAAATTGGTACCTCAGCCACAAATGCAATGCATCCACCAGTGGAAAGCATTGAAACTGACATTCCGACGCTTCCTAGTGGACAAGTCCACCCACTTTTCCAAAACCGTCTCGATAATCAAAGGCCTCGGACTACTATGAGACAGGAGTTGCGACCCAACAGAGTCGGAGTTATCTCAGGCATAACAAGACCCAGAATCCAAGCAACGCACTTTGAATTGAAGTTTTTCACGATCAACCTGCTCCAACAACATTCAAAATTTCATGGATTGAGCAGTGAAGACCCTTATATGCATGTGAACAGATTTATTGAAGTCTGTGACACATTTAAATATAACGGAGTGACAGATGATTCATTGATCCTGTGATTGTTTCCATTCTCATTGCAATGGAAAGCAAAGGACTGGTTGGAAAGTCTCGACTCAGAAACAGTTTTCACTTGGGAAGTGCTGAGAAGGAAATTTATTGATCGATATTAAAAAACATCTCAATATTTGAAAAACAAGAGAGACCTCGACTCCTTTTGTCAAAGTGAATATGAATCATTAGGAGAATCTTGGGAAAGATTCAAGTCCATGTTAAGACGTTGTCCTCATCATGGGATGAAGTTGGAAAACCAGTTGCAATATTTATACTGTGGACTTCAACCCGAGAGTAAGTCTGCAATCAATATAGCTACTGGCAATGTGTTCTTGGAAATGGATCCTGAAGATCTGTACATATTAATTCAAAACATGGCTGAACATAGTTTTCAGTGGCTAGAAGATTTTTCAAGAAGAAAGGCAGGAGTGCATCACGTTGATGTCCAGACATTCATGGCTGCACAATTTGAAGCTCTCAACAAGATGATTGACAACTTGTCAATAAACCCACTTAAGTCGTTCCATGTTGTTCAAGCTGAACACTGTCCACACTATGGTGGCCCTCATGATTATCCCATGTGTCCATATAACACATCTGAGACCAAGATGTCTGAAGCTAACTCTGTCAGCTACAACAAAGGGAATTATGGAAACAACTACAACACAAACTGGCAAGGAAATAACCAAAATCAAGGTTGGAAGGAGTCATTAACTACTCAACCAATGAACCAGAACACGGGTCCACCTAGATTTCCTGCTCAATATTCCTTCAGACCCACCATGCAATCGTAAGAGCAAGGATATCAACAGAAATACCAACCCCCATTTCAACAACAACAACAATATAAGGAGAAAAGGAAAACAACAGACTTTTCCCCTCCTAAAATGCAAGTACAACAAGATTGGGGAGAAACTATCGCTAAACTAATGATGTCCAATCAATCAAGGTTTGAGTTACAAGAGATGGAAACTCAAAATTTGCAGACAACAACCCAAAATTTGCAAGCAAAAACTCAAAATTTTCATACAAACACCCAAAACCTGCAGGCTTCCATGCGTAACATTGAAAATCAATTCGGTCAGAAAGCCACACAAATGCAGAACCGACAACAAGGAACTCTACCAGGAATCACAAGAGTCAACCCAAGAGAAGAAGCAAAAGCCATCACATTGAGAAGTGGTACACAGTTACCAGAGCACCAAAGTCCTGATGTTCAACCAATAGATGAGACGCCTATACCTTCCACTGAGGATGGTGACTCAATAAACAAAGCAATCAAACTTGAAACCAAAGCAGAGGAAGATCAAAAC
The DNA here is from genome assembly GCA_963277665.1 of Viscum album. Classification (NCBI taxonomy): domain Eukaryota; kingdom Viridiplantae; phylum Streptophyta; class Magnoliopsida; order Santalales; family Viscaceae; genus Viscum; species Viscum album. Next base: position 538,240,529 of record OY728142.1, on the reverse strand, counting down.
AAACTTGCAAAAAATGAAAAGGCAAGAAAGGAGAAGGAAAACGAGGCACTCAACGAAAGAGAAAAATCCCACATACCACCTCCTCTATTTCCACAAATACTGAAGCAAAGGAAGTTGGATGTTCAATTTTCAAAATTCATGGAGATGTTCAAAAAGATTCAAATAAATATTCCTTTTGTGGAATCCATCACAAAAATTTCCCACTATGAAAAATTTCTCAAGGAACTTCTGTCAAAAAGAAGAAAATTAGATGATGTGGGAACAGTCATAATGCATGAGGAATGTTCAGCGGTCATACCCAGATCCATACCTCTAAAACTAAGAGACCCTGGGAGTTTCACTATTCCTTGCAATATTGGAGGATGTCAATTCGTAAGAGCTTTGTGCGACCTCGGAGCTAGTGTCAATCTCATGCCGTCTAGAATCCTTGAAGAACTGGGCATCACCGAATTAAAGCCAATGAGATTCACCTTGCAAATGGATGACCGATCAGTGAATCATCCTCGAGGGATTCTAGAGGACGTACTTGTCAAGGTTGATAAATATTACTTCCCTACTAATTTCATTGTCCTCGATATGGAAGAAGACAAGGACATCCCACTCATTCTCAGAAGACCCTTCTTAGCAACATGCAGAGCACTGGTTGATGTCCAAGAGGGAAAGTTAATTTTTAGAATTGGGGATGAGAACATAACATTTGATGTCCTAAAGGATATGGAAAAACCATTTGTAGCAGACTGTCATTTCCTGGATATGATTAAAGAATGGGATGAGTTAGCAAGTGATGCACTGGATCTCGTGGATTTGCATAAAGAAAATGAAGAGTTTACTGAATCAATAGAAGTAGTGGAATTCATCAGGAACATAGTCGATCCTTTAGATAGACATGAATTCACTTCACTCACTCCATCACTTGAAAATCCCCCAACACTTGAGCTTAAACCCCTTCGATCAAACCTGAGATATAGTTACTTGGGAGATTTAAACACCTTACAAGTCATCATCAATGCCAATCTTTCTAGTGAACAAGAGAGAAAATTGATCAATGTCCTATCACAAAGGAAGACAGCAATAGGTTGGATGATTTCTGATCTAAAAGGTATAAGTCCTGCCATATGTACTCACAGAATACATATGGAAGATAATTCAAAACCTTGCAGGCAACCACAACGACGCTTGACACCTCCCATAAAAGAAGTAGTCAAGAAATAAGTCATTAAAATTCTTGATGCTGGTTTAATATTTCCAATCTCTGATAGTCAGTGGGTTAGCCCATTGCAAGTGGTATCTAAAAAGGGTGGAACCACAGTGGTTGAGAATGATAAAGGAGAATTGATAACCACAAGAACAGTGACTGTATGGAGAGTGTGCGTCGACTATCGGAAATTGAATGATGCCACCAGAAAGGATCACTTCCCATTTCCCTTTATTGATCAAATCCTTGAACGATTGGTAGGACGAGAGTACTACTATTTTTTGGATGGATACTCAGGCTATAATCAAATAGCAGTGACACCAGAGGATCAAGATAAAAGCACATTCACTTGTCTATATGGTACATTTTCTTATTGGCGAATGCCTTTTGGAATGTGCAATGCTCCAGCCACATTTCAATGATGCATGATGGAAATGTTCCATGACATGATTGAAGAGTTCTTGGAAATATTCATGGATGACTTCTCTGTGTATGGAGATTCTTTTGATGACTATCTGGAACATCTGGATAAGGTTTTGGCAAGATGAGAAGAAAAGAATCTGGTGCTTAATTGGGAAAAGTCACACTTCATGGTACAAAGTGGAATAGTTTTAGGTCATCAAATTTCAAAGAAAGGAATTGAAGTCGATGCCGCAAAGATTAGTACAATCTCTGAGTTACCCATGCCTTCTTCAGTTTGTTCCATTCGAGGTTTTCTTGGGCACGTTGGATTCTATAGACGCTTCATTAAGGATTTATCTGTTATTGCCCGGCCCCTTACGAACCTATTGGGAAAAGGTTTCATGTTCCACTTTGGGCCTGAATGTCAAGAAGCATTTAAATTATTAAGGAAACGTTTTGTTGAAGCCCCGATAATGATTTCACCTGATTGGGAGTAGCCATTCGAGTTAATGTGTGATGCCTGTGACTGGGCAGTTGGTGCTAACTTGGGACAAAGAAAAGAAAAGATCTTTAGGCCAATCTACTATGCTATCCGCACATTGAATGAGGCTCAACATAACTACACAACAACTGAAAAATATCTGATAGCAGTTGTCTTCACCTTTGATAAATTTCTATCCCATCCGTTGTTATCAAAAGTCACTGTCTATACAGATCACTCTGCACTTCGGTATCTGATGACCAAGAAAGATTCAAAACTGAGACTCATTCGATGGATACTGTTACTTCAGGAATTTGACATTGAAGTCAAGGACAAAAAGGGAACAGAGAATGTCTTTGTTGATCATTTATCACGCCTCGACCATGACACAAGTGAAATCAATGTCTAACTAATCAATGAAACATTTCCTGATGAAAAACTCTATGCCATTGAGACAATCACACCCTGGTATGCTGATTTCATGAACTAATTAGCTTCAGGTGTGATTCATCCAGATTTATCAAAGGAACGGAGGAAAATATTTTTGAATGAAGCATGCCATTACTACTGGGATGGTCCTTTACTTTTCAAAGATTGTGTGGATGGAATGATAAGAAGATGCATCCCTGAAGAAGAAGTTTATAGTGTTTTAAACTTGTTCCATACTGGAGAAGTTGGGGGACACCATGGGATTCATTGAAAAATCAGCAAAGTGTTACAATGTTGTTTGTACTGGCCGACCATGAATCATGATATTCGTGAATTCGTCATGAATTGTGACAAATACCAAAGAACTAGGGGTATAAGCTGGAATCATGAAATGCCACAACACTCAATCATGGGCATTGAAATTTTTGACATATGGGTAATTGACTTCATGGGTCATTTTCCTAAATCTTTTGGGAAATCCTATATCCTTGTCTATGTGGACTATGTTTCAAAATGGGTGGAAGCTGAAGCATTTTCAGAAAATACTGCTCGAGTCATCATCAAATTTTTAAAGCAACACATTTTTACCCAGTTTGGAATTCCAAGGCTCATAATTAGTGATCGTGGCACCCACTTCAATAATGCGCTGTTTCAGAAGATAATGACTCACTATGGATGTCACCACTACATGAGCACCCCATACCATCCACAGACCAATGGCAAAGCTGAGGTTTCAAACTGAGAAATTAAAGGTATTTTGGAGAAAACTTTAAATGCATCTATGAAAGATTGGGTCACCAAACTTGATGATGCACTTTGGGCCTACAGAACTTCCTACAAGACACCCATTTGAATGTCCCCATATTGTTTGGTCTTTGGAAAAACCTTCCACTTACCTATAGAATTGAAACATAAAGCTTCTTGGGCTGTGAATAAACTGAATTTTGATTTCAAAACTTCCCAAGAGAAGCGTTTTCTACATATGAATGAACTAGATGAGATTAGGAGAGAAGAATGTGACAATGCTTTGATTTAAAAAGAGAAAACTCGATCCTGGCATGACAAACAGATCCAACAAAGAAATTTTTCAGCAGACGACAAAGTTCTCCTCTTCAACTCACGACTTAGAATCATGGATGGAAAACTCAAGTCGAAGTGGTCAGGTCCTTACACCGTCACAATTGTTTATCCACATGGTTCTGTTGAAATTTATGATGGGAAGATGACCCCATTTAAAGTTAATGGTCAACGCCTTAAACTTTACCACACTTTGGATACGATAGGCATCATTGAAGAACTACAATTACAATGAGAAGTTATCCGTCTAGCTGAAGACGTTAAACTTAGTGCTGATCTGGAGGCAACCTGACTGCTTCTTCATTCTTTAGTCTTTTTTTTCTTACTCTATCTCAATATCTCTTTTTTTATGGATGCAACTAAAAAAATTTCTAGCTCTTCTGATTCTTCTATGGTCCTCGATGCACTTGTTCCGTCTCCCTATGACTTAGTACGATGGATGACTCAGCATCTGGCTGATATCAAGCACCGTCTTGAGGAACTTTCATTAGAGATTCATGCTCAGCAGTCGGCACCAACACAAAGAACACAGATTCCATTCCTTCCTCACTAGCTTCACACTCACTATGCTCTTGAGGTGGTTAATACCACTAAGTGTCCTCGTGAGATCGATGGCACAGCCACTAGTTCTCATAAGAGGCAGAGGAGTTCTGAGCTGATGGACCAAGATGATTGATCATTGTCCATCCATCTGGATGAAGACGTAAAACTTAGCGCTTCCTGGGAGGAAACCCATGTTCCAGTTTCATTTATTTTCCCCTTTATTCTTTTAACTATTCTAGTTTTTTTGAGAAAATAAAACATGGCATGTGTGAAAATTTTTAACTACTCCTGATATTTGTGTGCACTTGTCACTCTCCTGCATCTCTGCTTACATTTATATGATTCTTGGTGTTATATTTATGATATTATGCGGGTATGTGTTGTCCATATGTAGATTTTATATGTACATTATTTCTCGAGCTTCATTGGATACAGGCAGCCTCTCCGAGTCTATCTGCACTTACACAGGGAAGTGTTTTATTTTTTCCATATTTTATGCATCCAAAAACACAATGTAAACAAACAAAAAAAACTAACATTCCTGTCATTCATGAACTCACATAAAAGATGATGTATTTTTGTTGTAACACAGTCAGGAACATACCACTTGTGTCCCTAGAAAATTTGAGCACATGATTCTTGTTTGAATTCTTTGATCATTGATCTCATGACTTCGATGATTGCTGATATTATTTCGTGCTTCGAAAATGTTTTTTAAAAACTTTTATATTTTTTAGACATTTATTTGCACTCATTCTCATCTGTGTTGTCCAACATCATATTTCCATACCCGTGAGGACTCTGGCCCATTTTACATCATCTTCTGTTTCTCTTTTTTCTTGAGGTAATCTCAACCCTGTTATGTATTCTAGAACTTTACATGTTTTTCCATCAAAGCGATAGAAATTTTTGAAAGTTGCACTAAAATGAGTGAGGCATCTGTTTGATTTTTTAGCCCCATTAACCCACTAAGCCACCCAAACATTTTCTCCATCGTATAGCCCTTAGAAACCATGCATGAGCTTTTTAGGATGAGCCCAAGGCAATACCATTCCCTACCGATTTCTTGAATTTTTGCATGATAATTTTCAATATATGTGTGGGGGAGAGACTTACTCATGGAGAGGGTTCTTCGAGGGGCAGTGAGTCATTTGATGTACATGGAGTGACATTATCCCATCCTGATCATATGAGTTTTTTTTCACAGTATCCACATTCATTGCATGTATTTTGATATGGGAATATAGAATCCTTTTGGTTCCAACAATGAGTACATTGGTGATCATTACGCGGTAACCCTCGACTATGGGGATACCTATTAAAGTGATGATCCATTACTCCAGGAACTAGAGAGTTTTCTATATGACCTACCATCATTGAAATGTTATATCATTTATGCTACTTGTGTACCATTCTTTGGAATTATTGTCTGACACCTATTTCATGGAGTTTTTGAGTTGATAATCACCAATTTTTCCTGACCATATTATTTGAGTGAGTTGTGTCTTTTTAAAAAAAAATAAAAAAAAAAGAGAGCAAAACATTGGCTTATCATATGCTCGGGGACAAGCAATGTTTTAAGTGTGGGGGAGTGAGATTTTGAGGGAGACATTTGGATTGACATATATCATGCATTTATTTCAAGATTCAATCCTCCTTTTTACCAAAAAGATGTCAATTTTTTTTAACCCACCGTCCCACAGCTTCAGAAACATTTGAACCTCATGTAAAGTTCTTGAGATTAGTGCATTCTTTTTATTTCCACTAGTGGAGATGTGAAATTCATGGCAAGCCTATGGTAAGCATGCATGTTCATGATAATTGAGAAAAACTTTGATCATATTTTTTTTGAGAGATGAGAGTGATGGTGAGGTAGGTCACATGATAAATGAGTGCACGTACTTGTTTTGAAAAGAATGCAAGTGAAAGAAAATTTGTTTTGAAACTGAAGTTTTAAATGAATCATGATATATTGTGAGGAAATAGATTGAATTTTTTTTTTGAACTTGTAATTTTGATGATTGGATTTGTCTACGGGTCCACTTGTGTTTTATTTCTAATCGTTTTTCCCAGGAGTGCAAAAGTTTAAGTGTGGGGGATTTGATGTACATGGATGTTACTAACATTTTTTTGTTATTTTATATTTAGTTTTAATTAATTTAGTAACCTCTTCTTGTGTTTTTAGGCTCTTTTTATAGTATTTTTAATATTTTATTTGTTTTTATAATTTTTAGTTAGTATTATATTAATATTAGTTATTTATTTTCATTTTTTAGAATTTTATTTTATTAACATTTCATATTTTATTTTATTTTAATATTACTTTTAGTTTATTAATTAATTATAAATATACATATTTATATAATTTTATTTATACTAATTTATTATTATTATTATTTAACCCTTTTAGATAATTAGTTTTATTTTAAATTTTAAAATTTTTGAATTTACTCTCCCCTGCCCCGCTTCCCCTTTCCCCCCTTGACCCGCTCCTCTCACCCTCCTAAAACCGCCGCCCTTTTCCTTGTTGCCAACCCACCAGCCCCCTGCTCCCCTCTCTCTCCAATATCCCTTATCTCCCCTATTACCCCGGCCGCCTCCCCTCTCTCTCGCCCCCTCCTATCTACCCAGCCGAACCCCACTTCCCTGCGGCCTTCCCCTCTATCTCGCCGCATCCTGATACCCCCTCTCTCACTCCCCTTCCCCCTGCGACCCCGCCTCTCCCCCGCACTCACTGGCCCCGCCGGACCCAGCACCGCCCCACTCACTCCCTTACCCCCCCCCCCCCACCTCTCTCCCTCCAGCGCCCCGGTGCCCACCTTGCCGAACCCGCACCCCACCCAGTTCCCCCAGCCACCCTGTTTCCCTCCTTCGCCGCTGCTCCGCCAGCCCCACTTGCCCCACCGCTCCTCTCCACCGGCCTCTTCCCCAACCCAACGCACTCTGCACCCTACGAGAACCCGCACCCCCTCACCCGGCCTCCCATCTCCCCTGCCTCTCACCCGCACCCAGTTCCCCCGGCCACCCCGTTTCCCTCCTTCACCGATGCTCCGCCACCCCTCTCCAGTCCGAAGTCCTTGCACCCCGGCCGATCTGCTACCCCCACTCCTCTTCTCCTGCCGCTATCCCTTGCTTCTGGTTTTTGCATTGCACGAGTCACCGCCATCCGAGGAGCCGACTGGCAGCCAACCAGCACCCGCACACCAGCCACCGACCGTCTGAGCAGCCACCACAGTCGCCGCAGCGGACCAGCATCCACTACATCGCCAACGTCTTTTGTTCTGATGGTCGTGAAGTTAGTGAGTGACATCATCACTTGCTGATGTGTGGTCAGAGATCGAAGAGTGAATTGCATGCGGCGAGAGTGAAGACCGACACAATTATTTGTGGGTAATGCAGTTTTATTTTACATGACTTGTCATCTTATTATCGCACTTACCTTTTTATTTGTGATGTCGGGGTAATTTTCTTAGTGTAGAGATGTTGGTTGATTAATTAAAATTATTGTGCATGCCATGCAACATATTGTTTGATGATTAATTTTCAATTAAATTTATTTTAATTGAATTTTTATCAGTTTAAATTATTTTTTCACTGAATTAATTGGTGAAATTGAAACTGGCCATTTTAATTATAAGTCGACGCGGTGATCCGAGAAGGTAAACCGCGTTGACTGATGATAGGTGCAAATTGGTGACACGACTTTGTGAGAAACGGGTTGTGTCATTTCGCCATATAGTTCAGGACTTGAACGAGTTTTCTAAATTATTTATGACACCAGAGAACGGGACTTTAAATAATTTTGGAAATTTAAATTAAGCATCTAAAAAATTCTTATATTTTTAGAACTGGCGATAACTAAACAGAATAAATATTTAATCACCTAAAAGAATATTTTGCGTGTTTGAGTGATAATTTAATTGTGACACCAGCATCCCCGACACATTTTGTTGATTCAGAGTCCACCATCTTTCTCATTTACAATTTTCTTTTTATATTTTGTCGTCTTACCCTTTTAGTTTTATTAAAAAGAAAGAAAAAAAAATAAAACTCAAAAATAGGAATTCCCTCAACCCTTGTTTGTCTAAACATTGTCCAACGAAACATTTTTAGTGAACTAGATTTTGTGCTCTCTGTGGTTCAACCCTGCTCTCCACTTCTACAGTAGCTAGTCGGTTATAAAATTTTGAAAATTAGACGCGCTACGACACGTGTACCAGGCGACATCCAGAGATATGTGGAGCATGTGTGGATCACTACTAGAGGAATCCTACACTTGGATTATACGATGCAATGAGGGATCACACCGGATTGTGACCGAAGACATCAAAAAAAAAAGAATTCCATCATGGTAATTCTTGTCAATTAATTAAATTAATTATAACCAGCATATTATGATCCTATATCTATAGTTCCAGGACTCCCTCTTTTGTTTTTTGTTCTTAGTTCTATTCTGAAGATCCAGCGTTTGACATTGTGACGGATCTTGGATTGATCGTTGTTAACGCTAAAATTAAAGTTGGGCAAACCCACCAATGCGTTTCTGTTGTTCTCGGAACCTACATGCACATCCCTCCTCTCTCTTCACCCTCTCTAGTGTGACCCACCACCTTCATCCACTCCATATCCCTTACTTAACTTTCTTCACCACACCAAAAGTCCTTCGTCATGACTCTCCTCATCCTCTCTTCTCAAATCTGCATCCCCCACTCTTTTTGTTGCTTCCGAAATGGCCCGTGCAAAAACTATCTAGACTCCCCCTGAAAATCACACACCTAAGTGTGAAGATTCACCTCTAGTCAAGCACTAAAGGACTACTTCACATCCATCACCCACCACTTCATCCTCCTCCAACTCTGTTGTTTCCACCACAACCCCCTTCATCCATCATGGAGTCACATTCAACCTCGAGTGGGTCACAGGGCACTGCTTATCCCCATCTCTACCCATCCTGCACCTGTCTGCCCCCAAGCACCAGGCCATGTTGGTCCATTTGTAGGAAAAACCCATGAAAACCAAAAAGACACTAGATCTGGACATCCTTTCCCGTCTTCGCATTAGTCAGGAGTTCCTCCACCTCCTTTACAGACTACACATCACCCCCATTGTCGGCATACACAAGGAGACCTTTCGAGAGCATTTTCTCGAGTTCTTGGCTACTCTCGAGATGACTTTCTATAGTATCACCTTCCAGATAGGCAGAAGACCCCATGAGATCTACTTCGGTGACAGTTTTTTATCGAACTCGGTATCTATTCCGCCAACTTCGTCACCTCCTCAGTGTTCCCTACTCTTTAGCTCGATCCGAGCAAGTCGGACACAGTACATCTCTGGAGGATGATCGCCTGGGACCCTCAGAGCGCCCATGATCCTAGGATTATGAAGTCCACCCAGTTGTGAGGTGTCACACTACATATTTCTCATCAAGCCTTAACACATGTCAGTTTTTCTCATGCAGAGGCTCACGAGAGCATGATTCAGATGGACGTCCTCATTCTCACCCCATCCATAGATGGCCCTACCATCAACATGGAATATTAGTTCGCCTTTAATTTTAGGTCGCATGCACAGCGGATGTGAAGCACACCAATGGGTGGATCCTTAATCACTCATTTAGCCAGATGTCTTGACGTCTTCAATGCTTCCCTTCCCCTCACGTATCTCGAACTGATGGAGTCGATCGACTTCCTCCTGCTCCACAAAATGAAGTTACTGAGGAAGGAAAATGACATTTATAGATGGGCGCCATGATACATTGAGGGTGCTGACGAGGTGCCCAGTGACCGTGTCTCTAACCCAACCCCTGCTCCTACCACCTCTATCTCAGCCCATACCTCCACCACCACCTTAACATGACCAGTTAACTTACCCATTCATGCCCCCGACACCACCCATATCCCTTCTCTATCCACCACTACCTTGACTAGAAAATCTAGGAACCGGTGGAAACCGGTCCTAAGGAGAAAATATATAAAAATAAGAGATAAGAGTCAAGCGTTACAAGGGGTTATTACAAATACGTGAATGAATTTTTCCACACATGTTAGCCTCCAGCATTGGAGCACAATAAACCGGGGCAGTGAAAGACCACATCACAGTCATGTCCATAATGGATCTCTTTGACAGAACTTCATCCACATGATTAGACTCCCTGTAAGCATAGGAGACCACCAGATTAAGCTGGGATACTTTATCAAGGAATTCAATCCAATGAGGTAACAGGTGCCAAGGAACATTGTGAGTTCTTTTTCTTAGAGCCTACATCACAGTTTCAGAGTCAGATTCCATCCATAAAAAGGTCCAGTTATAACGGACAGCATATCCAACCATATGTATAATTTCCCATAGTTCAACTTCATAAGCAACCCCAACACCAGTATAATGGTAGAAACACCCCTTCACAAAGTCATGGTAAGTTTGAAAGACACCTTTACAACCAGATGGTCTCGGTGTTCCAGAGGCTGCCCCATCAATGTTAACTTTGATCTAGGGGCTGATTGGTGGTATCCATCGGATATATTTGACCATTTTTGGTGTTCTTGGCCACCCCGACAAACTCTATCTACCACTACCTTACCCACACCACAACCCACCCCATCCTACCCTGCCGATCTCCGGATCTCACACTAGTACAATATGGTGAAACTGCATTATATATGCCACCACTTGGGCATCTCATTCATTACACCACCATCCTTTACCATCGCAACCTTACCACCAGCCCCTACAGCCGCTCTCCCCCCACCACCAACAAGCCCTTGATCCCCTAGAATTCTCACACTAGCCCCCACTCAGGCCAATCTTCCCTCTGAACTGACAGAATATTCTACCTAGTAAGAGTATTTGTCATAGTAGACCAAACATGGAAAGGGACTAGCCCTACACCATGTACTGAGGTGTCATTCATTGACCCTACTTTCAGACACACAGTCACCATCAAGATTGGTAACTCTGCCCCACCTTCCATCATGATAGCTGTCGGAACCACAACACCTTCAGAGGTCATCGATGATCATCTTTCCCTTTCCATAGAGGACATTGATATGGCGGTCTAGATTGAGTGAACTGCTATTCGGGAGGATTATTCATATGTAGTGTCCAGCGAGAGTTCCCATGATTCATAGTTTCCCTTGTACCTATTTTGTGTGGCTGACACTTTTTTTATTAATTGTATTCCCTTACTGATGTATCATTTCTCTATATATACATGGGATACATTTTTTCTTTACCATTTCTTGTCTTATTTACATTTCATTATTGTATTACATTATTCATCTCTAGCTCTTCTGCCTCATCTATGGTCATTGATGCGCATGTTCTGCCGTCATCTTCCCTCCTATGTTGAATGACTCAACATCTGGTTGACGTCGAGTGCCAGATTGAGGAGATTTCACAATAGATACATTCTCAGTAGGGATCTGCACCATGAAAATCAATAATTCTATTCTTACCACATGATATTGATGTCAGTATGCTTCTGAGGTGGTTAATCCCACCAAATGTCCACACAAGCTCGATGACAGAACCACCAGTTCTTGTAGGAGGCAGCAGAATTCTGAGTAGAAGGATGAAACTTTATTGGTCTTTTTGTCTATTTGTCTAACTGATGATGCCATTGTCATCACTTTATGGGAGGAATCTCATAGTTCTGTTTCTTTACTTTTAGTCATGTTTAAAGGATCCTTATTTTCTTTTTGATAGTTATCTTGTTCATAGGTTTGCCTTGAACATCACTGTAATCATCTATTTGCATTGTTATGAGATGTTTTTCTATACTATTCATTGTGTGCACCTTACCATTTCACTACTTTCATCCTATTTAAACCCTGTGGACTAATGTTTTATCTAGTGTAGGTTTTTTCATTTGAACACATTATGTAGGTAGCCTAATTTTCAATCAACATCCACCAAAGTTTTCCCATGGAACAACACTCATACATGGATATCTCGATTCCCTACATTAAATTTCTAGTTGCCATTTCATTTTATCAATGTTATATTTGTGATAAATCTCCCACAATGTTTTCCAGAATAGTGCAGACACTATCTTGTTTTAAGTGTAGGGGAGTATTTCTTGAGCTTTATTGTTGATACACATGGATTATTACTTGTTTTCATTTATCTAGGAGACATTTTTCACTAAAAGCATGTTTTAAACCTGAAAACTCATTACACTATTTTAAATAAAAGACAAAGTTAGGTTGGAAATTGTTGAAATCCATGTTTTACTCTTTTTTAGATTTTTAGCATGATTACTGAGTTTAGTAATTTAATTCAAATTCAAAAAATTTTAAATTTATTTTTGATTGAATTATTACTTGACTTTATACCCTAAGTGATTAAAAGTAAGTTTTTTTCTTACTCTCATTCCCAATAATATTCTCTACCCACGATTTCATATTATTTTCTAAGCATATTTCTCAAGACATCTGAGACATGTAAACCTATCAGAACCTGCATTGAGATCTTATTGAGGCTATGATTGAACAAATACATTTTTAATATGATTGAGGCAATTTTTATGATCCACTTTTTCCTGAGACCCACCTTAAATTTTTCCTTCTCTAGCCCATAGTATCCATGAATAACCTTTTTAGTATGGATCTGTTTCAAGCCGATTATCCCTTACTACCCTACTCTTGGTATTATACATAATTATCCTTTGAATTGGTGTGGGGGAATTTTCAGCTGATGGACACAGGATGTATTTAATGAGGAGATGTATTGTGACACTTTTACTCAACTAATATAATGTGATCCATGATTACTTTTGGCATTTTCTACGCCTACCATGTTCCTTTGAAAAATATAGAGAGAAAAAGAAATGGATTTTGGGTTGTGTATTAGGAAGGTCAAAGATCACTATTTTCAGACCGATGAATCCTCTGATGGATCATATGTGGTTAGGGGATGGATGTAAGATCTGGTCTAAACATGAATTTCAAAAAAAAAAGTAAAATAAAGGAACATATTCCATTTTTGATACATACTTGATATACTCGTGGATCACTTTGAGTTGTTGGAGTCAGGACATCATTTGATCTTGGAGGAGTCACTTCATTGCACTATTCACGTTTATCATGCATTATACTTAATAGCTTACCCTCCTTTTGATATTTATTTTTACTTTCTTCCCACCTCCCCTCAACCTCATATTCATTTGAACCATTTTTTGTTAAAGACCTCATGATTGATTTTGTATTTGTCTTTACAAAGTAGAGATGATAGAACCAATCCAAGTCATTGTTAGGAACATGTATTTAGGGTATGAGAAGAACTCCAGTTAAATTTTTACCTTGAGTGGTGATAGAAAATTCATTGTGAGATAAATTTCAAAATGGATATAGAATTTAAGGAACAGTTATGACCTTGCAATTAAGGGAATAAAGAATCTGGATAAATAACTAAACTATGAGGCATGACTAATTTTCCCTGCAAGATTGACTCTAGAGGACTAAATTTTTCTACTTACACATAGTTTTATTTTCTTGGTTGTAATGCATGTTTCTTGTTTTAAAAATTGTTTCTTTTGGAATCCATGTTGCGATTTTTTTTCTTGAGGACAAGAAATTCTTCAAGTATGGGGGGATTTGATAAGCTGAATTTTTATATTCATATTGGAATAATTTCATTAAATATTATTAATTTTTTATTTGATAATTCTTTTAATTTGTGTTTTTTTTTAGAAAATAGGTATCCAACACCCCAAAGGAAAAGATGTCAAAATGGAAAAAAGTGGGCTTTACACATCATGAAACACATACATGACGTGCATGCATCATTCACTGCATGTTTTAAGAGGATAGCACAAGTCATAAAGAATTTACAATTCATGAAAATTATACACTACGCAAATATATAATACACATCGTATAAAATTTTAAGGCCACTTCTCGCTTAAAGTTCAAGTCATGAGATGAAGCACGTCATGAGTCTCCAATACACATCGTGAAACGAATCATATCTCTGAATCATGAAGATTCGGGATGTGAAAGGCACCATATCCAAAATATGTGGAGAAAACCCAAGATCAAGATTACACAACGTGATAAGGTTACACTTCATGTAAATTCTCATCTATTTATGTACAAAAAGTGAACAGTTGTGCATATACTTCTAGGCAGTGATTTTCTTCTCATTCTCTCTCATTTTTCTTCCTTTGTTTCCCTTCCAACTCAACTTTAAACAACTTATTTTGTTTTTTTAATTTAATACAAGTGTAATTGATCAATCTTCAATCATTCTTTATCCTTTTCCTCTCTTTTTTTTCATTCCAACATTCATTTTCCATTATCGTTTCTGTCTGATAGTGGATATGCACCATGTTCTTTCTTGTTTACTCTTTCAAGTAAGTGTTTTATTTATCAACTATTTTGATTGAGAACTGCTTGATTCTTAATCCCTCAATTGAAAACTTCTTTATTTCAATTGTTTTGTTAATATTCCAGGAATGTCTGTGATTATTTCTCTAATTTTGATTAATACCTTTATGAGTGGCTAAATCGCTTAAGGTAGGGGTCAAGAGTAAGGGTTGTTTTGAACTAAGTTAATCTCTAAAACAAAAATTGGTAACCCTAAGTCTAGTAATCATTTTATTCAATTCTTTTATACAACCCTGAAAATGGGAAGTTTAAATGAACGAACATGGCCTAATTGGAGCTGAGTAGGCTATGACCATTAGTCTGTGACACTTTATGCCATTGAAGCTAATCTTAATGCATCTAAGTTGTTAGCTAAATCTGGACTAAGGAATAGTTGCATCTTGTATAGATCTAGTTGGTTTGACCAAAATCAACTAGTAATGTATGCATCACTTTGCAGCCTAATCCCTAGGACTATCCCAAGTTAGGACCAAGATTGTCCTTTTTACCTGAAACCCTGAAATTTTCCACGATCCCTATCTTTGTACTAAATCTAAAACCAATCTCAATGGAATTAATTGAATCCCAAACCCAAATAAACTTGTGAGTACTCAAATATAAAGGGTTAGAATTCATTGGTTCCATGTCTTACAGTCTTTCCACGTGGGTACAACCCCGCACTACCACTCTACTACACCATTGTAGTAAGTGTAGTTTGGGATAATAGAAATTCTAATTTGATCATCGCCCACGTGAATTAAACGATGTGTGCAGGCGCGTTAAACCAACTTTTTATACATTGGATTACATGTATATTAAAATATTTGAATATTAATAAAATATCTTATTAAATATTGTTTATTGTTCTGCATGACTTTAATGTAATAATGCCCTAGAGTATCTGTCACATTGATAAAGTCGTAGTAGTTTCCTGCTATGATGAGAACCTTGAAATACTATGATGATATTCTTAAATATAGTTTTACGGTCGAATAATGTACTATAATAGGGCACATAGTACGTAGACTATCTAGTGTGAGTAATCATAAGTGGATTAACCTTCTTCTTATGAAGTTCACACTTGGTAATCTCCAAGATGAGAGATAATGGGAACATACCTACCATTATGAATTTCACATGTTTTGGTGTCATCAGGTATTCATATCTATGAGTGTGTGTAATGGTCATTATAATTTAATATTATCATTAATGCATGTCATGACTCAGAAACTTCGATTTACTGATTAAAATCATGAAGTCATATGCTCACGGGGAGTAGGGTACATTGGGTGCATCATGAATGACATGTTATTAATGGATAAGTCAAATAAGGATTTGTCACTTCCAACTTTATGGAAGTTGATATCTCAAACCTTTGATTATAATAGAACCACCATCTTAAATTTCATGTTCGTGATATAACGATGTGTTTCTTTTAGGTAGTCAGAGAAAGACGTATCAAGAATATAGGTTGATGACACATATGTGCAACCTTCTTGATGAGATATTGTGACAAAGGGGTTATATTACACAGGAAACATTCGTATGTGGTTGTCAACATTACGTCATTAACTTATTTCTCTTGGGTGTCTTGACTCGTTACTAGATAGTAATATTGGACTTTAGGCAAGGCTGCCTAATACCAATGATAAAGAATCTTAAAGAATCACATACTTGTTTTTGTTGATCTCGATTAAATTCAATTTGAGTTTAATTAATGGAATAAATAATATTCATAATACTAATGAATAATTTTATTCATGTTTTATCAATTGAAAATATTTATTGATGAATGAAATATTTAATTAAATATTTAATTGGGTATTCAATAAATGTAGATAAGTTGGAGAGAACCAAAGTCATGAATGGTGATGGATATTAATTTACAAGCTGGTAAAATAATATTATCATTGTGAGAGTTCGTGCACAGCATAAAATATTATTATTATTATATGGGATGAGGTTTGATAGGGATAATTATATTATTTAAGGGCCAATACACAATTAAATAATATTTTAACCTAAACTCTAACTCTAAAAATAAATGGTTAAGTGTATTTTGTAAGGTTAATAAATATTTGAGAATCGATGTGTAAGGTCCTGGATCCGCATGGACCAACCCTTTGCGTGTTTTCGAAGACCGAGGTGCTCAGAGAAGGCTCGGAGGAAGTCTGCAGGATTTTGGTTGTGAGAAGTTGGAAACAGGGGGATACATGACGTGACCAAGGGGTACACGGCATGTACCATTCGGGTTTCATAAAAATAAAACAGATCACTGAGGTGATTCATTTTTTAGTGTAAGTAGGCCTCGAGGTGGTACACGACGTGACGGGGAGGTACACATCGTGTACTGACCTGCCACTGGGTATTTTAAAGGCACCTATCCACTCAGGTTTTTCAAACCATATGGCTTGACCACACCCCCTCTCAACCTTAGATGACCCAAACACCTCCCTCTTCAACATTTTGGGATTCCTTCGTCCTGTATCGGTTCCCTGGTTCCTAGTTCGATCTATCTTCAATCCGAGGAAAGATCTACCTCTTTTCTTTGGTTTTATTTGATCTTTCTTCTCTAATTTCTCTTTTACATGCTATAGAATTTGATCTCCATGTTTTTAAGGGGGTTTATTTTGGTTTTTTTTTATGTGGTTGTGTCGCGACATCCTCGGGTGGATACATTTACTGGGGGGAAGGCAATCGTGATCCGTTACTTTGATCCATTATCGAGCGAAGAACATTAGAAACCTTTTGAGGTAGGGGATTCATTGATTCTCTAATTATTACATGCAATCATATAGTTAGTATGATTTATCCCTTTGGATCGTAATGGAATTGACCTAATTAAATACTTGAACTATATTAAAAGAATTGGTTTGATCGCATGTTGTTTATTTTCACCGTGACAACAGTTTGCCTCTTGATTTTCTAGATAGTGTGATATCTATGATTTTCTTGTTAGCATGTTTTTCTTGATGAAATTGGTAGAGAATTTAAACCTGGAATTAATTGATAATTAATTGGATAAAGATAAAGAGGCGTGTAAATGAATCTAGTTATTGTTTTTGTAATTTTATTTTAATAAAATTGATGCAGATGTGTATGTTTATTCCAGTTGGTTATTAAACCTGAAGCATGTTAGTGCTTGTTATTTAAAGGCATGTCAAATTAATTTTTGGTAGCTATGATAGCTTGAATTTTAGGTTTCCCGTAGTTGGAACCTACTAATAATGAATCGGTTAATTCAATATGGATTAAATAAATGTTTGTTTGATAAAAGATAATATCTGGTAGGGTTCTAAGTTACCCTCTTTATTGTAAAGGCCAAAGAGCCTTATTATTGGAGTTATGATAGATCATTACTTGTGAAGGAATAATGCCCTATTTAGGGCCAAGATCTCAAATGACTTGTTGTTTACTGCTACTTGTGATGTGTTATGAGCCTGGATGACTGTTGTGAGATGTGGGAGCAGGGAGGCCCAGTGGTTGTGGCAGTAGTTGATTCCTAGAGTGGTGAGAAGCATCGATTTATGCAGGTGGGTGTCGTGGAGTACATCAGAGGTGGTGAAACGGGTTGAAGTTGTGCTTACCTGCTACAGTGAATGTGGATTATTGTTGAATGTCTTGTTTGGTTATCTGATTTACTTTCCCCGTTTCTTGAGGCATCTATTCTTGATTACCCTCCTTCTAAAAGAGGTGAAAATGCACAGGGTATTCTACATGCTTTCTGTGTTTAGATTCTCAAGGATGGATGGGTCTATGCTCCTGCTATATGTGGAAAGGACTCGATGGGTAGTTCATATACTCACCGTGTCGATCCCCTTATGTTTGGTATCTTAGTTTTACTTTTCTAGAATTCCTGAAATTATGGGAAAGTAATAATGTTGTTAATAAATGATGTAAACCCATGGGGTTGGAGCTTGCTGGGATGAAATGCTAAGGTAATATTTATGAGAAGTTGTGGGATTTCTTTGGTTATGCCAGGAGGGCATGGAACTTTGTGTGATGCTAATGAAATGTAATGTGGAATTAATAATGGTTAAATAATTAATTGCGTAAAGTGAAACTGATAACAAGGGATAAGTAACTTAATATCTCTCTTTAAAAGGTTATATAATTATAGGATATCTAGTCTTGGTAGTGGTGGCTGGGAGTCCAAGAGACGTTAGCTATAGTTGAGTCTAAGACTAGGTTTTTCCCATAGTGTGGTTGTGAGTTGTATTATATTATATAATTTTTGTGTTTCTATACACTACTCCACTCTATCAGTTAGGGAAACTGACACCCTAGGGATTCTGAGTTTTGTGGGGGGTTTCCCCAACATTATAGTGGGAGGATGGATGGATGACTACCCCATTTTTCTCTGCTCTCTTCTGTTGGTAGTTACTTGTGCTGGTAGGCACAGTGGTCAGTTTTCCCTATATATGCGTGTATAGGGATGTAATGTATTTTGGTTATTCACACACATATATTCTAGATATAGTTTCATATGTAATATTATAGGTGTAATGTGTATAGGTTGTGATGGCTTGAGTATCCTTACTCGATGTATGGTATATAATTGCTTGAGGTATATTTCCCAACATATGATACACGTTATGCAAGATGTGGTGGATCCCAGAACATACTTGGTTACTTTGGTTATGTGGACATAGTGATGGTGCTCCACGAGATGCATGTTGTGGTGCTATGCTCAGGTGTCTGTGGGAAATCCTTTTTGGAAAGAGATGCTTAGGACGTGCAACATTGGGGCAAAGCGGGAAACCAGTGGGGAAGTGGTAGCGGGGTACCCTTGATATTATTTATTATATTATATACTCTTGTATGTGATATTTGGTGAGAGTAGTCATGGTGAGGTTGGGAACATAGTATATCTTTTTAGGTGGAAAGTTAGTTTCACTTGATGTTCACTATGATTTAGAATGCTTTCTTTACTTTTGCACGAGAGGCTCTGAGGAGGATCCTATTGAGTATACTGTTATACTCACCCAATATATATACAAATATTTTTCAGATCATTCGAAGCAAGTTGGAGACCAGGCTGGTTACTACTAGTGTGTGGGTTTTGCAGGAGCTTTTTGGGCTTCATGGTCGCTACTGTTTTACTTTCTTTTCATACTTGCAGTTTTCTCTTTTAGTTTTAGTAGTCTTTATATAACATTACATATGTGTACTAGGGTTTATTTTTATATTGAAGTATGAGTTGGAGTTGGTTGGTGTCTGTATTATCTCTCTATTATTCATGTGTTCTTTTAGAGGGTAATACCTCTCATCTGTGTGATTATTATACCCTTGGTGATAGTCTCCAACTCAGAGCCTACTAGAGGTAGAACTCAGGTGTCACTATCTCCCTTATCACATTGTTGGCCCGGGAGGGGTACACTTTGTGGGGATGGGTCATGATAGAGTGGTATCAAAGGTCTGTTTGAGGGATAGGATAGAGTTTGGAGTTAGGAACGGGTGAAGTTGCATGGGTTGGTAGGGAAACGGTGTTAGTCAAGTTTATAAAATGTTGAAAACACTAGAGACCGGCTGAGACACAGGCATTTAGGGCACTCTATGATCTGATGCACAGACCTTTAAGTTTATAGTGGCTGCTAAATGAGGTGATACTTGTTGTAGGGTAGAGACCTAGGAAAGGATCATGCATCATTATTCTTTGAGACTGTGTTTGAATGGGTAGACCTTAGGATAGTTTAACCTAAAATGAATAAAAAGAAAACAATTAATTAATGTTGAGTCTTCCATATTTCAGGTTTAGGAGGTCTAAATATTTGTTATTTTTCAGGTATGGATCCAGGAGGATGTCCTCATCAGGTTCGCACAGAATATGTCCAGTAGGCTATGCCAGTAGATCATTGTATAGTAGAGGTCAATGACAACGACACTTACAGGAGGACACTCCAAGAGTTTCAGCACCAAGTTCTATAGAAGTATAATGGCTCTGTTTTAGATGCAGTAATGGAGGACTGGTTGGAGGAGGTTGATATAGCTTTCAACTCAATTTGTTCTTGGAAGGAGAACTGGGTATCATTGGTTTTGAAGATCCTACATGGGGCGGTGAGGAAGTGGTGGTTCTTGTTCCTCAGATATCGTGAGGAGTTAGCGATCTCATGGGAGGAGTTCTAAGACAAATTCAGAGTCGGGTTTCTTTCTTTGACTATGAAGGAATCCAGTTTCTAGGATCTTCTTACCCTTCGATAGGGGATATCTAGTGTGTAATAATTTTAAATCTGTTTCAAGAACCTTTTAGGATATTCTTTGGACTTGTTTTCAGATGAGGAGGCCATGGCATGACATTTCGAGAAGGATTTGCATCCAAAGATCTAGCACTAGGTCACCCCATTTATGCTGAAGACATATATTGAGGTGTTGGAAAGGGTAGAGGTCATTAAGAGAACATTATCCAGAACTGGATCTTAATGAGAGGGGAGTCGTTAGGATTCCTCACAAAGAAGATTTATGGTTTGAGGTTCTCAGTTTTCAGGAAATAAAAGTTTTTTTTCAGTCGGGGGTAGGTCTCAGCCCTCAGTATCTTGTTTCTCTTGGGGTGAAAGATCTCAGGCCTATTCCAAGGGATCAGGTGCTTGTTTTTCTTGTGTATATTGAGTTCATTAGCAGTGAGAGTGCCCGACCTTTTAGAGCGGTCAGCATGCACCAGGTGTTCTGCTCCAGGTTCCTCCGATGAGGCAGTTCCAGCCGAGGCAGCAGCAGCAGGTTGTACCATCTTTAGATCAGTAGAGAGTAGATGGGGTAGGTAGAGAAATGACCTAATATGTTCCCCATCCTCATAGAGAAAAGTTCGGTCATGTTGTTGGTCTTCATTAGGGTTAGAGAGGTCGTGTAGAAAGTCGTGGTTAGCTTTATACTTTAGCGTTGTCAACGTCAGGCGATCCAAAGGTCTTTCGAGGTACCCTTTTCTTATTTTTCTACTTGGTTGTATGTCTTGTTTGTATTAGGGGAAATGCACTCTTTCATATCACCTTCCCTTTTCCATGCCTTGGGACTTAAGATAGAGAGCCCTTCAGTGCCCTTGGCATTGACTATGCCAGTTGGAGGTCGAGCTGTCCTGTTTGAAGTATGTAGAGATTGTGAGCTAGTGTTGGGGAAGCGCCGCTCTTGGGGAGATTTCCTATGTTTACAGATACAACCATATGATGTCATCCTCAATATGGATTGGTTGTATTTGTTGCAGTCTATGCGGATTGCTTCCAGAGGCAGGTGGTGTTCTTCAATGCTGATGGAGATCCAGTAGTGTTGGTTGGCAATCGAGACCCTCGAATAGGTCAAATGTGTATTCCTTATTTTTCATCCTTGATGGTTGATCTGATGTTGAGTTCATTGGAGGTTCATTGATCGGCATTTCCCAAAGTTGTGGAAGAGTACCCTGATGTCTTTCCAAAAGAGGTCGTAGCGTTACCCCCTCAACGGGTGATCGAGTCCGGGATCGATCTACAGTCGGGCGTGTCTCTTATCTCAATGTCTCCATATAGGATAACACATTCCAAGTTGTGAGAGTTATTTATACATCTTGATGGCCAATTTTAGTGCGGTTTTTTTCACCAAAGTGTGTCACCATGGGTTGCACCAGTTTTTTTCGTGAAGAAGGCTGACGGCATTTTGTAGTTGTGTGTCAATTATCATTGCTTAAACAAAGTGACAGTGAAGAACCATTATCCTCTTTCATGGATTGATGATTTTTTCTATCAACTGAATGGTGAAAGTTTGTTCTCAAGGATTGACTTGTGGTCCATGTATCATCATATGCGTGTGAAGGATGGGGATATTCTAAAGGCTGCTTTATGTTGTCATCATGGGAATTACGAGTTCTTGGTGATGTCTTTCGGTGTGAAAAATGCTCCAGCTATATTCATGGGG
The DNA here is from genome assembly GCA_963277665.1 of Viscum album. Taxonomy (NCBI): domain Eukaryota; kingdom Viridiplantae; phylum Streptophyta; class Magnoliopsida; order Santalales; family Viscaceae; genus Viscum; species Viscum album. Next base: position 538,218,166 of record OY728142.1, on the reverse strand, counting down.
TTGATGAATGATGTGTTTCATGAGTTCCTATATAAGTTCATGGTGATTTTCATCGACAAAATCCTTGTGTACTCTATGTTAGAGGAGGAACATGTAGAGCATCTGTGTGCCATTTTGGGAGTTCTTCGTCGATAGAAATTGTTTGGTAAGTTCTCTAAGTATGCGTTTTGGACTCAAGAAATTCAATTCTTGGGGCATGTGGTGTCCTAGCAGGGAGTATTTGTGGATCCGTCGAAGGTCGAAGTAGTTGTGTCTTGGGAATCCCCCAAGATAGTGGCAGAGGTGTGAAGTTTCCTTGGTATAGCAGGATATTACAATAGGTTCGTAGCTGATTTTTCTCGGGTTATGATTCCTATGGAAACATTAACTAGGAAGGATCTGGCATTTGTGTGTATAGATTAGTGTCAGACGTATTTTTATTATATAAAGGAGAATTTTTTCAGTGCTCCAGTTCTTTATCTTCCAGCAGAGGGAGTTCAGTTTAATGTTTTCTACGATGCTTCACATCTTGGGTTGGGTTGCATTCTAATATAGTAGAAATAAGTCATTTCTTATGGGTCTCAGCAGTTGCCTCCCCACAAACATAACTATTTCACCTATGATCTATAGTTGGAGGTAGTAGTGTTTTCTCTGAAGTTTTGGATACATTACCTCATTGAAGAGTGCTTTGTCATTTTCACCGATCATAAGAGCCTAAGGTATGTTTTCTCCCAGCATGACTTGAACTTGAAGCAACATTAGTGGATGGAGTTATTACAAGATTACAACTTCAAAATTTTGTATACACCTAGAAAGGGTAATGTTATAGTTGATGCACTAAGCAGGAAGTCACTTAGTGATGCAGTGCGTGAGTCGGGTGATTCCTAGATGGTGATGGAAGAACTTTCAGCATTACATATGGATATGGGAGAAGTTGGGGGCATAGATTGTCTTTTCCAGATGACGATGCAGTCATCTCTGGTGCAGCAGGTAGAAGAGTCCTAGTTGGGTGGTCTTGAGGTAGAGTTCTGGAGAGACTGAGTTGTTAGTGGAGAGGCCCCTGATGGTTGTTCTGAGGATGAACAACACCAGGTGTTGTTTTAGGTAAGGCCTTTTGTTCCTTTGGTGATGCAGAAGATAGTTCTTAGGGAGTTCCATAGTTTGTCTTTATTGGTACATCATGGTGTGATGAAGATGTACCGAGACTTGAAGAGTCAATTTTGGTGGTTTGGTATTAAGCGTTCAGTTGTAGAGTTTGTGTCTCGGTTTTTGGTCTGACAGAAGGTGAAGGTCGAGCACCGTGTTCCCAGTGGTTTTCTCTAGCCATTAGATGGTCCTCAATGGAAGTGTGAGGACATCTCGATGGAATTTTTTACTATTTTACCTCAAGTTCTGGGAGTTTATGACGCTATATGGGTGGTAGTGGGTCATTTGATGAAATCATCCCACTTCATAGTAATAAAGGAGTCAACCTCAGTAGAGGTTTTTTTTAGGAAGTATATAGAGGTGGTGGTGAGACTCCACAGAGTATCAAGGATGATCATCTCTAATCAAGATCCCTATTTTACCTCCAGGATGTGGAGATGTCTCCAGCATGATTTTGGTTCTCAGCTATGTCTTATTATTTCTTTTCATCCGTAGATGGATGGTCAGACAGAGCGACCCATCCAGACTCTTGAAGACATGTTGCGCTCTTATGTCCTGTATTTTGGAGGTTTGTGGATGAGGAACTTACCCTTGGTAGAGTTCACTTAAAAAATATTTTTCACTCCACCATCGATATGGAGTCATTTGAAGTCTTACACGTCCTTCCTTATCATTCTACATTGTGTTAAACTGGGGTCAAAGAGGCAGTAATTCTTGGGATGAAACTAGTATAGAATATGACAGAGATGGTTCAAGCGATTAACAAGAGGATGAAGGCAGCGCAGGATCATTAGAATTCCTATGTTTATTGTAGGAGGAGACCTATGGAGTTTGATGTTGGGGATCACGTGTTTCTGAAGGTGACTCTTTGTCATGGGTAGAGAAGGTTTGGTTGTGGGAGTAAGCTTTCTCCCTAGTTTTTTGGGCCTTTTGAGGTGTTGGCTTGTGTCGAAGCCATGGAGTATCAGGTAGCACTTCCCCTACAGATGATCCAAATACACGATGTTTTCACATGTCACGGCTCCTTCATTATCTTCATGATGACTCCCATGTCATCGATTGGGGTGAGATCGATGTTGACGATGATGCGACCTTCGAGGAGTATCCTATAGAGATTTAGGACCGTAAGGAGAAGGTGTTGTGCGGGAATTTTATCCCATTGGTCCGTGTCTTGTGGCAGCACGATGGTGTGGGGGAGAGTACTTAGGAACATGAGTCATAGATACGCGTTCAGTATCCCAAGCTGTTTAATGTTTATCTCTTTCCTTGTAATAATTTATGTTTTGTGGTTGTAGACTTTTTCTGTCTATGAGATGGATTTATTTTGTTGCTTGTTGTATATTTCTCTCTTTAAGAGGTATCTCCCCTGGGAGAGATTTTAGGAGCTGGTTGTGGTTTTCTCGAGGTGTCGCGTTGTTCTTTTGATGTGGTTGAGCTCCTTTGGTGGTGAGAGGCTTGAGAGTTATCTCACAGGGTGGTTGTTTGGACAACCCCTTTTCTGTTTCCTCTCTAGATTGGTTTTGGATTCTCGAGGATGAGAATGTTTTGAGAGGTATCTGATGTAAGGGCCTGAATCCGCATGGATCGACCCTTTGTGTCACAACCCATCCCCCGGGGCTCGTTCCGTGACTACCCCAATCCCTCCTTCTATAGGCTAGGGGTAGGCGACTAGCACTGGAAAGACGTATCCCTAAAACGGGAAGGCATTGCCTTTAAACCTATACATACACACATCCCAAGAACACAACAAGATGAAACCACGAAGTAAAACTGTAGTAGTAAAAGTGTGTACTAAAAGTAATGGGGTCTGGAATACAAGCCCAACTGAAAAGATACAGCTACAACAGAAAATAGAAAATAGCTCCTAAGATCTTCCACCAAGGTTCCTACCTGAAGGGTAGGTATAGCTCGTCTCCATAGCTTTCCATGTCAACCGTCACCATCATCCACCATCAAGTACTAGCTTTCTAAGTCTCAGTCAAGCTACTCATTGTCTTCACAAGACACAACAAGGTACAGGTGAAGCCCGTGTAGGGGTGAGTATAACAATACACAATAGGGACCCCGAGACCCCTAAAGGTCTCTCAGAATTCCACAAAGGAAAACCACAAAGCATGATCTCAATCACAAATCACAAAGAAAAAGACTCATCTCAAACTAGGTATATAACTTAAGTACAAAAATACAGATGATTATTAGTAAGGCTAGATCATCTTATTTTGACGAGAGGCTCTGCTGCTGACCCACACAGGATCGTATGTCGCTGATCCACAACAGGACGCTCTAAGGCTGGCCCTCATTGGGTCGCGCACTGCTGATCCACATAGGGTCGCTATGATGTTGATCCACATAGGTTTGATATGATGTCGATCCACATAGGGTCTCTATCATGCTGATCAACATAGGGTCGCTATGATGCTGATCCAAACAGAGTTGTTATGATGTTGATCCACACAGGGTCTCTATCATGCTAATCCACATAGGGTCACTAGAATGTTGATCCACATAGGGTCTCTATGATGCTGACCCACACAGGGTCGCTATAATGCTGATCCACATAGGGTCACTATAATTGACAGCCATCCAGAGGATTCTCCGCACCCAGTGTGCTTAGGTTCCATAGTATCCTCTCATTAAGATATTGGTCATGCCTCATCTTCCACGATGTTCCAAAAAGGATTATTCCAAAGGAATTCCATGTCATAAGAGTCCCAATGCGACAGACGTCGCGTCAATCAGACGCCCGGTCTGTGAGTTATAGGCATTTTAGTGTCGATGTCCCTGTTGGATTCGGGTACGATCCAACCCGGATATACTCTAAATTTCTCCAAAACCTAAGTGAAGTGTCTCAAAAGGATTGTCTCATCCCAAGAATTCCAATTTCGCGAACGGTTCATCAAACAGACATCTGGTTTATAAGATATGGTCTTTTAAGAGTATCTGGGCCCGGAAGGGGTCCGGGTCCGGTCTGACCCGGCCCGACCCGACCCAGACCGACCTGAACCCACCAGGGTTGGCCTAGTTGGGTTGGGCCACAGTGGGCTCGGCCCACTGAGCCGCAGACCGGCCCAGCCCGCCCAGGCTGGGCTCGGCCACAGCGGACCAGCTCGGCCCACCGTCTGGCGCATCCTGCGCGAAGGGTTGCACAGTCTAGCTCCCGAATAGACCGCTAGTTAGTTCGGTCTTCCGAAACGGAGGTGCCACATGGCGCTACCCCCTATCAGTGGGACCCATGGGGCACAGGTCCCTTTCGACTCCGCCGCGTCTTCGAAGTCACAGCCACCTCACTACTGCGTGCGACGGCACGTCGCCTCACCAACATGGTCGGATGAGTGTCAGCCACCCCTTTAGGTCCGTCGTGGTGCCAAGTGGAACCGCCGCCCCCTTCCGCAGCCGGTGAGCGTTGGCCACTTCCTTCGCCGTCAGCGCCGATTGTTGGTGTTGCACCAGCGGATCTTCTGTGGGCCATCGGGTGAGCTCTGGTGGTTCGTTTTCCCTTCTGCTCGCATCTACGGGCCTCCTGGGATGCCACCGTCGCTGCGTGGCTCCCATATTGAAGGTTCAGTCAAGTTGGAAAATTCGTCCCCTGATGAACGCAACAAGAACGAAGCGGCAGAGGGTCTGAGCCTTGTTTGTTTGTCCCACACACTCTACGTTAGTATCTTAACCAGTGGTAGCAATTTAATTCATCAAATATAAACTTAAATAATAAACCCCCTACCTCAGGATTCATTGGGGACGTCACGGTGGTGGATAAAGTATTGTTGTCCATGGAAGTCGCCGGTGTTCGTCGGTCCCGGTTCGATTCCTCCATTATTCGTTGGGAGGGTTCTTTGTCGGCGCTTCGTCAGAGTTATCCTATGGGAATATAAAAACCACACCCACTATTTAATTTAAAAGGGTGAGTTAAGAGATTAAACCCCCTTTTAATAAAAGTCTCATTAAATGGTGCAATTAATGAATCGCCTTAATTACACGAGATGTGGTTACACATCAATATGTAATCGGGAATTTAATGTCCCTCATTAAATTCCCAACCATATCCATGGGTCCCACAACTATTACTCAAGTGATGGTAGGAAGAATAAAATAACATGTTATGTTATTTTATTATTCTTTTAAAAGTCTAAAAAACTAAATTTTTCACCCAACCTACCGCGGTCGAAATGAAGCCTCCCTTAAGCAAATCTCGGCGCTATGGATTCAATGACGTCCTCGTATTTCAATTCTGATCACCGGTTCAAAAGTTAAAAAATGTTGCCCGTACGTTTACTGAACATACCTTAAAAAAAGTTCAAAATCAATTCCAGGCACACTGGGCCTCAGAATCAAGTGCCGTCAATTTTCGCAGACTCGTAATAATCCCAAATAATTTAAAAAAATTATATGGAATTTCTGAGTCTTCACATTCTCCCCACCTTAGGGATTTTCACCCTCGAAAGCTATAATAAAACTAGGGGAACCAATGGGGATAATGATCACGTATCTGAGCCTCCCGATCCCATGTGCTCTCCTGGAGGTTCTCATGCTGCCAACAAACTCGCACTAGAGGAATTGGCCACCCACGTAGGACCTGCTCCTATTGATCCTATATCTCCACCGGTAAATCCCCAAAAATCACCCCATCGTCGATGTCCAACTCTCCCCAGTCATTAACGTGTGATGGATCATGCACGTACCTCTTCAGCTGTGACACATAGAAAACATTATGCACTCAGGGCATCTGTGGGGGAAGAGCTAAACGGTACACCACCTCACCTACTCTGTTGAGGATCTGGAAAGGTCCTATGAACCTCAGAGATAGATTTCCACCCCATCCAAACCTCTGTAATCCTCAATGAGGTGAGACCCTTATGAATATATTTTATCCTTCCTCAAACTCCAAGGGTCTTCATCTCTTGTTGGCATAAGACTTATGCCTACTCTGTGTAGTCTTCATCCACTCCTAGATGATCTGCACCTTCTATGTGGTAGCCTATACCAACTCTAGACCCATAAGTGCTGACTCCCCTGGGTCTGTCCAGTATAGAGTTTATCTGCAAGGTCGTCCATATAGGGCCTCAAACGGAGCCATGCCGATGGTGGAGTGATAACTGTTGTTGTATGAAAACTCTACCAGTGGTAGGTGGTCCTCCCAACTACATCCAAACTCGAGGACACAAGCACGAAGCATGTCCTTGAGTGTCTGTATGGTCTGCTCTATCTGACCATCTATCTGAGGATGAAAGGTGGTGCTCAAGCATAACTGAGTCCTGAATTCCTCATGTAATCCCTTCTATAAGAGGAATGTAAAGAGAGTGTCACGATCTGAGACGATCATCGATGGAACCCCGTGAAGTCATACAATATCATATACATAGAGGCATCCCAAACTCTCTACTAATCCCTAATCTTAGATGGGTAGGAAGTGGGACGACTTGGTGAGTCGGTTAATGATCACCTAGATGGAATCATGGCCCCTGGACATACATGGTATCCCCATCATTAAGTCCATGGATATTCTATCCCACTTCCACTCTGGTACCTCAAGTGGATGAGCTAAGCCTGCTGGTACCTGATACTCAGCCTTCACTTGCTGACAAGTGAGGCATCGAGATACGAACTTTTCCAATTATTTATTTATCCCTGGCCACCAGTACTGACGCTGGAGGTCCTGGTACATATTTTCCACACTAGGATGTACCGCCAAATGGGATGTGTGGAACTCCCTCAACACCTCCTCTTGAAGCATCACTGGTACCATGGTGTATCCTCTTAAGAGGATGACGTGCTCCCCACTTTCATAAAATCCATCAGGAGCCTATCCTGAGGATATCTGAGCACGTCGGGCCTCACAGTCTCTATCCCCAAGCTGTGCCTCCTGAACTCATTGAAGAAGTGGGGGAGTGACAATCATAGACTGGAGGTAAGATAATTCATCTCTATCCACAAATTATATCTACAATGTGGCTACCTGCTCTGTCGCCTCACTTAGAAACTGTAGACCAGACCTCCTGCTGAGTGTGTCTGCTACTACGTTCCCCTTCCTAGGAGTGTAGACTATCTCGAAGTCATAGTCCTGGAGGAACTTCATCCATCACCGTTGTCTCAGGTTTAGTTCCTTCTGCGAGAAGATATATCTGAGACTATTGATCAGAGTAAACAGTAAACCGTTCACCCATCAAGTAGTTTCACCACATCTTCAGCATAAATACCACTGCTGCTAACTCCAAGTCATGGGTAGTGTAGTTCTAATCATTCTGTCTCAACTACCGTGAGCCATAGGCAATCACTTCTCGCTCCTACATTAATAAACAACCTAGTCTAGTCCATGATGCATCGTAGTAGACTACATACCCAATGCCCTCTTCTGGTAGCCTCAAGATGGGGGCACTCGTCAGCCTCTGCCTCAGCTCCTGAAAACTCCATTGGTATCTCTTTGTCCACACGAAGGGTTTTACATTCTTTGTCAAAGATGACAAGGGTTTCATAACTCTGGAAAAGTTGGGTACAAATCTCAGTTGGTACCCATCCAATTCCAGGAAATTTCGCACCTCGATCACACTCCTGGGTGGCTCCCAAGAAAGTGATGCCTCTATCTTCGTCGGATCCACTACAACTCCAGCCTCCAAGATAATGTGCCCTAGGAAGTGGACTTCCCATATCCAGAAATGAAACTTCAATATCTTACCATAAATCTGGTGCTCTCAGAGTGTATCCAGAACTATCTACTGGTGTGTGGCGTTCTCCTCCTCCGATACCGAGTATATCAGGATATTTTCAATAAAGACTACCACGAAGCGATCGAGGTAAGGCTAGAAGATCCTATTCATGAGCCCCATGAACACTTCTAGAGAATTGTTCATGCCAAAGGGAATCACCAAGAACTCATAATATTCATACTGACATCTGAAGGTTGTCTTCGATACATCCTCATCCCATACCCTGAGCTGATGATAGCCTGATCTGAGGTCTATCTTCAAAAACCATCGAGCTCCCTTTAGCTGGTCAAAAAGATCATCAATCCTCGGGAGTGGATACTTGTTCTTTACAGACACCTGTTTCATGTGCCAATAGTCGACACAAAGCCTCAGACTCCCATCTGCCTTCTTGGAGAACAAAATCAGGGATTCCCATGGAGAAACACTGGGACTTATGAATCCATTCCTCTACAAGTCCTCCATCTATACCTGAAACTCATGAAACTCTATGTGATCCATCTGATATGATGGATTAGATATAAGTGTTTTCATTGGGTATAGGTTGATGTATAATTCTACCTCTCTATGAGGAGGTAGTCCCAGAACATCATCAGGAAATACATCAGTATACTGGTCCACCACTAAAGGATAACTCGGGCTCCTCACATCAACTACTCTGAGGGTAAGGCTAGCCAACTAACGAGTGATCGGTTTCACCCTCCTCTGAGAAATTCCATCCTATGTTGAAAAGGTTACCTTATTGTCGGTGAAGGAAAACCTGGTTCCATCCTCACAACACGCTACACTTTGCGCCTAAAACAGTCGATCTAAGCATGGATTGTGGATAGCCAGTCCATACCCAAGATGACATCGTAAGGCCTCGATGATGCTACTAGAAGATCCCAACTGAATATCTCACCTCATAGAGTGATCTCACACTGCCTATACTAGTGTTTAATCATCGAATATTCTCTCATAGGAGTATCTAATCGTAAGGATCAATCTAACGGTTCCATTAGAATCTCCGAGCTCTGAATGAGTGTCATGGAAATGAAAGAGTGATGGGATCCTGTGTCTATAAGTACTACAGCTAGGGTGTAATAGACAAAGATCATACCTCTAATCATCTCTGGACCACAGTGGTCATAGGTCTCTACCGTCTGTAGCTAATCTTTCCCCTTCCCACCTGTTCCCTATGGTCAGGGTGGACCACCTAGGGGTGGTGGCGGTAGAACCTCATATCACCACCCACCACCTACTATACGGTCTTCTCCTCTTTCAAGTCTGTCGCCCTGCAGACCTCCTTGCTCAAATCTCTACCTCTACCTCGATGGTCCCTCGATCGTCTGTTGATCATTGGTACAATGGGTTAGGCAGTCGTGAGCCATGTGACCTTGCCCGTCATACGTAAAGCATAGTCTACTTCTCGACTGACCCCCTCTCCCTCACGATCTCCACACCTCCGAACCTGCATCTTGGGGTCATCCACCAGAGGGTCTGGCCCACTTGGACCTTTGCATAATCTTCCTATTGCCTGCTGCAGATGACTCTACCACCTGTCATCCGGTGGTGGCTCTCACTGTCAGCGCCTGCTCAGCTAAAAAGCTCTCCACTAATAATGCTTGCTCAAGCACTCTAGCCTATGTCGGTATATTCAATGATATCATTAATACTATGATCTCCCACTAGATACCCTTATCAAAGGTCTGGGATCTGAAGAATGGGTATCGTACCATGTCGGTGGAGTAGTGCGAGAGGTTAGTAAATCTCACCGAGTACTAGGACACTGATAGGTTTCCCTGTTGTTAGTGCAGAATCTCCTGGATATGCATTGAGCGTAAAGTTGCTAGTAAGAACTCCTCCCTGAAGAGGGTCTCAAAGTACAACCAGGAGAGTGTCTCCTCCTAATGTGTATGGAGTGTTAGACTCCACCATCTCCCAGTTGTGTCCTGGAAAAGGCTAGCAGCTAGGATCACCATCTGCTCTGCTGGTGTCCCAACTAGGAGGAAAACTCTAGCCGTAGCCTCCAGCCAGTCCTCATCTACCTGGGGATCTGTCTCTCCTCGAAACCTCAGAGGCCTCTACCACTGAAACTCGTGCAACGTGCTCAGTCGGAATGCACTGTCCGCTAGTGGGGCTGGTGGAAACTGTTACCCTATGAGTGGTGGTGTTGCTGGTACACCACCCGAAGGTGCCAATATAGTAAGAGGGCCTTGCACCGAATCCTCGTCGCTTGGTGGGCCATCATCGTGTAATCTCTCTGGAATCTTGGTTGGTTGTCTATGCGGAAGCATCCTGAAAGGAAACAGGTATGCCACGGTCAATAATTTATACCCAGGGAGTTGACTCAAAGAGATCAAAATAAACACAATATTTCCAAAACACACGCAATCATGTTTTCGTGCACTGAGTCAGAAATCATAATTCAGGGTCCTGGTGTATGGATACATCAGTCGCCGTACCAACACCGGACTCCAAGAACTGAAAACCACACACAAAACAATTAACACTATTGCTCTATTGGAAAGATCATAATCCTAGTTCTTCGGTAGAACTGAATCCTCTGATACCACTTTGTCAAGATCCATCCCCCAGGGCCCGTGTCGTGACTTCCCCAATCTCGTATTCCATAGGCCAGGGGTTGGCGACTAGCACCGGAAAGACATATCCCTAAAATGGGAAGGCATTTCCTTTAAACCTGTACAAACACACAGCCCAAGAACACAACAATATGCAACCATGAAGTAAAACTATGGTAGTAAAAGTGTGTAATGAAAGTAATGGGGGCTAGAATACAAGCCCAACTGAAAAGATACAACTGCAACAGAAAATAGAAAATAGCTCCTGAGATCATCAACCAAGGTTCCTACCTGAAGGGTAGGTACAGCTCATCTCCACATCTTTCCACGTCAATCGTCACTGTTGTCCACTATCAGGTTCCATCTTTCTATGTATTAGAAAATCTAGTCATCGTCTGCACAAGACACAACAAGGTGTGGGTGAATCCCATGTAGGGGTGAGTATAACAATACCCAGTAGGGACCCCAAGACCCCCGAAGGTCTCTCAGAATTCCACAAAGTAAAACCACAAAGCATGATCTCAATCACAAAGCATAAAGAAAAAGACTCATCTAAAAACAAGTATATAACTTAAGTACAGAAATAAAAATGATTAGTCATAAGGTTATATCATCCTATTCTATCGAGAGGATCTGCTACTGACCCACACAAGATCATATGTCGTTGATCCACGACAGACCGATCTAAGGTTGGTCCTCTTCGGGTTGTGCGTTGTTGATCCACATAGGGTCTCTAGAATTCTGATCCACATAGGATCGCTATGATTTTGATCCACACAGGGTTGTTATGATTTCAATCCACATAGGGTCGATATCATGCTGATCCACATGGGGTCGCTATGATGCTGATCCACACAGGGTCTCTATGATGTTGATCCACACAGGGTCACTATAATACTGATCCACATAGGGTCACTAGAATGATTATCCACACAGGGTCTCTATGATGCTGACCCACACAGGGTTGCTATAATACTGATCCACATAGGGTCTCTATAATTGATAGTCAGCCACAGGATTCTCCGCACCCGGTGCGCTTGGGTTTCGTAGTATCTGCTACTCAAGATATCATTTGTGCCTCATCTGCCACATTTTTTAGAAAGGAGTATCCCAAAGGACTGCCATGTCATAAGGGTCCCAATGTGACATACAGCGCGTCAATCGGACACCCGGTATGTGAGTTATTGGTATTTTAGTGCCGAGGGTCTGGTTGGATTTGGGTACGATCCAACTCGGTCATACTCCAACTTTCTCCAAAACCCAATTAGAGTGTCTCAAAAGGACCGTATCATCCCAAGTACTCTAACTCCACAGAAGATTCTTCAAACAGACATCTAGTGTGTAAGATACGACCTTTTAAGCATATCTGGGCCCGGAAGGGGTCTGGGTTCGATCTAACTCGGTCGGACTGACACGGTTTGGGCTGACCTGAACCAGTCTGGGTCCAACCCAGCCCGGCCCGAACCATCCCGGGCCGGTCTGGTTGGGATGGGCCACATCGGGCTCGGCCCACTGGGTCACGGACCAGCCCGGCCCGCCCCAGCTAGGCTGGGCCCCAACGGCTCGGCCTATCGACTGGCACGACCCGCACGAAGGGTAATGCGATCTACCTTCCGAATGGACCACTGGTTCATTCGGTCTTCTGAAATGAAGGTGCCATGTGTCGTCACCCCCTGTCAGCGGGAACCGTGGGGTGCGGGTCCCCTTCGTCTCTACCGCGTCTTCGAAGTCGCGACCACCTCACCGCGGCGCGCGACGGCACACCGCCTCACCAACACAATCATTCGAGTATCGACCACCCCTTTGGGTCCGCCGCGGAGTCGCCCCCTTCCGTGGCCAGCGATCGTCGGCACCGATCGTCGGTGTCGTTGCGCCGGTGGATCTTCCGCGGGCCACCGGGTGAGCTATGGTGGTCCGTTTTCCCTTCCGCTCGTGCCTACAGGCCTATCGGGATGCCTCCATCACTGCACGGCTCCCAGATTCAAGGTTCTTTCAAGTTGGAAAATTTTTCCCCTGATGAACGCAACAAGAACAAAGAAGTGGAGGGTTCAGGCCTTGTTCATTTGGACTGCGCCCTCCGTGTTTGTATTTTAACAAGTGGTATCAATTTAATTAATCAAAGATAAAATTAAATAATAAACCCCCTACCTCGAGATTTGTTGGGGATTTCATGGTGGTGGATGAAGAATACTTGTCTGTGGAAGCCGTCGGCATTCGTCGATCCCGGTTCGATTCCTCCATTCTTCATTGGGAGGATTCTTCATCGGCGCTTCGTCGAAGTTCTCCTGTGGGTTTCTGAAACCCACACCCACGATTTAATTTAAAAGGGTGAGTTAAGAGATTAAAAACCCTTTCAATAAAAGGCTCATTAAATGGTGCAATTAATGAATCACCTTAATTACATGAGATGTGGTTACACATCAATGTGTAACCGGGCATTTAATGTCCCTCATTAAATGTCTGACCATATCCATGGGTCCTACCACCATTACTCAAGTGATGGTAGGAAGAATAAAATAACATAACATGTTATTTTATTATTCTTTCAAAAGTCTATAAAACTAACTTTTTCACCCGACCTACTATGGTCAAAGTGAAGCCTCCCTTAAGCGAATCCTGGTGCTACGGATTCAATGGCATCCTCGGATTTCAATTCCCAACACCGGTTCAAAATTTAGAAAACGTCTCTTGTGCATTTACTGAACGTACCTTAAAAAAAGTTCAAAAATCCATTCTGGGCACACCGGGCCTCGGAATCAGGAATCCTCAATTTTCTAAGACTCGTAATAATCCTAAATAATTTTAAAAAAATTATATGGAATTTCCGAGTCTTTACACTTTGCATGTTTTTGAAAACCGAGGTTCTCGGAGAAGGCTCTGAGGAATTATGGAGGATTTCGGTTGCGAGAAGATGAAGATAGGGGGGATACATGATGTGACTAAGGGGGACAGGATGTGTATCGTTCAGGTTTCAAAAAAATAAAACAGTGCGTCATGGAATTTCATTTTTCAATGTAATTTAGCCTTAAGGTGGTGCACGATGTGACGGGGAGGTACACGTCATGTACTACCCCACCACTGGGTATTTTAAAGACACCCAGCCACTCAAGTTTTTCAAACCCTATGGATTGAGCTCACCCCCTCTCAACCCCAGAAGACTCAGATGCCTCCCTCTTCAAAGTTTGGGGATTCCTTCATCTTTTATCGGTTCCCCACTTCCTTCTTCGATCCCTCTTCAATATGAGGAAAGATCTACCTCCGTTCTTTGGTTTTCTTCGATCCCTCTTCTCTCATTTCTCTTTGTCATGCTATGAAGTTTGATCTCCATGGTTTTAAGGGAGTTTATTTTGGTTTTTGTTGATGTGGTTGTGTTGTGACATCCTTGGGTGGATGCAGTTTTTGCAGGGATGGAGATCGTGATCCTTTGCTTTATCTGTTCTCGAGCGAAGAATGTCGGAAACCTTTTGAGGTAGGGGATTCGTTTCTTCTCTAATTATTACGTGAACTTATATATTTATCATGATTTATCCCTTTGGATCGCAATGGAATTGACTTAATTAAATACTTGAACCAAATTAAAAGAATTGGTTTGATTGCATGTTATTATTTTGCACTGTGATAACGGTTTGCCTCTTGATTTTCTAAATTTTTTGATATCTATGCTTTACTTGTTAACATGTTGTTCTTGATGAAATTAGTAAATAGCATAAATCTGGAATTAATTGATAATTAATTGGTTAAAGATAAAGAGGTGTGTAAATGAATCTGTTTATTGTTGTTGCAATTTATTGTTAATAAAATTGATGCAAATGTGCATGTCTATTCCTATTGGTTGTTAAACCTGAAGCATGTTGTTTCTTGTTGTTTAAAGGCATGTCAAATTAATTGTTTAATTAATTTTTGGTAGCTATGATAGCTTATAGTTTAGGTTTTCCATAGTTGGAACCTACTAATAATGAATCGGTAAATTCAATATGGATTAAAGAACTTTTTGTTTGATAAAATATAATGCCTATTAGGGTTCTGAGTTAGCCTCTTTCTTATAAAGGCCAAAGAGTCTTATGCTTGGAACTGTGAGAGCTCATTACTTATGAAGGAATAATGCCTTGTTTAGGGCCAATAGCTTAGTTGCCTTGTTGTTTCCTACTGCTTGTGATGTGTTGTGAGTCTAGATGGTTGTTGTGAGATGTGGGGGTAGGGAGGCCTAGTGGTTGTGGCAGCAGTTAACGCATAGAGTGGTGAGATGCATCAGTTTATATAGGTGGGTGTTGGGGAGGACACCAGAGGTGATGAAACGGGTTGAAGTTGGGCTTACCCGCTACTGTGAATGTGGATTCTTATTGAATCTCTTGTTTCTTTATCTCCTTTACTCTCCCCACTACTTGAGGCAGCTGGTCTTGATTACCCTTCTTTTAAAATAGGTGAAGATTCACGGGGTATTCCACGCACTTTATTGGTTTATCTTCTCAAGGATGGATGGGTTTATGCTCCTGCTATAGGTGGAAAAGACTCAATGGGTAGTCCATCTACTCATCGTTTTTAGCTTTTCTAGAATGTATGGAATTGTGGGAAAGTAATAATGATATTAATAAATGATTGAATAAATGATGTTAACCCATGGGGTTAGAGCTTGCTAAGATGCAATGCTGAGGTAATATTTCTGAGAAGTTGTAGACTTGCTTTGGTTATGCATGGAGGGCATGGAACTTGGTGTGATGCTAATGAAATGTAATGTGGAATTAATAATGGTTAAATAATTAATTACGTAAAGTGAAACTGATAAAAAGGAATAAGTAACATAATATTTCTCTTTAAATGGTTATATAATTATAGGATATCTAGTCTTAACAGTGGAAGTCGGGAGTCCGAGAGACGTTAGTTGCAGTTGAGTCTAAGACTAGGTTTTTTCTATATTGTGGTTGTGAGCATTATTATATTCTATAATTTTTTTTGTTTCTATATGCTACTCCACCCGATCAGTTAGGGCAACTGACACCCCAAGGATTCTGAGCCCTGGGGGTGTTTTCCCCAACATTCTGGTGGGAGGATAGATGGTTGACTACCCTCTTTGGCTCTTCTCTCTTCTCTTGTTAGTTACTTATACTGGTAGGTACGGTGGTTAGTTTTCCCTATATATGTGTGTAGAGGGATGTAATGGATTTTTTTTATTCACACACATGTATTCTAGATATATTTTCCTATGGACTACTATAGGTGTAACGTGTATAGGTTGTGATGGCTTGAGGATCCTTACTCGGTGTATGGGTTGTAATGGCTTGAGGTATAATGCCCACCATATGACACATGTTATGCGAGCTGTGGTGGCTCCTGGAAACTACCTATTTAATTTGGTTGTGTGGATGTAGTGGTGGGGTTGCACAAGTTGTATGTTGTGGTGATACACCCAAGTGTCTACAGGCAAGCCTTTTTGGAGAGAGATGCTTAGGACGTGTAACATTGGGTCAAAGCAGAAAACCAATGGGGAAGTGGTAGTGAGGTACCCTTGATATTCTTTATTATATTATATACTCTTGTATGCGATTCTTGGTGAAATTATCCATGGTGAGGCTAGGAACATAGTATACCTGTTTAGGTGGCGAGTTAGTTTCACTTGTTGTTCACTGTGTTTTAGCATGCTTTCGTTACTTTTTCACAAGAGGCTTTGGGGAGGATCCTACTGAGTATATTGTTATACTCACCCTACGTATATAAAACTATTTTTTAGGTCACTTGGAGTAGGTTGTAAACCATTCTGGTTACTTCTAGCGTGCGGATTTTGAAGGATTTGTTTGGGCTTCGTGGTCGCTGTCGTTTTACTTTCTTTTGGTACTTTCACTTTTTCCTTTCAGTTAGTAGTCTTTGCATGACATTACATATGTGTACTTGGGTTTATTTTTATATTGTAGTATGAGATGGAGTTGGTTGGTGTCTGTATTATCTCTCTTTTTTGCATGTGTTCTGTTAGAGGGTAATGCCTCCCATCTGTGTGATTATTATACCCTCGGTGCTAGTTTCCAACCCGGGGCCTACTCGAGGCGGGACTCGGGTGTCACTATCTCCCTTATCACATTGTCGGACCAGGAGGGGTACACTTTTTTGGGGGATATTATGACACATTTTTTACAACATACTATTCTCTCCATTTCTCCTCATCTCTTCCTCTTAATAATGAAAATCAAGAATGAAAAGCACCAGTGAGATTCCTTCAAGTTCGAAGGAACTTAAAGTGATCCAGATGAACAACACAAGATGATAGATCTATTATGATAGCACCGGACATTTCATTAGACCTGCTTAGAGATCAAAGGAGCACATGTGAATCATTACCAGTGGAATTCTACACTTGGATCCTACACTTGGATCCTAGTAGTGCAACAGTGGTAATCTGAAAATGATTTTTTAGACGATCAATAGCAGTTTCATCAAAAAAAGATCTTAAGATGAGGTATTATTTCCCTCGATCATATTTAAATTAATTATAAATTTAATGTGAAAAGATCCTCTATTAAGGTTTCGGGTTCTCTTATGTCAATATTCAGTAGAAAAAACTTATTGGTTGTGACATTTATGTCTTGTAAAATTTTTGAATGATCCATTGAATCCAGAAAAACCTTTATGATTATTCACCCACCATGCACTTCTTTTGTTCCTGAAACCAACATTCTCTACATGGTGTTGACATAATCTATGTCTCATGATCACCTGATGTCTTGGATAAAGGGAAGATATGGGAATGTACATCTGTATATGATGCATATTGGTGGACACATGTATAGAGATACATGTGTTTGATAAAGATCATGTCAGATCCCTTTATAGATTCAATAACATTGATGCTTTGTTAAAGACCTCTCTTTGGTTACATATATGGATCTATAGATTTATATTTTTTTCAATGCTATAAAGGTTCGTGGGGTCACACTTTGTGGTTAACAAAATGGGGATTGATTTTGACCCCAAAGAGATACTCTAAAAGTGTTTTAAAGTTTATTTAAAAGGGTTTTGGATGAGTATTCACAAGTTATTGCATATGATGTGATACAAGGTGAAGTTAATGATAGCTTTTGACATTTAAGTTTCAGTACAAGTGGGACATTAAACGAGATATATGCCCTAAAGCCTCATATATATATATTATGGCTTGCATGCATGCATAATATAAGTTATATATTATTCTATACTTCTTATGATGGCAGTATCGGATAGACATTTGATCCACTCACCACCTAATATATCATTTATTATATCGATTCATGAGATGAAACATATGGGAGGTGAAGCATTCAAATAATGAATGCATATACTGATCAGAGTATTTATTTCTTCATTTTAACGCATGAATAAATGAAAGTTGTTGAGCATATTTTATAACCTATATAAACTATTGTCTTGCGATGACAATAGGTGTGGTGCTTTCTTGGTGCTTAGTTGTAACAACCTTAGCCCAAAGTTCTCTTCTTCTACCAACTTTATGTTAGGTATCGGGACAGGCAACAGAAGCCGATAGGCTGGGAAATTAAAAGTTTTGCATCACTGGAGCAACGTAACAATGTCGACTCTGGTGATCTTATCCTGGTACGGTTTGAGGACCACGCGTGGATTTAATAAAGCACAAAATAAAATTCTAACATGTACCTCATTCATATTTGACGTGTGCAAGTCCGTCACAAGATGAATGTGACCGTTGCTTGAAGACTCCAACATCAAAGCCCTCTAGATGGTCCACACACGCCTCTAAATCTACTCATGCATCGTTCATCAGAATTCGAGTGCTAGCGTGGTGTACCAACGACCACTTCGATGCAGCGATGATCACCGCAAGCAAGCATCTTTGATCCAAGAAGAAGGAACTTGAAGATCTTTCTTTCTTAAGAGAATCTCTCTCTAGAATTCAAGAGGATAGAGAGGATCTCAATTCCAAAACATAAATAGTTCCATGGGATGAGCCTCTCTCTTACTTATATAGGGAATATCTAAAATACTCAGTATGGGTTCATGGCCCCCGTGTAATATATATTCATAGTATAATTATTATAAATATTTATTTATGACAAATTAAATTATTCCATAAATAATATCTATAATTTTATCACTAACTGCAATATATATTAAATATATATTTTGTGATAAACTTGAGTCTTTAACTCAACTCACGTCTCCTAAAAATATTAAACAAACCTGATATATTTAAATATGTTCGAATAATATTTTATCCTCATATTTAATTAATCACTTGTAAATACATGTTATAAATAAATTCAACAAATTATTCCAAACTTGAATAATTAAATAAATTATTTTTTACTTGGTGATCTATAGAACTTGGATAACACTCGGACCCCATGGCAGGGCCCACCAAGTTCTATATTCCTATTCCACGTAATATGGAAAATTCTCAAAGTGCTATAGTGTGTGACCCTCTAGTCTCTTATCTCAATAGTAGTGAATAATATTCACCGACTAAGAGCGGGGTCTAGAAACCCATCGAGTCCCCTATAGAGATAAGGAAAAATTCAAAGCAACGACTACCTTCCTACGAACATGGTCTGTTTAATATAATCTCTTCGTCATCGATATCTCAATAAAGCAGAATGCACACTAGTGTCATCATCCTTTATCTTGCTTTATTTTAATTTTTGATCTGTCCGGACGGTCTTACCTTCCACTACCATGGCCATTAATTTAATAAAGATGCTACCATCATAATCAAATAGACCTGAGATATCTCTTCCTCAACTTGGAAGCGACAAATCATATCTTGATCATTCAACCAATATCATGTCACCAATTACGTACCCAACACAAACTACCTTTCCATGACTTCGTTGCCATGGTTTTCACCTTGCATCAAAGTGCGCAATTGAATGACATGTGTTGATAATGATATCAAGTCTAGAGACCATTACATAAGTCTGTAGATAGGAATGACCAATGACACTTGAAACATGTGGTGTTCCTATTATGTGGGTCAGTTCTCATGATCTCAACTACTAGAGATTATCAAGTGTGAACTTCATGAGAAGAAGTCTCAATGCTTATGAGACCCCAGCACCTGATAGACACATCATCTATGCCCATTTAGAATGATGTAACTGTACCATAGGACATTACTTTAAGATTATTGTCATGGAATCTCAAGGTTCTCATTATATCCTAAGATCTACTATAACCCTTTGATACGACATGTAATCTAAGAACATTATCATAATCAAAGTGGATGCAGAATTATCTACACTATTATGGAAAGATAAACACATGTATATATAAAAAATTGCATGCATGTAGTGGTAATAAAAGTACAACACAAGTTGGGTATAGGGCACCCACTTTCAACACTTCCACTTGCACTACAGCCAACTGCTAACAAGTCTCAATCTGCTAGCTCTTACATGATAATTATGCTTCTGCTGAGAAATGGTTGTAATCAGGGGGTCTACCACGTTGTCCTCTATAGATACTCTTCTAACTACAACTTCACCTCTTTGAGTAAAATCCCCCAAGAGATGAAACTTTTGAAGAATATGCTTTGACCTCTGGTGAGACCTGGGCTCCTTGGCAAGCACCAATGCAGTAGTATTATCGCAGTATACTAGAACAGGGTCTGCACTACTAGGCACAACACCAATGTCTGAGATAAATATGTGTATCAAGAATATTTATTTTTTTACATCGAAAGCTGCAATATATTCGGACTCTACTATAGAATCGAAAACCACAGCTTGCTTCAAGCTTCTCCAGCTCACTACACCACCATTCAAGAAAAATATGTAGCCTGACTGAAATTTTAGAACATCATGATTTTTCTAGAAACTAGCATCAGTGTGTCCTCTCACTACTAGTTCCTCATCTCCTCCATACACTAGGAACATATCCTTTGTACGCCTCAAGTACTTTAGGATAGTTTTAACAGCTTCCCAATGCAACTCTCCTGGATTGGCTTGATATCTACCCACCATGCTTAAAGCAAAGGCGACATCAAACCTAGTACATAGCATGTCCTACATGATAGAACCTACCGCCAAGGAATAAGGGATTCTACTCATTCTGTCAATCTCCTCCTGTGTTTGTGGACACATTTTCTTGAAGTGATTAATACCATGTGACATAGGAAACAAACCTCTCTTGGATTGTTCGATATTGTACCTTTTGAGTACCTTGTCAATATATGTACTTTGACTTAGCCCAAGCATCCTTTGAAATCTATCTCAATAGATCTTGATCCCTATAATGTAGGTCGATTCGCCTAATTATTTTATGAATAAGCATTCATTTAATTAAGTCTTAATAGATTGTAATACTTTCACCTTGTTTCCCATAATTAATATGTTGTCAACATATAATACTAGGAAAATGATGGAATTCCCTTCAACCTTTTTATAGACACAAGTATCACTTTCATTTTTGAAAAAACCAATTTCTCTTATGGCCTCATCAAATAAACATTTCATGACCGTGATAGCTTCTTCAACCTATAAATGGATCTCTGCAGCTTTCATACCTTATTGGCACTCTTTGACTTGACGAACCCTTCGGGTTGATTCATATAGATGTCTTAAAAAAACTTCCCATTTAGAAAAGAAGTTTTGACATACATTTTACAAATTTCATAATCATGAAAGGTTGTTATTGCAAGCAATATTCTGATGTATTTAAGCATTGCAACTGGTGAGAAGGTTTCATCATAGTCGATACCTTGACGTTTCCTGAAACCCTTTGCAAACAGTCTTGCTTTAAAGGTATTAACCTCACCATCCATGTCTAGCTTCTTTTTGAATACCCATTTGCATCCAATGGGATTTACATCAGCTGGAGGGTCTACCAAAATCCAAACTTGATTTTGGTACATGGACTCCATCTCAGAATGCATGGCTTTTTTCCATTTAGCAGCTTCTTTGCCTTCTACTGCTTCCTTGTAGGTTAGAGGTTCATCATCCTCAAGGATTAATGTGTCACCTGACTTGGTGACAAGAAAATCATAACGCTCTGGTTCTATAACCTCTCGCATAGACCTACATAGTATTTGTGTCTCAAGAACAACTTCTTCCACTTTCTCTTATGGAGATTGTTCCCGTACCAACTCTTGTGAATCTGGAGCATTAACTTCATCGAAGTAAATCTTTCTCCCACTATTTCCAATAGAAATGTGTTCCCTTTATAGAAATATGGCATGTCTTTCCACAATAACTTTTCTATCTAAAGGGTTATATAGGTAATATCCTTTGGTTTCCTTAGTATAACATATAAAGATACACTTCGTGCTTCTCGATGCTAATTTGTCACTTGGTAAAGTCTTGAAAAATGTCTCGCACCCCCATACTCGTATGTGTGTCAGACTGGCTTTCTTTCCATACCATAACTCGTATGGAATCTCATCTGCAGCTTTAGTTGGTACTCGGTTAATGTTATATGTTGTTGTCTGCAAAGCGTATCCCCAAAAGGATAATGAAATAGTTGCATGACTCATCATTGATCTGACCATGTCAAGCAAGGTCTTATTCCTCCTTTCACTAACACCATTCCATTGTGGTGTATAAGAAGGAGTGAGTTGGGATACTACCTCACACTCCTTCAAGTGATCAATGAAAGCTTGGTTAATATATTCTCTGCCTCAGTCTGAGCAGAGTGATTTTATCTTCTTTCCAATTTGGTTTTCTACTTCATTTTGGTATTCCTTAAATATCTGAAAGGAATCAGACTTATACCGCATTAAGTAGATATATCCATACCTACTATAGTCATCGGTAAAAGTAATGAAGTATGAAAAACCACCCCTTTCCTCTATTGGAAATGGACCACATACATCAGTATGTATTAATTCCAGTATTGACTTGGCTCTTTCTCCCTTCTCAGAGAAAGGTGCTTTGGTCATTTTTTCTTATAAACAAGCTTAAAATACATCGAATGGTTCTAACTGTACTGAGTCTAAATACCCTTCTTGATGTAATATTCGTAATCACTTCTCATTTACATGACCTAACCTGAAGTGTCATAGGCGGGTGATATATGATTCATGTTGGCTGGTTTTGTCATTGATTGTCATTATAGGGTTCTCGAGTTCAAGCATGTATAAACCATTGTTAAGATGTGTCGTACCATAACAGATGTTATCCCTATAAAAGAGACAACATTTACTTCCAAACTTGAAATAAAATCCCATTTTGTCTAAACTCAACATACATATTATGTTCTTGGTTACAGAAGGTACATAATAACAATTTTTTAAAACTAGAACCAAACCACTTAAAGGTTAAGTGATAGTCTCCCACTGCCAAGGCTGCCAGACTTGCACTATTTGTAGCTTGGAGATCCACTTCGCCTTTTAAAATCTTCTTGAACCTACTTGGTTCCTATATATGAATAAAAATGTGTGAGCCACATACTGTATCCAATACCCAACTTGTAGATAAATATAGATTGCATTCAATGACAAAAATACCTGAAGTAGAAGCATCTGTTTGTTTCTTCTTCCAAGCTCTGCAATTCTTCTTCCAGTGGTCTTTCTTGCCACATCCAAAGTAGACATCTTCCTACTCATTACTGTATTTGAATCTTTGGATTCTTTGTAGGACAATGCATTGGTGTCTTCGACCTTGACTTGGCCTTAAACCCCTTTGTCTTTCCCTTATTTCTTTTGTTCACCATAAGGATAGAAGAATTAGTATGTTTCATATCCTTGTCAGCTTGGCAAACTAAACCCAAAAGGTCCAAGAGAAACTTTTTCATATCATTCGTATTATAATTGACAATGAAAGTCGAGAAGCTTGGCAGTAAAGAGGCAAGAATGAGATCCACTACTATTTCTTGGTTCAATTCGAACCCAAGGGCTTCAAGCCTCTCAATATACCAAATCATCTTGAGTACATGAGGACCGGTTTGGTGCCCTTCTACTAGCCTGCACTTATATAGGGCACTTGAGATCTCATACCTTTCATGTCTGGCCCTCTCCTGATATAATTCTTGGAGATGTGAAAGTATCCTATAGGCATCCTCATCCCCATGCATTTTCTGCAATTGGATGCACATGGATGACAACCTAATGCATTAAACATCAAGTGCATCCTCTACATGTTTTTTCCATTTATCTTTTCCTGTCTTACTTGCTCCCTAAGGAGGCTCAGCAGGAACTAAAGATCCCAGCATATAAAGCTTCCTTTCTTGGCGTAGTACTATGCGCAAGCGCCTGTACCATTCCTGGAAGTTATTACCGGTCAGAATATTTTCTTTATCCAGAATTGATTGCAGTGATAAAGTACTTGTGGTGTTGGTGATTGCCATTTTAAATCTACATCAGATAAATATTAGCAGTTGGTATTTTATCTTGATTGACTTTTGACATTTATGATTAATAAATTATTATATCATTTTGATGTCTCCCACTATTTTAGCAAACCTTAATAGCCATCACTATTAGATTCAGAATACTCTGTCACTTGAGTACTCTAGTGGCAAGGATCCTCGAAACCTCCCTCATAGTCTACAAACTATGGTTATGCCACTACTCGGAGGGTTTCAAGGTAGGCTCTAGGCTGGCCAACCACTTAACTCGTGGTTCCTTGTATTGTTGAGTAAAGTCCCAACTTTTGGAATCTGAACCCGATTCCCTCAACATCTTGCCTCTAAAGTGATAGCAAGTTAGCTATGGCTAATCCTTAACTACTCACTTTAGTTAAGTCGATCCAATTCTCTCATGAAAACGTCTCGGTAGTAAGAGGCACTCTCAACTATGGCTGGCGAGCACCCCAAACACCCGGTTTTGTTCAAATGTGAGTAATGGAAGGTTTTTAAGACTTAATATATCTTTGAGGGATTTTGATATTTATTGACGAATATAATCCTTTTCTATTTATATGTTCAAACTAGATAGTCGGGCTCACAACTGAACAAGCAATAGAAATACATTTGTCACATTTTATGCATTTTTATCTTGTTTACTATTCTATGTGATCAAGCAATAATCATGAACTCGCATAAAACAATAAACAATGCATAAAGGTAAATCATGCAATCCGACTGGTCTTGAGCATTAAACTATGATCGATCCATAACAAATCAATCTTGACCTAGGGGCTTTCCATACCTAAGTTGAAACCTGACTCGTATCGGAGCTTGCCCTCAGTGCATAGTGCTCAGCTCCTGTCTGGATTTCCACCTCAACTTAGTAGGGTCCACGTCTTGGAATATGATCGTCTTTTAACAAATGTACTTGCACGTAGGCGAGGGGGTCTAGAGGTATAAAATACAACATGTGCATTGGACGCGCAGACCCTTATACATATTTGAATTAAAAAATGATTTACAGACCGTCATTTATCTAATTAATTATTACAATCACCGCACGCATTGAATAAAAAAATGAATAAATAAAACCATACATGCACGAGTCGGTCACTAGCTCAAGACTGGTCAGTATATATAAATCTCAATTAAAATTAAACTGTAATAAATTTAAATAGCACGAGGGTGTTCTAATAAATTAAATGAATTTAAATAAATTCAATTAATGTATTTATCAGTTCCAATTGTTTAATTTAATTTTTATTCCAAAAATTAAATTAAACCATAAATTTAATTTTTATTCCAAAAATTTAATTAAACCATAAATTTAATTTTTTAATCTTAGATTAAATTAAATTAAAGTTTCAGATTCTATTTAATTCTTAAACCCCAAAATTAATTCTAATTAATTTAATTTAAAAAACTAAATTAATTAAATCAAATTAAAGGGGTTACCTCCGGCAGGTGGGAGTCCAGCAGGACTGCGAACTGTTTCGAGGGTGTTTCACTGGACCAGGACCGCACCGCGGCGTCGTGCACCCAGTCCAACGACACCCCGTGGCATTGTTCATGGGAAAAAGGAGGTCTGGCAGACTGGAGCGACAGCACGCAACCTTTGGCAAGGAGGGGAGTGGCGACAGCGTCCTCCGGCGAGGCGCGACCGGACAGGGGCGGCGGCGGACCCCTCCGGCGAGCCGCGACCGGACAGGGGCGGCCAGCGGACTCCTCCGGCGAGGCGCGATCGGACAGGGGCGACGAGCGGACTCCTCCGGCGAGGCGCGACTGGAGGCGGGGCGACGCCTTGCGACCGAGACGGCGGCGGCGGAGTAGGTCCCTACAGCAACGACGGTCAAGGTGGGCATGCGGACCGCGGCGTCTCGGTGAGGGGAGGATGAGGCAACGTGGAGACGGGGCGGCCTGGACAAGGTCGGCGCGCACGACCTCCGATAGAGGAGGGGAGGCGACCCGGGTTGGCGCGGGGCGGCGCAGGGTGGCGAGCTCGAAGGGAAGCGGGGCAACGAGCTTAGAGGGAGGAGGCGCTAGGGTTGGATGTGGCCTCCGCATGGAAGACCCACGAGTCTTATTCAAGAAGACCCGATGGGGTCTCCCTCCCCCCCCCCCACACACACACACTTTAAATGTTTTGTCTTTTGACAAAACACACCCCAACCCTTTTAAAAAAAATCATTTCCAAGAAGACCCAATACGGATCAAGGTCTCTACCATTTTTTTAATTATAAAGTTTATGAAAAAACTTTTACAAAGATGACTTGTTTGTTTTTTTTTAATTGAGAAAAATAAAATAATATTATATTATAATATATTTCATTTAACTCCTAAAAAAACAAATCCACCGAAAAAATTCCAGTGACTGGATTCCGGCCAAAACGTGGTCGGATTCTAGTACAGTGAAGAGCACATAAATAAATTAAAAAACATTCTTCACAAATAATAATTTGAAGAACTTAAAATTGATGACATCGATCCAATTAAAATTTTCAAATGGGTGTAACTTGGCCATTCGGAAACGGATCGACGTACGGTCGGATCCGTTGGAACCGATTTAATACCTCGTACTTAAATTTAATGCAATTTAATTTTTCTTTGACTCTGAGAAACCACACGTCCATCTGATACCACTGTTAGGTACCAGAACGAGCAGCGGACGCCGATGGGCCGGAAAATTAAAATTTTTGCGTCACGGGAGCGACGTGACAACGTCGGCTCCGGTGATCTTATCCTGGTATGGTCCGAGGACCATGCGTGGAATTAACAGAGCACAAAATAAAATTCGAACATGTACCTCATTCGAATCTGACGTGTGCAAGTCCATCGCAAGATGTTGGCGACTGTTGCTCGAAAACTCCGACGTCGAAGCCATCTAGATTGTCCACACACGCCTCTAAATCTGCTCGCGCGTCATTTTTCGGAATCTGAGTGCGAGCGTGGTACACTAACGACCACTTCGACGCAGTGATGATCACCGCAAGCAAGCGTCTTCGATCCAAAAAGAAGGAACTTGGAGATCTTGCTTGCTTGAGAGAATCTCTCTCTAGAATTCAGGAGGAGAGAGAGACTCTCAATTCCCACACATGAATAGTTCTATGGGATGAGTCTCTCTTACTTATATATGGAATATCTAAAATACTAGATATGGGTTCTTAGCCCCCGTGTAATAGATCCCCGTGTAATAGATATTCACAGTATAAGTATTATAAATATTTATTTATGACAAATTAATTTGTGCCATAAATAATATTTATAATTTTATCACTAACTGCAATATATATTAAATATATATTGCGTGATAAACTTGAATCTTTAACTCGACTCACGTCTCCTGAAAATATTAAACGAACCCGGGATATATAAATCCATTCGAATAATATTTTATCCTTGTATTTACTTAATCACTTGTAAATACATGTTATAAATAAATTCAACGAATTATTCCAAACTTGAATAATTAAAGAATTTATTTATTACTTAGTGATCCACAGAACATGGATAATACTCTGACCCCGCTGCGAGGTCCACCAAGTTCTATATTCCTATTCCACAGAATAGAGCAGATTCTCAAAGCGCTATAGTGTGTGAGTTCTCTAGGCCCTTATCACAATAGCAGTGAAAAATATTTACTGACCAAGAGTGAAGTCTAACAAACCATCAAGACCCCTATAGAGATAAGGAAAAAAAGTCAAAGCAACGGCTGCCTTCCTACAAACATGGTTTATGTAATATAATCTCTTCGTTATCAATATCTCAATAAAGCGGAATGCACGCTAGTATCATTATCCTTTATCTTGCTTTTTTTTATTTGTTGATCTGTCCGGACGGTCTTACCTTCTACTACCATGACCATGGATTTAATGAAGGTGCTACCATTCTAATCAATCAGGCCCAAGATATCTCTTCCTCAACTCGAAAGCGGCAAATCATATCTTGATCATTTAATCAATGTCATGTCACAAATGACGTACCCAACACAAACTACCTCGTCACGACTTCATTATCATTGTTTTCAGCTTTGCATCAAAATGCGCAATTAAATGACATACATTGATAATGATCTCAAGTCTGGAAACCATTACACATGTTTGTAGATAGAAACGACCAATGACATCTGAAACATGTGGTGTTCCTATTATGCGGGTCAGTCCTCATGATCTCAACTATTAAAGATCATCAAGTGCGAACTTCATAAGAAAAAAACTCAATACTTATGAACCTCCAGCACCAAATAGTCGCACATCATCTGCATTCTTTCAGAATGATGTAACTAAATCATAAAACATTACTTTAAGATTACTGTCATGGCAACTCAAGCTTCTCATTATAACCTAGAATCTGCTATAACCATTTGATACGACATGTAATCTAACGACATTGTCATAATCAAAGTGGATACAGAAATATCTACACTATTATAGCAAGATACACATATGTATATATAACAAACCATATACATGTAGTGATAATCAAAATACAACACAAGTTGGACATAAAACACCCACTTTCAACACTCACTTGAACTAGAATCAACTGCTAACAAATCTCAATACATTAGCTCTTACATGAAAATCATGCTACAAAATAATTATATTTGTAAATACTTATAAATATATATATGCATGCACACATGCATGTACATACGATTTCATATATATATGTATATTTATAAATAATTACATTAATATGCATATATTTACTTATATTATAATGTATGTATGTGTTAGAGGTGTGATGCTGGTCCGTGAGGATACTTTAGAGAATTTAATCAAAATATTGAAATTGTTGGAAATTTGAGAGACTGGCCGCGAGTCGGCCCACCTCATGCTCGAATCACCAGCTCATACACGTTATTGCAGTTATCCCCGGCCACTCTCTTCAGCATCTCAAAACTCCTCCGGCTCCCCAAGAAATCCACTCTTCTGAACGCCACGAACCCTAGCTCCGCCGCTTCGCCGCCCGAGTACACGTATCTCAGCCGGTCCCCATGCCTCGAATCGGTGTGGATCGCAGCCTCTATTTCCACACCAGACATGTTCTCCTGCAAACAAACAACGCCTTATCCCAGATCCAGATCGAGGTAGAAATGTATGGATCCGTACCTGATAGAAGGCATAGATATGCTCCAACACCTGCAAACAGGTAAAACCTCTCTCGCTAAAGAATGTTCTGGAAGAAGGCCCCATCTCTGCAAATCGGTCTATCGGAAACAATACGGTAAGGAAGTGGTTTCTGAATACTATCTTCGCTTTCTCGCTGCAACCAACAACGGACATTAACTTCATCCAGCCATTAGTGTGGTTATTACACAAGAGAGAAGTACGACCTTTCCGTGAGGAGCCGCGAGGAGACTGTCAATGAGTCATCGGCCGCCTTCACATCACATTTTGCATCGAAAAAGATCGATGTGCGTTCTTCACTGGCATCCTCTAAAATAAAACCATCGCAGTAGATGGAAGCAGTGGATGGTGGCTCGGATACTGACCAGCAGATTGAATCCAGAAGGACGCTCGGGGTTATCGGCTGTATTGGCGTCTGGCATGCCTGCATGCGGAATGCACGGCGATCTCTCACACCGATCTTGGCCAGGTTCGCCATCTTTTGCCTTTCTTCATGGCTTGCTTTGCTTTTAAAATTATAGGAAACTTGTGAAACATCTTCTCCCCTTGCATCCTGACAACACAAAGAACACAAAACTAACTGGCATTATTCAACAATTTCTCGAGCTTTTTATCATGCAGACCAAACAAACTTTAATTTTAATTTATTTTAACTCATGAAAATATAAATAAAAAGAAAGTTAGCAAGATACCTCCCCTCTAATTCCATTCTCTAAATCAGCAAGCACTGTCCCAGTCTTCCTAGCCAAATCAGCTGACATGTGAACAAGCCTTTGCACATATTTCTCCTTGGCTGTTTTCAAAACCCATAGTGGCTGAGACATAAATCATATGAAGTTGGCAGATGAAAAGTGTAAACACACTTAATATAAGCAATTTTCAAAGTACTGTCAAACAGAGCCTAAATACATCCCATCCACTTTTTTTTCCTGAAAAACAAGGAAAATATAACTCAAATGGAAAATGCTTACAGTAACGATATAGTCAGCATGGCCCATATATTTATTGATAGAAGGTCCTTCGCATACAACATAATCTGAACCACAACCAACAAACCATTGATCTACAAACGTTGCACCTTCTCTAGAGGCCGCTTGGATAACCTATCAGAAAGAGATTATGATTTGATTGTAATAAAAAAAGAAGAAAAAGCATGTGATTTGCCTGAGTCTCATATACATAATCTAATACAATTCTGGGAAATGAAAACAAAGAACATCTTTACAACCAGAGCCTCAATACCTTACATTGCATTGTGTCAGAGATGTCTAAATCAAGATACATCGTGCGACCCAATAGGGCCGATTCCAGGCTTTTTTTCAATTTTCTTTCAGGAATCCATGGCTGCAGCTCACCAGCCTTGTTCGTTAACTTGATATCTTTACGCAAATCAACAGGAAGACAAGCATTCTCAGGAGCATTAGATCCATGCAGGATACCATTTTCTGCAGTATTCTTCACAATGTAAAGATATTCATTCAATCTCACTGCAAAAAGAGAGAGAGAGAGAGAGAGAGAGAGAGAGAGAGAGAGAGAGAGAGAGAGAGAGAGAGAGAGAGAGAGAGAGAACATCTTGTGTCAGCTGGTAAGACGGGTGGCAAAAAAATAAATATCATGTAAGTTCCGATTACTTCACAAGTTCATTTGTCTATATGAATGGTATAATTAAATTAGATGACAATCAATTAAATGCATACATGGAGATAGTTTGCAGGGGAGAATTACCATAAACAAGCAGCGTGAAAGATAAAAAAACAACACTTGCCATTTTTCCTGACACTGTCGACGAACCATCCAAGTGTAACAACAAAAAGACCATTTTTGGGTCCATGTTTCAAAGCATGCTCGAATTTACGCCCACCAATGCTGTAAAAGGAGTTAAGAAAGATCCTATGATGAACATTCTTCTACTACAGAACTAGTTAAATGACACAACAAAATACAAATTCCCAGTCACTAAAACCACTTGAACTAACATAATAGCAAACTACTTCAATGCCCCATATGGTGTGTTGGAAGTGTTCATGAAGTAAGTTACAGGAATGGAAGTGAAAAGGAAATGAAGTTTAAAACCATACTCCCCAAGGAAACTTTTACCCTTTTTAATTATAATTTAATTATGATGATTAAAATATGAAATATTATAATCATAGAAGTATTATAATTTAAATAATATAACTGCACAAATTATTTAAAACATATAAATTAATTAGTTATTTAACTACACTAATTTTAAAATACAATTAAAGGCATTATTAATGCAATAATATAAACTTATAATTATAAAAATATAATTGTTAATTAATTATCATAACTAAAATTAGTCAATTCCAACCTTTCAGATAGAACTAGGGGTGCACACTAGCTCAGCCAAGCTGAGTATTGCACTACTCAAGCTCAAGCTTGACACTCAATACTCAACTCAAACTCGATTGAATAGTAATTATTAAACTCAAACTTGACTCCCGAATTTACAATCGAACTACTTGAGCTCACTCGCTTAGGCTCATTAAAATACTCTTGACTTCCCACATAATTTTGTATGTTAATAAATCACTAGATGTTAATAAAAATTATTAAAAAATGGATAAAATTGTTCAAAATAAATAAATAGATGTTGAAAAATAATAATATATTAAAATATGCAATACTCAATCAGTCTCTCAAGCTACTCGATTAAGCTAATTTAACACTTGAATTTGGCTCGAGTTAATATTCAATCAGCTCGAGCTCAAGCTTGGCTCGAAAAAAATAGACAAAATTGAGTTAAATTTGAATATTCTTCAAACCAAGCCCAAGTAGCTTCCAAGTACCAGTGTGTCGTTTACATCCCTAGATAAAACTTGATTCCATGAAGAAATAGATTTCAAGCCAACAAACCTTCAAAATTTTGGACAGGTATCATCACAAACACATTCATGATTTTAACCCTGATGATCGTCACTCTACTAGAGTGTCATCAACCAAAGCCTGTCACCAAAAAACTGAAAGTATGAATGTGGTATGATTTAAATTTTAGATTCAAAACAGAGCATGGAGATAAAGGATATCTGGACCACCAAATGTGTACATCGAGGGTGCAGGTTAGGGCTGTACTGTCCACCCAACCTCTCGGTTGCATCCATGACTTGCTTCCTTGTTTCTGTCAAATAATCAAGCATAAAAATAAGAAGCTTAAGTACAATTAATCAAAGCATGTTTTTCTGCATATTGCTTATCTTCTCTAAACATTATTAAGATGTCTAGCACTTGGATAGCGGAGGCAAACATATTATCAACAGAAAAGGGAGAATAAGAAACCACCAAGCTGATTGAAGAATATAATAAAAAACACGAATACAAAGATGTGAAATACCTTTGGACAAGCCAGTAACGCATATGACGAGACAAGCGAAGGGACCGTTTATTGAAGCTCCGGGATGAGACGCCATTGAATAAGAGGAAGAAGGATGCATGGGTTCATAGGTCTGCAACCTCCTCGATGAACACCGTGAAGGTGAATTCCCCGACAGCAGCTTCGAACATCCCTTGCCGCCGATTATTTCTACCCTACGACTCATCCTCACGCAGCAGAAGTAGGTCAATGTTCCGACCAAAACTTCCAGTTGAATAACTTCCAGCCATTTATAAACTAGGAAATTAGGGTTTAGGTTATAAGTAAATCTCCGAGTTATCCTCCGACAAGACGGAAAAGCGAAATACCTTCCATCTACATCATTATACGCTACCCGCGTGGGGCAATCTCTCGGTGCGTCTCCCGATCACAACCCACGATGATAAAGGGGGAGAACGGAAAGGGAAAGGAGTATATTATAACAAAATGACGATTAATGGAATAAATGTTCCGGAGTCGTAAGGCGGAAAAGGAAAACAGTCGAGGAAAGTCAGCCCCACGCGATCCAGGAGAAGAAATGAACGGAGATCGGAATCTTTTGAGTTGACAGAGACGAGAAGAAGAAGTTGAATGCGAGAGAGAAGACAGCGGAACGAGAAGGGAAACGAGCCGCGGAAGGAAGTGAATGAAAGAGACTCAGAACCGATCGAACGCAACGAACGGAAATGATGGGACAATTCTAACGACCGGTGGTTATATATATTTAAATAAATAGTTTTGTTGTAAACTCGATCAAATATAGATTAAAACCGTGAAAAAATTTAAAATCGGAAATGTAATAAAATCCACATCGTTGACTAAACTAATATCGAATTTGCATATGATAATGACGATGACAAATAGAAATACAAATATAATAGAACTACATGAATTAAAGAAAAGAGCACAATATGGAGCCAAAAGTCTTTACCATTTCATTAACATATCATCGTATATATAAAGTACATGGAATTTGATCCAACAGTTGATATTAATCCCTCCAGTATCTAATCCAACAGGTGGAATTCTAATGGTCAGAGAATATGGAAGGTTGGACATTATGAGGGAAATTTATTGGGAATTGTGGAATCATCATTATTATCGTAATTATGGCATTCATTTAATAATGTTTCATAACACTTCTCCTTGGATGTCATAATTCCATGAAATATTATATAGTCTTCACTTAAAAATAATTTTGTGTGAAAATATGTGAAAATAATTGAATTCCATGTAATGTTGTCTCGTTAAAAACCTTACCGGGAAAACTCAGTGATAAAAAGTCTGATGAAGGGGAAAAGAGTGCAGCGTTCCTAACTCCCCATGATTATATCATTTAATTGTGTCTCCAGAACATCAATTAATATTCTTATTTAATTATGTCTTCAGGATATGGGAGAAAGACCATAGGTAATAATGAATGATCTCATTAAAAATTATAACTCATGGGGAATGCCAACAATTGTCATTAATTACAATTATCCATAATAATTTATAAGTCCCTTGAATATTTGTATGATTATGTCATTAAAAACTTCATCAAGAAAAAACTCTTCTGTGGAAAACCCCTTGATTAGGGAAAAAAGTGCAATAACATCAAGTCCTCATAGTTTTACCTCATTAAAAACCTTATCAAGAAAACCCAATGAGAAAAACTTGACTAAGAGGGAAAAGTACAACAGTTAAATCTCTCACTCATAATAATCATCACTACATCATTTAACTCATAGAATGCCCATGATCAATTCATAATGAAAACATTCAGTTTTGAATTTTGGAATAATAATAATTTATACCCTTTAAATTTCAATGAATATGGAAAAACATTATTTTGCATCATAATATGATTTATTATTATTCGTAATGTGCATATGCACATGTACATGCATATCCTTCAGGGATAAATAAAATGCGCATTTATATTTAATCTTTCTAGCATAAGTAAGTTCCTTATTAACCCCTCGTGTATGAAATATATAACTCTTGGAAGCAATAGATTTAATTATACATTAAGGGTAAAACCATTCCAAAATTTAATATTTCATCTTCGAGCTGATTAATTCAAAATACAAGGACATTCCATGTAATTTCATGATCAAATAACTAATTGATTTTAGTAAACTCTTTGAGAGTTTGGATGTTTTTCAAAACATCTTAATAATACAATGATTAATACAAACCATGAGATGATAAATTCAATTTTATATTCTTCTTTATCTTAATATGGATGCATGAAATACATCCTATTCAGTTCACCCCATAATTTATCAGATTGAGTGAAACTTTCATAATTTTGAATATGCTTTAGACATTTTGAACCCTTCTGGGATTCATATATAAATATCCAAATATACAAGGAAGAATATTTCTTATAATAAGATCATCAATATTCAATAGTCTTGGTAGTTTGAATAATCAATCCAAAACTTTATATGTTGAATATATCATAAGTTCCTTTAATATTTTTGGTCAATTATCATGATGTTGACATCTGTCAAAATCCATTATCATCAGTGAGTTTTTAAAGCATTTAAAAATTCAAATATATTATCAACAACATTAAAAGAGATCTCATAATTTTTCTGGTACCGGTGTCACTTCAGGGGCAATATCTAAAAAAGATATAACGTTATTGACATACTCATTTTCCTCTTCAAGGGAAAATATATTTATTACTTTCTACATAGGATGAACAATGATTTATATAATCAGTTCAACCACACTTCAGATGTGTATAACCAGACTCTTGATTTCCAACACTTTGCATTCATGTAAGTGTTGTGAGCATCTTATCAATGGTTATGCATGACCATTTTGTAGATAATATAACATGCAATGTATACTCACCAACAACTAATAACGCACGTGACCATTTAGTAGATGCATCTTTTATATAGTATTTAAATGGATCACATGGTAGGTGGGGTGCGCCCATATATACTTCATAATTTGTTCTTCATAAATATATGGGGAATTTATTTCCAAAATAGATGCTGATGATATAAATAATTTATCTCAAAAATGGGTACCTCATGGTAAATTATTATATAGGGGGCATTCATAATAACCAAATGAAAATGAATTTATTGATAATTTAGTAGACATGCATCCATTAAATAAATTCATCATTCTCCCCTTGATGGATGTCTACTATGTTTACTATGTTATCAACAAATTGATGCTCATCTATACTTGAATCAATATATTTCATTATAGTTAATCCTGGATGGACTAAACCATCATGTCATATATTTAAAGTGTCAGGATTGGTAAACTTCTGGTTTACCATTATTGATTCGATTTTACATAACAAATTCTTTATAATCACTTTTTATGAATACTTGTTACATATCGAGGTACCTATTTTATCCAATGTCTCCATATGATATTTTTTTAAGAATATCATTGATATATCTCATCAAGAGTTTAGATATAATAAAGCATTAAGAATTTGTACTATCAGATAAGAATATTTTTCACTCTTCTGGAGGCATTAATTAATTTTTTCTACTAGTAAATGTACTTACATGAGCATATACAAACTCATATATGAGTTCTTTTGAAGCATTTAATCAAAATAATATTTATAAATATTTTTCTTCAAGATAGACGTATATAATATTTCTAGGATTTTTCATTGTGCATACTCGTATTTGTCATTATAATTTTCACTTGTGGTTGATGAATTCATAATATAATCATAACGAGTTAGGCCCATCACCAAGTAGATTATTGTATATTTTGGATCTTCTGGCCCAAATATTTTTTTACAATACATCTACTTGAGAGTAGACCCCCACATATTTTGAAGTTAGTGAATGTGGAAACGAGAACTGGTGTGCAAGAATCTTCTGGATTCACAATACACACCTCATCGCCACCCAAAATTATAATCCATTGAATAACAACATTCACTTTACCAAATGAAGGAGAAACCATTTGATCAAATTTCAATATTTATGATAAAATTATAAGTATGAGTAGCACAAATCATATCAAAATTTTCCTAAATAATTTCATTCTCTTCAAGGAATGAGATAATGTTATTACATTCACATCGAGGAATGAATTCATTCATTTCATGATCCATGAATGACAATTTGTTATTTATCAATAATGATAATATTGTATAAAATACAAATTTTTAGGATTATGATGATCATTTTTTTAACCACTTCAGGTGGTAAAATCATTTTCATAAAATATATTGGATTATTAAAACCATGTAATTCAATCGTCTCATTTATGAACTAGAAGAATAATAACATCGAATTCAGGGGATAAAATCAAATGAATTACTTGAGATGATATTGGTAATTCATAAGCACTTGAATAATATTTTTTCCTTTGATAATGGTTCTTTAAGAACAATAATCGATAAATGAAAATATTCTGCAATATAATGTTAAAGGGCATTATATTCATATCATCCTTCAGGGATGCATTATTTATATTCATTATAAAAATTCATTGTGCTCTTTAAATGTTTATTGTCATCAAACCACTTTTGGTGGTTATATTATTATTATTATTATTTATTTTATTTCATAAACAAATAGGGCCCAATGATTATCAGAAAATATCATATCCACTCAAACTTGATTAAAAATAAAATCAGGTATATCTACATTCACTTCGGGGAATTAAATAAATTATTTTCAATAAATATTCTCATTCACTTCAGGGAACAAAATAAAATTATTTGTTTGGGTTTTATAGTGTCTTCAAGACAATAACTAGAATATTTAATTCAACAATTACATCCAATTCAGTGGATGTGTATTAATAAAAAAAATATCATCTCTGTCATGATTATTTAAACATCATAATCAAGTTACACACCTTTACAGTGTATAAAGAAATAAGATATATGAAATTTCATGGTTCATGGAATGATCTGTGAACTTCGGCTCGTCGTACGACAGGTACGTGATGTTTATCACTGATTACCAAAAATCAGCTCGACGTATGATAGGTATGCAATGTTCATCATTTGACCACTTGGTGGCGTCGTTTTTTCATTTGATGAATGTTGTTTGTCTCGACATCGACCATGTTAGTTATTAATCAAACACATTCTCTTCAGGGAATAGAGTGAAATTTTTCATTCATGAGTCATTATAACTCTTCAGGAGCTCCTTATTTTTCCTAGAACAAAAGATTAAGAAAATAATTCATATGTTTTCCAATGTTATCAAGAGGGATAAAATAAATATGATATAGAAAATAATACTCACTTGTTGATATAACTCTTCAAATGAGTGGATTCGATATGCACGCGAAGAATCATGTCAAAAGAAGGATGTCTGGAAAATATGAGACACCTTTTTCATGTATAAATTAACTTATGTTAATTAAAACATCATTACGATGTGTAATGTGAAGAAGGTGATCATGCTGATAATGTATTGTGAAATCAATCAAACACCGATTGAAACTATGAAGAATTTTGAAACTATAAATGTAAGACCGATTGTAGGCAAAGCACATCGTTGATGAAGCGAGCATTAAATTTGTGTATGGCGATGGCAACGACAAATAGAAATAGAAATATAATAAAAATACATGAATTAAAGAAAATAAAACAATTTAGAGCCAAAATTAATCACCATTTCATTAACATATCATCATATATATAGAGCACATGAAATTTGATCCAACGGTTGAGATTAATCCCTACAATTTCTAATCCAATGGCTGAAATTCCAATGGTCAGAGAATATGGAAGGTTGACCATTATGAGGGAAATTTATTGGGAATTTAGGATTCATCATCATTATCATAATTATTACATGCTTTTAATAATGTTTCATATCAAGTACAAAATAATAAAACCACTCATAAATATATTTTTTATACTCAATAATGTTTCTAAAAAATAAATTAAAAAATTGGGTTTATGGATCATCACACCCTCACCTTCATATATGCACACACCTATGAGTGTAAATGATACACAAAGACTTACAATATCCTCTAGAACGACTCGAAGAATACTCAAATTCGACTCAATTTTTTCCTAAATCGACCTCAATCTACTTGAGTATTAACCCAAGTCAGATTCAAGTACTAAAATAACATAACCAAATAGCTCGTGAGACTAATTAAATATTATATATTTTAATATATTATTATTTTAAAATATATATTTATCTACTGTCAAGCTCGAGCTTCGATCTCGAGTGCATATTCGAGATCGAGTAATCAAGATGAGTTCAAGATTATAATCCAATATATGTTTAAGTATTTGAATCGAATGTAATCCAACCTAATATATTGGAGTTTGTGCCTTAGAACCAATTTATTTATACTATATGATAACATGTATTCAGTGTTTTGAATATTAATAAACTCCTTATCACGTCATGATTGTTCTTCTACGTGACATAGTGTGTGATAATGTCCTAAGAGTAGCTGTCGCACTAAAAAGTCATAGCAGTTCCCCGCTATTATGATAATTCAGAAGCATCACAATAATATTCTTAAATATATGCTCCATAGCCAGATGAAATCATTTGAGGTACACAGACGATACAAGATATAAAAGGTAGAGACTCAGAGGACTTTGAGATACATTCTCATGGTGTACGCCTTTGGTAATTTCCAGTGTAAGATATTATGAGAACGAGACCCGACAGTAGGAAATCCACATTTATATGTTTTATTGAATGTTCCTATATGTGGATGTGTTTATCGGTCCTTATAATTTAAGATTATTATTAATGAATGTTATGAGTCACATACTTTGATGTATTAATGAAAACCATGACGACATATGTTTGTGGAAAAGTAGGATATGTTGGGTACATCACGTGTAATATTTCATTAATCAATAATATGAGAAATGATTTGTCTTTTTTTTAACAGAAGTTGATATCTCAAGCACTTTTATGGAAATGATATAGTCTAAATAAATCCATGGTCACAATGTTCTGCATACAAGTTCAATTTCAAAAAATTCAAAGAAAGAGACATTGAACACATGAGTTGATGACACCAACATGCAACCTACTTGATTAGAGATATCATGATAAAGTGATTATATTACACATTAAGTATCCATATGTGGTTTTATGTCATTGTGAAATTAAATTTTTTCTCAATGGGTGCCTTGGCATGTTGTTAGATGTTAACCTTGGACTTTGGGATACTTTGTCTAATGCCACTGAGAAATAGGCTTAGAGGGTCATACACTAACTGTATCCAAAACTTTAGTTAAATAATAATATTATTTATCATTTAACAAGTTGAATAAATATTATTCCCACACGTGGTTTAATAATTATTCAGGTTCTCTTGATCTCACATATTCTATCACTAGTTATTCAAGAGAATATTTTGTGATCATAATACTTAATAAATATTTATTTTATATTTAGTGAATATAATATTTATTTATTTATTGGTGAATAATGCAGTGATATTTATTTATTAAGTAAATATTCATTATTCAAGGTCTGATAAATATTGTAGAGGAATGAAAAACCGAGTTTAATGGTCTGACAAGAAATAATATATATTAAATATTATTTTATTAAAAATAATATTTAATTTAATTCACAAATTTTGCACATGTCAATAAATAATAACAATATTATTATTATAGACATGGGGTTCCGTAGGAATTAAGAAAAATAATATAGTCACATGTGTAATTATTATTTTCTAACCCTAGTGGTATATAAACCTAATTATATTATTTTCTTAGGGTTCTTATTTCATTTGTTGTGCACGACGACATTCGAAGAGAATTCTCTCAAATCCCTAGAGAGCCCCCTCTCTAAGAATGCTCTTAAGAACGGAGAGCGATTATCCTCCTCCACCACTCTCAAGTATAGAGGGATCAAAGAGAACCCGTCCTTGAAGAGATTCTCAGGATGATCAAAGACAAATGATGCAAGTATTGTGATTTACCGTACTAGCACCCAAATATTCCTATGACAACATTCAGAGGTTCATGGAGCATGCGTGGATCGCCGCTGGAGGGAATCTACTCTTGATTCCTATAACACAACGACGATACAACATAGAGACATTTTTAGATTCATCAACGAAGGAAGAATTCATCGTAAGACAATTCTTTAATTTTTAAATTATTTATAAATAATATGTGACGATCCTGTGTTTGGTTCCTGTGTTCTCTCATCTAATTAATCTTTGATTCGATTTCATTGGTCACGACATTTTCGTCGATGTACATCTTGGAATAATCATCAATTATGAAGAAAGTTGAGTTGGGCATGCCCCATCCAATGTTTTCGCTATGAATAGATCCTTCAAGCGGTATCAAAGTGGTCACATAATTATTTATAATTATTTAAATACTGATGATTGATTTATGCATTTAACAATAGTTTTAAATTCTAATTTAATCATTATTTATTTAGAATTGTGAGATATTCCCTTATTTCTCTTCATTCTCACAAATATAATCAAATCAATTATTTTAATAAATGAAATACATTCAAAGAACTCATCAGGATGTGATGAGGATTCTGGATGGATAACAAAATAGTAAACACTGTGTAACCTGTTGGTACACGCTGTGTAACCATGTTAAATGCACCAAGAATTAATTCGAAATTAATTTGAGCTGTGTGAATTTATTACATGTGGTGTGTATTTAAATACACCATGTGTTGATCGGTCTAGCCTCGAGCACAGTTAGCTGAACTACATGCCATGCAACATCCGTACATGAAGTGTAGTAAATTAGTCAAAGATGGGTCATTTATTTTCATACATGACCTATATAACTGGTGAACATGTAACTCAGAGACCACACGCCATGTATCCCATGTACACATCATGTAATCCATTACTTTACATGACATATTTACACACCAAGTCCCTAGGCATGTGCCACAGATAAATGGTGAGAAAAATGCACACCGTGTAGCTGGATTGTAAACGCCGCGTATATTACCATATTACACCAAACTAAAATTAATTTATTATACTACTAAACCATGTCAACATGTGTTCCATGTATCATTTATTTTACCATGTACATGTTATGTGATGGTTTATATATATATATATATATTAAATGTCTAACTAATTTCTGTGTATTGTTTGGAATTGCGTATTGTGTATAAGTCATAATACAGTTATTACTCTATGTGCATTGAAACATAACACGCAACATAAATACCACATTTTTTGTGTTTCATTAATTTAACTATGTACACTCCATGAAATTACATGATAAATCATGTATGCCACATGCTGTATGAGTAAACAACATACAAATATAATACACGCTAGGTAGTTTGGATGAGTACTCACCATTTTGTCTCCTTGGAACATATGTTGTACAAATTTAATTTTAAATAGATTTATTTAATTTGTTTAAAATTATGATGGATGATAATCTAAAGAAAGTTCAGATGATAATTAAGATAAAAAAAATTGATTAATTAAAAAAGATAATTAATTAATTCGAGCGCAGTTTATCTTAAATAAGAATGATTATAATTGAATGATAATTTTATTAAATGCATAATTCGTTGTATGTATGTGGATGATCATGAGCATAGACCAGACCTTTCTATGTGATTGGTTTCATTTTAATTTATTATTAAATTAAATTGTTGGCCCACACGTCATCCCTCCTCTAATTACGTAAGGGTCTGCGAGCCTGTAGTTTCTTTTATGTAAACCCTTTAACCAATCCGTTGTTTCCCCTCAACTATGAGTGAGTAAAAACATATGTAATGGATGGAGATCCCAAGCTAGTAGAGGTATTTCAAGTTTGGAGCTGAGGTGAAACCAATACAAGAGAGATACATAGGTGGACAGGTGGAAAGATGCAACATGAATCATAAAATGGTTCAAGGTGTTTTCCCCTAGGTTAATGGTTAATTTATCACCCACTATATAAACCAACGATTAGTAAAAGATCATGATCATACCACTTTATTATTTTATTAATGTAAATTTGCATGGTTAAATTCATTATGAATGTTTTTTCATGATGACATGAATTAATAAATTAATGAGCATGCAAGATAGAAATAAAATAAATTGAATTATGCAAAAACTTTACATAAGTTATGGTTAATAACTTAAGTAAATATAGTTAATATTAAAAATAATGTAATAAAGTTAAAATGGGAAACTTATGTATAAGGATAAAATCCATAAATTATATATATTAAGTCAGTATAACATTCCACTATTTAAGTTAAAATCAAACCATAGTTCAAAGTACTTGACTGACCAAAGTCGGGGTGCTTTCAATTAGCAAGGAATTATAACTTGAAGTTTTGGATTGACTTAACTTAGTTCACATCAAGGGTTGAATGCCAAAACATAAATTGTTGTAACTAAGAGGAAAAGTTTGAGGAAATCCAATTTAAGGATTTTAGGATTGGGGAGTCCACTCAACAGATCAAAGAACTGTGAGTTAATGCAGTTAGAATTTGGAATGCCTACCTAAAACCCTTCAAATTTCTTGACCAGACAATATTGGGGAGATGAGAAGGGGAATTTGAATCTTTTCTACTATAATGTCCAAGCAATAATATATTCCAAATCCAATGGTGGGGAATATTGTTTTTAATTAAATAGTGGGAGATTGATACATATAATATTTATTTATTTATATAATTTTATAAGAGAAAGTACTAAAATTCTACTCTTCTTATTTGTAGAAACAATAATAAATATGACACCAAACATTTCATTACGATCCATACTAGAGAAGGATAAACTTCTCACTAGAACTAATTTCCAAGAGTGGAAAAGGCACTTATGCATTATCCTATGCCATGAAAGGAATTTGTATGTGCTTGAAGATTCTACTCCCAACGCGCCTGGTAAAGAGGCTAGTGAGGAAGAGTTGTCTCTTTATAAGAAACATTTGAACCATACTGTTGTACCTCTCGTATCCCCTCGTGGTTTAATTTTCATGATCACAATCACTTTCATGTTTATCTAATCCTCCTTCAAGTGTTTTTGGTTGATAGGAATCATTTCATGTGGCCAAGGAGTTGGGCCAAGAAAGCAAGAAGCAAAACTGGACTGAAATTCAGTCCACCGGCCAACCGGTGGCTTCACCACCGGTCGACCGATGGACCCTGGGCAGAAGGCAGAGCCACTGCCTCACCACCGGCCAACCGATGGCCGCAGCACCGGCCAGCCGGTGGCACCCAGATGAATAGTGCAAGCTACTGTCTTGCCACCGGCCAGCCGATGGCTCTGGCACCGGTCAGCCGGTG
Organism: Viscum album; assembly: GCA_963277665.1. Taxonomy (NCBI): domain Eukaryota; kingdom Viridiplantae; phylum Streptophyta; class Magnoliopsida; order Santalales; family Viscaceae; genus Viscum; species Viscum album. The sequence continues at coordinate 538,174,783 of OY728142.1, read as the reverse complement.
GCCCCTGGACAGAAATCCTCATCCTTTTTCAAGGCACCGGCCAACCGGTGGGACTGTACCGGCCAGCCGGTGGAGCCAGTCAAACTAGCCGTTGCAGTTTGACCAGGCTGGCCCACTTGGCTCCCAACGGCTCTTTTAGCCTCTCCAATGGCTCCGAAGCCTCCCCAAGGGTTCCATGCCTATAAATAAAGGCCAAGGAAGCCCCAGACACTAATCGGATCATATACCAAGCGCCCAGACATATTGTTGCACATTTGGCGAACCTCCGGCGCTCCACCTTCAAGGATCCTCAAGTGCTCCAACCAACTTCCAATCCAAGGAGCACCTCAAGAAGCTTGGGAGAGCACGCTACATCAACTCCATCTATCCAATTGGCGCCCAAGGCTTCTCCTCAATTACGGTTTTATTGTTTTATTTATTTTGAGCTTTAAATTTGGGTTTGTGCCTACAAACCCCAAACTCTTTCTTCATCCCCCTTTCTTTTGGGTTTCACACCACCATTAAGGTGTGAAGAGGTTTCTTCAAGCCTTTCCTTTTAAAAGGCTTGAGTTTTCGGTGAGCTAGCCTTCACCCGTTAAAAAGGCTAGTGGGTTCTTGCTATTCCATTGAAAGCAAGTGGGTTCTTGCTAAACCACAAAAAGCAAGCTGTAATAGGTCCTAGTGCTACCTCAAAGCCTAGTGAGTTTCTTGCTAAAACCATTGAAAAGCAAGCGGTAGGAATCTCTCAACGGTTGAGTTGGGAGCGGAGACGTAGGCCGGGTTTTGGCCGAACTCCGTTATCAATTTCTTGTGTGATTGCCTCTTTATTTCCGCTGCATTCTTAACTTTGTTTTTAATTTGTTAATCTTTTTTTAAAAGGCAATTCACCCCCCCTCTTGCCATCCTTCCGTCTTTGTTCCGACCCAACAATTGGTATCAGAGGGAAAATTTGAATAATTCCCTAACCCGGTTTCAAATTTAAGATCCATTTAGATGGCATCAACCTCTTTCGCCCCCGAAGGCTTTTCATTGGGTCGTGCTCCATTTTTTGATGGAACCGACTATAATTATTGGAAAACCCGCATGACCACTTTTCTTAGAAGTATAGGATATCCCATTTACAAAATAGTCATGCAAGGTTACACTTTGTCTACCCCCGACAAATCCAAATGGACCCAAGCCGACATTAGAAATTTTGAGCTTGATGGCAAAGCCATGAATGCTCTTCATTGCGGCCTTGACCGAAATGAGTTCAATCGAGTGTCCACATGCACCTCCTCACATGAAATCTGGAAACTTTTGGAGGTTACCCATGAGGGGACCAACAAAGTCAAGGATACTCGATTGGACATGTATCGTCAAGATTTCGAGTCTTTTTCCATGCATCCAAATGAGTCTATTTCCGATATGTTTACTCGCTTTACTGACGTGTGCAATGGTAGAAAATCTCTTGGTGATGATGTTTCAGCTGAAGCAATGGTCAAGAAGATTCTATGGGTCCTTCCGAGCTCATGGGCACCTAAAGTGACGACAATCCAAGAAGCTAAGGATGTCAAAAACATGCCGGTCGAGGAGCTCATTGGATCCCTAATGACCTATGAGATCACGATGAGGAGGCAAGCTCAAAAGGAGGGCACACCAATCAAGACACCAAAGAACATTGCCCTCAAGGTACAAAAAGAAGTAAGCTCCTCCTCATCATCCTCATCTTCCTCATCTCCTTCATCATCAAGCGGCGACTCGGAAATGGAGAATCTCGCCCGCCAAATGCACAAGTTTATGAAGAAGCACAAGAAGAAGAAGAAATCTCGCAAGGCGCGAAAGCAAGAACCCACCGCAAGATCCGAGCCCAAGGTAAAATGCTACGGGTGCGGCGAAAAGGGCCATTACAAGCCTGATTGCCCACTCAACAAGAAACGGGCTAAGGAAAAAGGAAAGAAAAAGGTCCTCAAGGCGACATGGAGTGACACCTCCTCCTCATCCTCCTCCTCCTCCTCCTCAAGCGACAACGGTAACAAATGCCTAATGGAATTCCATGAGGTAACTTCTTCCGATTCCTCTTCCTCATATTCTTCAAATTCAAATTCTTTAAATCATCTTTCTTATGAAGAACTCTCACACGCTAGAGACCAACTAGAAAAAGGTTTTCATGCTTTATCGTCAAAATTTGTTGCTTTAAAAAAGTCTTTCAAAAAACTCTCTTCCGAAAAAGAACAACTTCTCAAAGAGAAGGAAGAGTTGTCCCTTAAAATCCAAAATTTTCCAAATGTTGATTCCATGGAATCAACCATCAAAGACCTAAGGGAAACCCTAGCTAAGTTCACCCAAGGGGAACAAAATTTGAACAATCTCCTAGGTTCCCAACGAATATCTAGAACCACCCAAGGGCTTGGCTATTCCAAGCAAGCCTCCTCCTCCCATGCACCCACTGTTTTTGTAAGGGGGAGCTCTAGTTTTAAATTTTGCAATTATTGTAAAAAACCCGGGCACCTTATTTATGAATGTAATTGTAAAAACGCCCGGTATGGCCAACCCAAGTCTATTTACTATAGTGACGAGTTTTATAGGAGAAGACCCGCTATGAGACAAGTATGGATTGAAAAATCCCTTCTTGCGAGTCTCTCCGGGCCAAAATTTGTTTCGTCTCCCCGGTGATTTATTGTTCTTATTTAGGGGGAGTTAGGATCTTTTTTGTCTTTTTTACTTTCAATTCAAACTTTCATTTTCAACACTTGGTATTCAATTTTTCATTCAAAACTTTCAATTCAAACTGTTATTCAATTAATTCATTCAAAAATTTCATTTGGTTTCAAAATTCAAATTTCAATTGGTTTTTGATTCAAAACTTTCAATTCAAACTGTTATTCAAATTTTCATTTCAATTTCAGAAATCTCAATTGATTTTTTAATTCTCATATCTTGTTTTTCATCGTTTTCCCTCAATCAAGTTTTATGCCCCATTCTATTTTGATAATCACAAAGGGGGAGAAATTTCTTGATTGATTGGGGGAGAATCCTTTTCATCATGCTTAGCATTTCCTTTCAATTTCAGTTTTTTACTTTAATTGTTTTGGTGATTGTGATCATCAAAATAGGGGGAGATTGTTGTACCTCTCGTATCCCCTCGTGGTTTAATTTTCATGATCACAATCACTTTCATGTTTATCTAATCCTCCTTCAAGTGTTTTTGGTTGATAGGAATCATTTCATGTGGCCAAGGAGTTGGGCCAAGAAAGCAAGAAGCAAAACTGGACTGAAATTCAGTCCACCGGCCAACCGGTGGCTTCACCACCGGTCGACCGATGGACCCTGGGCAGAAGGCAGAGCCACTGCCTCACCACCGGCCAACCGGTGGCCGCAGCACCGGCCAGCCGGTGGCACCCAGATGAATAGTGCAAGCTACTGTCTTGCCACCGGCCAGCCGGTGGCTCTGGCACCGGTCAGCCGGTGGCCCCTGGACAGAAATCCTCATCCTTTTTCAAGGCACCGGCCAACCGGTGGGACTGTACCGGCCAGCCGGTGGAGCCAGTCAAACTAGCCGTTGCAGTTTGACCAGGCTGGCCCACTTGGCTCCCAACGGCTCTTTTAGCCTCTCCAACGGCTCTGAAGCCTCCCCAAGGGTTCCATGCCTATAAATAAAGGCCAAGGAAGCCCCAGACACTAATCGGATCATATACCAAGCGCCCGGACATATTGTTGCACATTTGGCGAACCTCCGGCGCTCCACCTTCAAGGATCCTCAAGTGCTCCAACCAACTTCCAATCCAAGGAGCACCTCAAGAAGCTTGGGAGAGCACGCTACATCAACTCCATCTATCCAATTGGCGCCCAAGGCTTATCCTCAATTACGGCTTTATTGTTTTATTTATTTTGAGCTTTAAATTTGGGTTTGTGCCTACAAACCCCAAACTCTTTCTTCATCCCCCTTTCTTTTGGGTTTCACACCACCATTAAGGTGTGAAGAGGTTTCTTCAAGCCTTTCCTTTTAAAAGGCTTGAGTTTTCGGTGAGCTAGCCTTCACCTGTTAAAAAGGCTAGTGGGTTCTTGCTATTCCATTAAAAGCAAGTGGGTTCTTGCTAAACCACAAAAAGCAAGCTGTAATAGGTCCTAGTGCTACCTCAAAGCCTAGTGGGTTTCTTGCTAATACCATTGAAAAGCAAGCGGTAGGAATCTCTCAACGGTTGAGTTGGGAGCGGAGACGTAGGCCGGGTTTTGGCCGAACTCCGTTATCAATTTCTTGTGTGATTGCCTCTTTATTTCCTCTGCATTCTTAACTTTGTTTTTAATTTGTTAATCTTTTTTTAAAAGGCAATTCACCCCCCCTCTTGCCATCCTTCCGTCTTTGTTCCGACCCAACACATACCACAAATGATTAGTATTTCATGCTATCATCCATGATCAATGAGCTTCTAAAGAAACATGAGGACATGGATGCATATAGCATGATGTCTCACCTTCAGGATCTCTATCAAGAGAAGACAATATAAGAGAGATATGATATCTCCAATGCTCTGTTTACAACCAAGAATGGAGAGTTGGCACCAGCTAGGTCTCATGTAGTCAATCTTATTGGCTGCATTGAACACTTGGACATCTTGGGGATTAAATTCCCATATGAGTTTCACACAGATCTCATACTTTTCACAATACCCAAGTCCTCCATTTTTATTTTTAATTATAACATGAGTAATAATGATAAGAGTCTTTCAGAACTTCTTTCTCTAATTTTCTATGTGGACAAGGACCTGAGGCATTATAAGTCCACAATACTTATAGTGAATAAGAAAAGGAAGAACAAGGAAAAGGGGATCAAGAATCATAACAAGTCTAAAGTTCCCGAGCACCATCCTTCCAAAAAGGAGAAGATCTAGAGGTAGGGAAAGGAAAATGAAGTAGTATGTTTTGCATGTGGTAAGCAAGGCCACTGGAAGATGAACTATACCCAGAAGCAAGAGGAAGATAATTGTGCATTCATTATCAAGTGAAATCTTTCAATATCTACACATTAGGTAATAGATATAACTTATGGTGCTCACATTTGTATCCAAATGAAGGAACCAATTAGATTCTAAAAGATTTCTAGATGAGAGGTGGATTTTCGAGTTTCCAATAGTGTGAGGTTGGCTGCTTTAGCCATTGGAGATAACCACCTTTCATTTCCAATAGGAATGATATTGTTTTTAAGAGATCTTTATTATGTACTGATTGTTACCAATAACACAATTTTTGCATCCTTCCTAGATAAAGATCAGTTTATTTTAAAATTTGGAAATAAAATTTGTTTCTTTTATAAAGACAACATATGTTATGGTATGACACATTTAAATAATGGTCTTTATGTATTAAATTATGAAAACCAAGCATTTAAAAATTGATAACAAATCACATTCACACGACTCATATAACACCAAACTGGGGCATCATCATCTTGGTCATGTAAACAAGAATCATTTGACAAAGATATATCAAGATGATTATTTAGACTCTTTTGAGATAAAACCACTTGAAAGGTGTCATGATTTTTTGCAAGGTAAAATGACCAAACCACCATTCGATAGACTGGGTGAAAGGGCCACAAAGCTTATAGGATTTTTACATACTGATGTGTGTAGACTATTTCTAGTAGAAGCTAGAGGTGGATATTCTTCATAACTTTTACTGATGAATTGAGTGGATATGACTATGTCTACTTGATGAGGTATAAGTCTGAGTCCTTTGATAAATTCAAATAATTCAAGAATGAAGTAGAGAATCAAATTTGAAAGAAGATAAATAATCTCCAACTAGATAGAGGTGGTGAATATCTTAACTAAGAGTTTATTGATTTTTTATGGGAGTTTGAGATTTTTTCTCAACTCAGTCCACTCTACACACTATAATGAAATAGTGTTAGTGAAAGGATTAACTATACCTTTATAGATGTGGTAAGGTCAATGACGATTCATGAAGATCATTCATTATCCTTTTGGGTATACGCATTGCAAACTGTGACATACACACTAAAACAAGTACCAATTAAAGCGGGAAAAAAATTACCTTCGAGTTATGGAGTGAAAAGAAACTTATTTTATTGCACACACATGTATGGGGTTTCAAGGCATTTGTTAAGGCCTTCTTAGAAAACAAACTAGCACCCTGAGGTATAAAGTGTATCTTTATAGGGTATCCTAAGGAAGTAAAGTGATACTACCTATAAAACCTCTCAGACAATAAAGTGATTGTCGCCAGACAAGTCGTATTTCTTGAGAGGGAACACATGCTTAAGAAGGATAGTAGGAATAAGATTGACTTTGATGAAGTTGATTCTCAAGATACAGAAGAGTTGGTACAAGAACACATTCCATATATCCACATAGAAGAAGTAGTTCCTAAAACACAAGTACTGTTTAAGAGCACTAGAGAGGTAAGTGAACCAGTGAGATATGGTTTTCTAGTCACTAAAGATGGTGATTCATTATTGGTTAAAAATAATGAACCTATCTCCTACAAAGAGGAAGAGAGAGACTAGAATCTGAAAGATGGAAAGATTCCATGAATTCTAAAATGGATTTCTTGTATCAAAACCAATTTTGGGTTCTGGTCGATCTGCCAGCTGATGAAAAACCTATTGATTGCAAATGAGTATTCAAGATAAAAATGGATATGGAAGGTAAATTAAGTACATATAAAGCAAGGATAGTGGCTAAAGGGTTTAAAAAACATCAAGGAAGTGTCTATGATGAAATATTTTCTCTAGTTTCCATGTTTAAATCCATTATAATTCTACTTGTTATAAAAACTTTCTATGACTATGAAATTTGGAAGATGGATGTAAAAATAGATTTACTTAATGGGAACCTTTGGGAAGATGCCTTCATGACACAACCATAAGGGTTTGTGACTACATGTGATGCCAAAAAGATATGCAAGTTTTATAGATCCATTTATGGATTTAAACAAGCATCTAGGTAATGTAACATTTGATTCAATGAAGCTATAAAAGATTTTGGTTTCATGAAGAATGAATGTGAGCCATGTGTTTACAAGAATTTTAGTGAGAATAAGGATGTTATCTTAGTAGTATATTTTTATTACATATTACTTATTGGAAACAACATACCAGTATTATAGTCTGTTAAGGACTGGTTAAACAAGTGTTTCTCCATGAAGGACTTAGGTGAAACAACCTACATTCTAGGGATCAAGATCATTCGTGATAAATCCAAGCAACTGCTTGGAATAAGTCAAAGTACAGACATTGAACATATACTAAAGAGATTAAGTATGCAAGAATCCAAGAGGGGTTTGGTTCCAGTGTCACATGATATACATATTTTCAAGAAAATGTGTCCTCATACACAAAAAGAGAAAGATATAATGAGTAAGATCCCATAAAATTTAGTGATAGGATCAATCATCTATGAAATATTATGTACCAGGATTGATGTTTCATATGCATTGAGCATGATAAATATATTAATCTAATCCAAACTATACAAAAGTGGATTTTACCAACAAAAAATTAGTGACATATAATATATTCATCAGTAAAAAATGATTAATTCAAATAAATATTATGTTTTGTCAGTATTACTTTTAACTACCAATAATTGTTTTTACTGACATGTATATATGTTGGTATTAACTATTCAATACCTACAAATATTTTACTAATAGTTAAATTTGTTATCTTTTCATATTAATACTTACATTTTTATACCAACACATCAATATGTTATTAATACCTATTATTTCCAACAAATATTTTATCATTAGAAAAAAAATTTCCAATGAATTATTTTATAGGAAAAATGTTATAAAAATAATTAAATATATATATGTATATGAATAATGATTTTTTAATAAAAATATATATATTTATCGAATTAAAGTAATTTTTAAATGAAAAATATTTGTTAAAATTAATACATACATACATAAATATATATTTGTGTGTGTATATATTAACAAGTCACTCATGTTTTTTGGAACTCACACCTGATTAACACTCAACTCACTGATTGTGGAAAAAATGAAGGGTAATAGTATCATTATGAAGGACCCATTATAATTATACTTTTATGATTTTCATATATCTTAGAAAAAATACATAAAGAGATACTTTCAAATCCATTTTAAATAATTCTAAAAAAATATTTAGAAAAAAAATATTTGAGATAAATAAATAACATTCCATTTAAAAATATTAGTATTTATAATGAATTTAAAATATATTTTCAATAATAATAAAAATATGTTAAAAGTTAAAATAGGGGATTAACCCTAATGAGTCGCCTGAATACTCTCCCCACACCTCCCCTGCTAGCTTCCCACCTCCCTATCGTTCCGCCTCCCCATCTCCTAGTCACCGCAATCCTCAATCTGCCCCTACTTCTATTGCTTCACCCTTAGATGATCACTACCACCCCATATACCTAATTTATTAACATGTTTTGTGGATTCAATTCTAAATTTCTCATGAATATTAAAAGCACAATACAAGATTGAGGAGCACAAAGATATTGTTTGGAGGATGGTTCGAATCATCAACCCCCTCGATTGTTTTTTTGTATGAAATTGCGTTGTTCTGGGTATGGAAATGTATTTAGAGATTGACATTGAGAGATGTCCCTTCCTCTACTATACCTTTGTTTCACTCCATACCTCATAGATTGTTACATAAATAGATTGATTAGAGGAAGGGGATTACTTTTCAAGCTTCATTTCAGCAGCATGGATCATCATAAACAAATCCAAGGTTCAACTTCATTTATATTTAATAAACACTCTAATGGTATGGTTAATAGTATGTGGATACTCAAACATGGGATGTGAGGAATTTAAATCACATTCTTTATATTATCTGTATGAAGGTTTGGCCCACCGAATGCAACTTCATTAAATAGTTTCAATCCTAGTGCAATTGGGTTTTTTCATTATTATTTGGGTGTTCGGAGTATTGATTAATTCTTATGCTACTTATTCAACCATACAATATAGGAATTTCTTGAAGAATATGAAGGAAGAATTTTCTAGGCCTATGATAATTGTGGTTGATAATCTATTCATGGGTTTAACTTTATATATGTCGACAACCTTGATAGTTCTAGAAAAGATTCATTCTATAAATTCTAATACTTAGGAGAACAAGGTTATTTAATCACTATAGAGTATTGATTTCATGATTTTATATCATCACTGAATGGTTTTTTATTTAAATAGAATGAAGTGTTAAACACTTAATATGAATAAGTGAAACTTCCTCTAATGGATGAGCCATGTTTGGAGAATTCAACTTGATTCAAGATGTCCATGATAGGGGATTAAGAAGGACACATATTAGATTCAAATGAGGGAATTAAGGGGTGTTTGTGTTAAAATTGTGTTGCACGTATACATTCTCCTATATTGAAACACTTCATGTATTCCTTTCATTACTGGGTGTTGTAGTTGCCTCACATGATGCATCGAGATTTACTATAAGTTTAGGTTTCATCAGGGATGTTACTTGATTTAATTAATCTAGATGGATTTTTATATTGGTTTCTTAGTGTTATGAATTATTAGACAATAATTATACACTCTAAAAATGATTTATGATTTTCTCCTTGTGCCTACTAATATTATTTGGTGGTTCTTATTAACAAACACTTAAAACAAATGTAGAAGGATTTGATGTAAAAAACCTCAACTCCAGTAGTCCAGAGTCGGTGGTTACTTTATTACATTGGAACTAGATCCAAGAAATCACATCCCAAAGTACCGAATAGTTTATTAATCTTGGTAAACTAGATACATACTTGAATTTCACATTACAATTGAAAACATAAAATAAAACATAGTATTTTCTTTGATTAAATTGTTATTTCCTTTATAATATCCCTATATATCAATCATAATACACTTCCTAACATCCTAGAGAAAGGAAAAATAAGAAATTAGTGAGCTATGATGCGCAGTAAGGGTATGTATATAGTGGAAGCTATCATGAATAAATAAAGAATAATTAATACAGGAAGGTAAATAATAGAAAACACATGCCATTTAATCAATAACTTGAACATGAAGAATAATATGGTAAGAATAAATGATGATCAAATAATACCATATAAATAATTTCATGAGCTTGAAACTTATCCATTGATATTCTAACTAATCAAATAATCACATGGAAATCAATGACTAATTTCATAATGATGGAAATGAATAATGTCAGATGTAACATCCCCAACCCAAAGGCCAATAAGTTAGTTCCCTGAGTTGGGTCGACACATGACCTCAGTCATGCCTCCCTATATGTCAGAGGCTATCGACTAGCAGTAAGAGTCTAGAAGATCACGTGGGGAGAGTATACCATCTTTATCAGAGTAAGCGACAATAGATAATATACGAAATAAATAAAACAATAAATTATAAACAATAATCAAGCATTTCCCACCACTTTACAAAAGTGGGTACACACCCACAACCAAATAGTAAATATGCTATGTCATCTCATACAGTGCCAAGTGTAAGGAAAACCTGAAATAAAGACAAACTAAGGAATCCCAAAAACGGGTCTCGACACCAAGTCCATGCCCCTCCTCCAAGAACATCCCATACACTACTAGAAATTTGAGCTATAGCCACGGTTTAAAATCGTGGCTATAGGTAATAGCCACAGTTTGAGAAACTGTGGCTAAGTTTGGCGTGGCTATAGGCCTAGACCTATATCCACGGTTTGGAACCGTGGCTATAGGTCTATAGCCATGGTTCAAACTGTGGCTATAGGTATATAGCCATAGTTCAAACCATGGTAATATCACTATATCCATGGTTCTAAATCATGGTTATACTAGAGGATGGACACCGTTTATTTCCACTGTTAGAAACCGTGGCATTTGACCTATATCCACGGTTAGAAACCGTGGCTATAGGGTCTGAAAACCATAAAAAATAGCCCCCACCCCCTGCACCACCCCTTCCCCCATGAAAATCCCCCCCCACTCCCCTGGATAGCCCCCCCCCGGATAGACCCTGGACACCCCCACTGGACAGACCCTGGACCCCCCCAGACAGACCCAAGACACCCCCCAGACACCTCCCCTCCTGGACAGACCCCGGACCCCCCCAAACAGATCTAGGACACCCCCCCAGACAGACCCCCCCAGACTTGAGACACCCCCTGGACACCCCCCAGACAGACCCATGATAGACCCCCCCAGGACAGACCACCCCCCAGACCCTGGACACCCCCCAGACAGACCCCCCCCCAATGACAGACCCAGACCCTGGACAGCCCAGACCTACATTCCCTCAGACCCTGGACAACCTCTGCAGACCCTAGACACCCCCAGACCCTGGACACCCCCAGACCCTGGACACCCCCAGACCCTGGACCCCTCCAGACCTTGGACACCCCCCAGACCCTGGACAACCCCCCAGACAGACCCCCTAGACCCGGGACACCCCCTGGACCCCCCTAGACAAACCCAAGTCAGACCCAGACCTTAGACAGACTCCCCTGGACAACCCAGATCTCCACTCCCCCCAGACCCTAGACACCCCCATACCCTAGACAACCCCCAGACAGAACTCCTCAGACCCTGGACCCCCCCAGACAGACCCCCCTAGGACAGACCCTAGACACCCCCTCACCCTGACCCCTACCCCTCCCCCTGCCAGTCCCCCTGACCCTCCCCTTGCCATCCCCCTGCCACCCCCTGCCAGTCCCCCTGCCCCTCCACCTGCTAGTCCCCCTACCACCCCCTGCCAGTCCCCCTACCCCTCCTACCAGTCCCCCTGCCATCCCCACCCCCTGCCAGCCCCCCATGGTTAAACCATGGATCTTGGTCCCTAATAACACTTTCAAAACCATGGAAAATAGGCCCTATAGCCACAATTAATAACCATGTAAATTGATTCCTACCCAGCTATACTTAATCACCAAATGCTTCCATAATAATTACACCTTATAGCAGTACTCACACCCTCTAGCTACAAGCAAAAAAAAAACACCACCTTCCAAATAAAACTGAAATCAAGCATAATACAATATATATCATAAGAATTCAAACTCCCTCCAATATAAACAATATAAAATTTCAATATCAATATCATTATAATAAAAAGAACTATTTGATAAAATTAAATGTATATACCAAGAATAAAATTTACATCTGAAATGTACCTCAATATCAACATCACCAGAACCATCATGACCCTCATCATCTCCTATAGAAACACCAACATCATTATCAACTCCTCTCAGACCACCGCCAACACCATTGCCACCATCATCATGATCATTGAAATACTCATTGGTTTATGCACCTAAATCAATGGAAGGAGAGAAGAATCCTGATAAACATAATGCATACAAATGAGAACACATTTAATTAATGAAAACATTCAATGTTTATATGGTGATTCATATAATATCATTATGTTACCAATAAAATACTCTGATATACATAATTCATACAAATGAGAACACATATAGTTAATGAAAACATTGAAATATTCTTGCGTATGATGATTCGTGAACATAAAATTGAAGAGAAATAAGAAGGATGTTTAGAATATAGAGCAATAGTAAGAGTCTTATGGTCTAAATAGAACAAAATAATAATGAGAGAGTAATCAAGTTTGGATATGGTTAAAATATTAAATCATATTTATTTAATGATGCCCCACCCCCTTGAACCCCCCGCCCCACCCCCTTGCACCCCACATACACCCTCCCCACTGCCCTGCAGACCCCCCCTGCACCCTCCCCACTGCCCTGCTAACCCCCCTGCCAGACCCAGGACAGACCCCCCCAGGATAGACCCAGGACAGACCCCCCAGACCCTGGACACCCCCACAGACATACCCCCCCAAGACAGACCTTGGACACCCCCTCACCCTACCCCTCCCCCTTCCAGCCCCCCTTCCAGTCCCCCTACCCCTCCCCTTGCCATCCCCCCTACCATCCCCCCTTCCAGTCCCCCCTACCAGTCCCCCTTCCCCTCCCCCTTCCAGTCCCCCTGCCACCCCCACCCCCTACCACCCCACCCCTGCCAGCCCCCCATGGTTAATAATAAGCATTTTTGTACACTGGATGAGGTGTTGAATAAGAAAGAAATGTTTCCAAACTTTCCAAACTAACAACATATCAACAAGGAAAATGAAGTGATTTCTAAAATATGTAAACCAAGGCGGCATACTAATAGTGGTACCATAGTGATGTCTATAGAAATCACAGGTTATGAATTTAACATCTAGATTGGGCATCCAAAACAAAATGTCACAATCAGAATAATCATATTTAGAAACGTCCACAACAAGATGAGTTGGAAGCAGGTCACAGATACCCGGATTACTTTGTAAATCATAAAAATTAACATCCCTCAGAGTTATAGGAATGTCAATATCATCAATTATGAATCTATACATCCAATGAGTTCTCCAGATATTCATTTGATAATTCTTACAAACCACCCATTTAGAACAACCCATAATGTCACAATAGGCCAACTTAACAAAAGACCATACTAATGTGGGCACATACATGGTATATACATTGTGAAATTTGTTGACAAATCTGGTGAAAAGAAATTCCAAATAGAGGTCATAAGTGGAAAGAACCCTCCATGTGATGTTTTTTATCATGGTATCATTGAATATTCTAGTATCTTTAACTCCCATACCTTCCATTTTCACAGGATTGACACAATCTTTCCAAGAAACTGTTACCAAATTCCTTTTATGAATCGATCCAGTCCAAATAAAATTTTAAATCTTATGATTCAATTCTATAACAATGATTATGGGCAGTATATACAGTGATAAAGAGTATACAAACATTTAGGTGATAACAAAATTGACCAAGAAAATTCTAACTACCTGAGACATGGTCTTCCCTTTTCAAGTTTCCAACTGGTTAACAATTTTTAGAGCAATATTATCCATATAGCATCTTTTCACTCTACCCTAAAAAAGGGGAACCCCAAGGTAAATAAATGGAAGTGAACCTTTATTCACACCAAATCTTTAGGCTACCCAATTCTGCTTAGAAATAGACACTCCATTTCTAAACATAACAGAATACTTATTCCAGCTAATAACCTGACCTGAAATATCTCCATAATGTGAAAAATTGCTCTTGTCAAAATAAAACCCTTAGCAATCTCACCCATCCCGTGCGTCATGATTTTTCTAATGACCTTTGGTATAAAAAACCCAATAGAAATAGTCTTAAATCCTTTATATATAGATCATTATCTTTCTTTGGGATTAATACAACGATGTTGGAGTTCACCCAAAAAGGCATTGATTAAAGAATAAAAAATTCCCTCACAACATTTATTACCTCAAGATGAAGAATGTCCCGTTAAAACATGAAAAAAGTTTTTTCAAGACATCTGGTCCAACAACACCATAAATATTTAAATATAAGAGAGATGCATGAATCTTCTTTTTCACTGGGTGCCTCAACTAGACTTCTATTATGAATATCATCAATTCTTGGTTCATTTCATTTGATCAGTTTTTCAGTTTTTCCTTCTCCATTATCTGAGTAAATATCCTCAAAATAAAAATTCATGGCTTTTGTCATTTCATTCTTAGAACTAAACATATTACTATTAATTTATAGAGAAGTGAGACTCCTTCTCATGTTTTTCTCCATATGCATACTATGAAAGAAAAGTGAATTTAGATCCCCCTCCTTCATCCATACAATATTAAATTTATTATGATAAAGGTTCTCTTTTAGAGTCAGGATAATATCAATTTTAAATATGAATTTTATCTCCTCCTGAGAGGGCACATCCCGAGGCATGTTTTTTTGTTGTAAAATAATCATATGAGATTAAGCATCCTTAATGTCACTATCAAGATTAAAAAAGGATGCTTTATTCTATTCTTTCAGTCTGGCCTTTACAATCTTTATCTTGCAAGTTAGAAAATGTAGAGGATTTCCCACATAATCAATCTTCTAGGAATCCAAAACAATTTATCTATAGCCTATCACAACAATCCAAGAATTGTTAAACTTGAAAGGAAGTGGGGTTGACCTTGATCTATTAATACAGAATTAAATTAATATAGGACTATGATCAGAATGCAATCTTGGAAGGGTGAGTCCAGATAACTCAACTGCACTATTATTTTCATCCAATTACACAAATCACCTATCCAATCTACTTTCCAGACTCCCCTTTTAAGTATATCGACTCCATGTTTAATCAAAACCAGATATGGAAACTTTGGTCAAGCCACATTTATCAATACAAGAAAAAAATCCACTAGCTGAGATTTTATAGAAATTACTACTAGTTTTTTAATCAGGAATCAAAATAGCATTAATGTCACCAAGAAAAATCCAACTCCTAGAAATATTCTTTGAGATGGAAGTAGTGTTTTTTCATTAGTATCCTCCTCCTATATGAAAAAAAACATAAAGGACATCAATACAATTTCAATGGAATCATGTAACTTTAAACATAGTAGTGAGATTAATCTTCCCACTACCTATATGGGATAGCCAAAATCGATCACGGACATTTGATATGAGTTGAGAACCACCACTCAGTGAACCAAATATGAATATATAATCCGAACATTAAATATATATGATAAAGGTATGCATATAATGTATCACTTGTTATAAAAAAATATAAAGGTACATGATTCAAAAGTGCATACCTTGGGATCAACTATCCAACCATTATACAGACCAATGTCCAAAAGATCGAATATTACACACTCAAGAGTACAATAAAAATCTTCAATTCTGCAAGCATGTTGTATTCCAAATAAATTTTATTAAAAACACAACAAATGGTTACTAATGTCTTGCAAAAAATGGTATAAAATAATCATTACCTCCTGAATTTTATATTTATGTTAATCCCGGTTGCAAGTCATGGGAGAAAATCAATTGCATCAGCTATGTTTTCTTGTTGGTTCTCTACATAGAATGCATCGCTATCTTGCATACCAGTACAATTCATCAAACTAACAATATGATTAGTGAAACTAATTGAGTGGCCGCCTCAAGCAAAAAATAAGAAATTGGACTATATGCCATCGGAGGTGTGCCGGAGGAGATAGAGGGGCCGCCTCAGAGAAGAATCATTGAGGAGGTATGATGGTCACGTCAAAGGAGGATATGATTAAATATAATAATAATAAAACTTAACAACTACATAAACAAACATATCTCATAATAGCATAATTCAATATATGTAGAAACAATCAGAAACACCGCAATACAATTCAGTATTAAAATAATAAAACCTCATTTCATAATAAAATTACACACATTAACAATCCAAAAATACAATTCACATCAATAGTGAGTCTCAATATCAGTATCATTAGATTCATGATAACCCTCATCCATGCCTCCTACAGAAACACCATCAGCACCTCTCACACCACTATCATCATCATCGACATCATCATCGGTACCGACACCAACATTAGGACCAGCTGCAGCTATAGCTCCGGATCTAGCTCTAGCTCCGACTACAGCTCCGGCTCCAACTACAGCTCTGGCTCCACCAGCAGAACTCATTGACATCAAACATGTTTCAACTGCTACATCTGCTTCTGGTGAAAGTGTAGAAGAAATGGCAGACATATCTTTCTTCATATTTTCAAATATCACCTTTTCTGCTTTTTGAGTTTCTTCTTTGATTGCAGAATTCATCTGTTCCACTATGGCCAAAACAGAACTGGTACTCGAAGAAACGTTGTCAGTAGACCAGTATTGAGATGGTATAATCTTCTTCCCAGGTCGACAACGCACTCTGCCCTGATGCTCATCTCCTAATACCTGATGTAGATGATCGTTCAGGCCCAAATTGTCAGGTTCTTTTTCTTCCAATGTCTCCAAAGCATTCTGTTGATTGATATATAACATAAATTAAAATGATAAAATAATATACAGAATTAAATTCAGTCAAAATAAAAGAAATTGAAATATACTTACAATCGCCTTCTCGATGTCAGTATTTGGCACAATACCATCTTTCTTTTTTCTTCTTATACAAAACAAAGTAGAGCGAGGAACGCGACCCATGATATTCAATTATTTTTTTTGGAAAAAACAAAGAAATATATAAAAATTGGAAGTAAAAAACATTACACTAAACGAAGATAAATATTTTAAATATTAAATCACCTATGTTTGCTTAAGATCTGGGCGTGAAGTGTGTCCATGATTATAAACCTGTTTCATTCCACTCTTATTTATTTTATTTCTATCTGATTTCTTCTATAAAAAAATAATTATATAATTTCATTAACATAAATAAAACTCATTTTCAAATATATAAATGAATATATATATATATAAATTTAACAAATAACTTAAACTCTCAACTCTTCCAATAGCCGATCAATACCCCCCGCCATACTATCAGCCTCGGTAGTATAATCCAACCGTCTCCTCGACGAAGTAGCCTAAAATAACATAGATGATAAAATAAAACAAACGATAACAAGATAAATAATATGAAAGACCATAATATTCAAACATAAATTGTACTTACAGTGTTGTCCAGATGAGACATATGTTATTCATTTCTTCGTATTCTTCTATTTCTTCTAATATCATCATATTCATACATTTTGACCTCGAAATTTAAAATAATATTCTCAAATAAATAGAAATAATGAAAAATGTTAAATAAAACAATTTTATCATAAATCAATGAGATACATTTTCAATGTGATATTTATATTGATAAAATATCAAGACTTTTATATGTTTACGAATTACTATAGATATGATTATACAAAAATTAGTCAGACTATAAATAGTTTTATATTCGAAAATGGTATAAAATATACTAGTTAATTTGATATCATGTATGGAAGTTTAAAAAAAACACATACAATATTACGATAATGTCAGGTAAATACTTAAAAATGTATCAACGTTCTATGTGGTCTGTGACAATTTATGGTTCACAATCTGTTCTAGCAATTGAGTCATCTATGTCATCAAATGCAACATTCGAATAAATACCAACAGGTTTATCCACAACATCATTGTCATCCATGTCTTCATCAAAAATATATCTAGGAACGACATCAACAATAACACCAAATTGTTGTTGTAACAGGTCAGTTACATAAAACACATGTCTAGCCTGTGATGCAAGAATATAAGGTTCATCAGTGTGAAGCTGGTGATTCATATCAATCACTCTAAATCCACAGTTATCAATATGCATTCCTTGTCATGTCATTGAATCAAACCACTTACATTTCATCATTGCAATGCGACCATGTGCATAGTAATCTAACAAAATGATTATTTCAACAACACCATAATATGATATATTTTCTGATCGAGGTTGTCTATCTGATGCACTCACATAAAAATCTATTGTGGCACTTATCATGACACCATCATGCTGTGTTTCCATTTTTTTCCACAGTTATTTATAACAAATTTAAATCCATTAACAACCATTGCTTTACAATCACGTACCACATCATTTGGACCAAAGGATAATGCTATTACTTCATCTGATACTTCATTCATTGGTAGAGTTAAAACATAAAAGATACCAACATTGAATATTAAAGAGAGACATGTGATTATGTTATGAGAAGAAAAAAAATCTATTACCTTTGACTTTAACCAAGCAACAAATTCTTTGCTGTGCAGCAGTTCCTTCATCTTAATAGATAGAGAGCGATTTCTCTTTTTTATAATTTCTAAATTTTATCTACAAATATGAAAGCTTAAAAATGTCAGAAGATATGAAGAAATAACATAATGAAAAAAATTCATATTTATAAGTTTACTTACTTGATATAATCATAAAGAACACCACAGTTGAATAATATTGTACGATGAGCCATTTCCCACTCTTCCCTGCTTAAAGTGCACAACGAGTACGGTCCAGATTCCCCCCTATTTGGGGAAGTGAAGGAAATTTAGGCTCAATGGGATCATATTTCTCATCTTCAGTTCTCATAAGTTGATTAGACCTCATGGTGACGTTAGCAAAGTACAATGAAAAGAAATCCATGAATTCTTGTGCTAAATAACATTTCACAATAGAGCCTTTGGGGTGATATTTATTTCTCACATAATATTTAAATGTAAACATCATTATTTTTGTAGGATACATCCACCGACTCGAAACAAGACCACCAAAAAGAACTTCTGTGGGAAGATGCACAGTCAGATATAACATACAAGTGAAAAATGACGGTGGGAAAATTTTCTCCAAGTTGCAAAGAATAATCGGTGCATCTCTCTACAATTTCTAAACAACACTTCTACTCAGTCTTTTGTCAAAAAGGTCTCGATAAAAACGACATAACTTAATCACATAAACTCTAACATTATGTGAAAGTAAATGTATAATGGCAATAGGAATCAACTCATGTAACAAGACATGGTAATCATGGGTTTTAAGAGATTTTAGTTTCAAATCTTGTGAATTCACCCTTTTCAAAATATTACTTGAATAACCATCTGGAACCTTCAAACTTTCCAAGACCTAAATAAATTGTCTCTTCTCCACATTTTTCATCGAATAACAAGTAATAGGTACTTTCCACTTATTTTGACCAATTAACTCAGGATGAAGTTTTACTCTTATACCCCAATCCATCAAATCATGACGAGACTGAAAATCGTATTTTGTTTTGCCTTTGAAATTTAAAATAGTAGCAAGTAACATCTCAAAAATGCTTTTCTCGATATGAATTACATCCAAACAATGACACAATAAATTCAATGACCAATACGACAACTCAAAGAATATGATTTTATTTCTCCAATTGTTATTGGAATTCGAATTAAAATGTTTTCACTTTCTGATATTTGATTGACTTTTTCCAAGAACATAATTCAAATCATCAAGTTATTTAACAATATCATTCCCTAACATTCATTTAGGTGTCTCATCTATCTCTAAAACATCATCGAACTGTCTTCGATTTTTCCTGTATGGATTATCCTTCGGTAGAAATCTCCGATACCCTATGAAGCTGAAAGTTAGTTGAAACTTTAATCTCTAGAAATGTGTATTTTTCATTCAAATAGGGCAGGATAATTTCCCTTTAGTACTCCAACCAGACACCATTCTGTATGTAGAGAAATCATTTATCATCCATAATAAAGCCTCATGAAACATAAAGTACTCCTTCCTGAATGCATCGTACACTTGTGCACCAATAATCCAAAGCTCCTTTAACTCCTATATTAATGGCTGCAAGTATATATCAATATCATTTCCAGGATCACTAGGTCCATATATCAATATACTCATGATAGTAAACAGTTTCTTCATACACATCCATGAAGGAAAGTTATAAATGTGAATGAAAACAGGCCAAGTACTATGTGCAGTATGCATTTGGCGAAATGGGTTGAAACCATCACAGGATAATCCCAATCTAATATTTCATGGTTCAGCTACAAAATCAGGATATAACCTATAAAATTTCTTCAAAGCCAACCCATCTGCAAGATACACTATTTCATCATTATCTTTATTTCTTTCATCTTCATGCCATCTCATATTCTTTTCCATTTGTTCTGACATAAAAAGTTTTTGAAGCCTGGGAATTAAAGGGAAGTGCCACATCACTTTCTCTGGTATGTGAGATTACGTTCCGTCTTTATTAGTCTTCCACCTTGATGTGCCACACTGTTTGCACTGACTTAACTCTACATTTTCCTTCCAGAACAGACAACAATCTTTGGGGCAAGAATGAATCTTAATAGATGAAAATCCAAATTTTTCAACCAACTTTGATGCCATGTAATTATATTCCGAAATACATGCATCATCAGGCAGTAAATCCTTAATAAATGTAAGGAGATAGTTGACCACAGTATTAATAAATCCATACATTTCTTTTCCATGATATAATCGCATTAAAAACTCAAGTTTTCTTATTTTTCCACATGCCTGATATACTGGGGTATTTGCATCTTCCATAAGCTTTCTAACACTCTCAACATCATTATCCTGATTAATAGATGAAAACTATGTTCCGGTATTCATTTCCTCTTGCATTGGTCTACATGAGGAGCTGGCTTCAGAAACAGAAGGAAACCGATCAGAAATCATATTTTTCATACCAATCCTTTCCGTTGAATCAATGTCATTCACCTTGCGCTTTTTCTCCATTGTGATACCACACATGATAATTTTTTTGGAAACCTTGTTTAGTGATATGATAAATCAATCCACCATCTAAATCATTATTGAATGCAAAGTACAAGAAATGTCATAACTCCTTATGAAATTCATCAGTGATCCGATCAACATTGTACATCCAGTATCTATCTATTCTGAGGCATATAAACATACATTAAATAAATAATCTAGAAAATGACTTAACATTATATGTATTGTTTCATAAGATAACAAGTAAACATCAACAACATGTCAATAAAAAAATCATAACAAATATTATGGTTAAGGGAATTCATAAATGTTTCAAATTATAAAAAATCATGAATAGTCACACCTTTCTATGACCACATAAGATTATTTTGGTGTACCTCCAACACCCACATTAAAACCTATATGTTTTAACAATGAAATATTATGTTTTTTATAGAATTATATGATGGGAACTCCCCATCCTAGACACCCCTCCCCCTCCCTCTTGGACGCCCCCCTGGACACCCCCTCCCTCCTGGATACCCCCCCTGGATAGCCCCTACCCCTGTACCCCCATACACCTTACCCCCCTCCCTGCCCCCTGCACACTGCTCCCCCAGACCCATTAACCCCCCCTTCTGGACAACCCCCCTCCCCTTGCACCCCCTTCCACCTCCCTGCACACCGCCCCCTCAGAAACCCCCCCTCCTAGACACCCCGCCCCTCGTACCCCCACACCCCCTGCACCCCCTGATCCTGCCCCCCACCTCCCACCCCCTCCTAGACAACCCCCTTCCCCCTGCACCCCTACCCCCTCCCTGCACACTGCCCCCTGGACACCCCCCTACACCCCCACACCCCCTGCACACTGCCCCCAAAACCCTACCCCGGACACCACCCTCCTAAACAACCCCCTCCCCCGCACCCCTGCCCCCTCCCCCTGCACCCCTTCCCCCCTCCCCCTGCACCCCCTCCCCCTACACCCCCACACCCCTGCTCCCTTCACACTGCCCCCACCTCCCACCCCCCTCCTGGATAGCCCCCCTCCCCCTACACACTGCCCCCCCCTACACACTGCCCCCCCTCCCTGCACATTGCCCCCCTCTTGGACAACCCCCCTCTAATACATGATCACATGTGTTTTTTTTTTAAATTGGGACAAACACAAAAACTAGGATGAATAGTGTATCAAAACACCTGAACATCTTGGGAACATCAACCCGATCAGTGTGATATGTCATATTTCCAATATCAACCAGGTCAATCTAACTCAGAGATGGCCAGTTATCAATGCATAGCAGATCATGAATCAAAATACTATCACTAAACACATTCATGATAGATTAAATCCAGAATCTGAGTGCTTATATGGGTCTTCACCTCCTCACTAAGCCAAGACAAACCGACTAAATAGGGGGGTTGATTTGTGGGGGAGGGTATGAATGATTCTGGATTTCATCTTGGCAGCTGGACGGGTCAGTGGTGTCAGCCTTGGCTCTGCGGAAGAGTGGTCGTCTTCTGCTAGGATCTTCTTTTTTCTATATCTTCTCCTCCATCTTTTTCTTACCTGCTGTAGTTCTTTGTTAGTGACTGTACAATTTATACTAGTTCCGTGTATAGGGAAGATCCTTATTCTCTCTCTCTCCACACTCATAGTCCTAACAAATACCTCTTAGATAAATTGAAAAGAAGCATTTTTTTAAATACACAATCTGTATATGCTTACACAAAAACACTTGGTGTTACAAATAATTTTCAATAAATACCGTCAAACAGACTCTTATATAGTGGAATTAATCTTAATCAGTTTACAATAAGTGATGTCAAGCAAAGCCTTAAGGTTCATTTAACAGTATTTGAGAAGTTAAAAAAAAGGTGGAATTTGTTTTTCCAAATAAAAACACTTCCACTAAAATTCACTAAAATACAACTTAAATAAGCAATATATAAACTCTTATACCGAATCATTTATCACAGGTGATAAATTTTATAAGCAGTACTGTAAAATAGAGCCTTGAAATACTTGCCCCTTATGATAAGTAGTTTGAAAAATAACTGGTGTGTTCTATTTCTGAAAAAACACTAGTGCGTAAATTTCAAGAACAAAATCACTTTAAAAGACTATTTCAATAAACAATCAGGAAACCCTAACACAAAAGCACTTATAAAATTCGACAAAAATCTATATCTCCCATCAAAGGGAGCCAAAAATTGATGCACCAGTGGATTTCTAAGAAATGATATCACATGTTAGAAAATAATATTGATTTATAAATAAGAAACCAAAAAATCAAGGTATATAGTCAGATAATGATAAATAATCATGAATCAATTAATAAAATCACCTAAGGAAAATATCACATATAACATAAAATCATGGTATAAAACCCACATATCATGGAATATTCAAGGCATTTGAATCTCTATGTTCCTAGAATGATGAATGAAACAACATGTTCATTACATTAAACCCGGGGATAAAATACCCTAATATCATAAATCTATATGTATAATAATTTAAATCAATCACTCAAGGTGAAATCATAATAAATTTTAATAACTATCAATAAGACCACAGTCTCATCCCTGAACACTTAGTATTTTCCCCTTGCATGGGTTGAACACTCCCAGACATGATTATTTACCCTAAACTAACACATTCTCAGAATCGTATCTAATATAAAAAAATTGCACGATAATATAAAAAGAAACCTCTTATACCACTTTGTAAATTCCCAACCCAAGATCCACTAAACAGATCCCCAAGATAGTTGGTTACATGGCTACAAGAGTGCCACCACATATGTCAGAGGTATCCGACCAATAGTGAGGGTATAATTATGGTACAAAAGAGAGTCTATAACCTTATAAAAATAGTATCACATCACTATACAATAACTACATCAAAAAGAAGAAGAAGTATATATGAATGACATAGAATAAAATGATAACAATAACTGATAAAGAGAAAAATATCATCAACATAAAACAAATGTGATGGTGCAAAGAAATCCCTCCCAAACCCCAACTGCTGATAAATCCCAATATTAACAAGATCAATAAGATACAAACTAAGATAATCCTCAGATATAGGAAATAAAATCCTAAATAAAGGATCTCCATTCCTAACTCCTCTTGAACACTAGAAGAAACCCCTTGGGGATACATTAACCAGAATAGAGATCCTGGCACTGTGCAAGTTAGAACAAATCAAATCAATGAACCTATGTGAAAATAATTTCATTCTCAGAATAGAAAAAATGAAACTCCATTTTATAGAATAAAAATATTTTGATATTTCAATATTTAAGGACATATTATCATCTTTTACCTTCCTCTTCATGATATTCACACATTTAGAAGCATTGTAGAGGAAATTCTGAATGTTCCTCCCAGGGAAAAACCCAACCTATTTTGTCAAAATAAATCCCTTAGAAATCTCACCCATCCTGTGCGTCATGATTTTTCTAATGACCTTTGGTATACAAAATCCAATAGAAATAGTCCTAAATCCTTTATATACATAGCATTATCTTTCTTTGGGATTAATACAATGACGTTGGAGTTCACCCAAAAAGGCATTGATTAAAGAATAAAAAATTCCCTCATAGCATTTATTACCTCAAGATGAAGAATGTCCCATTAAAACATGAAAAAAGTTTTGTCAAGACATCTGGTCCAGCAAGACCATCCATATTTAATTATAAGAGAGATTCATGGATCTTCTTTTTCACTAGGGGCCTCAACTAGCCTTCTATTCTGAATATCATCAATTCTTGGTTCATTTAATTTGATCAGTTTTTCTGTTTTTCCTTCTCAATTATCTGAGTAAATCTCCTAAAAATAAAAATTCATGACATTTTACATTTCATTCTTATAACTAAACATATTACTATTAATTTATAGATAAGTGAGACTCCTTCTCATGTTTTTCTCCCTATGCATTCTATGAAAGAAAAGTGAATTTAGATCCCCCTACTTCATCCATATAATATTAAATTTATTATGAGAAAGGTTCTCTTTTAGAGTCAGGATAATATCAATTTTGGATATGGATTTTATCTCCTCCTGAGATGGCACATCCTGAGGCATGTTTTTTTGTTGGAAAATAACCAGATGAGATTAAGCCTCCTTAATGTCACTATCAAGATTAAAAAAGGATACTTCACTCTATTCTTTCAGTTTGTCCTTTACAATCTTTATCTTGAAAGTTAGAATATGTAGAGTACTTCCCACAAAATCAATCTTACAAGAATCCAAAACGATTTATCTACATCCTGGCATAATAAGCCAAGAATTGTTAAACTTGAAAGGAAGTGGGGTTGACCTTGATCTATTAATAAAAAATTAAATTAATAGAGGACTATTATTAGAATGAAATATTGGAAGGGTGAGTCCAGATATCTCAACTGCACTATTCCTTTCATCCAATTACACAAAGAACCTATCCAATCTACTTTCCAGCCACCCCTTTTAAGTATATCGACTCCATGTTTAATCAAATCCAAATATGGAAAATTTGGCCAAGCCACATTTATCAATATAAGAAAAAAATTCACTAGCTGAGATTTTATAGAAATTACTACTAGTTTTTTAATCAAGCCTCAAAATAGCATTAATGTAACCAAGAAAAATCCAACTCCTAGAAATATTCTTTGAGATGGATGCCAGATTTATTCAAAGATATCTTCATCTTGTATATAAATTGAAGGCATAGACAAAAGTCACATAAATAGTAGTCTTACCAATGCAATAGGAGATGGTCACTGATTGATGATCATTATGGAAGGAATTGATAGTGATACTATCATTATTAAGAACCAACAAGGACTATGTGGCAACATCAAATTGATAATTAGAAAAAAATGAGTAACTGAAATATTTACATTTGAATTCCATCTAATTCTCAAACTTCAATCTTGGCTTGGTAAGACTAATCAGTATAGGTTTTTTGTTCACAATAATGTGCCTAATGGTTTTAACCATGGGAGAGTTCACAAGCCCTTGGAAGTTCCAAAATATGACCTTCATTACATAGCAGAACATAGCCTAGTACTAGGCCTATCATAACATTATGTCATTCCTTTATCAAAACCAACAGTTTCCAAAAGCTCTTCACCCATATCATTTATTTCATCAGTAGATGAGGGGTCACACAGGTCTTGTTCATATGGAGAAAAATCCTTGACATCTCCTGTAGAAGATTCAATACTGAGGGAATTGAACTAGTTAGCCGATTAAACAGGGGTCAAAAGAAGGCTTCCAAGTAGTTTCCTCATTGAAATCTTGGATGAAGGAACTATTGATAAATCACTAGTGTGCTAATAACCATCTCCTTACAATCCTGTAAGATAATTAGCCTACTCAGTAGATAATTCATTAACTCCAAAGGAACCAGAAACTAAGCCAATTCTCTAGATAGGATCCTACTCAAAATCAAGATTAGGACAAGAACAATCATCTTGCTCTATAAGAAAAGTAGGTGTGGGTTCCTCATCATAGACAACACATGAAGCCTTACCTGGTGGTAAAAAATGACATTCTCAATCTCCATAACATTTAAATCCTTATTTGGTACTGAAGTATTGGCCTTCTCTATTTCCATCTCATTGGAACCTTCACTGGTAGTGAAACAGTGACCTGATCGGGTTCTATAACAATGATATCCTTAACTGGTACTGAAGCATTGGCCAGCTCAGGTTCCATCTCATCAGAATACTTCACAAGTGCTGAAGTAGTGTCATGTTTAGGTTCTAGAATTACACCCTACATAAGATATGAAGTAGTGAGCTGCTCAGTGGAAAAACACATTGACTAGAGACCATGACAATAGTATTGGTAGTAGCATGGATATGATCGAACTCATCAACAGTATGGACAAAAAAAACATCATTAGAGGAATTCCCACATTAGTTCTCTTAGCAATATCTAGGATAGGATCACCCTTATATCCACCCCCATGA
This sequence comes from Viscum album, assembly GCA_963277665.1. Taxonomy (NCBI): domain Eukaryota; kingdom Viridiplantae; phylum Streptophyta; class Magnoliopsida; order Santalales; family Viscaceae; genus Viscum; species Viscum album. Next base: position 538,147,749 of record OY728142.1, on the reverse strand, counting down.
TAAGGGGCCTCCATAGATGTGTCATGACCAGAGGGTGGGACCAAACCCTTATCATTCTTTCTCCTGCTGCTAGAATCGTCATGTACCCTAATCTTTCAATGATTACATAGTTTGTTTCTATTGCATTCAGAGGCCATATGACCAAAAAATAACAATTTTCATAGAATTATAGCTTCCTCCCAAGATTAATATCCTCATCCCTGGTGGTTAGAACCACTTCTTTAACAAGGATGGAAGCCATATCAACCTCAACAAGAATCCATACATAATGCCCAAAATATGGATTGTCCATCTACATATCCATAAGGACTCTAAATCAACCATAGGTTTTAACTATTTCACAACATTCACAACATGCACATAATAAAACCTTCAAATTTAGAGAAAGAATCATCACTTAGAAATAATAATAAAATGGTAAAACATATAAAAACACTACATCCCCTTAAATTTCATTTAAATTTATATAATTTCCTTCATTAGTCAATCCTTCCATCCACCTAAAGGAAAACTGAAATATGCTAGTCGCACATATGCAAAAAATAATAGAGAATAAGAATCCCATACCTGGAAGTAAGCTTCAAATCAAACTAAAACAAAAATAGGGGGATATATGAAAAATTGTCACTGCCTCAAAATGGTGCACAATGCTGTAGAAAATAAAGGATTAATGGGGGATGTGAACATGCCTAGAATCATGAGAAGGAAGGATTTTGGTGGAAGAAAGAGACTATCAAAGTTCAATAATGAATTTCACTTGGACATTCTTGAGAGGTGAGATGTTACCACGAAGGCGACCGGGTTGCCTCATTCGGTGGCAGTGACCGACAGTGTCGCGAGGGGGATGAGGATGGGGAAGTGTCGTAAAGGCCAGCTGGGAATCGTCAGGGGATGAGGATCGAGGAGAGGAGAGGTCGCCAAAGCCGTCAGGGAAGAAGGTTCACCACCGAGAGGAGAGGTTGTCACCAAGAGTAGAGGTCGCCGCTGAGAGAGGAGAAGTTGCGGGGGTGGAGGAGGGCAACCGAGAGGAGAAGTCATGCCAAGAAGAGAGGGCCACCAAGAGAGAAGAGGTCGCAGGTATAAGGTGGGTCGTGAGGGGTCGGGGGAGGAGAGGAATAGGACGTCGTGGACAGTGGGGAGGAGGAGCCCGATATATGGTAAAAAAAACATAGATACATATTTTTTTAATCGTGGCTATAAACTATTATTTAGAAACAATTTTAATAGAAGTGTTGCTATAAACTAAGATATAGCCATAGACTTATAAAACTATGGCTATAGGTCCATGGCTATAGCCCTGTTTTCTAGTAGTGATACCCAATCAAACCTTTAGCATAATGAATTTTCCCTTGTCCTGACCTATAACCACGAAGTCTTCTATGGTACCCAGTGACGGCCCGAGAAGGGTGTGAGTATAACTTAGTAGACCACCATGAATGATGTTTACAAAATACCCAGTCTAAACAGGTAGTGTATGCATGTACTAAAATAAATAACAAGGTGAAAACAATGTAAATAGGGATCTATTATTTAACAATAGTCACTTAATCCATTAACATCATTTGATATATCAGTTAGGAAATTCATTTATTATACAATGGCCTATGTCGATCAACTACTATGCATAAGGGAATAATTCAAGTTTCCTATCTCACTAGGGAATCCATTTCAAAAATAATTACATCACAATTACTATGGAACCTCAGTCTTGGTAGTCTCATCCAATGCAACTGTTAGGGGCCTAGAGCCTCAGTCTGACTCCCTAACCCATGTATTCAAGTGGTGGGGTTTAGATCCTCACTCAAACACAACCCATGGGAGGAGCCTTAGTCCATTACCCGACATACCTACAAGCAATGTGCACATGATTCTTACCAATTTCCACATAACCCATTTCACAAACCATACTCAAATAATACACATAACATTAATTATTCATAATTCATTCAATACCTAAATTATCTTCATGCTTTAACCCATTGAAAGAATTACTATTTACATGCCTTAACTCATTACAATATTTCCATTTCAACCCATAATCCATTTATCACATTCACTTTAATTCATTTAACCCATTCACAATATTCCAACAACTCATTATGCCAAGTTAAAAACCAACACAATCACCATTAGTTTCCAATTCATAACTCAAGCTAACATTTCAGCACATTTATTATGGGATCTATGTCATAACAATTCAATTCTATACTTATAATTTTAATTTCCATGTTCAAGAAGCAGCACACCCCATGGGTGGCCCTTAACCCAATCAAATCAACCTCAACGCATCCCATAGGGATCATGAATGGATCAATTAAACCTTTACCCAATCAACTCATCTTTTATACCAAGTTAAACCAAAAGGGAAATATAACCACACCAAAGAACATCCACATACACATACATAACCAACAAGACTATGGGATATAACTTGTAGACCACATACCTAAATTATTAAGATGAACGCTCACTTAACCATAGCCTTTGGTTCATATTCAAATACCCTTCGAATCCCCAACCTAAGATCCACTGTAAAAAAGGATTTTAGGGCTTTAGAAGAAGAAGAGTATCTACACAAGACCTAATCTAAAAAAGAGAAGGAAGATGAGTGTTAGATTCACCCATAGCTTCAATTTGAAACCAATGATGCTCTAAATGGCCTAGAAAATAAGGAGATTGATCCTTAGGAATATTGGGGCGTTTTGGTTCATCACTAGGGTTATAAGAGGAATAATGGAGGAGAATTCAAAATTAGAAGACTTAAGGACCAAGAGGAAAAAATGGTAAAATCCCATTTTTAATGGGGCACATGGTTTGGCTGCATAGTTAGCCAAGCCATGCGCCAACCACGCACCACCCTCTATCTGAGAGGGGGGCCAGACCACATGGTTACTTGGGGATCTCACATAATTTGAAAAATAATTCTCTAATTTTATGGGATGGATTTGCCCAAGATTTCACGGTTTGTCTTTCCCCCTTGCATGGTTTCTTCAAACCATTAACCCCTCCTCTAGGAATGCATGGTTAGGGCGCACGATTACTACTAAACATGCACCAACCATGCGACATGAACTGGATGGCCCCGGTCTTCCTTATTTCATTATTGAACCCCCAAAACACCCCAAGACTCCTTATACACTTAGAAAATGTTCCTTTAACCCAAAAAAAGAGACTTAAACCAAAAATTAAACAAGAACATGCCTTAAGGGAAATACGAGATATTACAACCTCCCCACCTTATAATAGATCGTCTTCAAGACAATCTTCTCAAGAATCACTGAGATTATAAAGTAAAGATATCGATCCACTGGGCCCACATATCTGTCTCCCTTTACCAATTTTATTTCTGAACATTACTGTGCTGCCACAAAACTCAAACTGAAGGCATAATATTTCCCTGTAAGACTTTCTCACTATGATCCACAATACAAACCGGATGCTTCTAAAAGGATGTATCATCTTCAAGCTCAACATCATCAACATTAATCACATGAGATGGGTTAGGGTGATACCACTGAAGCCGTAACACATGAAAAACATCATGCATACCACCATACCACTGTGGAAGATCCAATCGATATGCCACCAGTACAATCCTCTCCACTATCTCAAACAATCCCATGTACCTGGATGACAACTTTCACTGCTTCTAAATCTGATAGTGACCCAACCTTGGTGACACTCGAATAAACAAACAATAACCCACCATAAACTCAAGAGTTCTATGATGTTGATCCACATACAACTTCTTCCTACTCCGAGCCATAGAAATTCATTTCCAAATCAACTAAACTAGTTCTGTTGTCTCTCGCATGAGACTCGTTCCCAACAACTTTGTTTCCCTAGCCTCCATCCAACATAACAATAATCTACATGGTCAAAATTAGAGCACCTCATATGGTGCCATATGAATTGTTTCTTGGTAACTGTTGTTATAGGATAAATCAATAAGAATCAAATGCTTATCCCACAATCCCCCAAAATCAAAGACACATGCCCTTAACATGTCTTCTAGCACCTGAATGGTATACTCCAATTTCCCATCTATCCATGGGTAGAAATCCGTACTAAAAAACACTCAAGTACCAAGCACCTTTTCTAACCCCTACCAGAAGCGTGAAGTAAAATGTGGATCACAATTTGAAACTATAGTCTATAGAACCCCATGCAACCACACTATCTCCCAAAATTACAACTCACCCAATTGATCAACAATGATGGTCTCTCAAATCGGTAGGAAATGTGCCACCTTATTCATACGATCAACAAATACCTAGATTGCATCATTATTCCAAGGCTTCCTCAGAAGACCCACCATAAAATCCATCATCAGGTCACCCCATTTACATTCCAGAATAGGAAAAATCTATAACAAACTACCCAGTCACTGATGCTCAGCCTTTACCTAATAATGGGTGTAGTATCACACCATGAAACCTAAAACCTCTTTCTTCATCCGTAGAAACAAATAATGTCTATGAATACCACAATACATTTTGTTTAATCCAATATTCACCACCCACTTAAAGGAATGGAACTCATGCATCAACTCATCCCGCATAAAATTAGGAATGGAAACCCGACCACAAATCTAAATGATCTCATCATCACCAATAGTCCAATTAGAAGGTGACTCCCCAACTTCAATACTTTCCACAAAAGCCAAACACTTAATATCCTTATAATACCTCTCCTTGATCCATCTTAGAAGGGTAGACTCAATTGCCACAGATGCAAGGTTCATCTACCCTTGTCCATTTTACACCTCCAAATGCATCTCAATAAACAAATATATCAATCTCCACTAAAAAATGGATTCTCATACAACCAGATTTAGATTCTTTTGAATCAAATCATTTTACACACTATTTCCCTTTCTCAGTGTGTATACTAATTCAAAATTAAGGGATTTCATGTACTCAACCCACCTTTGCTGTAGAAGATTCAAGTCACACTAAGAGAATATGTACTTAAGGATTTTATGATCAGTACACACTGTAAGCCTCTCTCCCAATAAGTAGTGATTCCAACACTTTAAAGCGTAAACCATAATGGACAATTTAAGATCATGCATAGGGTAATTTTATTCATGAGGTCTCAATTGTTGGGACCCATATGCCACAACCCGGTCATTTTGCATCAATATTTACCCAAGTCCAATTCTAGATACATCAAAAAACAAGGTATAATCCTTACCTGGATCAGGTAGAATCAAGATCGGAGCAGTTTTCAGCCGCTTCATTAACTATTTAAAAGCATTATCACATGATTCAGACCATTCAAAATTGATAACTTTCTTGGTTAAACCTAAAAGTGGTGCTTCCAAGTGGGATAAATCCTTGATGAACCTTCGATAATAGCCTGCTAAACCCAAAAAACTTCAGACATCAAAAAAATTCTTGGGATTCTCCCAAGATACAACAAGTTTCACTTTATCTGGGTCCATAGACACACCTTCCTCAAAGATGATGTGACCCAAGAAATGTACCTTGTGAATCCAGAAATGGCACTTCGATACCTTGGTGTATAGCCTATGATCTATTAGTGTACTCAGAATTATGTCAAGATGTTTGGAATGATCTTCATGAGTCTTGGAGTGCACCAAAATTTCATCCAAAAAGAAAACTATAAACTGATCTGGGTACAGGTGAAAGATTTGGTTCATTATGTCCGTAAACACTGCTAGTGAGTTGGTCAACCCGAACGACATAAAAAAAACTCATATAACCCATAACTAATCCCGAAGACAGTCTGCGATATATCAAAAGGTATCACCCTCATTTGATGATAACCTAATCTCAATTTGATCTTGGAAAACACAAAATCACCTCTCAATTGGTCAAAAAGATCATCAATTCGAGGAAATGGGTATCTGTTCTTAACTATCATCTGATTATACTTCCTATAATCAACACACAACTGCAAGGATTACTCATCCTTCTTGAAAAACAACATTGGAGATCCCCAAGGTGAAATACTTGGATGGATGAAACCCTTTTTATCTAATTCCTATAACTAAGTTTTAAGTTCCTAAAGTTCTATCGATTCCATTATATATAGCGGTATGAAAATTGGTTCTTCTCCCAATAGTAACTCTATCATGAACTAAACAACCCTCTCTGGTGGCATCCTCAAGAATTATTTAGGAAACACATCCTAAAATTGATCTATAATAGGAGGAAAAACAAGTTGCTCCACTCCCCCATCATTAAGCACAAGACAATCCACTCGGGCTATGAGTTCACCCAACTGTTGACAGACTGGCCCTGCACGACCTACTTGGATATCCTATTCCCCACAGTGAACATATGTACTCTCCTCTAGGGATGTAAATGTTACCCTAAAATGGTAATAGTAAATATGGTCTCAGTATAACACTAGCCAATATATCCCCAAAATTAGATCAAAGCCTATCATTTCAAGCATGAAAAAGTCCTATAGGAAATGATACCCACCAACCTCAAGGGAACACTCTATACATTGCCAGATATTTTCTACTCACACCCCCAAAAGTGTATCAATAGACATAACCTCACATATATATTCCACGGATAGGACTAACACACTCACAAATTTGGTAGATATAAAATAATACGAGACATTTGTATCAAATAAAGCACTAAAAAGTATGGAAGCTACAAGAATCATACACAGAACCGTTGATGGCCCAGCCTCACTGCCTCTAGGTGCAGGATGAACCACATGAAGATGACCTATCCCTCTACCCTAGGATCTGGTATAAGTTTCTATCTTTGCACTACCTTGTGGATAATGATACCCTTGTCATGGAGCACCACATCCACTACCCTGACCGATACGACTGATAGAGCTCCAACTGCCTGCCTAATATGGGGTAACTAACCCCTTGCCTGCACTCTGAACTAGAATTGGTCCTCCATCATTACCCATCAATCGAGGCTTCCTACAAAACCTTTGTACATACCCCAACTTTCTGCATGCTCAACACTCAATGGGTGGTTGGGGACACTGACCGTGCATGTGTCCTAACCTATTGCACTTATAGTAGAAAACTCGATCACTACCCTAAGAGACTGGTTCCCTTTTATGACTACTCTGTCCACCACTGACCTGGTGTAAACTCTCGAAGTAGTGCTTATTACTTTTAGAAGATGCACCACTGGGTCGCCTGAATGGAGCTAAATATCCACCACCAAAATCCTCCCTAACATTTCTATAAAAATTAAGAGCCTAATCTACCCCCTCAATAAACCTATTTAAGTGAAATATATTCATCTGGTACTTAATCTCATGTCTAATTCAATCCTAGAAATGTCTCTTCGTAGCCACCTCACCCCCGCCAAAGCTAGAACAAAACATTACAAGTCAGTGAAGTGACTAACATAATCCATCACTAACAAAGACCCATGGTTCTAACTCATAAACTTCACATCCTTATCCTATCTCAAGGTCTCCAGATAGAAATGTTCCAGAAAATTTTCCTATAAATATTTCCATATCATATTGTCAGCCTATTGTGTCTGAACTAGAATATCCCACCAGTGATTTTCCTTCCCTCACTACATGTAAGACACCAACTTAACTCTCTTCTCAGGAGGAGTCTCTAAGTGATCAAGAATTATCTAGATAGGCTCTATACGGAACTTGACCACCTCAGGTCCACCCTATCCAGAAAAATTCGGAGGGTGTTGTAGCTGAAACACTCCAGTCAGCTCAAACATACTTGGAACAACCCACCCTAGGTACCATTCCATCATTTTCATAAAACGAGTGAAGTTCTCACTGAACTGCTCCTCTCTCGTATTACCCTAAATCATCAGGCTTTATTGCCCAATTTTGGATGGGAATTCTTAGCGACATCCTCGTGTCCCCCAAGTGGAACATGACGTCGTGGTGGCATCTTCCTACAATTCCAAACACACATCTTAGAGCACATAATAAAAATCATCCATAGTTTCACAAATAAGGCTCTCCACCAGCCATAAAAAACCCATTCCACATATTCTATCCCAACATATATCACCACACCTCCTTAACTAACTTTAGCCATCCCTACCACAATTCATGTTCATCATGGGGTAAACTAACTCACACAACCACAAATATTTTCATTAAACATCCACTTTTTAACCAATTTTATCACCTCCATTAAAATCCTTCTCTTTTAGGAACCTTCCAATATTTACCACTTATTACAACAAAAAATTTCAACCTCTTTATAACTTTTCATTAGGAATTAACCTTTAACCATTTTTTTCACATTCTTTCGAATTTTAAAGGAAAATGAATTTCACTCTATCCTTCATGTCCCACACACCCTCCCTGTGTGTGCCTACCATGATGCATGCCATATATACCCCTATGTGACTAAGATGATGCATGAATGTAAGACCTTTTACCTTTTCTTCCATGAAAAAAATATCATAAAATAGTCACATCACAATATGAGTGCATCACCCAATGGTGAAATAATATTCAACTATAACAACACACATTAAGAACAACAATCCCACCCTGGGTACTTGGGTTTTCCCTCATACATGTGTTAGCTACTCCCATACACAAGATCATTGAAAAGATTCTACATATACTATTCTCACTTCTACCTTTCCCAAATAGTAAACTAATAGAAAATAACTGCTCTGATACCACTTTGTAACATCCCCAACCCAAAATACACTAATATGGTGCCCCGAGTCAGGTCGCCACATGACCTCATGCATGCACCCCCATATTCCAAGGCTATTGAATAGCAGTGAGGGTTTAACAGATCATGTGGGGAGACTATAACCTATTTATCAGAGTAATCCAAAATAGATAAGATACAAAATAAAGGAAACAATAAACCACAAATAATAAGCATTCATTTCACCCCATTTCCTAAAACTGGGTACATGAACACAACCAAATAGTAAATATGCTATGCCATGTCATACAATGCCAAGTGTAAGGAAAACTTAAAATCAAGAAAAACTAAGGAATATTAAAATTAGGTATCGATACCAAGTTCAAACCCATCCCCTAAGCACATCCCATGCCCAATCAACCCTCTATCATTGGACCTTTTCCCTTATCCCGACATGCAACCATGAAGTCTGCTTGGGTAATCAATGATGGACTGAGCAGGGTTTGAGTATAACTCAGTAGGCCACCACAAACAGTTTTTATAAAATATCCATTCTAAATAGCTAGTGTATGCATGTACTAAAATAAATAATAAGGTGAACAAAATATAATTAGAGAGACATTAGTTAACAATATTCACTTAATCCATTTACATCATTTGATCTATGAGTTAGGCAATTCATTAATTACACAATAGCCTATTCTGGTCAATGAATATGCATAAGGAAATAATTCAAGTTCTCTATCTCACTAGGGAATCCATTTCACAAATAATTACATCACACTTACCTTGGAGCCTCAGTCCAAGTAGTCTCATCCAATGCAACCATTAGGGGCCTAGAGCCTTAGTCCAACCTGACCCATAGGAGGAGCCTTAATTCATTACCCTACATACCACCAAGCCATGTGAACATACTTCTTAACCATTTCCACATAACCCATTTCACAAACCATACTCAAAAAATACACATAACATTCACTATTCATAGTTCATTCAATACATAAATTTATCTTCATGATTTAACCCATTAACACAATTACCATTTACATGAATTAACTCATTCACATATTTCTATTTCAACCCATAAGTCATTTATCACATTCAATTTAATTAATTTAACCCATTCACAATATTCCAACAACTCCTTATTCCAAGTTAACAACCAACACAATCACCAATAGTTCCCAATTAATAACTCAAGCTAACATTTCAACACATTTATTATGGGATCTATGTCATAAAAATTCAATTATATATTTTTCATTTAAATTTCCATGTTCAAGAAGTGGCACACCCCATGGGCGGCCCTTAACTCGATCAAATCAACCTCAATGCATCCCACGGGGATCATGAAGGGTTCAATAAAACATTTACCCAATAAAATCATCTTTCCTACCAAGGAAAACCAAAAGGGAAACACAAAAACCCCAAATCACATCCACATACAAATAAATAAAAAATAATACTATGGGATATAACTTGTATACCACCTACCCCGATTTCAAAGACGAACACTCACTTGACCTTAGCCTTTGATTCAGATTCAAACACCCTTCAAAGACCCAACCTAAGATACATTAAAAAAAGGATTTTAGGGATTTGGAAGAAGAAGATATTCTATACAATCCCTAATCCAAAAAATAGAAGGAAGGAGAGTGTTAAACTCACCCAGAACTTTGATTCACAACCAATGGTGCTCTAAATGACATAGAAACAAAGGAGATCGATCCTTATGAAGCTTGGAAAATCTTGGTTCGTCACTAGGGATATAGAAGGAAGAATGGGGGAGAATAATAAATTAGAAAACTTAAGGAATGAGATAGAAAAATTGTAAAATCCCATTTTTAAAGGGGTTCATAGTTTGTCCACATGGTTGGCCAAACCATGCAACAACCGTGTGCCACCCTCTATTTAAGAGGGGGGCCAGGCCGCACGGTTACCTAAGGATCCCACAAGGTTTGAAAAACTATGATCTAACCATGTAGGATGGATATGTCCAACCCCAAATGGTTTTTCTTTCCCCCTTGTATGGTTTCTTAAAACTATACACTCCTCCTCCAAGCATTCACAATTAGGGCGTACGATTACTACTAACCATGTGCCAACCGCGCGACATGCACTGGATGGCCCCGTTCTCTCTTATTTCATGTCCCAAACCCCCAGAACACCCCCAAGACTCCTTTTACACTCACAAAATGATCCTTTAAACAAAAAAATAGACTTAAACCAAAACATAAACAAAAAAGTACCTCAAGGGAAATTTGGGATCTTACATCAGACATCATAAACAAACCATCGAGGCCTCATGTTAAGAAATCTTATATAAATGGGTAAGGTCTCAACCAATACCCAAGATATTTTGTCTCATGATACATAATGATGCATAGAGGGGCTATATATGGCCATTAAAATCACTTAATAAGTCTAATTTATTTCTCATTTGAATAAATATTACAACTAAATTAACATGCCTTAACAAAATCAATTACTATCCATATCTGATGAACTAGTCATACAAAATATCAATACTTTCCCCAGTAAAACTGATCATAAACCATCCAAAGAAATATGATTAATGGTATCATTAGAGTATATACTGAATATAAGATTCAATAAATTATGTTGATATATATGAAAGTACTTTAAAGATATTAGTGGAATATTTCTTGAGGAAAATACCATTTTTTTACTTTGAAAATAATTTTTAAAATATAAAAATTGTGCATGCAATAAAGAAATAATTTTATTTGAAAATAACCTTGTAAAATTGTAAAGGAAGTTTCAAATCATTGAGAGATCATGAATTCAGGAAATTATATTCATTCTATATAAGTTAAAAAAAATTACTTTCACACTTTTGTAAGAAAAATAAAAAAGTACCTTATTCAGAAAATGATTGGAAGATTCCTTTTAATTAAAAAAAAAAGTAAAATAAGGTTAAAAATGAATTTAAAAAATAATTGGATAATAATGAATAAATTTTTTAAAACATTTTTTGAAAACATGGACATGGAAGAGAAATATTCCTCAATTGAGACTTAAAAATAAACAATCCCGAATAATGATAAGATTGTGAAATAAACCCTTATCACTTGGGTTTCTTTTAAATAATAAGACCCATGAAATAAATAAATTAAAATTAAACATTAAATTCCTATAATATAAATAGATTAATGAAATAATATATCAAATGGGAATTTTATACACCACACAAAATAAATAAGTGGTGAATATGAAACATGTCTCACATAAGTAAAAGTGAAACGAAAAACCCATACCTCAGGTCTGAATTCCTTTCCACGTGTCCAAAACTCCTGTATAATAAATATTTATTTATTATAAATATTTTATATAAAAATTATCATATATATAATACCATATATGACTTAAATATAATCTTTTATCATCCGTTTATTAATAATTATTTTGTTAAAATCACAGTTCCAGATAACAACTGCTTCATTTTTCATGTATGTTTTGGTTTGATAGTTTCAATCCTTTTCACTATTAGAATGATTTCATCATATAAATAATGTTAAAAATGATATAAATATTATATAAATTTATTATATATTTATTTATAGTAACCTATAAAATTTAGATATATAAAAATGAACTGCATCGTTCATGGAGACGGTAGGCCGTATGTACGCATAAACATTGTTTTAATTTTTTAATGGATGGAAGGAAAGAAAGATAAAGAATAATTAAACTTTAAAGAATAATTATTATTTAAAATATATCATATATATTCATTATTTCCATCTTTATAACCATCCAAGTAATGTGGTGATGAAAAATTAATTACACCGCCACGTGGAGATGATAAGCCATACATACACACGAGCGATGTTTTTTCATTTTGTAGGATTAAAGATAGATAGAATATGGTTGTCCCATAATCATAATAACATATAAATATATTTAAGATACTGGATTTATTATTTTAGGATGAGTAAAACACATTAATAAAAATTATAAGAAGAAATAAACTTGAAATAAACGGTAAAGACGATTACCTCTTCTTTAGTGGACTCTATTTAGATCACTTTTTAAGGGACCTAGAGTTACTATTTTGGAAGGTACATAACCTTAATAAATTTTATAAGGATGTTTATAAGAGTAATTTTCAGGGGTTGTTCGAGCTAGATGGCTCAATGTGGTGTAAATAAGTGATGGAGGAGGTTCCCTTTTATAATTGAGGCGAGGGGCACTTTTGAGATTTCTCAAAAAACTAAAATATAATATGACTATTCTAGAGAAAAATACTTCCAAATGGATTTTTTTTCAAATATAAAGTGGTATAGGTTTGTAATTAAATAAACTAGTATAATTTAGAAAAAATTTGTTATAATTTTAAATCTTATCATTTTGATTAACCCTTAGTCAACCTATTTTAATTTTAACTACGGTAACAAATTTTTTAATATTAAAGGGTTGTAATTTTTACATATAAGTTGAAAATTGGACCATAAATGGTCAATTTATGAACATTTTGGACATATATTGTCCAATTTTTCCTTATTTATTATTTTTATGATTTTTAAGTAATTTAATAAAATATTATTCTCATAAAATATCATTATTGTCAATTTTGACACTATTCATTACTTTGGATTTAATAACATCAAGAAAACAACTTAAATTTAAAAAAAATATTTTAATACATCCCTAACATGTTATTTTCATATATAAACTCTGTTTATCACATTATTTATCTCAAATTATATTAATTATAATATTTTTAATATCATTTATTTGATTTTCTATTAATTAAATTAATATTGTATTAGCATTGTAGAAGAATATTAGGTGATTATATAATTTCTAAAAATTATAAATAAATTTATTTCATGAAAATAACTTTATTATGATCAAAATAACCATTTATATTTTCTCAATATTTATTTTAACTCACATCTATATCATGATAACACATTTAATGTGTTATTTTGACTTTTTTGTCCTTGCACAAGCATTGCACAAACATTTGGATAAGACACTTGTTATATAACTCCAATTTTTTTTATAAACCTAAAAAAATCAATAATACTTAATATTTAATAAAAAAGTCTATAAAGGACTTATACTATCCCAAATATTATTTTTAGGATACCAAATTTTACTTTTCCAGTGCTACGTAGGCTCTACATTAACACTAAAAATGATTTTCATATTTATTACAGATTAAATTCTAATCTAAATGTTTTCAATTATTTATGTATGATATTTGTATTATTTTATCCTATTTTATTCATTTCATAAGTTTCATAAATTTTTATATTATATTTATTTCTTGGTGATATCATAAAAGATACATTATTTCATAAAACCATTTTTTTTTACTATGTACTAAAATTTAACTTCTTTAGACAAATGTCAAAAAGAAAATCATCCTTTTATAAGTTTGAATTTTTTAATACAAAAAAAAAATCCATTTCATTAAATTAAATTCCTACAAGTGTTAAAAATTAATTTTAAAATAAGTTCACAAAATTCGATGAGAACCATTTTTTTAAATATAGCTTTTCTTAAAAATGTATTTTTTATGTATAACAATATTTTTATAAAAAATTAAATTATAAAATTGATTCCAATGAATATAAATTAATTTTTAATAATATAATAGAACTTATTTTACTTTCAAACAATTTAAAAAAACTATAACTTTGCAAATGGTTGAAAAAAATACAGTTTTAAATAAAAAATGGCATTTTCACTATTCAGTAAAAAATCAACCATTTTTGAAAAATCCAAAAAATTCACACTAATATAATTTTGGTATAATGATTTAAAAAACTATATTATTTTTATAAAATACAATTTATATAATTTCCAAAATTCTATTATAATATTTACTCATAAAAGGCAATAAATATCATTTTTAAAGAAAATGTATTTCTAATGCATAAATAACTTTACTAAAAAATGAGTATTTATTTCCTAAGAATTAATAAATGATTTTACATTGAGTAAGTCCTTTTTATATATTTCATAATTTATTTAATATTATTTATACCTTCCAATTTAACGACTTGTTTATAATGGTCATATTTGAATAATATTTCGTGGTTTGTTGAAGCTCGATGTTGTGTGTTGCATATGCTATCAAATATAGTGTTGTTTTAAAATATCAAGGTTGTGTGCACCTAAATCTATCAAATAAATTAAATTTATTTATAAATAAATATACCATAAAATCTTGGGGTGTTATATTCTCTTCTAAGATTGGTGTTTCATGTCATATACGCTATTGAATATGATGTCCCTCTTTTAAAATCTCGGGGTGTTACATTCTACCCCTTGTAAATAAATTGATTCCTCTCAATTTAATCATGATATTAAAAAGAAATGGTTTTAAATTTAAAAATATACTTATTGGAATCCCACACCATGATAAGGGTTAATAATAAATCCTCTTGATAAGAAAGAAAGGGAAGTACAAAGGTCATTTGGAATAATCACATAACTAGGTTTCAAAGTAGGAGAACATAGGTGATAAGTGAAGATATGTACATTAAATAAAAACATAATTCCCAAATAATGATAGAGGGTGATAAAGTTCATTTATTATAATAAAGTGAATGGTTCAAAAAAATTCAACAACCACAAAACCATAAATTTTTTATGAGTCAAAAGACCATTGATTCATTGAATATGAAGGTAATAAGATAACATTTTTCTTTCAAGATCCTTTTCCTAGAGTTGAGAAATTCCACTACCATTTATACTATGAACATAAAGGAAAAAAATTTACTTGATATATTTCTATTTCATTGTCACAATTTTATATTTTTTATGTGATTATATCAATTTCTACTTAATCTCTTACTTCAGGAAATGAATATCCAATAGGAATTTTTATGCCTGAAGAACTAAAATTAACATTTAACAAATAATTAGCTTAATAAAAGAATGAAAAGTCATCCCACCTGTGTCTAGATATTTTCCAAGACAAAAAATGGTTAACACAATTTATCCATCAACACACAAATCTCAACTTAATCCATTCTATAAATGGTTAAACTCAAGGCTTATCCAAAATATGTCTCACCAAATTTAAAAAAATCTGAAAAAAATTAGGAATAAGGTCACTAAATTTACAATATAAAATTATCATTAATCACCCATAATGTATCTCTTAGTGTCACATGTAAATAATTTATATTCTTCTAAAACATGGTGATAAACATAAAACATTAATGAAAACATACATGCTTCCAAAAATAAAATCTCAAGTTATCAAATATATTCCTTAAATCCAAACATGTAGTAACCTCCAAAAAATATAACATAAACTATAAAATCAATAACCATTTTCACGATCTTCAATACCATACTATAAATATTTCTTTATCATTATTATCTCAACATCAAGCACATATTAAGGGTATTATTTCCTAAATTATGTGTTTTACAAAAATATCAACTTTACATTGAATCACTTTTCTTGGTCATTAGTACCATTCAACATATTCTCTCAAATCCTTAAAGAAATATTACTGATGTTCAATCCTTATATATTTCATAATTTTTATAACCATAATTTCATTGATAAAATACTTTTATAACATAATTCTTGAATCCAAAAACAAGCACAATAATCATTACAATTCATTCTTAAATCATTAACTAGGATTCATCATCTTATTCTTTAATACATCCTTTCTTTCATATGCCATTTTTAGTGTCTTCATCATCAACAATATAACCATTACTCGTATAAACTTTCTGATTCTCTTCATGATATTTTCCATTAGGACATATATTTTCATAATACCCATACTTTCCACATTTAAAACATTTAAACATTGATGATACCTTAGGGAGACCATTATTTTAATCCATTATGTTAAGAAAACTTTCCATTTTTCTTCGGAAATTACTTTATCTATGTCCTTATTTTCAAAACATAAAACATTTTAATATTCCTTTGAGACACTCTACTGGGTTTCTCTTTCCACATTTTTAACATAAATGAAATTGATCCTTCTTACCTCCAGGGTCTCCACTATACAATCTCTTAGTGGACCCCATCCTTCTCTTATTTGGAAAGTCCAAGAGTAGGTTAAGGTGACAGTTGTTAATTATGTATCGTAATAACTGATTAGGCATAATCACAATATCCTCCACCCCAGTCATCATCCCATTTGGTTTATCATCAACATATTTTCTATCGCATTCAACATTAACCCAGTTCCTTCTAGTTCCATCAATTGACTAAAACCAAAAACCACAGTGTGAGAAACACTAATAATAGTGGGAAATCACATAGCCATGAAGAATCATTTATAGGATGTCTAAATCATGACAAATTATTTTCAATATATGCCACCTTAGGTTTAACCTAGATTATTAATGGTCATAATATATTCAAATCATTCATGATAGTTCATAAATAAAATGTGAATTAACCAAAGCATATCCCCTAATATTGTCAAACCAGATGTGAAATAAGGCCTATTTTTATATACCAGGTAACACTCGAGTCAAGCCTAGCATGCCTTTTTTAGAGTTATTACCCTTAGGTACATCTGTGCGAAAAATAACATCCACTTATAGTATCCAGATAGGTATGTATTGCTAAGAAAAACCAAATAATACATGTCTTACCAAAATGTTAGGATTTATTCTATACTTATCCTCAATTCCTATCATAGGGTTATGTTACCTAATCTATGTTTTCCTAAATCTAGTTCCCATGCTTTCTACTAAAATTCCTCTGATACCAACTATAAAGACCCCAACTCCTACAGTCTAGAGTTAGTGGTTACTTTATTATATTGGCACTAGATATAAGGAATCACGTCCCAATGAACTGAATATATTATCAGTCTTGGAAAACTAGATATATACTTGAATTTCACATTATAATTAAAAAACTAAAATATAACATAGTATTTTCTTTGAGTACACCATTATTCCTTTTAGAATATCCCTAAATATCAATTATAATATATTTCCTGGAATCCTAGAGAAATGAAACATAAGAAAGGGGCGATATCTAATGATTAGTAAGGCTATGTATACAGTGGAAGATATCATGAATAAATAAGGCATAATTAATATGTCAAGGTAAATAACTAAAAACACATTTCATCCATCCAACGGATTAAAGGCCTTAAATTTTTTATTATAAGATAAGAAAAGATAATCCCCTTTTAAGGGAATAAGGGGTGGGGGGGGGGGGACTCGGACTTCATGGACATAGGACATCACACGACCCAAGTGTCAAAGAGAGAAAAAACCAGACAACAACATGGATCAGCCCCACCCCAACATATAATCGTGATGAAACACTCCACCTTTGCATGATAGTTCAACAAGCAAGTGTCCTGTGTCAAAGCACAGGCCTGATTCGATGGCTAACACCATACCCTCTCAAACAACCAAATCCAAAAATCCCTACAAAGATGAAACACCTGCTCTGAAACCTCCTTTGGGACAAATCCATGCGATCAATCCAGCTACATCACCACCAATCTCAAGACCATGTCACCACCATCAACGACTATCCTGGTCGAATCTCATCACACTCCACAAGACACCGCACCACCACCGTCGTAGAGGCCTGAGAGAAATTCCAAGGGACACGACTTCAAGCCATTGTCTCCTAGGACTGGTTAGCCTGAAATCATGCCAAGGGAATTCCATCGATGAGAGGATTCAGGTCGTCTTGAACTAGAAGCGCCGCTCTGTGCATTGATCACCTTCATTCAGACCACAAAAGAACCCTCATCAGATCTGAAGCAGGACAGACATGGTGGCAAGAAAATCAGTGTGAAAATTCAGAGAAGAACCAGCGACATCAAAGCAGGAACCCAAAAAAAGCCATAATCACAACCAATCAAACAGATCCAAATTATCAAAGCCAAACCCCTGCAAAAAACAAATCACCAGAAACACAGTGCCTCCCCCTCTGAAGAACTACAGATCAACGCAACCTCCCCCTAAAAACTCACTGGAACCGCTTGAGGAGTCTCCAAATTACGCCAGAAACCCCAAGTCGGAACCATCCTCAGCACTGAATGGACCGAGCCATCAGAACAGCGCTAAGACATCGCCGATGGAAGGGATGCTGGGCCGAATGTCGATGCATGATGAGATGGCATTATAAAATCCATTGAATAGATACGCCGATCCTCTCTCTGGAGCACCACCAACCCATCGATACCAGGAACAAGAGCCGAAGAAACAAACCCCGAATTCTAGATGCAACACATCGAAGCCAGATCACGCCCGCACCGAACTGAGACCAGAAGAAGCCGCACAAATATAGGCTAGAGGGGGAAGGGGGGGGGGGGAAGAAGAGGTGAAACCCTAGCTTCTACGGGATAAGGGGTGGACGTCGCTTAGAGGTGAAAAAAAGCTGGTTCATGTTTACTCTGAAAACACATTCCATTTAATCAATAACTTGAACATGAAGAGTAATATGGAAGGGATAAATGATGATCAAATAATGACATATAAATAATCACATGAGATTGAAACTTATCCATGTATATTATAACTAATATAATAATCACATAGACATCAATAACTAATTTCATAATGATGGAAATGTATAACATTGGACATCATATAAATATCATCAAGGCCTCATGACAAGACATCTTACATAAATGACTAAGGCCTCAGCCAATACCCAAGATCATTTGTCTCATGAGACCTACCGATGAATCAAGGGTATATAGAAGGGCTCAACCATAAATTACTAAGTCCAATTAATTCCTTGTATGAATAAATAATACAACTGAATCATATTTCTTAACAAAATCAATAACTATTCATATCGAAAGAACTAGTCATACAGAATATCAATAATTTTCCCAGTCAAATTGATCATAAACCATCCAAATAAATATGATGAATGGTATCATTAGAGTACATCCTCAATATAATATTCAACAAAGTATGTTTACATATATGAAAATACTTTAAATAGATTGCTGGAATATTTCTAAAGGAAAATACCCTTTTTACTATGAAAATAATTCTTAAAATCAAAAAATTGTGCACATAATAAAGAAATCATTTTATTTGAAAATAACCTTGTAAAAATATAAAGAAAGATTAAAATCATTGAGGCATCATGATGGTAGGAAATTATGTTCATTCCATATAAGTTAAAAAACAATCCTTTCACACATTTATAGGAAAAATCAAAAATACCTTCTTTGGAAAATGATAGGAAGATTACTTTTAATACATTTTGTAAAAAGACAAAAAAGGGTAAAAATGAATTTAAAAAATCATTAGAGAATATTTTTTATGAAAACATGGAAATGTAAGGGAAATATTCCTCAGCTAGGACTTAAAAATAAACAATCTTGAATAATGATGAGATTGTGAAATAAACTCTTATCACTTGGGTTTCTTTTGAATAATAAACCCCATGAAAGAAATAAATTAAAATGAAATTTTAAATTAAATAAATAAAAAAAGATTAATGATATAATATATCAAATGGGAAGTATATACACCACACAAAAGAAATAAGTGGTGAATATGACATATATCTCGCATAAGTAAAAGTGAGACGAGAAACCCTCACCTTAAGTCTGAATTCCTTTATACGCATTTGAACATCCTATATAATAAATATAGATTATTAAAAATATATTACATAAACATTATCATATATATCATACCTTAAATTACTTAAAAATAATATTTCATCACCCATTTATTAACAATTCTTTTATTAAAATCACAGTTCCAGGTAATAATTGCTTTGTTTTCATGTATGTTTTGGTTTGGTAGTTTCAGTAATTTCACTCTTCTCATGGTTAAATAATATTAATAATTTTAAAAATGATATAAATATAATATAAATATCATATATATTCATTATATATGTATTTATAGTAATCCATAAAATTTAGATATTGAAAAATGAATTGCATTATTCATGGAGACGGTAGGCCGTACGTACGCATGAACACCATTTTCATTTTTCGATGGATGGAAATAAAGAAAGATAAAAAATAATTAACATTTATAGAATAATTATTATATAATATATATCATACATATTCATTAGTTCCATATTTATAACTATCCAAGTAATGTGGTGATGAAAACTAAATTACATCGCTACATGGAGACGATAAGTCGTACGTACGCATGAGTGATGTTTTTAGTTTTCATAGGATGGAAAAGAGATTCAATATGGTTGTACCATAATCATAGTAATATATCAATATATTTATGATATTTTATTTATTATTTTAGGATGCACACAACACCTGAAGAGGAAGTAAAAGATGAAATAAATTTGGAAGAGTTGATAAAGATGATTACCTCTCCTTCAGTGGACTCCCTTTAGATCTCTTCTTAAGGGATATAGGGTTGCTATTTTGGAAGGGAAAAAATCTCAAGAACTTGGATAAGGATGTTTATAAAAGTAATTATCAGTTTTTGGTCGATCTAGATGGCTCAATGCGGTGTAAATAAGTAAGGGAGGAGGTTCCCTTTTATAATTAAGGTGATGGGCACTTTTAGAATTTCTGAAAAGATTAAAATATAATAAGACAATTGTAGAGTCAAATGATTCAAAATGAAAATGGGTTTGAGATAAGATGGGATAGATTTTTAATCCCATTAACCAATATAATTTTAATTTTTTTTATAATTTTAAACCTTATCATTTTGATTAACCCTTAGTTGACCTATTTTAGTTTTAACTATGCTAATAGTTTTTTAATATTAATGGGTTGCAATTTTTAAATATAAGATGAAAATTAGACCATAAATGGTTAATTTATGATATTTTGACCATATAATATCCACTTTTTCATTATTTAATATTTTTATGATTTTTAAGTAATTTAATAAAATATTATTTTCATAAAATATCATTATTGTCAATTTTGACACTATTCATTATTTTGACTTTAATATAATCAAGAAAACAAATTAAATTAAAAAAAAACAATTTATTAAAACCCTAACATTTTATTTTAATCTATTAAATTTTTGGATCATATTATTTATCTCAAATTATATTACTTATAATATTTTTAATATCATTTATTTTATTTTTCTATTAATTACATTAATATTTTATTATCATTGCACAAGCATATAAGGTAATTATATAATTTATAAAAATTATAAATTAATTTATATCATGAAAATAAGTTTATTATGATCAAAATATACATTTATATTCATTAAATATTTATTTTAACTCACATCTATATCATGAAAATATATTTAATGTGTTATTTTGACTTTTCTGGCCTTACACAAGCATTGCACAGGCATTTAGATAAGCCACTTGTTATATAACTCAATTTTTTCTCTAAACATAAAACTCACTAATAATGATTAATATTTAATGACCAATTAGATCAAGGAATTATCCTATCCCAAATATTATTTTTAGGATACCAAATTTGACTTTTGCAGTGCTACGCAAGCTCTGGATCGACATTGAAAATGATTTTCATATTTATTACAGAATAAATTATAATTTAAACTTTTTAATTTTTTTATGATATTTATATTATTTTTCATACTTTATTCATTCCATAAGTTTCATAAATTTTTCATATTATGTTTATATATTGGTGATATCATAAAATATACCTTATTTCATAAAAACGTATTTTTTTTACTATTCACTAAAATTTAACTTCTTTAGAAAAATTTCAAAAAAAACCATCCTTGGATATTTTTGACTTGATGAATCCAAAAATAAATCCTATTTCTTGAAATTAATTTCCTATAAGTTTTAAAAATTAATTTTAAAATAAGTGCGTAAAATGCGGCAAAAATCATTTTTTTAAATACAGTTTTTCTTAAAAATGTATTTTTAGGTATAAAAATGTTTTTATACAAAATTAAATTATAAAATTAATTCCAATGAACCTATAAAAATTATTCAAAATATAATAGAACTAATTTTACTTTGAAACTAGTTTTAAAAATGAAACTTTGCAAATGGTTGAAATAAAAATATAGTTTTCAATAAAAATCAACATTTTTCACTATTCACTCGAAAATCAATCATTTCAGAAAAAAAATTCATGATAAAAACCAGTGGTTCTCAAGTTAAAACTAACCCATGACCACTTCCATTGTCTAGGGGATGACAAAAATCACTAAAAGGCATAACTAGTATGGGAGGCCTTTTCTTAGAGTACCAGTACACACACACCTGACCGTATCAATGTAGAAGTGCAGAGGAAATAAGAAAATTTTGAAACATCTAGAGTAATAACTATACATTCAAAATCTCTAGGTAATTCAAAGAGTATTACAATGTGAAATAAAAAGTAAATGAAAAAAATACATGCCCAACAATAAAGATGTCCCAACCTAATAAAAACTGGAAAAGTAAATGCTGAGAGAGAGAGCCTAACTCCAAATCTCCAAGATCTAACCACCATACACAACTAAATTCACCTGGTATCCCTAGGATCCTTTGTAATCACCACCAAACTATCTGTGATTTGCATAACACATGACACGTGTGGGAAAGCCCATGCAGGGGTGAGTATATACATACCCAGTAGGACGCCTCGAAAGCCGAAGGGGGAGCAATAAAAGACATGATAGGAATATATAGATAGTTCAACCCATAGTAAGAGAGTAAAAAAATCCAACGACATGGATACATACATACATACATACATACATACATACATACATACATACATACATACATACAGACATACGTACATACATACATACATACATACATACATACATACATACATACATACATACATACATACATACATACATACATACATACATACATACATACATACATACATACATACATACATACATACATACATACATACATACATACATACATACATACATACATACATACATACATACATACATACATACATACATACATACATACATACATACATACATACATACATACATACATACATACATACATACATACATACATACATACATACATACATACATACATACAACCCTTTAAAAGATCTTGAATGACCTGATTAACCTTGGGGATAACTTTCAACCCTGTTAGAATCTTCATAATCCTCATTGTGGGGAGACTCTTAAGAAAACATGGTCTCCCTTCTTGAACTCTAAGGGCCTATGATATCAATCTACATAAGATTTATACCTTCTCTGAGATTACCTAATCTAATTGTGGATGACTTAGACCTTCTCCTTCATCACCCACACCATCTCTAGCCCAA
This sequence comes from Viscum album, assembly GCA_963277665.1. NCBI lineage: Eukaryota > Viridiplantae > Streptophyta > Magnoliopsida > Santalales > Viscaceae > Viscum > Viscum album. The sequence goes on along the minus strand of OY728142.1, from coordinate 538,123,944 downwards.
AAAGAGATGCCTCTCCAATCTCTATCCAACATAAGGAGACCTATAGGGTCTCCCGTATGGGGATTCAAAATGTTCCATGACAATAGTAGAGTGGTAGATATTATTTTACAAAAAATATACCAATGAAAAGTTATCCTCTCAACTCCATCCAAAGTATAACATGAAATCCCTCAACATATCCTTCAACACCTGGATAGTGCACTCGGTCTTCCCATCTTTATGGGGGTGGAAGGTCATTCTCATCCTTATCTGGGTCTCAAATTCCTCTTGTAGGACTCTCCAAAACCATGACACTAACCACACATAATGATTGGAGAAAATAGTCGAGGGAACCCCATGATGGTGAAAAATATCCCGTACATACAACTACCCCAAACTCTCCACCAAAATCTACTCTCTAATTGAAGGGAAGTGTGCTAACTTTGTGAGTCAGTCAAATATCACCCAGATGGTGTCATAAACTCTCACTGTCTATGGAAGACCTAACAAAAATTCCATGGAAATTCCATTCCATTTCCACTATGGGATCTCAAGGGACTATAACAAACCTTCCATAACCTAGTGCTCAGCCTTCACCTACTAACAGGTGAGGCATCGAGAAACAAACTTAGCCACATTTCATCTCATTCTGGACTACCAAAAATACAGCAAAAGGTATCTGTACATATTCCCCACACCGGTATGTACAACCAAAGGAGATGTGTGAAACTCCTTCATAAACTCCTCTTGCATCATGACTGGGACCGCCATCCATCCCTGGAAAAGGATAATGTGATTCCCTCCTTCAGAAAATACATCAGGTGAATCTCCTGAGGATATCTAGTCATGAAATACCTCACAGTCGATGTCTCCCAATTGGGACTCTCTCACATGTTCAAGAAAAAGAGGAGTCAACACCATAAAATGAAGAAAATATGAACCCTCCTGCTCAAACAGGGCCAGCTATAAGGAAGCTAATTTATTAGATACCTCCTGCACAAATGATCCTGGAACTTTATGCTAAGGGAATCTGCTACCACATTGACCTTCCTTAGAGTATAGACTACCTCAAAGTCATATTCCTGTAATAACTCCAACCAGTTCCTCTATCTTAGGTTTAAGTATCTCTACATGAAGACATAATTGAGACTCTGATTGTCGGAGTAAACCACAAAGTGCTCTCCTAAAATATAGTGCCTACACATCCTCAGAGTGAAGGCTACCACTACTAGATCTAGGTCATGATTCGTGTAGTTCTTCTCATGGGGTCTCAACTATCTCAACCCATATGTGATAAATTCCTATCTCTACATCAACACACAACCAAGACAAGCTCATGAGGCATCACAATACACTACATACTATATTCCTTCCTCTGGTAGTCTAAAAATAAGAGGAATCATTATCCTCAGCCTCAGCTCCTCGAAGGCTCTCTAGCACTATTTATTCTAGGTAAACAGCTTCCCTTTACATGTCAGTGTGGTTAAAGGGGATGAAATACTAAATAATTCTACCAAAAACCTATGATAGTACCCTGCCAATCCTAGAAAACTCTACACCTCTGACATTCTCATAAGTGGACCCCAAGCAAGCACTGCATCGATATTCTCCGGATCCACAACTAATCTATTCTCAAAGATGACACACCCCAGAAAGTGAACCTCATGAATCAATAACTGGCACTTCAAGAGCTTACCATAAAGTTGGTTTTCTCGAAGCAAATCTAGGACCATATTCAAGTGCTCTACATGCTCCTCCTATGATATAGAGTATATGAGTATGTCATCAATGAAGAAAACCAAAAACTGGTCCAAGTATGGATATAAAATCTAGTTCATCAAATTAAAAAACATGGAGGGGGAAATTCATCACACCGAAAGGCATCACCAGGAAATCATAATGTTCATAGAGACATTAGAATGCTATATTGGGAATATCAGCCTCACAAATTCTTAACTGGTGGTTGAAGGACATGAGATCGATCTTTGAGAACCATATCGTGCCTCACAACTAATAAAAGAGGTCTTAAATCCTCAACAAGGGGTAATTTATCTTTATATTTTCCTATTACAGGTGACAATAATATATGAGAAACTGTAATCTTCCATTCACCTTTTTCATGAATAACACTAGAGATGCCCAAGGGGACACACTAGGTCTGATGAAAACCTTCTCTCAAAGGTCCTACAATTGAAACTACAACTCCTAAAGCTTAGTAGGGGACCTTTGATATGTTGAAGAAGATATTTGAGTGGTCCCAAGATGCAAGTCGATACAAAAATCTATCTCCCACCTCAGAGGTAGTTGCATGATGTCCTTGGGGAAGACGTCCATAAAATCCTCCACAAATGAAGGAATAAAAATTCCTAAAGAGCCTACTACACCAAGGGATACAATTGTTAACTGATGGGTGATAAAATGAATTCTTATACTCACAAAACCCACTCATCTCGCCATGATATCTCTCTCGCCCATAAAGGGGAATCTTTTCCCATAAATGTGAAGGCATCTAACTCATCTATGGTGATAGTCAATATGGGATCAGACCATAAACAACCAATATATACCCAATATGATGTCATAGGGTTCCATCATGATGACTAAAAGGTCCCACAAGAATCTCTCTCCACCAAGTGATATATCTCATTGTCAGAAGATGAAATATATAAAAGAAGAGTTCCCCATAAGAACCTCAAGACAAAGCTGCTAGGCTAAAGCCTCAATTAGGAGCTCCACCTCTCACACCAGGAGTAAGTAGACGAAGTAATGACTCACACCCATGTCTAATAATACTGAATCAATAGTATAATAAACACAGATAATACCTATAATCATCTCATGTGTCATTGGGTCATAATTATCTATAACCTATAGTAGTTAGGCACCCTGACCGTGAGCTCCCTGAGCTTGGCATGAGATACCTAGTGGCAGTGGTGGAAGGATCTCATAGAATCATCCAATACCCAAAGATCCTCCTCCTAGAGCTCCACTTGAGCCTTTAACACCTCCACCTCCCTGGGGGCTACCCTATCCTCACTTGGGCGATCCTTGATCATGGCGCTACTTCTACTGTGGTGGTCCATCCACTATCTACCAGTGCTCCTTAGCACATAAAGTCAGTAAATCATGCACCATGTGACCACATACTTCACATGCATAGAACAACCCCTCTATATTCTACCCCAGTCCTTTTTTTCTTCCCTTGACCACATTCCCAATCTTGATCCTAGGATGGTATCCTGTGCTGAGATCCTGTCGACTGGAATCTACTAGTTTCTAAAGAAGACTCATCTCTATAACACCCACTACTAGCTCCAGATGCCTAGCATATCTATGACTGGAAGCTCTCTTTCACTAGTTCCCACTCCAACACCCCATCATAGGTGGGAATGCACAGGGGTACCACACTGGAATAAATATCTCTATGGATTCCCTTCTCAAACTTCTATGATTTGAAGTAGCCATCCCAGATCATATTGAGGGAGTATCATGTAAGGTCTATAAACCTCGTAGCAAACTCAACCACCGTCATCCCTACCTATTTCATCTCTAGAAGCTCCTAAATCTAAACCGAGCATAATTAGGAGGGGTATTACTCCTCATCAAACAAATAATGAAATTTAGGCCATGAGAGTGTTGAATCATCTTGCATCTGTGTAATAAGACCCCACCCACATCCAAATTCTCTATGGAAAAGCCTACCTGCCAACAAAACTACTAAATCCATCAATGTCTAGATAATATTGAAAACATGGACCAATGAATCTAGACAATCCCCCATTTATTGGGTATCTAACTCAATGTGGAACCGCAGTGGTTGCTGGTGCTGGAACTCACAAAGTGCCCTATGTCTACATGCATCCTGAGCCTACTTTGCTAGTATGATATATTGCTCTACAGGTGGGGGTACTACTACCTACCCACCTGGAGGGAGGATCTCATGGAATAGACCTTGAACTAATGCCACATCACTCATTAGATCATCTTCACAATCCGGTACCAGTAACTTCGATGGATCTCATTGTGGAGGAATCCTGAAAATTTAACCAAGATGTACCACAATCAGATGAGCATATATATATATATATAATGGGAAGCTATCTCAAGAAGGAAAATAAAAATACTCAATACTATATGATGCACACACTATTGATCCTTGCAATCAATGTCTTGGTATTCTGAGTCAACAAGCAGGTAGTCAAAATCCTAGTGTATGGATACATCATCCACCGTACCAACACTGGGTTCCCTATCCTAAGAGCCACACTCAAGGCAATTTGACACTGTTTCCCTATATCCAAACCTAATCATCATAAGAAGACTACTAAAAACACCATCCCAAGGATCAAACCACACATGGTACCAATCTTTCATGACTCGACCCAACGAGGCTCGAGCCACAACATACCCCAAGGCCGCCTCCATAGGCTAGAGGCTAGAAACAAGTGCTAAAATACATAACAAGTATGTGAGTCCTTTTCCTAGTGTAACTTTACATACACACCCGACCATCTCAACATAGAAGTGCAGAAGAAATAATAAAAATATGTAAAATTTGGAATAATAACCATAATTGGAAAACCTCTAAGAAATACAAAGAGTACAATAGTGTGAAATAAAAAGTAAAGGGAGAAAATACACACCCAACTAGAAAGATGTCTGAACCTGAAAAAAACTAGAAAAGTAAATGTTGAGAGAGATCCCAAATTCGAATCTCTAAGCTCCGACCACCGTACATGGCCAAATACACTGGGTATCCTTAAGATCCTATGTAATCACCATCTACCTATCCATCATCTACTTATGATATGACACATACGATAAAATACCATATTGGGGTGAGTATATACATACCCAATAGGATGTCTCAAAAGCTTAAGGGGAGAAGTAAGAGACATGATAGGAATAGATAGATAGATCAACCCAAATCAAGAGAGTAACAAAATCTAATGACATGGATACATATATATATATATATATATGATCAAACTAAAGAATACCAAATGAGAGAGAAAGGGGATATCCATATCACATCCCAACCCAAGAAAGAGTGCCAATAGTTCCAAGAGCTCCACCTATGATGCATAACATCTCACAATTCTACCGCAGAAACATCCAAATAAATCCATACCTCACCACCGTGCCATAAATTTGAGAAAAAAAATATCTAGGTAGAGGACCCATTCCCTGGTAAAAAAAGAGGGTTCCAATCAAGTAATCAATATAGGACCCATTCCCTACCTAGCAGGAGGGTTCCAATTATTTTACATATGACCCATACCCTGACTTCGCAGGAGGGTACCACTCAGTAGATAACTAAAGGACTCATACCCTATCTCAGTAGGAGGGTGGAACTTCGATGGATGAGGACCCATTCCCTATCTAGTAGGAGGGTGCCACTCAAGTGGTTGAGAACCCATGACTTGATATAGAAGGAGGGTTCCACATGAATATCAAATAGAGGACTCAAGCCCAGCCTAACAGGAGGGTTCCGCTCTAGTAATCAGTATAGGAACCATACCCAACCTAGCTATAGGGTGACACTATAGTGGTCAAGGACCCATTCACTAACTCCACAGAAGAGTGATACTTAGTGGATAGGTAGAGAATCCATGCCATATCCTAGTAGGAAGGTTTCACTCTAATGGTCGATCGAGGATCCATGCCCTACCCAGTTGGAGGGTGCCACTCTAATCTCTATAGTGATCCTTCTAAATCACTACTATCATCGAGCATTTCCTAAATAAGAATCACACTCAAAAAATCTTTCATCATATCTCAAAATCCACTAAAAAGGATACCATCATATTCTATGTGAAAAAACACTTAGGATAGGCTACTCACAGGCCAAAATCTGAATCCAAATGAATGAGACATGAGAGGTAGAAGTTTCCTCGAAAGGAATGTAGGGGGTACACAACATGTAAGGGGATCCACATGACATGTGTTTCGACTCTAATGCTTGGACATGTCCTTGATGATACATAGATCACTGCCCAAGTATCGCTATATGATGTTTAAGGGAACTACATGATTTGTCTGTGCCACCTGGGTTCTTACCCGCACTCTTGGCCATGTCTGTGTATTTTTGGCCATGTCTGTGTACTTCAGTACACAACATGTCCTCTCACACGTGGTTCTTCCCGCGTGCTATTGACACATAGCATATCTACTCAAGGATGATCACACAACATGTATTCTATCCACATGTCATTCCATCCATAAATTTTCCAAAACCCTAGCGCCATATCCAAAGGGGCACTACACGGTGTGTGTTCTTCAAACTACACAACGTGTAGTTGAGTTTTTCATAGAATCCAAAATCCTCTTTTAGAGTTCCAAATATAGCTTTTGATACTTCATATCTTTCCTCTAGGACCCCTAACTTATTGGAACATGCCTCTATTTATTGTTTCCAGCCATTCGGTGTCTAAAGAATGGAATCCAAATCACATATATGAAGCTGTACCCACCGCACACGTCTCCCATCATCTTCAATGCCTCACTGGCATTTCAATCCTCAATGGAAACATGCATATCCCGAAAATCATCTGAATTCAACCCTAATTCTACATTATATTTTTTTTACATGAATCCACCGTGAATCTGGGGGTTTAATCGGTCTCAGTCCTACCCAATAACGTCGAACAGAAACCCCATAGGATGATCGATGAAGAATGAAAAGAGTCATTGGGATAAAAGAACAAAAACAAAGGTGTGAAATCATTGGACAAGAGTTCTTGGAAAAAAATAATAATTAGGGATATCCAAAGTAAGAAAAAAATGAATAAAACAATTAAAAACTGGTGCATAGTCACATTCAAAGTATTTATTTAATACAGATCAAGAAATAGAATCGATCATGCTCAAACAATTTACTCAATTGTGGAAGAATCCACAAATTGATGAGTCCTAACTAGAATTGGATCATTCATCTATGAAGAAAATGATTTCCAATGAAGAAGAGGATTCATTGCATTCACTGTTCCTTGATCTTCCTAGATTCGGAGTCTCATCATATTCTGATTCCAATTCTCTAACTAGAGGGTGGAATAACTCCTCTTAACACTCTTGGGTTATACGGCTAACCTTGGAGATCCCGCCATAAAAAAATACTTATAAAAGAGTTATAGTTTTAGGTTTTTAATTAATTAAATAAATTTAATTATTTATTTAACTAAATGAACCCTCCCATAATCTCTTTTATTTGAACACCCTACACTGACCTATTTTTGGTTGTCCCTAGGGTAAACCTCATGCTCCAAATCCAATCGTTGTCTCAGATTTTATATCCAAGATTCTATTTAATATTTATCCCATTTTCTTTAAGAAACTGTGCAGGCATAATATGAAATATATTTAATATTTTTATAAAATTAATTCTAGGAATAGTGGGATACAGAATCACATGCCATCTTAGTGATATACTCTGAAAATATTTTTAGATATATTCTAATGTCTTACATGAAAAAAACAGGGTCTCTAAAAAATTTCACCATAAGATACTTTTGGTATTAGTATTTTAAAAATGATATTATTTTTAAAAAACTAAAATTTATATAAGTTCAAAAATTTATTATTATATTTACTCACAAAATGTAATAAATATCATTTTTTTAAAGAAAACATATTTTTGAAGCATAAAATAGATTTACTAAAATTTGAGTACTTATTTACTAATAATTAATCAATGATTTTTTATCGATTAATTAATTTATATATATCAAATAATTTATTTTAGTACTATTCATACCTACTAATTTAACGAATAGGTTATAATAGTCATATTTAAATAATATTTCACAGTTCTTTAAAGCTTAGTGTTGTGTGTTTTATACACTATTGAACATAGTGTTATTTTAGAATTTCATGGTTGTGTGCACTAAAATCTATCAAAAAAAATATATTTAAAAATAAACATACTTAAAATCTTAGGGTGTTATATTCCCTTTTAATCTTGGTTTTTCATGTCATATACACTATTTAATATGATTATTATCTTTTAAAATATCGAGGTGATACATTTAATATAAACATTTTTTAGAAGGATTTGATTATATTATAATAATATATAGTTGTTTACTTGATAACTATGTTATTTCATTTCATTTAGGGTGTGATCAACCACTTGAGAAAATATTTTGGTGATGCTTTCCAGGATGTACTTTGAAGTGTTTCCCTACATCAATCTTCTAACTTCGTTGTAATTTTGTCCTTTCTTCCAACTAACACAACTTTTATTTCTATTTCAGATCTCACGGTATAGATTTTTCTTTGTGGTGTTGTTCTAGTAATTAGATTTAATTATATATAGAAAACCTTATTTCATTAATTCCATCTATTTTTAGATGTTTCACTTACCTCACATGATGCATTGAGTTATGCTATAAGTTCCAGTTTGATTACTTTTTTCACTTGTTTTCTTTAATCTATATGGATTTTTTGTATTAGTTTCTTGGTATTATGAATTATTATACACTCTTGACATGGGTGATAATTGTGTTCTTATGCATATAAATAATATTTTATATCTCCCACACACATACACTTGAAACACATGTATGCACACACATGTTTGAATTTCCAAAGCCCTAATTTTTTATGAACATTTTTTTAAAAGGCTTTGGTTATATTATTGAAACATCCAATTATTTAGTAAAATTTTGTGAGGTAGTATCTCACCTTTTGAGAAAACTCTAACATATATTTTCTTAAGGATGAAGTGTTAGATAGATTTTATATAATTGGATATATTATCACTATAATTAATTTTCAAATTTTAAAAATTTATTCATATTCAAAATTTAATTTTCAGAATCTAACAATTTAATCAAAAATAATAAAACCCTTTTGTTAATTAAAAAATCATCAATAAAAATAGTATATATTTTTAAATAATTTTTTATATTTTCTATTACATGATCGTTACTATATATTTATTTTTTTACTGGAATTTTATAATTGTTTACTTTGTTTTCACCTAATTATTGACAATAAGTAAATGATAACCTCTATCCTATTTTGTGAAAACTACTATTTGATCCCCACCCTTAGAATTTAATTGTTTAATTTTTATTTTTCACTCAATAATGATGTTATTATGAGTTTTATTAATATTAAATCATTAAAACTATTAAGTGTATATTTCTTTATTCTTCTATGTATTTAATGGTTTCACTAAATTTATATCTGGATCTATCATCATACATTATTTTTGGTTCAAAAAATTGAAATGGCATTATAATACCTGAAATTCATAAAAATCATAGCACTAATAATTGGATCCTATAAATAGTGCTCCAAAATGAAATATGCTTGATTACACTAGTACTTGGATGTGGGACCTCTAAAGAAGATCTATCAAGCATGTCTGAATCACGCTTTCCCCCTTTTAAAGTTTGGTAGCCATTGATTTAATTCCAAATAAATATTTTTTCTACTATAAATTATATTTTTTCTCATACATTCCCATCCCTTCTTTATTCCTTCTGATTTAAAAGCGACTTAGAAGTAATTTACCATATTACTCACTTTCACACTACAAACCGATAGAGTAATCTGAGAATTGTTACTTAGATCAAGTGAAAAGTGACTGAGTAATAAGTTATCCTAACTATGCTTATTTTTCTTACTATAAATCAATCACATATATTTTTAGTATTTAATCGAGAATTTATGTATCTCATGGGGATAACTATTTTCAATTTGAGTGTATTATCCTCAGTTAACTTCTCTTAATGTTATATATAATTTGAGTGTGTCATCCTCAGTTAAAATTCATTGCATATATTCTTTTATTATTATGGTGATTTTAAGTTGTCTCATCCCAGTCTTGGAGGTGGTGAAATCTGAATGTGTGGTGAGCTATAATTCAGCCCATATGTTGGTAAGTTCATTGCTTCTTCCCTTGTTATTTTTTTAAAAAAGAAAATGATTGATCCCCTTGGGGCGAAATGTTTTAAAACTTGTTCCACTAATAAAAAAACATTACAAATTGGACCCAAAACCAAAATCCATCTAAATTAATTAGATATTTAGTCATGGAGAAGTTTCTCATTTCCATCCTTCAAATTTTTCTCATCAAGCGGTTTTAAGGAAGTCGGGCCTTCACCATGAGATTATTTCTTTATTATTCCACTCATGATATCATCACTTCTTATAATCATATAAGAAACCTTGATGGATTTATTGAATATTTTTTCCTTCATTCCATATATTTTTTTCTTTCATGTTCACAATAGAACCCATACTCTCGTTTCTTCGATCCATGCATTTTCACCATTCCCATGCTTTCATTGTAGAGAAATCATAGTCCTAATTACATTAACACCACAATTTTATGCTAGGATTTTGGATAATTACTCAAAATTAACATTAGATACTTCATATGGACACTTATAAACTCTTTTAATATATGAACTATTCTACTTCAAAGTGGAAGACACTATCATCTTAGTAGCACCGCCACAAGGTACCAACATTGGATTCTTGAGAATATTTCTTTATTGGGCATATAAACCTATAAATTAATTTTGAAACTATCTATAAGATCCTTTCTAGAACCCCTTATAAGAATGACACAATATTTTGGATTTAAAAATTTCATGATAAAAGAAAAAAACTAGACACTGATATTCTTAACCTAAAAAATCCCTGATTTTGTTCCCACATTAGATTCCTAATGTTGACCAGATCAATTTACAAAAATAGTGCCACAAACCATTCCTACTATGTTACTATCCACTTTTATCAATAATATGATGACATTGGATCTATATTTTATTAATGTAATTCCAAATCACTCATCCCTTTATTAGCTATAAGAAAATAAGGTTTTAACTTTTGAATCTTTATGTAAATATTTTCAATGCACTCTTAATTTTTTGAACTCCCCAATCAGATTCTCTCACTAAATATTCATTTATTTTGTTCTCCACATTCTTGAACTACAAAGGATACTAAAAAAATATGCAGGGGTTCATAATCATTTTTCTCATTTTCTAGGGAATACAATGTCTTTTTCATATATTACAACTTTAATAATCTTGGAATACTCTAATTAAACACTAGAGATTTTTTAAACCTTTATATACTTAATGTCAATCAATCATCAAACTTGATCAAGGTTGAAACCAAAAGTTGTCATAGTATTAAGTGTTAAATCAGATATTATATCCTCAGACTGGAGAATAAAATTTATACATATGTAATTATTCACTAGTCCATTTATTATAACATGACCATTCACATCAATATACTTTATAATCACGTCGATCACTATAATTACCTCCTTTAGAACATTTTTGTAGGCTCAAAATATGACTATAGGCCCAAGTTAGCGAAAATTATGTTAGCTATGGCCTTTAATGATTGGATATTATCAAGGTTCACCTTATTCACTAATTAAATAATTAAAGAGTTGGATAAGTACTTTTGTGTTCATGATTGTAGAAGGAGTGTTTAATCCCTACAGATGTTACAATTGAGTGGTGTTGAATGGGGTTTTCTTGTTTCTCTATTTCTATTTTATCATTTATTTACTTTTTAGACCTCATAAGATATAAAATCCCTGATAGAGATGGAAAAAATTATTGTTTCCATATATTATAGTAATTTGGTAATATTGGAAACATATTCTCACTATAATCTAGATTTATAAAGTTTTTTGTACAGAAGTAGGAAACCCTACATGCATCACTAATAAACACTACATACAATATATACTCACTCTAATGTAACTTTCCTTCTACTAGGAATCATAATAAGCATTGTAACCATTATCAGAAGTAATTTATTGAACTTCATATCAGTTTCAATTTAACAATAGGGCCATGACTTCCTGCATCTCATGTACTAGATTTATTTTTATGCTTACTGAATTTGTAACATGTTAATATCTTTGAAAACTAAATTTTTAATATCATAGTAGACTATTTTTAATTAATATTCCTACTGATTGAGACAAATATAGATTATCATAGTATGTTGTTCTATATTATTATCATTATATACCTTTATGTATTTTTAATATCATAATAGACTATTCTATATTTTTAATATCACAGTTGAATGTTATGCATTAATATTCATAGTATCATGTTCTGTATTTGTCATGTTCTAAATTAGATTTATTTAAAATGGAAGAATAAATAAAACCTAAAGTGAATGTCTTACAAACCAACACATCAAATAAATGAGATTTATTTGAAGATGTTTGACTTTAATATTTGATGTAATTTTTATTTTATAGGCATCCACTCTACTACTATTTTATTTTATATGTATCCTCTATTTGTTTCTAGTGTGATATTGAGGATGAACTGATTCCATTCAAAAGTAAAAAAAGGGGACTTGCTTACATTAGTGGAGATGATTAGGTTCTTCCAGCCACTTACATTTGAAATTGGAGATGACTTACTTCATGTGGCCAATGTGAGCCTACTATTCGTGATATCCGCCATTATATCCATGTCATGATTGGGTGGGTGAATTACAAGCATGGAACTCGATGCTAATGTGAAATGTGATGGTGATATTGGTGATGTGTGATGGAAACAGATTGTGGATTAAGTTTAACAAAGTTTCATGTAAATCCTCTTAGAGTTTGAACATGTTTAAACATGATTGTTAAACATTTCTTAAATATTAATGTATTTTCTTGGAGTTTCAACACATATTTAAATTATTTTTAAATATGTTTTTTTCAAATAAAACCTCAGTTCTTTGGAGTTTCATCTAAACTAATTTTAAAATTATTATATAATTAATATAAATATATTATATTTAATGACATTAATAAATCTAATATAAAATTTTAGCTATAAATATTTGAATACCCACACATGGTATTTTATTTAAAATATAATTTAAAAACAAATATTAATTGTTGGTATTGTTTATAAATATTGATAATAATATTTTCAACTGATAAATTCTTCATATGAATCTGTTGCTAAATTTTTTTACCAACACATATATATATATATGTTGGTATTATTATAATTACAACAAAACTATTTTATCTATCAAAATAATATTTAACAACAGAGTTTTTACCAACAATTTAGTGATAGTGACATAACTATTGGTAAAATTTTTTACCAACAAAAAATGCACCTTTAACAACATATATGCCCCTATTGTAAAAAGTTAAATATTTTTTAGTACTATGAGAACAATGTTGGTCTGTTGTTAAGGCCATCCTTAAGTATATGAAAAGAACTAAGGAAATATTTCTGCTGTATAGAGGAGATGAGAAGCTAGTCATTAGGGGTTATACTAATGACAATTATCAAACTTATCACAAGGATCTAAAGTCACAACCAGGATATGTTTTCTATCTCAATGGAAGATCTATGATCTAGAAGTATTCAAAGAAGCCAGTTGTCACTGATTCTATAGTGGATTATGAGTATATAGTTGATTTTGATACAACCAATGAAGTCATTTGGATAAAAAACTTTGTTCAATATCTTGATGTTATACCTAGAAGTAAATACCCAATCACATTATACTATGATAATAATGCAACATCGACTCTTGAAAAAGAACTAAGGTCACACCAAAAGACAAATAAAATACTGCAAAAGTATCATATCTTGAGGAATTTTACTCAGAATGGTGAATTTACATTAAGGAGATTTTTCAAGAAAGAAAACATTGTGTACCCCTTTACTAAAGTCCTATCTCAATAGAAGAATGACTATTATGTGAGAGTTAGAGGACTGAAGGTTGTTAGCAGTTTTCTCTAGTGAAAGTGGGAATCTATTTATTTGGTTCCTTAAAACCATATTATGTGTACTTTATGATAAACTTAATTCATTGTTTTAAATATTAATAAACTTCTTATCACATCATGATTGTTATTCTATGCGACATACTATGTGGTAATGTCCTAATAGTAGTTGTCACACTAAATGGTCATAGTAATTCCCCGCTATGATGAGAACCTAGAAGTTACATAATAGTGTTCTTAAATATATGTTCTATAGAAAAATAAAATCATTTTAGGGACACAAATTATATAGGATATCAGGGGTGGAGACTCATAGGACTTTGTGGAACCTTCTCATGGTGTATTCCCTTATTAATTTCCAATGTAGAAGATTATGAAAATGAGACCTGTAAGCAGGAAATCCATATTTATATGTGTCATTGGATGTTCCTATATTTTGATGTGTGTATTGGTCCTTAAAATTTAAGATTATTATTAATGGATGTTATGATTCATGTACTTTGATGTATTAATGAAAATTGTGATGACATATGTTTGCTATGAAGTAGGATACGTTGGGTGCATCATGAGTAATATTTCATTAATGAATAATGAGAGAAAGTATTTGTCTATTATTTAATATAAGTTGATATCTTAGACCCTTTTATGTAAATTATATATCCTAAATAAATCTATGTCCATAGTGTTCTGTAGGAAAGTTCAATTTCTAGAAAGTCAAAGAATGAGACATCGAGCACATGGGTTGATGGCACCAACATGAAACCTTCTTGATTAGAGATATCATGATAAAGGGATTATATTACATAGTAAGAATCCACATGTGGTTTTATTTTGTTTTGATTTTAAATTATTTCTCTATGGATGACTTGGTATGTTACTAGATGCAATCCCTGGACTTTGGGATACTTCACCTAATGACACTACGAAAGATGCCTAGAGGGTGACACACTAAGTGTATCCAAATCTTTAGTTAAATAATAATATTATTTACCATTTAAAAAGTTGAATAGATGTTATTCCCACACGTGGTTTAATAATTATTCATGTTTTCTTTATCACACATATTCCATCACTAGTTATTCGAGAGAATATTTTGTGAGTATAATATTTAACAAATATTTATTTTCTATTTAATGAATATAATATTTTTTTATTTATTGAAGAATAATGCAGTGATATTTATTTATTAAATAAATATTTTTTGTTCAAGATCTGATAAATATTGTGGAGGAATGAAGGACCATGTTTAATGGTTTGATGAGAAATTATATATATTGATAATTATTTTAATAAAAATAATTTAATTTAGTTCATGAGTTTTACACATTTCATGAAATAATTAGAATATTATTATTATTGACATGGGGTTCTACAAGAATTAAGAAAGATAATAAGGGTGCATGTTTAATTATTATTTTCTAAACCTAATGGTATATAAACCTAATTATATTATCTTATTGGGGTTCCCATCTCATTTTTTGTGCACAACGACATCCATATATAATTCTCTTGAAGACCTAGAGATCCCCATATCCAAGAATGCACTAAAGAATGGAGAGTGATTCTACTCC
This sequence comes from Viscum album, assembly GCA_963277665.1. Taxonomy (NCBI): domain Eukaryota; kingdom Viridiplantae; phylum Streptophyta; class Magnoliopsida; order Santalales; family Viscaceae; genus Viscum; species Viscum album. Next base: position 538,108,659 of record OY728142.1, on the reverse strand, counting down.
ACCACCACTCTCAAGTCTAGAGAGATAGAAGATAACCCTTTAATATATTCTCAAGGAGATCAAATATGAATGACGCAAGCGTTAATATCTACTGTGCTAGCACCTAAATATTCATACAACAACATTCAGAGCTTTATGGATAATGTGTGGATAACCACTAGAGGGAATCTACTCTTCATTTATATAACACAATGATGATACAACATAGAGATGTTTTCAAATTCATCAATGAAGAAATAATTCATCATAAGATAATTTTTTAATTATTTAAATTAATTATAAATAATATGAGATTATCATTCATCTAGTTTTGGTGTTCTCTCATCTAATTAATGTTTTATTCAATTCCTTTTTTCATGATGTTTATCATCTATGTACATCTTAGATTAATCATAAATTTTGAAAAAGATATAAGTTGGGCATGCCCCATACGATGTTTCCACTATGCCTGGAACCTTCATAATCAAGTAACTTGATCAATCCTAAGTTGGGATCATGCCTAAAAAATTATTCAATCATGAACGAGTTAAGCTTGAGTATAAAATTCAAGTACCAAACTCATCTCGAGTATTGCAATAATCGACTCAACTCAATTATAGACTAAGACACTACCCTTCTAAATTAGGAAAGTGGTTATAGATAAGATTAAAGGATTATGCATTCCCTTATGTCATTATATATATATATATATAATCATATAGTATAATTTATCAGGTTATAGAATACAACATGCATGAAAATCATCCTTTTCATGCATTATGGGTATATTTTTTTAATGATAAGGTGATTTTATATTCCAAACATAGTGAAAGTTCCTATTTTGATTGGGCTAAAATCAAAATTTGTCAGATTCAATGAATTATCTGACATTTACGTGACAAAATTTTCATGAAAAATGAATAAAACTAAAGAAACTCCTAACAAAGAATAAAAAAATAAGATGATGTCTTATTTCTTCAAATAATAGGTTTATCATCTAAATTTCCTTTAGTTTTTTTTTCATTTTTATTTGAGGATAAAAATGTATAATTCTTCTAACAATGATCCAAACATGTTTCCTTAGTCTCAAAAACATCATTGATGATAATTTAGGTGGTATAATAATGGTATTAATCATCTTTCATCACTTCCTTGATCACAATGACGATCCCTTTAGTCTAGAAGAATTAGTTATGATCTCTCTAGAAGGATAGTATGGAGGAGAAGTGACAATTATCTCATTATTGAGAGAAACCATAGAGATGTTCCTTTTTTGAGATAATTATCCAGGGTGAATATTTTTTTCACAACAGAGTGTATCTATAATTAAATTTTATCTACAACAACTTGTATCTACAACATTGTATATCTACAACATTGTATATCTACAACATTTTGTATCTATAATGGTTTGTTTCTAAAACAGATATAACTGGATATTTATAAACCTAGGGACAAGGTTAAAATATTACTTAATTTCACACATACCCTTAACAATTTATTTGACCCATAAAGTGATCTATTCCATGTATAATACTACTACTAATAATATTTTTATTTATAGCGTGTGATAACCCACAAAATGATAAATATTATTTTACGATATAGTAAATAAACATTTATAACTAGACCCAATAATCAGTTGGATCATCCTACTGAATATTTATTGAACTTTGAATAAATATTTAAATAAATATTATTCATTTAATAATTAAACATTATATTCACCATCATTAGAATAATTTTTTTAATATTTTTCGTAAGACTTCTTCATTTACCCAGACACTATCTATTTAAGATTCAGTTGAAACTATTTGTTTTTAATTTGAAAACCATTGTACTCGATTGAAATAGTGTATCAGAGGTTCTTGAGGGATCAGAGGATTCAAACTAACAAAGTCTAGAAATGGCATGTGGAAAAGGAGATGTTGCAGTGCCATAGGCCAGCTGATGGAATGGGTAGTAGCTTTATAAGGCTATAGGAATCCCATCGGCCAATTGGTGGTGTTCTTAGAGGTGAAGACATGATGCCTAGCACCACAAACTAGCTAGTTGAATCTAGCGGCTAGCTGATGGCATCGATCTGGGATGAAAAACAAAAAGGCACAATTGTATTATTTCCCCTTGAAACCCCCATTTAATTGCTCACCCCCTTCGATCCTAATTTCTGTTTAATGACATGTAATGGTTCTCTAGGTATTCCTAGACTTCTCTAACTCATTATCTTGGTTTCTTGATCCTTTCTTTAATCCAAACATCTTGAATTGGTGAGTCTTTCTTGGAAATTGTGAATCCCTCTTATTTTATTCCCAGATCTTCTTCTTCCATCCTTGATGTGGAAGATCAATTGGTGTCCATAGGGAATTGTGGTGTTATACGTGGACCCAAATTCTTGATATATTGGTTTCATCTTCTCTACTTGAGTTAGGTGGTTTGAAACATATCCCTAAGGTCTATTTTGGTTTGCTAGTATGTTCAACTTGTGATATCGCAACACCATTCCATGCGCATGACCCGTCTTAATTGGAACCCTCTATATTGGCTTGAATCATCATGAATATTACTCCCACATATCTCATTGGGTTTGATGGCGATTGAGATATGGACTTGTGGACACCTGGGAGGTGTTCCCACTCTTAACCTTTGGTTGGAACATGGAACTTATGAACCTAGAATCCTATAACTGAATTGGGAGTTTGGTTATTGGAATGAATTATCACATAAATTGAAAATTTACAAGTATCACTTAGCTTGGCATGTGAAATGATAATTTGGAAGAATTGTAATGTGAAATTAAATTGTTAAAATTGTTATTAGAATGGGATTTTGGTATGAAAATTATAATTGGATTAATAGAATAATGTAATGTAACTAAAATTGGAAATTTAATAGGTAATTGGCATGGATTAACCAATTTGGAAGATGTTAACATGTTTGATAATTTGGTATTTATTGGATATTTATTTCTTTTGATATATGAATTGTTAAAATTGTCTATATAATGATAATTCTTATAGGGTATGATGCCCTATGATCATGTAAGTTGCCCTAACATGAGAATTTTCACTAGTTCCATTGATGTATAATTTCACTCTTGGCATGGTAATGAACCTTTGGAACATGTAAGAAGCTCTATCATGAGAATTCATTGATTCTATTAACATGTGGAATAGAAAAATCATCATTGGTATGGGAATCCACCTTGGGTTGGTTATGAATAAATTTTTTGATTGGTAGGAATAAGAATCTACCTAGACTCTGTGGTGATATTGGATAAAGACTTCTGGCATCATGTCAAATAAGGTTTAGCTGACCCTAGGTGTCAACTTGGATCTTGAGGGTTGGCGAGTTTATTTGATATTTTTTATTTAATTTATGAATTAATTCCTATGTATATCATACTATTTCATTTACTATTACCCAGAATAGATTTGTTTAGATACTTTTGGTGGTGGATTACTATGTTTTACTAATACTCTGTTTGGGTTATCATTTGGTACCCGGGCATACTCCATAGATGAATATTTGGATTAGGAAAAAGGGCCTTGATCTTGATTATTTACTTTGTTAGTAGGGACTGGATCTTGAAGATGAGACCGAACATGGGATTTGGGACCATAGTTAGAAGTATTTATTTTGATTCTGAATTTTATTTGTTTTCTTATATGAATTTCAGCATGAATTTTAGTTTGGCATACATTATGGCATGAAATGGTTTATTATATTTGTCATAGTTTTTATTTCCTATAAATCTAATGGATTTTATTTATATTTATTTATTTATCGTGTTTATACTATGTTTACTATTTTAGTACCAAAGGGAATAGTCTCCCCACTATACATATTAGACCCTTACTACTAGTCAGAAACCTCTAGCATAGGGGGAGATGCGCTTGAGATCACATGCAACTCGTCTTAGTCACATGAGGGAGAATCAGGATGGGTATGTTACAAAGTGGTATTGGATGAGGTAATCTCTTTTGCTTTACTATTTAAGAAATGTATCCAAAATAATAGTATGTGTCAGCTCTTGAAAATGAGATCATGTATGGGAGTAGATAACCCATGTTTAGGGGAAAATCCAAGTTTCTAGGGATGAGATTTTTGTTCTTAGATTTACTTGTTATAGTTGTGATGTTATTTCACCTTGGGTGATGCACTTGTTGGGTGATGTTACTATTTTATGAGATTTTACTCATGGGATGGCATGAAATGAGGTGTATATGCATGAATCATAGTAGGAACATAGGAAATTATGATATAATTCCTTGTTCATGCTAGGTATTCTATTACTACACATTAAATTTCATGAAATACCTGATAAAAATAAAATGGATCAAAAATTAATCTATTTAAATATGATTAATTCACTTGTTAAAAAAAGAAATAATGTGACCTTGTATCTGTGGTAATCTGTTGTCTCTTGTCATTTCTAAGTTGATATTGTTATTAACCCTATGATTAAAGGAGTGTTTTAACCCTTCTAGAGAAATGCCTCTTTTTTATCTTTTAATTAAAATTTAAGAGAGCTTTAATGATCACACACCTCACATAGTAGAGTCAAAACTTCCCAAAACTTCAAGGAATATGATTGAAGATCAAATCTGCAATAGTTTCATGTGGGTCATTCAATCCATGTAATAGGATACTAATTTAATTTTTTCCTTATATTTCTGATATAAAAAGGGAGTTCCAGCAGCAGTAATCATCCATGTTCATTGGAGAGGGATTCCCTCAGGTAGTAGTGTTCATGATTGAGTATATATAGATGATTTTTACTCACCTAGAGGAACCTATGGAGAGGAGGGAGAAGCTCGCTGCTTATATTCTATGAGTACTAGCCAAGCACTGGTGGGACATTATAGTATAGGCTATAAAAATGAGGAGTTGAACTGGAAGGATTTTTAGGGTAAGTTTATGAGTCACTTTTATCTAGAGACACTAAGGGATGAAAGGGATAGAGAGTTCATGCACCTGACATAGGGGATCATGCTAGTGATGGAATACATTGGAAACTTCATAGACTTGCAATTTTTTTCTCCATCATTGGTATAAGATGAGATAGCTAGAGATAATTGTTTCTTGGATGGGTTTTGGTATGAAATTAAGTCACAGATGAGCATCTTCCACCTCAACAACTTCTCTGAAATTGTTAATCGAGATCTCATCACTGAAGGGAACCTAAAAGAGGCCCCAAGTGGTGATAAGATAGTTCTAGATGATGAATAAGGATTTCTTATTCTGATAGTAAGAAGCATCATTTTAAGAATTTTCACTAGGTTGGTAGAAGATATAGTAGCTAGGGGAGTGTATAGTCATCTCAAGACTATAGCTAGGGGAAATGCTTTCAGCCTAATAGGTCTGGTCACAAGATATTTTAATTTCCCTCACCTACAGTAGAGTGTCATGTTTTTTGTAATATGGGACAAATAAAGAGGTTTTTTAGGATAACTCAACAATCAAGTGGTGGCAGAGGAGACTGGAAAACATTGAATTTAGGAAGGGACTTGGAAACCCCTTAGAAAATAGGTAGTTGGAGTTCCAAAATATTCTTGGGCTAGGGTAAGGAGCATTGAACCCTGATGTAGGAGTGGTATTATTAGTGGGAGGGAGAAACATAATGGAGTCAGGCTGGAGCCCAAGGTAGAGGGGTGAGTCAGATGCACACTATGTAGTCTACTCCTACTAGTCTGGATAAAGAACCTTCCACTATAAAAGGTATAATTATTTTTTCATCTACCCTTACCTATATTTTGTTTGATATATGAGAATAAAATTCCTTTATATCTTCTCAATTTTCCAATGGATTGGGTTTTTCAGTTGAAATCATTGATGGGGTTATAACCATTGATACACCGTTAGGGGTGCATTCAGAGGGTATTGGGTGATGTAAGGAGTTCTCTCTTAAAAATGGTGGATTCTATTTCCTTTAGGAGCAGTTTATGCCAGAAATGATGGTATTTTATTTGATTATGGGTATGTATTGACTAGTTTTGTACTAAGATCATATGAAATGTTATTAGAGGAGGGTGGCCTTCTTATCACTATAAGGGGGTATCTATATCCATCAGGGTGAATAAGATCTTTATTTGGTCATGCATGACCAATTCAATGAATATTGGATTTCCTCGTGTCCTAGGTAACAAGCCTTATTCGGGATGATGGTGAGTTGTAGAAGAGTACCTATCCTTCATGGTTGACTACTTTTAGGAAATCTTTCCTAAAGAGTTCTTCACTTTACCACATGAGAAGGAGATCGAGTTTACTATTGATTTGGTGTTAGGATCCTACCTTAGAGGATGACACCAACAAAGATTATTTATTTGAAAGTAATATTGAAAGATTTAGAAGATAAGGGATTCATACGACCTAGTAAATCACTGTGGGGTTCTCTAGTGTTATTATTCAAGAAGGAAGATGGAACCTTATATCTATGTGTGGATTATTATAGGCTAAACCAAATGACATTCCAGAATTGGTATCCCCTTCTGCACCCCAATGATCTATTTGATTAGCTAAGAGGTGCCTAAATTTTATCTAAAATTAAATTGAGGTTTGGGTACCATCAGTTGAGTGTGAGACTATCACACATACTCTGGAATAATTTTAGGATAATTTATGGCTTATAAGAGTTCATAGTAATGTTATTTTGTCCAATGAACATGTTAATGATATTCATGGACTTTATGGATCGGATCTTCCATCAGTATCTAGATCAATTTGTGTTTATTTTCATTAGTGATGTCTTGGTGTACACCAAGTCTAGATACAATCATTCAAAACATCTTAATTTCATCCTAAGTACGATGAGATAGAATCATATATACTTCAATATATGTAAATTTTATTTTTGGATTGAAAAAGTGCACTTCCTAGGACACATTATATCAGATGATGGAGAGTTAGTGGAATCAGAGAAGGTGATAACTGTGGTATCTTGGGAGTGACCTAAGAACATCTTTGAGATCTAGAGTTTCTTGGTTTCAGTAGGCTATTACTAGTGTTTCATCCAGGACTTATTTCATTTGGTAGAACCAATGTTAGGTTTGACCAAGAAAGGGGTGAAGTTTTTTAGTGTGATGCTTGAAAATAGGATTTCTAAAAATTGAAGATAAGGTTTAATTTAGCACTGATCCTCACCTTACCTGAGCCAGGTAAGGAGTATACTATGTATTCTGATGCATCAAGAGTTGGGCTCATAGTAGTTATGATACAGGAGGATCAAGTGTTCACTTATGGATCTAGGCATTTGATGCCACATGAGCATAATTATGCCACTCATGACTTGGATTCATCTATGGTGGTATACGAACTGGGATATTGGTGACATTATCTTTTGGATGAGAGACTCATGGTCTATACATACCATAGGATATTGAAGTAAATATTTTCACAACGTGACATGAACCTTTGATAGATGAGCTCTTTTGAGTATCTATAGTATTTTTAATTCAATATTGAATACACTACTAGTAAGGGAACAAACATTTATTACCCAATAAGTAGGAAGATATGGTCAAAGGTAGTGCATGAATCTTGTGACGAGTGGTGGTTGATGGCGCTCTTTGTGAAATTGCACCTGGATGTTCGTGATTATTAGGGGAAAGTAACTCGAACATTGACATTTTTTGTTCATAAACTCCTAGATTGAATCAAGAGGAGTTATTTCTTTAATCCATAGTGTTTAGACCTAAGAGGTAGATTATATGGTGGGGATATACCATTGGACTAGTTCCTTGATGATGATGAGTTTTTTCATGTCTATGGTCATATCTGGGTTCTTACAAGAATGTGTGAGGAGTTGATAAGGGAATTCCATGATTTTAAATGGGTGTAACATCCTAGTTTGATAAAGATTTATCATTATATCTATATAAAATACTAGTGTCTAGGGATAAAGAAAGAGATAGTTGAACTCATGGTGCGATGCTACACCTATCAGTAGGTGAAGGCCAAGCATTAGTGACCTTATGGGTTATTATAATCTTTGTATATTCTAGAATGGAAGTGGGAAAATATCACTAGAATATTCATGATAGGATTACCCAAGAAAACTTATAAAAATGATGTAGTGAGGGTGATCTTGGACCAATCGATGAAGGTAGTCTATTTCTTGCCTATCAGGGAGATATTCACCATTGATGACTTGGGTAACCTCTATGTATGGGAGACAGTTCATTTTCATGGTATTCTAGAGAGTATCATTTCATAATTGAGATCCTTGTTTTATATCACAATTCTAGTAGTACCTTAACAATCCATTGTGATTTCAATTTATTCTGAGTATAACCTATCATCCTCAGATAGATAGATAATCTAAATGGACAATTCAAATTTCAAAGGACATATTATAAGTATGTATTTTGGAATTTTGTGGTTTTTGAGAGAAGTATCTGGTGCTCGTAGAGTTTGATTATAATAACAGTTTCTAGGAATCAATCCAAATGTTTCCTTTTGAGTATTTATATTGAAGGTCATGTCGTTCAACTTGTGATGGTTAGAGGTAAGTGAGTCAGTGTTCGCTGGACCTAGTCTCATGTAGGAGACATCTGAGTAGGCTCATTTGATTAGGAAGCGATTGGAAACTACACAAATAAGGTAGAGATATTATGTTGACCATTAGAGGTGACCTTTGGTATTTGAGGTTGGTCATTAGGCCCTTTTACAGGAATTTCCTCGGATGGGACCACACCATATCCAAAGTAAAGGGAAGCTAGCACCTAGGTTTGTTGGGTTGTTTGAGATAGTGGATATGATTAGTCCTATAGCATACCAATTGGATCTTCCATAGTGCTATAGTTCCATGCATGATGAGTTTCACGTGTCCCAACTTTAAAAATATCACCCTGATCTTTCCCATGTGATATATTTTGATGATATTGAACTTGATTTCGATGAATCATTTGAGTAGAATCTAATTCATATCATGGACCATTTTGAGAAGAATATCAAGGAAAGACCATTCCTCTAGTTTGATTGTAGTGGTAGTATGGCACATTCAGGAGGATACACAGGACATGGAGTCAGACATGCAAGTGCATTGGCCTGATTTATTCACCGATATCCCTTAGTGATGAATGGGAGAACATATTAGGGATAATTTGTTATATGATGGGGATGTTTCAAGACTCCATATTTTACCAAGGTACTTTCTGTCTTTATGTTTTAGTTGAACCTCATTGTTTTTAGTTAGCGAGATCTTGTACCTAGTTGAAATGATGTTTTTGTGGTGCTTAGTGGATTAAAGGAGGTAAACTAGTGAAGTATAATAGTCAAATGCAACAAAGGAGATATTTTAGTTCTACCAATTGACTGGTGCTATCCACCAACTAGTTGGTGGACTATGCGGTAGCCCGATAAGGCTATAGGAAGACTACCGTCTAACTGGTGGAAACCTGGTAGTTTTTTTTATTTATATAGGAAACCCACAATCTAGATGGTAGGGTTCCTAGAGGCTCATTAATGCCACCTAGAACCACTGGACAATCGAAGATAGCTAATAGATAGCCAGTGGTGCTGAGTAGGGAAAGAAAACCAAGGGGAAGAATTGTATTTTCCACCCCTTAAACCCCCATTTTAGTTGCTTAAACATCCTATTTTGATCCTAATTTTCATTTAATGATTTAGAAGGGCTTTATAAGTCCTCCTCAACTTCTATAATGTATTCTCTTGGTTCTTTGATCCTTGGTTCGATCCATACATCTTGAATTGGCGACTCTTACTTGGAAATTGTGAATTCATCTTGTTTTCTTTCTGGATATTCTTATTCTAGCATTAATGTTGTGGATCAATCATTATCTATAGAGAATCATGGTGTTGTATGTGGATATGGATACTATATCTCTTGGTTTCATCTTCTATACTTATGGTAGGTGGAATGAAACATCGCCCTAAGGCCTGCTTTGGTTTTCTAATACGTGAAACTTGTGTGATCACATCAATATGACATGAATGAAACCTATCTTAATTATAATACTCTAGATTATATTTAATCCTCATGCATATAACTCTCATAGATCCAGTTAGGTTTGATGGAAATTGAGAAATGGAATTTTGGCCACCCAATAGGTGCGCCCACCCATGACCTTTAGTTGGAACATGGAACTTATAAACCTATAATCCTATAACTAAATTGGGATTTTGGTTATTGTAATGAATTAAAAAATAAATTGAAAATTTACATGGATCACTTAGCTTGGCATGTGAAATGTTAATTTAGTATAATTGGAATGTGGATCATAATTTTCACAATTTTTATGAGAATGGGATTTTAGCATAAAACTAGTAATTAGATTAATGGAATATTGACATGTAATAGAAATTGAAAAGATAATTTGTAATTGTAATGAATTAACCAATTTGGAATATGTTAACTTGTTTGGAATATTTGGTAATTTGGTATGTATTGGATATTCCTTATTTTTGATATATGAATTGTTAAAATTGGCCCTAAGATGGGAATTTAAATAGGGTATGATGTCCTATGATCATGTAAGTGACCCTATCATGGGAATCCACATTGGGTCAATTGATGTATAATTTATCCCTTGGTATGCTAATGTTCCTTGGGAACATGTAAGTAGTTATATCATGGGAATTCATATATTCCATTAACACATGGAATATGAAACTCACACTTAGCATGGGAATCCACTGGGGGTCGACTAAAAATGGAATGTGTGATTATTTCTTGGCATGGGAATCTTCCTAGATTGGGTGGTGATATTGGACAGAGAGTTATGGCATCGTGTTGAATCATGTTTAGCTGACCTCAACTATCAACCTAGAGCTTGATGGTTGGTAGTTTTATTTGATGTTTTTCATTTAATTTATGAATTAATTTTTATGTATGACATACTGTTTCATACACTATTAATCATACTGGATTTTTTTAAATTTATTTGGTGGTGACCTTTTGATTTTTACTCACACCCTATTTGGGACGCCGTATAGTACCTAGGAGAACTTAATGGATGCAGGTACAAACAAAGGAAAGGGGACCTGAGCTTGATTGCTTACTTTTATAGCTAGGACTGAAGCATAGATATGAGACCAAGCATGGGATTTAGAATTAGAGTTGGGAGTATTTATTTTGAGTATATCTTTTAGTTTTTTTCTTGCATTAATTTTATCATGAATTTTAGTTTGACATACAGTATGACATGAAATGGTTTATTATATTTGATTTAGTTTAGATTTTGTTTGTTTATCTAATGTAGTTGATTTATATTGATTTATTTATCGTGTTTCCTTCGTGTTTATTATTTGGAACCTGAGGGTATAATCTCCCCACTATACATATTAGACCCTCATCACTAGTTGGTAGCCTTTGGTGTACAGGGAGGCACATTTGAGTTTATATGGTGATCGATCTCAATCACATGAGGGAGAACCTAGCCAGTATGTTATATTTGTGATCAATAAAATACTAAATAAATATTATTTATTGGTTTTGAAAATAATATTTATTCTAAATATTACATATAAATAATATTTAAATGAGATCAATGAAAATACTATGTGTGTGACCCTATAAGATTCTTGCTCAGTGACATTAGGAAAGCTGGCCTAAAGTCCAATATCAACATCTAACAACACATAAAGTCACCCAATAGGAAGAAGTTAATGTCTTAATTAAGAAAACCACATATGAACACTTACTTTCACGAACCAAATTGGACCACCCCTGAACCGAACACTTGAGCTGGCCCACAACAAGTCCAGGAGGGTGTTCTCAATCCCCATGAGTTGGAAACAAGTGTCTAGGCATATTGTAATTCTTTTGGGAATGATCTTCCCAATTAAAACATTAAAGGGTATATTCCATAGACCCAACATAACCTTGCAATAACTTGACAAGTCAAGATGAAAGGTAATTATAACCAACCAATAATTTATAAACAACCCATATCATAATAATAACAAAAAATATATAAGATGAATAATAAACTATAACATAACCACCATCTAAAAAATATCTAAAAGAGATCTACATATATAACCAAAAACAAAAGAGACAAGATGAATGCTGACTATGTGATATAAGATACATCAAATATAATGATAAAAAATAAACAAAAAGGGTTACCCATATCAATGTTACTTGAGAGTCAAGTCCCCATCATGTTACCACCATCAACCAGAGCACCACTAGAAAGAGTATCCACCACCTCTATTCAATGCCTTTCCTTTACCTGAATCTATCAAAACAAGGTCTACATGCACCCATTGGGTGTATGTAAGCTTTGAGAAAGACTAGAACAATAGGATAACACCAAGTGTTTAATGTATAAACCTTGTTATAAAGCACTGGAATTCTAGTTTTAAATACTTTACAATAAAGTAACCATTTAAATTTAAGAGCAAGAAAACAAGTAACAAGATTAATCAGTTTATAAAAGAAAAACTAATACCATGAAAGAAACCAATTCCATAGACATTCACAATGGGATAACCCTAAGTCATTATATGGTTATGCACACCCGAGGTCCTCATATCAACTTGTTATCTAATAGTTAACCCATGTGTGTGCACATACCACTCAGGAGGTCTTTCCTTGTCTTAGTAGTGTGGTTTCGCTTGTCCATGACACCACATCCAATCACCTAATAAGGAGTACATTCCTTTTCTTAATGTTGTGGTGTCACTCATTTGTGATACCATGACCTTCATCTAGATTCAATGTAGTTATTTAAGGTGTTGTAATCCAAAATGGATAATTAACATGAGTCTTACCCCCTTATATATTCTGGTTACCACGTGTTTTACCCATTTCAAACATAAAAAACTCTATTTAAAAAATGATTCCCATCAATAAACCAAAATACATTTCCATTTATCAACCCAAAGCGTAATTTTTAAACCATTTTATTTCTCAAATCAAAAGGAAAAAATTTAGAACAACCATGATACATATACTAAATCATCAAGACTATTATAAAATATATTTAATGAATTAAAATTCCATTTATAAAACATGGAAAACATGATTTTTTCATAAAACAAGAGTTTAACATGAAAAAACCCACCTTTCACCAAGGTAAACTAATTAGGTATTATCAAAACTCACTTAGAATGTAAAAGGGGATCCTAAAGAGATAATAACAAACAAAAAACATCAAAACCCAAGTCATTTGATTTGGCCAACCCAAACCCTAGGTCACTAAGACCTTAAGAAAGATATATATCTAAGGAAAATTGAGGAAGTAACCAAGAAGATTGAAGAGGAGATACTTATTTGAGTGATTCTTGATGAAACTATGTAAAATATCACAAAAAAATGAAGCCAAGGAGGATATTATAAGAGGGTTAGTGCATAGGATAAGTTCCTAGTTCTAATGGGAGGAGAAATGAGGGTGATAGGTAAAGTTAACCAAGCTAAACATTATATAAACAATATATTAATCTCGTGATTTAGATAATACATCTCAAAAAAATCCATAAAACTTAAGGACCTAAAGGTTTAGTGTCTTGGAGACCAACTACAAAAAAATATTACTTTACAACACTTAAAAACATTTTTACATAATCATGATCCTCTAGACTCTTTCTAAACATCTCATCAATAATCACACAATACCAAGAAAAAAAGGTTTAGTGTATTTGAGTAATATCTATATAATAAACTTATTTTACAAACCTTGTGAAAATTTATCCATAATTGAGCCACCCTAGGATCTCTCCTATAATTATTATAAATTATACTAATCTCCATAACTATGGGAAATGGAAACATAAGAAATGGGTGAGTTCAAATTCTCAGTAAGATACATATGAAGATTTTCACTCAACCAAGCATAATTCATAAATCATGGAACATGAATTGTCATAATATAATATATGAATCAAAAGAGTACAAAAAAATCATTCAAAAAACATGAGATATAAGAGCTTAACATAGTCATGAGAATAAATATAAAACTATGAAATATCTTTCAACTTTGGAACAAAAATTATTATAGGTAACATTACTTTCATGAACCACACCATTAGTGCCCACTCTTATGAGCAACTAAAATGTACTCATGAATACTTATATCATGACATATAAACTTTAAACCAATGAATTGAAGGGTGATATAAGACCCCACCCATCATTATCCATACTTATGAGTCCCACTTGAAATTAATCACTTATCACATTATAAAGAACCCATAGAAATAAAATGGGTTTTATAAAAATTTCCAAATGATAATAATTAACTTTTATAGCATAAAGAACCCATGGATAGAAAATGGATTTCATTCAACACATAATAAAGAACCTAAGGAAAAAAAATTAGCTCCATATAGAATTAAATAAATAAATCATTAATAATTTGATAAATAATCAAAACATGATAAAACCATGAAAAATAAATGGATATCGAATTACTTCAAGTAACATTATAGGTAAATACCATTAAATCAAGATAATAGAGAATATGGCATACACATTGTATAGATAAATGGTATATGTGAAGTCAATAATTTCACCAAATCAATATATGTATGACATATAGGTGAATACCCTTTAATAAAATGAATAAAAAATAAGGTATTCATAAAGTAAATACTTTGGGTGAAAACTTAGGATCATACATAGTGGATGATTAGGCAAGAAAAATCAGTGATGGATCATTCCTCCAAAACAGGACATTAAAAAGGACATACCAAGAAATAAGGTGAATGGTTACATTATAAGAATATCATTGTTCAAGAATAATGTATGTAAAAGGATTTAGATTTATATAAAATCCATTTTTAGGAGCATTAGGAAAAATCACCTTGGAAATAAGAAACTTCCATGATATTTTTGAAAACATTTTATATTTAAAAATTTTATAAATAAAGGAGAATAATATTTTATTTTATAAAACCATTAAATATTAGAAATTAAGTATCATATAAAATGAAAAAGATGGTTGAAATGGGTGTTACAAAAAATGGTAAAATGATATTCTTTTTATATTTTAATGAAAGGACCCATAAGAAAAATGTTAAAAATTTATTTTAATTTTTTGTGAATAAGATAAGTAATAGAAAATAACCTCAATAAATTACAAATTTATAGATTAGGAAATTCTAAAAAATCATATAATGAATCAGGACCTGGAAAAGTGAGGTTCCTGGTCGAAAGGAATATATGGGATCAGTTTCACTTACAATAAACACTTCAAGTAAAATATGTATCAAGGGGAAATGAAATACTGATTGAACATATAAAACCCCATGAATATACAAGGAAATTATGAGAGTTTTTATAAATAATATATATTAACTCTATGTATTATCTTTAAAAAAATATTGATTTGAAAATATGATTGGAAATTAAACCCTTCCGGTTTGAGTAACATTTTGATCAAAACCACTTTAAAGTTGGGTATCTTTTGAATCAATGGTAATTGAAAAAAAGTAACTAATATGGATATTAAAACACCATAAATATGGTAAAATACATTCATTATATAATAATCACACCATATTAAAGGTATCATTGTTCACATTAGTAAATATGTATCAAGAAATTAAATTTGAGACAAAGAATCCCTTACCTAGTTTCCCCACTTAGTCGAATACACTCTAAGATACTATATAATAGACATAAATTTATTATTCAACTATTTAAAAAACCTTTTAATATATATATATATATATATCCATTTATAAACTTTATTTATAATTATTCTCTACATTTATATTAGTTAATTATTACCTATTTTTGATGTTGTGTGTGGGTAATCTTGATTGTTTTGAACTAGTTTCGTAATAGTGATTTTGATATTAATTATTCTGAAAATTTCATCATTACAAGTTCATTAATGTTACTATAATAGATAAATTATAATTATTCATGAATTTTAAATTTCCTTTCATGAGTACTTGAGTATTTATCCTAGAAAATGAAACTGATAATGAACTTTTTTCGGTGATTTTTTACCTACGAAGGGTGTTTTCTTAATTAATGTGTTAAATATTAATGTATATTTTATAAAACTGAAAAAATAATTATTTAAATATTTATGTTATTTTATACTAGTAATTAAGTTTTTATAGTCATCCATGATATAATTTCATACCATTGTTCAAGAAGATGTTCAAACTAACCCAAACATGAACATACCACGATTATTTATGATCATGAGGTAATTTAAGTGAAATATCATTACACTAGTAGAATAATGACATAATTTAGTTTATTTTGTGATATTTAATAATTATAAAGTATTTATAATAATAATAAATTAATATTAAAATATTATATAATTTTAATTAAATATTTTCTTCACAGTACGCTTATTTTTAAACGATTGAATTAACTATAATCATTTTTTGATCATATATTGAATATGTTTTCAAATTTTTCATAATTTAAAATTAATTATATCATAAAAATTATATTTTTCTATAAAACTAATTATCATGGCCATCCATTTAAGGTGACGATGAAAATAAAAATAAAAATCAATCATTCCATGGAGGTGGCAGTCCATAGGTACGCATGGTTGACGATTTCATTTTCCCTAGAATAAGAGAAATTAATTATATATTTTATTATTTAATAATATAAAATATATTATAAATATCATACTTATTTATTAAATTTAACATTAGACCAGTTGTGTAATGTGATTAAGGAAAACAAAATATGACATTTTTTGGAGGCGATAGACCGTGCACACACAAATGTCCTTTTCAATTTTCTTAAGGAAAAAGGGAAGGGTGG
The DNA here is from genome assembly GCA_963277665.1 of Viscum album. Classification (NCBI taxonomy): domain Eukaryota; kingdom Viridiplantae; phylum Streptophyta; class Magnoliopsida; order Santalales; family Viscaceae; genus Viscum; species Viscum album. Next base: position 538,091,975 of record OY728142.1, on the reverse strand, counting down.
TTAAAGCTTGTAATATCATTATAATAAAATACCTGTATAATAAGGATACTGATTTTATTATTTTGAGATGGTGATTTTTTTATAAATAAAAAATGCATATAAGGAAAAATAAATGAGTAAGAATTGGTTAGATATATATACCTTACTACTTGGGTTATCACCTTTGGAATGAAGGTTAATCATTTTAAGGATGGTATTTTGAGAAGACTATAACCTCTATAAGGTGGATATGAGTGTTAAAGAGAGGTTTTTACATAGTTTTTTCAAAACTAAGGGAGTTTTTGTGTGAGGGTAAGTGAGGAGAGGAGATCACTTTTTATAAATGAAAAGGAGTGGAAATTTTGTAAATACCTGAAAGTTTTCAATAATGGAAAGTAACTCAAAAGAAAAATGACCAAAAAATTAATAAATAATATATATTAGAAGATATAAGGTCTATATTCACCTAAAACACTGAATTAAAACTTGTTTTTATCATGTTTGTGCCTTTACCTCTTACATTACTCATTTTTACTATTTTGGTTTTCACCACATTAACTAGTTTTTACCTAGGTAATTTGTACTTTATGGAAAAAATAAAATGGTAATTATTATATATTTTGGACCTAATGATTCCAAATTTGAAATCCATTTTATTCAAATTTTTAAAATTTATTAAAATTAATTTTATAATACTAAATGTATAATGTATTAAAAACATTTTTTTTAAACATATAACTTAAATTCTAACATGTTAAATATGAGTATATAAATATAAAACCAAAACTTTTAAAATTATAAATCAACTTATAAAATAAATATTAAGTCATATAAAAAAGGTTTCATGAATTTTCAATTCATACTTATATACTAATAATTTCATAAAAGTCACAATATTGATATATTTCACTATTCACCTAAAAATCATTTTTATAGAAAAATAACAAAAATTCATGATAAAATAATTTTTAAATTTTAAATCAATAAGATGAAGTTATATTTATCTAATTCAGTTTAAAAAATGTATAAATTTATCATTTAAATTAAAAATAGAAAATATAAAGAAAACCCGCTTTTATTGAAAAATGATATTTTTAAATATTAAGTGTTCATAATATTATTTCATATCAATTTATAATTTAAAATTTATTAATATGTTAGTTAATATATAATAATATTTTAATTTTTTTAATTTAATATATAAGGATAAAATATTCAATACTTAACAAAATGATTTTTTTGAAAAAAAGAAATATTTCTTTGATACTAAATATGCTTAAACAAATTAAAATTAATTATTTATATTCTAAAATTTAATTTTAATACTCCCTTGATATTACAATATTTATTTAAAGTTTATATATACATAATATCATACTTTAATAATAATAATAATGATATTTATACTTAAAGAATATATATATATATATAATATTTTAAAATCTTATTTTAATTTCATTATGAGTTATATTATTTTAAATTTACTACTTAATAATACATGAATTTAGTATACCTATTGGATATATGACCAATGATCATATTTGCAATGACTATATTTTCAATGATCAGATTTTGTTCTTATATATAGACTTACTAAATCATTTGTTCATTCTGATCTCACTTCACATGGCACAATTCTTATTTCATATTATAGATTTTTCATAATTATTTCTTCTTTCCTGGCATGATTTCCTCATTATAGTTTTTTGGGATATTGGTGATCCTCACATTTGAAGATGATCTGGGATATTTTCTAGTCCTGAAGATTTTATTCTTTTCTATCTATTTCCCCTTTTGATTTATTCACTTTTAATGGATGAATTCATCCATGGTGGGTAATAATCCATGGTGTGTAGTACTTAGTTTTATGTTATTTTATTATAATATGCCACTTATGAATGAATAAAGTACCTTTATTTTGGTTCATATCATGTAGAGAACATTTTCTAATCATGTTTTAATCCTTTTAAAAGAATATAGAAGTGTTATTTAAAATTATAGACAATGATAATAATAATAATATCTCCTAAAACTTGGGGTGTTACATTCCCCTGTAAATAAATTATGTTATCACAATTTTAATTATCACATACCAATAAAAATAGTTAAAGGCATATAAATTATAGAGATGACCTATGATATTATTTCTAGAAATATATCAACCTTACAAACTTGGGAAACATATCTCTTTTCTTAAAATAAAAATATCCCTAATATTGAGTTTTTCTCCAAATATTTAGGCCAATAGTTTGTTATTATTTGGTATCAAAACTCACATTATATAATTTTTTATATAGGTTGTTTATTAATATCCATTAATTAATAAAATATCATAGGATAATATGAATTTTTTTTCCATAATTCAGATACTTTTTCCTCTAAGTGGAGGGAACCAATGCATTACTAAAATCATGTTAAATTTTTCTGAAGGAAGGATAATAAGATTTATACAAGGCACATTCCTATAAACTCTAACTTGGAATATAATAATCATATCATTATAATATTTCTTCAATAATCAAACCATTGTGTGGTGATTCAATGATCTTAGAAAACTTCTTAGATATACTAGATTTCCTAGAATCAAATTTCAACAAGTAATCTACAACTTTGTATTGGAGGGTACATATACCTTAAATACTAGGATCCACTTCAGGAGTAGTACTTTCATAGGCATTCCATTTTCCTCTTGGTGTTGGAGCTTGGTGATGCTCATCATTTTGGTTAATCATTCGATTAGGGAATTGAATTGGATAATTCTCAAGTTCCCCACACATAAGACCTTGAATAATTAATGGTACCTTAGGATTAACTCCATTTATTTCAATTTTGTTAACTGAAATCTTCATTTTACAATGATAGTTTTATTCTTAATGAACCTCTCTTAAATAAGTAAATAATATTACAATCCACTTGAGTAAATCACCCTTGGTTCTTATTTCAACATTTTTGACATATAAGAAATTGAAAATTCTTTCCTTCATCATCTTCATCACTTGATCTTTTACGAGACCCTATCTTTCTTTTATTTAGTGTGTTTTGGAATTTTAATATGTTCACATTGTTAATAATATTTTATGAGCTATGTTTTGGCATAATTATATGGTTTCTCACTCCAAATCCCATTCTAATGGGTTGTTCATTGAGGAAATCTCTGCATTATTGATTTCACCCAAGGTTCCTCCTAGTTCCCTCCATTACTAAAACCAAAACTTTTGGCATGAGTAACAAAAAATTAACAATATAGGGAAATTATCATAATCATAAAAGGAATTTAAACCTTAAACTCCTTGTTATTATATATTATCATGTTGGATAATATTTACTTTAGTTCAACCCATATCGATCTTAGTTTAACCTAGGTTACTTTAAGTTGGGTTATCATATAAATCTCAACCTAATATCTCAAAGTAAATAGGAAATCAATACTTCATAGTGGTTTGTAAAGAGCATGTGATCAACCAAAGAATATCCCTCGAGGGTTTCTATCCAAATGTGCAACCCTAGGCCCACTCATTTCAAATCATGGTTGTAACAACCCCAACCATAGTATCCCAAAGTCGGTGGTTATTTTATTAAAATGGAATAGATAAAAGAGATCAAATCACCAAGGGTTGATCAGTTTAGTATCCTTTAAGAACTATATACATACATGGTTCCCTTATTACATTAGTAATTAAACATAAAATATAACAACGAAAAATAAAACTCTTTCCATGAAACTTATTCAAATATTTCATCTTCATAACCTGGGGAAGGAGAAAAAATGAAGTGAGTGAGATAAAATTCTTAGTAATGGTTACATGAATCAATAATAAGTGAGGAAAACTCAATAATTCATAATCATAATGGAAAGTTAAATAACTAAAAAACACATGCCATCAATAAAATGAGAATGTAAATGTATCCATAAATTTTTTCATAGTAAAAATTTCATGGAAAGTAATAAATGATTACTTAATGAATAAAATTATTAATCATTGAAATTAATGTATCTAGAAAATTAACCATTATACCATCAAGAAGATTTAAGTTTGTGGGTAAAAACCCATCTCATTTTTCTTGGAAAAAACATGAAGGGTTATCGTCAAATGTTTTGTCTCATGAGACCTATCAATGCATCAAGGGGATATCTATAACTAGGGCCCACTCATAACTAAAATTCCAAATAATTATTCATATATAGATTCAATTACTGAAAAATATTACTTATCAAAATATTTGTATTGAGTAGAGGATACAAATTCATCAATATTTCCCCAATGAAAACATCATTGAAAGAAAACAATGTATGTAAAAGTGGTACATAGATAAGGAAATAATAATATCCATGATACAATAAATAGGTATATTTAATTAAATCTTCAATGAATTATGATCACAAATTAAAGGGAAGTACACATACACTACACAAAAGGAATAAGTGGCGAATAAGGCATAACCAAAGGGAATATCATAAAAAGGACCATGAAATAATGAATTTAAATAATAATTGGACATTAATAATTAAAAATAGGCATATATAATTATAAATTATATATAACCTAAGTGAAAACATACAAAATGAGTGTTTAAGAAAAATGATTCTCTTTAGTGCGTTTTAAGGAAAATATTAAAGAGTCTTTAAAATGGGAAAAGGAATAATTGTTTGTATAAAACCAAAAATGATCAAAGATATTTTTTCATGATAAAATTAGTGATTTTATAAAAATATTGGTAGCTTAAAATATATTATATGTGGTAAGTGAAAATGGGTATGAAAATTGGGAAGTTCCCTTTAATCTGGATTTCTTATCGGGAGGAATTGAAAAGGAATCCTATTAAAACATGTATTTACCATAAAATAAAGAATAATTGAGATATAAAAATATATTTGGAACATAAAAAAATAATTTAGGAAGTGTAAATAATAATAATTAATAATTACATTGGGGAAAATAGAGATAAAGTGTAACCTAAAGGAAAAATGGAAGTTCAGGGAGAATCCCTTACCTTATGTATGAAAGTGTTCTACACTTTCAATTAACATACTTTATAATAAAATTAGATTCATTAATAACTTAATTAATAACCTATTAAATATGTATTTGATTCATTATAATTTTATTAAGTTCATTTTTTACCTTTTTGATGAGTTATATGATTCAATTTTATCGTTCAGAAGTGTTCATTTTCTTGGTTTCCATGATTGGTTCGCTTGTATACATGTATGGAAGATCATGTAAAATGGGAAATAATTCTCCAGAATTGAAATTATGTGTTACTAATAGAATTAAGTAATATTAAATGATATTATATATCATTTTTCTAGATACGAGGATGATTCATTAGTTAAAATGTTAACGATGAATGTTAGTTTATTTGGGTGAATTTTCGATTATCACAAATTAGTTTTGTTTTATTATTTAATATTATGTATATATACTGGTTCCATAATACTAAATAAGTTGAAATATTCATTTTACAATCTATTTTAACCATTATAATGGTTTTATTACCATCCATGAAGGTGGTAATAAAAAATGAAAACGCATCGTCCATAATGGTAGTAAATCGACACATCACAGATGATATTTTCATTTTTAGAATAAGAGGGGAGAATAAGGGGTTGGATGCTGGGTTTTAAATTAAAATAATAAAATTATAGTATATATAATATAACAGAGTTATCATGAATGTTTGGATATAGGAGTTTAGAGAAGGATAAGAAAATAATATAAAATGAAAGAAAATGAAAGGGAAGGATTAAGGGTTTTACCTCTTGAATTATTCTCCTTGAGAACCTCCTTAAGAAACTTGGGTTTGGTATTTTATTGATACCAAAGAATTATTTATGTGGGGGGAGATACTTGATAAGATTATTGGGTAGAAATTGGAAAATATAAAGGTTTGGAAGGGGTAAGGATAAGGGGTTGTATTTATAGTGGATGAGAGAAGTGTTTTTTGATTATTTTATTAATTTGTTTATATTTTGGATCAAGACTATAAATATTGATAATTTTTATGAATAAATAAAGTAACTAATTCATGTGATTTTGAACCAATGGATTCTTACTTCATCCACACATCATCCATGACTCAATAATTCATTTATTTACTTATACCATAAATTACTGTATTTCACTACTCAGCAAAAATTAAACTATTTTAGAAAAATCCCAAAAATTCACCCTAAATGTTTTTCAATATGTAGAATTAAAAAATAAACTCCATTTTTTTAAACTAATTTTCTAAATATTAGAAATATAATTTTTAATTAAAATCATTAATTATTTGAAAAATACCAATTTTAAAATTATAACCGATCTTGTGACACTTTGAAAAATTAATTAAGGTCTCATAAAATTATCTTATAATAATAATAATAAAATATTAATTCATTAATCTATTTTATGAAAATAATTTTTCTTTTAAATTATTATTTTAATTATAAAATTTTAAATAAACATTTATGTTTCACAAAAATACCAACAATTAATTTATCATTTTTAAAATATTTATTTACTTAAACTATGATATAATTATATCATATTTCATTTATAAAATGAATAAATTTTATTTATAATTTCATAGGTGAGGTTACTATTATAATTTTCACATTAATATTCCTAATGGTCACATTACTATTCCTACAGCCAAGTTACTATTTAATAGTATATCACTGTTCATTTAAGCTCGATGTTATGTGAAACATAATATATTGAATGAATAGAATTTATTTAAGAAGATACATACCATAAAATCTTTGTGTATTGTTTTCTTCCCTCCTTTAAAAAATTCATACTCAAAATCTTTCATGTATATTTCCTTCTAAACAGATGGTGGTGGTTCTTATTCATAATGCCCTCTAGTTCCCATATTACTTATTCCATTTTATGGTTTCTCCAAAGAACCTTTACCAATTGAGTCGTACAATTTATAAACAGTTTCTCTCTTATGTCATGAATCTTGATAGGCTCTTTATAGTAAGATAAATCAGGTTCAAATTCTATTTCATCATAGGTGAGTACATGCATTGGGTCTAATATGTACATCTTTAACAATGATATGTGAAACACATCATGAAATTTGGAGAAACTTGGTGGAATTGCTAATAAATATGCTATATATCCATTTATTTCTAGAATTTCAAATGGTAAGATGTACTTGAGGCTCAATTTACCTTTCTTACCAACCATTAAGACAACCTTCTATGAAGATACTTTTAGAAAGACATGATCTCCCACTTGAAATTCCAAATCCTTTCTCTTATTGTTAGCATAAATATTTTTCCTACTTTGATGTGCTTTAATATTATCCTAGATAGTCTTTACCTTTGTTGTTGTCTCCTCAATAATTTATTGGCCTATAAGTTTCCTCTCACCAATTTCATCCCAAAAATTTGGAGTACGACATCTCTTTCCATATAATTCTTTATATGGCACAATTTGAATACTAGAATGGAAACTATTATTGTAGTAAAATTATAGAAAAGGTAAATAATGATCCCACATACCTTGAAAGTCAAGTTATAATGATCTAAACATGCCTTATAATGTTTGAATAGTTCTTTTAGACTATCTGTCAGTTTGAGGGTGATAAGAAGTACTCAAATTAAGCTCAGTATCTAGAGCCTTCTAAATAATCTTCTAGAATTTTGATGTAAAATGGAGATATAGATCATAAAAAATTGATATAGGTGAACCATTAAGTCTTAAAACTTCATTAATATAGAGTCTTTCTAAGCACCCGAGAGGAAAATCTTCTCTTATAATAAGAAAATGTTCTGATTTTGTATGACGATCAACAATAACCCATATTGCATCATTCCTTCTATGTTTCCTTGGTAGTCCTATGAAAAAGTCCATTATAATTTCATCCAACTTCCATATAGGAATAGGTATAGGTTTCATGAATCCTCTAAGATACTACCTATTAGCCTTAAATTGTTGAAAAACTAGACACCTTGACACATAGTCAATAATTACCCACTTCATATTATCCCACAAAAAATGTTCCTTAATATCTCTATAAATCTTGGTAATACCATGGTGTATAGAGAAATTTGAGCTATGAGCATCATCTAATAGTTCCCTTTTTAGCTCTAGTATTGATGGTACACATAACCTCTTTCCAAATTTTAGAACCCCTTCCTCATACATGAAGTTTTCCAATATTCCATCCTTAACATATTTAATTTTATTTTGAAAATTCTCATCATCATATTGAGATATTTTTATCTTCTACAGTAAATATGGTTTCAAAATAATTTGAAAAAGGAGTTATGTTTCCTCTTACTTAAAAATTACTAGATCCATCTTTACTAAATCCATGAACATAGGATCTTTCTCAATCCTTATTTAGGTTATAATTCTATGATATTTCCTTCTTAATGCATATGCTACCTTATTTTATATTTCTAGGTGGTAGTGTATTGATAAATAATAATCTTTGAGTAACTAGAGCTATAAAATTTTCCTCATGTTGATTTCTTTTTGTGTAAAGATGTATTTAAAAATCTTTTGATCCGTATGTATCTCACATATTTCACTATAGAGATAATGAATCCATATCTTCAGAGAAGTTTATAGCTGCTAACTAAAGATCATGAGTTGGATAATTTTGTTCATGTGTCTTCAACTACCTTGATGTATATGAAATAACTTTATCATTTTTCATAAGGAAACAACTCAGTCTATTCTTTGATGCATCACTGTATATCACAAACCCATCATTTCCTGATGGTAGATTCAAAATTGGATCACTGACTAATCTTATCTTAAATTCTTCAAAACACTCTGCACATTCTTTTTTCCAAACTAACTTAACCCCTTTTCATGTGATCTTGGTTAACTGGTTAGCCAATCAGAAAAAATTATAGACAAAATATTGATAGTAACCTATTAAACCAATGAATCTATGTACCTAGGTTATGTTCATTAGTATATATCATTCTTGTATTGCCTTTTTTCTTTTTAGGATCAATTGATATTCCTTCCTTAGAGATGATATGGCTAAGAAAAGAAACTATTTGAATATAGAATTCACACATTCTAAAATTCCCATTTAACTCTTTTCTTTTAAGAGTTTTTAGAATAATCCGTAAGTGGTTCTCATGGTCCTCATAGATTTTAGAGGACACCAATATATCATCAATAAATACCAAAAAAAAATTATCAATATATTATTTGAATAATCTATTAATTAGATCCATAAAAATAGAGGGTGTATTAGTTAGTCCAAATGGAATTACTGTAAACTTATAATGTCCTTACCTGGTTTGAAATGATCCCTTTGGAATATATTCCTTCTTTACACACAATTTATGATCTCTAGAACGAAGGTAAATCTTCAAAAAATATTGAGATCTATGGAGTTGATGAAATAAATCAACAATGTGTGGTAGAGAGTACTTGTTCTCTATTATAACACCATTGATTTCTCTATATTCAATACACATCTTTAAGGATCCATATTTCTTCTTCACAAAGAGAACAAGGGCTCCCCATGGAGAAACACTGAGGAAAATAAATCCCTTATTACTCAAATCCTCTAGTTGTTTCTTCATATCCACTAATTTTACAGTTTCCATTCTATAATAAGTCTTTTATATTGGTATTTCATTAGGTATTAGATCAATGGTAAATTAAACTTCACACTCTAGGGTGTGTCCATGTAATTTATCAGGAAATACATCAATGTATTCCTATAAAATTGCTACATCATCAATTTGAATATAACTTTCCTCATCCCTAGATGTTGTTTACTCTTCCTCCCTAAGAATCTCATTCAATAGAGCTATTGGGGGTGTATTTAGATAAGAATCAGATGATGAGGTTTCTACTCAAAAGATAATGGATTCTGTATCTTGTTTATAGATTGAAATTTCTTTCTTGAAATAAAATTTTGCATTATATTTTGAAAGCCAGTCCATATAGAGGATTATATCAAATTCAACCATGGGTATAATGATAAAGTCAGAAACTAAAGAATGCTTATGTTTCATAAAAGGGATTGACTGATATATTTTTGTTGTAATGATATTTCCCTTTGGAGTTTTGACTGATAAATCCTTTGTTAAATCAAAAGGAAAATGTCTTATTTTTTTGGAAAACTAGGTAGATATAAAAGAGTGTGATGATCCCGAATTAAATAAAGTATTGGCTAGATTTGAAGATAGTATTAATGTACCTATCACTACATCATTAGGTACTTTTACTTCAGCTGTAGTGATTGCATAATCTTGGCCATCTCCCCCTGGCATATTCTATGGTAGATTCCCCTGACACTTGGGAGATTGATTTGAATAACTACACATTTCATTACAGTTAAATCAATGAACATAATTGATTTGTTTATTCCCCTTTCAATAATTATCTTGATGAACCATTTCTCTACACTTTTACAAAACTCCCATGTCTTTTAAGAATTTACCAGGATAATTCTTTCCACAATTCCCATATAATGGAAATTGATTCATTCCATTATTTTTCTTTGACACTTAACCTTTTCCATGGTTATCAAAATACCTATTCTTATCTTGTTTTCCCTTCAACATATAGAATCTATAAAATTCCTTCACTATTTTAATAACCCTTAATACCATTTCATCATATAATGAAAATGTTTGAGAAACCGGTTACTTTCAGTGACTAGTCTTAAGACCTTCAAATAAATGATCAATATTGTCTTCAAAATCACTTATGCAATCTATATTATATATGACTTGTATTGTGAAGGTATCCTCATACTTTTGAATACTCTCTTCTCCCCTTTTCTTTAAGATAAGGAAGTTTCTCTTCATTTTAGTTTGTTATTTATGAGGGAAATATTTGTCGAAGAATATTTATTTAATAGTTCTCTATTCCATGTCTTCTATTTCATATTCCTCTTTAGTATTTTGGATCAATGAACACCATTGATCAATAACTCCCTTGTGAAAATATACTTTCAGTACTACCTTTTCATTTTCATTACATCTCAATGCCATAAATATCATTGAAGGGACTCGATCCACTACTCAAATACCAATAGGTTAGTATTATCACTAAAATATGTGGCCTTTTTCCATATGAAAAGATCCAATATAGGTGTAGTATGGTTATTATTACTAACTTGAGTAAGCTATCCTAATATGGTCATGATCTGCTCAACTTCAACACTAATCTGTTGACTTTCTCAATGGGGAAATCCCTAAATTGAACACGAGTATTTATTTCCTTTATTCCATTAGGTTCCATTACTAAATAATAAAACACACTAAGTTAGCTCATAAACATCATTAGTATTGAGCTAAAACCTTATTGTAATGGATTATTATAATTCTCATGTTTACTTAATATATAGTTCCCAATGATTATACTAAACTTTATATGATACAAACTATAACAACCCTGACCCCAGTAGCCCACATTTGGTGGTTATTTTATTAAAATTGAATAGATAAAATAGATCACATCACTAAGGATCAATCAGTTTAGTAGTCTTTAAGAACTTGATACAAACATGATTCCCTTATTACATTGGTAATTAAACATAGAATATAACAAAAGAAAATAAAATTGCTTCTATGAAACTTATTCAAATATTTCATATTCATAATCTGGGGAATGGAAAAACATGAAAGGGGTGAGATCAAGTGATCATTAAGGGTTACATGATTCAATAATAAGTGAATAAAAGTCAATAAGTTATAATCATAATAGAAAGGTAAATAACTGAAAAACACATTCCATAAATAAACTATGAATGTAAATGAATATATATATTTTTTCATAGTGAACATATCATAGAGAGTAATAAATGAATACTAAATGAAAAAAATTATTAATCATAAGATTTCATGTATTTGGAACATGAACCATTATACTGTCAAGACGGTTTAAGTCTGTGGGTAAAAAATCATCTAATTCTACTTGAAAAAAAAACACAAAGGGTTTGTCACCAACTATTTTGTCTCATGAGACCTGTTGATGGATCAAGGAGCTATCTATAACCATACCCCACCCATAACTACAAGTCCAAATAATTCTTAATACATAGATTCAATTCATGAACAATATAACTTATCAAAATATCTGTATTGAGTAGAGGATACAAATTCATCAATATTTCTATTTTTAAAAATTCATTCAAATAAAAAACCATATGTAGAAATGGAACATGAATATGGAAATAATAATATACTTGATATAATAAATATTAATATTTAATTAAATCTTCAATGAATGATGATCACAAATGAAAGGGAAGTACACATACACCACACACAAGGAATAAGTGGCGAATAAGTCTTAACCAAAGAGAATATCATAAAGGAGTGCATGAAAGAATGGATTTAAATAATAATTGGAAATTAATAATGGATAATATGCATACATAATGATAAATTATGTCTAAATGAAGTTAAAACATATAAAATGAGTGTTTAAGAAACTTTAGAAATGAGCCTCTTTAGTATGGTTTAAAGAAAATATTAAAGAGTCTTTAAAATGGAAAAAGTCATACTTGTTTGTATAAAACCAGAAATGAAAAAAGTTATTTTTTCTTGATAAAATGAATGATTTTATAAAAATATTGGTATCTTAAAAAATATTATGGATGGTACTTGAAAGTGGGTAAGAAAATTGGGAAGTTCCCTTTTATTGGGCTTTCTTATCCAGAGGAATTGAAAAGGAATCCTTATAAGACATGTATTTCCCATAAAATAAATATGAATTGATCTAGGTAAATATATTTGAAACATAAAAATAGAATTTATAAAGAGTAAATAAAAATAATTGAGAATTACATTGGTGCAAACAGAGAGAAAGAATAACATGAAGGAAAAATGGATGTTCGGGGAGAATCCCCTACCTTATTTCCAAAAGTGTTATGCACTTGCAATTAATGTTATGGATAATGAAATTAGATTGATTAATAATTTAATTCATAACCTATTAAATATTTATTTTATTTATTATAATTTTATGAATTTCATTTATAGCCTTTTTTATGAGTTATACGATTCAATTTTGTCGTTCGGGAGTGTTCGTTTCCTTTGTTTTCATGATTGGTTCACTTGTATTCATTTATGTAAGATCATGTAAAATAGGAAATAATTATCCAGAATTGAAATTATATGTTATAAATGTAATTATAGAATATTAAATGGTATTATATATAATTTTTTTCTAGATATGAGGATGATTCATTAGATAAAATGTTAAGGATGAACATGAGTTTATTTTGGTGAATTTTTTATTATCAAAAACTATTTTGTTTTATTATTTAATATTATGTATATATACTTGTTCCAGAATACTCAATAATTTGTAATATAAATTTGAAAATATTTTTTAACCATTATAATGGTTTTATTACCATCCATGAATGCAGTAATTGAAAATCAAAATGCATCATCCATGATGGTGGTAAATCAGCACATCACGAACGATATTTTCATTTTTAGAATAAAAGGGATAGAAGAAGGGGTTTGATGATGTGTTTTGCATTAACCTAATAAAATTATATTATATACAAGATATTATAGTTATATTTAATTTTTGGATAGAGTAGGTGAGGGAAAGATAGGAAAATAAAATAAAATAAAATAAAATGAAGGGGAAGGATTAAGGGTTTTACATCTTGAATTATTCTCCTTGATAATATTTTTAAGGGACTTGGGTTCGGTATTTTATTGAGACCAAAGGATCTTGGATTTGGGGAAGATAATTTAGAATAGTATTGGGTAGAAATTGTAAAATCTTAAAGGCTTGGAAGTTGTGAGGATAATGGTTGGTAATTATAGTGGAGGAGAGGAGTGTTTTTTGATTAATTTATTCATTTGTTTATTATTTTGGCTCAATAATATCAACATTGATGATTCTTGTGACTAAATATAGTAAATAATGCATTTTAATTCGAACCAATGGGTTCTAACCTCATCCATTCATCATCCATGACTCAATAATTCATTTATTTACTTATAACGTAAATCACTGTATTTCACTATTAAAAAAAATCAATTATTTTAGAAAAATCCCAAAAATTCACCCTAACCATTTTTCAACACGTATAATTTAAAAATGAACTCAATTTTTTTTAAAATAATTTTTTAAATATGATAAATTTATTTTTTAATTAAAATCATCATTTATTCTAAAAATACTAAATTTAAAATTATAACTAATCTTGTGACACTTTTTAAAATTAATTAAGGTCTCATAAAATTATCTTATAATCATAAGACAATAAAAAAAATAATTCATGAATCTATTTTATGAAAATATTTTTAAGTCATTATTTTATTTATAAAATTGAAAATAAAAATTTATGTTTCAAAAAATTACCAAAAATTAATTTATCATTTTAAAACATTTATTTAATTAAAATATGATATAATTATATTATATTTCCATTTATAATATCCATAAATTTTATTTATACTTTAATAGGTGAGGTTATTGTTTTAATTTTCACATCACTATTCTTAATGGTCACATTACTATTCCAATGGTCAAGTTATTATTTAATAGTATATCACTGTTCATTTAAGCTTGGTGTTGTGTGAGACATAAGATATCAAATGAATTGAATTTATTTAATAAGATACATTCCATACAATCTTGGGGTGTTATAATCATGATAACTGAGTCAATTCTCAACCAACCCTTTTCTAAGTGATTACACTTAGGCGTATCTATGCCAAATTTGAATCCACTTTCCAGTATCAGATTGAGATTATTTTCTAGGAAAACCACATAATCATAACTTTAACAATATTTCATGATACCATTCTATATTGAGTCTCATATATAGGTTTTTTACTAATGTTCTCTTATCCTAATATCTAGAATAACTAAACTAATCTTAAAAAATAACTAAACCATGATCTGATACTAAATAAAGTGACCCAAGGTAAACATGACATAAATAATACATTAATCTCATGATTTAGATAATAAATCTCACAAACAGCCACACAACCCAAGGACCTAAAGGTTTAGAGTCTTAAAGATTAACTATATAAGAATATTATTTTATAACACTTGTAAGAATTTATCCATAATCATACTCCTATAAAACCTTTCTAGACATCTCATAAATAATCACATAGTCCTAAGAATCAAAGGTTTAATGTCTTTGAGGACTATATACATAAATAAATTACTTTACAACCCTTGTAAAAATTTCTCCATAATTGAGCCACACTAGATTTTATCCTATAATTTTTATATTTTATACTTATATTCATAACCTGGGGAAATGGAAACATAAGAAAGGGATGACCTTAGATGCTTAGTATGGGTAAACATAAGTATTACTAATCGAATATCAAAAGTAAAAATAAGATGAGAATATGAGTATAATCAATATACATAATTAAATTCATACTCAATAAAGCATATATCATAAATAATCTCATAAGAATAACTATAACATAATATATGGATCAAAATAATATAGAAACATGAGTAAAAAAATATGAGCTATGAGAGCTTAACATAGTCATGATACTAATCATAAAATTGTGAAACATATTTAAAATTTGGAACAAACATTAGTATAGGGAACATTAATTTCAAGAGACACACCATTAGTTCCCATTATTAGGAGCAACTCAAAGGTACTTATGAATAATTATCTCATGAGATATAAACTTTAAACCTATGAATTGGTGGGGGTTATATAGCCCCACTCATTATCATCCCTAGTCATGAGTTTCACTTGAAATAAATCACTTATAACATCATAATGAACCCATATAAATAAAATTTATTTCATTAAACTTTCGAATTGATAGACATTCAATTTTATAAAATAAAGATCCCATGGAAAGAAAATAGGTTTCATTTAACACATCATAAAGAAACCATGGAAAAAATGGGTTTCATATAGATTCACATAATAAAATCATTAATAATTCCATCAATAATCATAACATGATAAACCCATGGAAAATAAATGGGTATCCAATGACATCAAGTAACTTTCTAGGTAATACCATTCAGTAAAGATAATAAAGCATATTCTATTTACACTATATAGATAAAGGGTATATGATTAAGTAAATAATTTCCCTAAATTAACTGATATATGGAATCTAGACGAACACCCTTAAATCAAATGAAAAAATGGTATTAATAAAGAAAATGCATTGGGAAAAAAGTTAGGATCATACATAGTGTATGATTAGGAAAGAAAAATGAGATGATGGATAATTCCTTAAAAAGAGAAGGAAAATAAAAAGTTCATTTAGAGAATTAATGTGTATGGTTAAATTAGAAGAATATTCTCGATCAAGCATAATGTATTTCAAATGATATGGATTTAGATGAAAACCATTTTTAGGGGAATTGGTAAAAATCACCTTGGAAATAAGAAACATCCATGATATTTTTGAAAATATTTTGGATATAAATATTTTATAAATAAAGGATAATAATATTTTATTTTAGAAAACCATTGAATATTATTAAGTAAGTATTATATAAAACAAAAAATATGGAGGAAATATTTGTTCATTATAGAAAATGTTAAAATGAAATTCTTTTTTACATTTTTTTGAAAATTTATATATAGAAAATGTTAAAAATTTATTTAGTTTTTTTAAAGAATATTAAGTAGTATAAAATGAAATCAATCAACTAATTTGGTATAGATAAGGACATTTTCAAAATCATCCAATGAATTAGGACATGTAAAAGGGAGGTTCCTGACAGAAAATAATAGATGGGGTCAATTTAACTTACAAGAAACACTTTGGGTAAAATACGAGTCAAGGAAAAATGAAATATTGAGGGAAAATATAACGCCCCTATGAATATAAAAGGAAAAAAATGATAGGTTTTATAAATAATAAAAATTTCCTTTATATATTATCTTTAAAAAACAATATTTTTTTGAAAATAATATTGGAAACAAAACCCTTACGGTGATCAAAACCACTTTCAAGTTGGGT
Source organism: Viscum album (assembly GCA_963277665.1). Lineage (NCBI taxonomy): Eukaryota > Viridiplantae > Streptophyta > Magnoliopsida > Santalales > Viscaceae > Viscum > Viscum album. Next base: position 538,075,075 of record OY728142.1, on the reverse strand, counting down.
ATCTTTTAAATAAATAGTTATTTAAAAAAAGTACATGATATGTCTCTTAAAAAAAAATGAATATGAAAAAATGAATTAATTAGGCATCTATCACACCATATTAAAGGTATCATGTTTCACATTAGTAAATGTCTTAGGAAATTAAATGTGTGACAAAGAACCCTGTACCATGTTTCCCAGCTTATTCAAATGCACTCTAAGATCCTGTATAATAAAAAAATATCTTAATAAAATATTTAATAATATGTTTTATATACATAACCATTTAAAAATTTATTATTAATTATTATCTACATTTATATTAGTTAATTGTTATATATTTTCGATGTCGCGTGTGGAAAATCTTGATCATTTTGAACTAGTTTTGTAATAGTAGTGTTGTTATTCATTATTTTCCAAAATTTAATCATTAAAAGTTAATTAATGTTACTATAATTAATGAAGTATAATTATTTACAATGTTTATATTTCCTTTCATTATTAATTTAGTCTTTATCATAGAAAATGAAATCGATAACGAACATTTGTTTTGTAATTTTTGACCTACGACGTGTCTTTTCTTAATTAATGTGTTAAATATTAATGTATATTTAAAAAAATCATTATTTATATATTTATATCATATTATACCAGTAATTAAGTTTTCATAATCATCCATAATATAATTTCTTATCATTGTACGAGTCAGTGGTCAAACCAACCCAAACATGAACATACTATAATTGTTGATGATTATGAGGTGATTTAGTTTCAATATAATTATAGTAGTATAATAATGAAATATTTTAGTGTTATATTTATTAATTAAAAATTATTTAGAATAATAATTAATCAATATGAAAATATTACATAATTTGAATTAAATATTTCCCTCTTAGTATGCTTGTTTTCAAACAATTGAATTAATCATAATCGTCTACTGATCATATAATTAATAGTAACTCCATTTTTTCACACCAAAACATTAATGATATCATAAAAATAAAATTTATCCATTAAACCCATTCTTATTACTACCCATTTAAGGTGGCGATGAAATGGAAAATAGAAATCAATCGTTCCATGGTGGTGGTAGTGCGCACGTTCACATGGTTGAAAATTTCATTTTCCATAGAATGGGAAAAATGAATAATATGTTTTATCATTTTAGAATATAAATTATATTATAAATATAATACTTTTTTATTAATTACAAAATTTGGACTAGGTATGTAAGGTGGTTAAGGAAAATGAAATATGACGTTTTGTGTAGGTGATAGTCGGCACACACATAAATATCATTTTCTCTTTTCTTAGGGAAAAAGGGTAGGGTGATTAAAGATTGTAACATCATTATAATAACATAAAATTATAATAATTATATTTATATTATAATTTTTATATGGTGAAAATAAATTTGAGAAATAATAAATGTACATAAGTAAAAAGAAAAGAGGAATAAGTAGTTAGAAATCTTTACCTCACTACTTGGGTTATCTTCTTTAAAAAGGAGGTTAAACCTTTTAAGAATGATATTTTGAGAAGAATATAATATAATTAATATGTATAAGAGTGTTTTTATAGTTTTGGGTATATTTTTTCCAAACTAATGGTGTTTTTGTGATGGGAAGTGAGGATACGAGATCCCTTTTTAAAAGTGAAAAGGAGTGATAATTTTGAAAATACCCACAAATTTTCAATAATAGAAACTCACTCTCAAGGTAAATGAATCCAAAATTATTAAATAATATATAGGAGAGGTGATAAGGTCAATATACACATCGAACACCCAAATAATTTTTTAACATGTTTTTCCCTTTAGCTCTTAGGTTACTCATTTTTATCATTTTGGTTTTCACTACAGTAGCTAGTTTTTACCTAGGTAATATATATTTTATGAAAAAAATGAAATAGTACTTATTATATAATTTAAACCTAATGATTAAAAAATTCAAATACATTTTCTATTAAATTTTTTAAAAGTGTTGAAAATTAATTCTAAAATATGAAATGTATAATGCATTAAAAACATTTTTTTGAAAAATTTGACATAAATTATAAAATGCCAAATATGGTTTTATAAATTTAAAATATTTTTTTTTAAATTATAAATTATATTATAAAATAAATAATTTGTCTTATAAAAAATATTTCATGAATTTCCAATTCATACTTATAAACTAATAATGTTATAAAAGTCATAGTATCAGTATATTACACTCATTACTTAAAAATCATTTTTTAGAAAAATATAAAAAATTTATGCTAATATAATTTTTAAAATTTAAACCTAAAAATGAATTTATATTTATCTAATTAAAATTCCAAAATATATAAATTAATTATTTAAATGAAAAATATAAATATAAATTAAGACTGCTTTTATTGAAAAATGTTGTTTTTAAATATTAAGTGTTATTAATTTTATTTCATATCAAAGTATAATTTAATTTTTTTTAATGTGTTAGTTCATATATAATAATATTTTGAAATTTTCTATTTAATATATTGGGATAAAATATTCACTACTTAATAAAACATTTTTTGAAAAAAATAAATATTACTTTTTTACTAAATAGGTTAAACAAATTAAAATTAATTATTTATATTCTAAAATTTAATTTTACTGCTCCCTTAATATTAAAATATTTATTTGAATTTTATAAATACATCGTATCATACTTTAATAATAATATTATTAATATTTATACTTAATAAACACACACATATATATATATATAATATTTTAATATAATTTTTTTATTTTATCATGTGTTATATTATATTAAATTTACTACTTAACAATACATGAATTTAGTATACCTATTGGGTATATGACCATTTACTATATTTTCAATAACCATATTTTCAACAACCATATTTGTAATTATTAGATTTTATTTTGATATATAGACTTACTAAATCATTCATTCATTTCACTTTCACTTTGCAAGGAAAAATTCTAATTTCATATTATAGATTTTACATAATGATTTATCCTTTCATGGTTATCTTTCCTCATTATAGGTTTTGTTTGGATATTGGCGATCCTCAAGGTTGAATATGATCCAAGATATTTCTTAGTCGTGATGATTTTATTCTTTTCTATCTATTTTCCTTATTGATTTTTGCACTTTTAATGGATGTACTTCATCCATGGTGAGTAATAATCCATGGTGTGTGGTAATTATTTTTATATTTTTTTATTGTAATGTTCCACTTAAGATTGAATAATGTGTCTTTAGTTTAGTTTGTATATTGTAGGGAACATTTTATAATGTCTTTTTATTTTTTTTGGAAGAATATAGAAAATTTCTTTAAAAATATAAACATAAATAATAATAATGGATCATAAAACCTAGGGAATTAAAAGAGGTGTTAAAAAATGAGGGAAAATTAACATTACACACTTTTAATTTTCTAGGTAGACCACATGATTTGCCTAACTATGTGCCAACTCTATGGGTGACACTACCTCACCTAGGAATTCACACATTTAGATCAAATAGTTTGGTAAAACATATGTAAATTGTGTGAATACAAACTATCAAATTAAAGGCCTTTGTGACAAAGTTTCTGTATGGTTTCCCAAACCATGCATTAACCATGAAATACCTACTATTTTTCTAAAAAGTTAAAAATTTTACATGGAAAGACCCATAAATGAAGGGTGAATGACAAAACAATTAAATAGTGGTAAATAATATTAAAAGTGACACTGTGGACATGAAAATTCTACAAACCATATCACTTTCCATCCATAGAAAATCAACCTACTACTTGATCCATAAATAAATTAGGCCATTGATCCCTCATATGATTTTCTCACTCTAATATCTCATTAACATACAATATGTACTTCCATAACACCTGAAATAAATCGAAAGATTTCCCATGTAACACTGTGATGTATTAGGTTGATAGTTATTCAATTGAGAAACATATAATACATTATGTATTTCTGTAATTTGAGGCAAAAAATCCAACCTATAAGAAACCTCATTAATCTATTCTATGGTATCAAAGGGACCAATATACCTCGGAGTGAGATTTACCTACTTTCCCATATTTGGTGGACCAAGTAGGGTGATAATCTTAGAAACAACTATCCACCTAATGAAAAATTGAGGGGGAAATGAAGACGATCGATATAATACTTATAAAGACTCTGATTTGTTACCAATTATTGTAAAATGGTTATAATCTTCATATTTGTCTCTTGGGAAAGGCTAGATCCTATAAAAGAAGTCTCTCCCACCACTGTACAATATAGAGTAGAATGACATAGTTGACCATAAATAACTTCAAAATTGTACATCTATATGAATGAATGGTAATTATTATAAAAATAAATCTAAACTAGAATCAGATAGGTATCCCAAGAATTGCAAAGTCAAGAACACATATATGAAATATGTCATCCAAAATCTGATTTTCTCATTTTGTTTTTCCATCTATTTGAGAATGGTAAGATTTTCTAACTTTTACCTGAGATATAATTTTCTCTTGGAAGCCTTTCCAAAATTAATATGTAAAGGGAGGGTCCTGATCACATTTTATAGTCGAGGGAACACCATACAACCACACAACTTCCTTCATGTACAACCTTCCAAGATCCTCTACCTTATTTATCTCCTTGATTGGTATGAAATGGTAAGATTTAGTTAAATGGTCAATCATGAATGATATAACATTCCTTCCATAAGGGGTATGATGTAGTATTATAATGAAGTCCATGGACACATCATCCCACTTCCAGGTAAGAACAAGAAGATGTTAGAGAAAGCCAGAGGGTCATTAGTGTTTCACCATTACATGTTGATTGGTGTAACATTGGGACATCAAGTATTCTATATCCATCCTTATACCTGAATATCTGTACCATTGCTTCACATTGTAATACATGTTAGTGTAATATAGGTGGAAAACCCACTGAGACCAATGACTATCATGACTTGACCGAATGGGGATCAAGATGTAACTACCCCAAGCCTACCTCTATAGGCCATGGGTTGGTGAAAAGAACTAAAAGGAATAACTAATATGGGATGAATTTTCCTAAGTACCTATATGCACACACACAACCATATCCATGCATAAGTTTAGTGGAATAATAATAAAATATAGTAACATCTATAGTAACAACCATGCATGTAACAAACTCTAGGGAATACAATAGTACAACAACGTAATCTAAAAAATGAATGGAAAAAATACACACCCAACCAGATAGATGACATGACCTTAAAAAACTAGAAAAAATAAAGTTTTGATAAAGGTTATCTTCAGATCTCCATGACCTGACCACCATACATGGTCAAATGTAGTCGAGTATCCCTATTCTACTCTATAATTTTTTCCATCCTATCCATCATTTTCCTAAGACACAAAACATGTGGGAAAATCCCATATAGGGGTGAGTATATACATACCTAGTAGGAAACCCCAAAAGCTAAAGGGGGAGTAGTAAGAGACATGATAGGAATAGAAATATCAACCCATATAAGGAGAGAAATGAAAACCAACAATATATATATATATATATATATATATATATATGCTCAATAAAATAATCCCAAATGAGAGAGAAAATGGATATTTATCTCACATCTTTGCCCAAGAAATAGAGTTCCATTATTTTCATAGGCCCATCAATGATGACCAACATCTCACGTATCTATAAAGTAAAAGAATATATGTGGATCCATACCTCTCTATTGTTCCACATAGTCAAGGGGACACAATATCTAGGTAGAGAACCAATGAATTGGTAAAATACGAGGGTTACACTCAAAAGATAGATGAATCATTACCTAATTTTGCAGAAGGGTGCCACTCTGATAGTCGATAGAGGACCCATGCCTTTCCCAAGCAGGAGGGTTCCACTCTAGTAGTCAAGGACCCATGCCCTGATATCATAGGAGGTTTCCACTTTGATAGTCAATAGAGGACTAATGTTCTATCGTAGTAGGAGGGTTCCACTCTAATGGTTGAGGATCCATGCCCTCATACCACAGGAGGGTAACACTTTGATAGTTAATATAGAGCCCATGCCCTATCCTAGTAGGAGGGTTTCACTCTAGTAGTCGGGGACCTATGCCCTGATACCACAGGAGGGTTCCACTCTAATATTCAATAAAGGACCTTTTCTTTATCCCAGTAGGAGGGTGCCACTCTAGTTGTCAAGGACCCATGCCCTGATACCATAAGATGAGGTCACTCTAATAGTCGATTGAGGACCCATGCCCTATCCCAATAGGAGGTTTCCACTCTAGTATTTAAGTAACCATGCCTTGATTTCGTAAGAGGGTTCCACTCTGATAGTCGACAGAGGACCCATGCCCTATCCCTGTAGGAGGGTTCCACTCTAGGAGTCCTGCCTGAGCACTTCTGTTATCAAGTACCACCTAAAAAAGAATCACACTCATAACATCTTCAATCATATCTAAAAATATACCATGAAGTCCACCATTACATTTTATGTGAAAAAAAATTCAGTATAGTCTACTCACGATCCAAAATCCAAGTCCAAATGAAGAAGATACGAGAGGTAGAAGTTTTCCTCAGAAGGATGGTACACAACTTGTAAGGGGACCCACATGACTTGTGGTCCCAATATACTTACTGGGTGTGTCCTTCTCTAGTACATGGTTCTCTTCCCATGTATACCATGTAAGGAGACTACACAGTGTGCCTTATCCACCTAGGGTCTTTCCCATGCTCCTGGACATGTCTATGTACCTTGCCCATATCCGTGTACACTGGCCGTGTTCCTGGCTGTACTTGTGTCCATGTACTCCCAAAGTACACATAGGGTCTCCAAAATTGGGGGCCACAATGTGTGGGGGGTCCCACATGATGTGTGATATTTTACTCATTCATAAAACCTATATTCCATATCCAGGGTGCTACACTCCATGTGTTCTTCAGACTGTATGGTGTATAGTGGGGTTTTTTGCAAAAATATAGATCCACTCCCTGTGATCAAAATACACCTTTGAAACTTTGAATATACCTATAATATGTTTTAAATTTAATAAAATATCCTTCTTTCATTTATTATGGCCCTTTGGTGGTAGTAAATATGATTCTGTTGATCCACGGTGGTTCATCGTACAACCTACACACCTCCCACCGTCACCAGTTGGTCCCATATCCCAAATCTATGGAAATCATCATCCAAATCATGTAACACATTTTGATCTTCCCCAAAACATTGATTCATTCACTTACCTTGAATCTTCCACATATATGGGGGTCTGACCATGCTCAGTCCCACCCAGAAATAATCGACTTGTGACACCATGGTCCAACAGTGAAGAACACAATGAATTGTGGGGGAAAACACATAAATAAGGGTTAAAAAACAATTATCCAAGCATTCTTATCCAATGAATTAAAATTGGGAATATTTGGGGTGATAAAATTGGTACAACATAGATTAATCGAATAAATAAATTAAATCCAATACGCGGGCACATGAAAAGACTCAATTTCGACACAGATCAAAGAAATAAGAATGATCATGCTCAATCATTTAATAATAAGGGGAAAAAAATCCACATATGACAAGCCCTAAATCAATATTGGATTGTTTGATGATGAATAAAACTACTGTCAAAGAAGGAGGAAGATCCATTACATTCACTATTTCTTGATTCTCCTGGATCTGGTTGCTGATTGATCGCTCAATCTCGATTCTCCAATGAGGGTGGTAGAACCTCCTCTTAATGATCCTAGGGTTATGAAAATAACCCTAGAGATCCCCCATAATATTGTTTTTATAAAGAAAATTGTTTTATTTAATTTAATGAATGAATGAATTAAATAATTAATTAATTCAATGAATGCACCTCCATTGACCACTTTATCCAAACACCCCACGCCAACCAACTTTAGGTTAAACCTGGGGTAAAGCTCGCATTTCAGATTCAACCATAGTCACAGATTTTTTATACTAGACTTAATTTATGATATATCCCATTTTCCTGAAATATTGTGTGCATGTAACATAAAATATATTTAATATTTTTATAAAATTAATTTTGGGAACATCGGGCCTCAAAATCACACGAAGTCTCAACGACTAGCTCGGAAAATATTTCTAGATACATTTTAAAGCCTTATAAGGAAAAATAGGGTCTCTACAATATTCCCTCCTTCAAGATCTTCATCTTAGAAAAGAAAAACTAAGAAAAAATGTCAGGATATTGAGCCTAAATTTGGCACTCCTACTCCCAAGATCTCTCCTGAATGATCTTATGATACCACAACACATGAACCAAGGGGATAGTCCATCCACACAAGATCCTCTCATTCCAATCCTTGATCTCCATAAGGTGATCTGAAAAAGTGGATCCATCCTCGATGTCCATCTCTTCGCACTCAATAACATGCATGGGGTCATGCACATATCTCCTTAGATATGACACATGTAAGACATCATGAACCCGCTCCAACTGTGGGGTTAAGGTGAGGTGGTATAAAACCTCACCAACCCTCTGAAAGATCTTGAACGGTCCGATGAACCTCATGGATAACTTTCCCCCTGGTTGAATCTCCACAATCCAAATTATGGGGAGAATATTAGGAAAACGTGGTCTCCCATCTTGAAATCTAAGGGCATACAACATCGATATTCATAATATTTCTACCTAATATGAGTTTTCCTCATCCCCTTGAGGATCACCTGGACCTTATCTATCGTCGCCTGTACCATCTATGGCCCTATAAGAAATGTATCACCGATCTCATCCCAGCATAAGGGTGACCTTTAGGGTCTCCCATACAAGGCCTCATAATGTGTATCATCGATAGTAGAGTGGTATATGTTGTTGTACACACACTCTACCAATGGAAACTGATCTTCCCATCTTTGACTGAAGTCTAACACGTAAGCCCTCAACATATCCTTTAGCACCTAGATCTTTCTAGGGGTGAAATTCTTTACTCATCCTTATCTAGGTCCTAAATTCCTTTTGTAGTTGTCTGCACAACCATGAAATAAATTTTACATCATATTCAGAGAAAATATTTTACGTCAACCCATGAAGGTGAACAATCTCCCACACATACAACTTCCCTAAAATCACTACCAAACACCTCTCACTAATAGTAAGAAAGTGTGCCGACTTCGTAATTTAGTAAAATATCACCCAGATGGCTTCATGGACTCTCATTTTCCATGGAATCCCTATCAAGAATTCTATGTATATTCTGTCCCAATTCTACTCCAGGATCTAAAGAGGCTACAAAAAACCTATCAGAACCTAGTTCCCAGCCTTTACCTGATGACATGTAAGGCACCGAGAGACGAATTCAAACACACTCCACTTCATTCCAGCCCACCACAACTACCTCTTAAGGTCTCTATACATATTCCCCACACTGGGATATATAGCCAAAGGAGATATTTGAAACTCTCTCACCACCTCTTCCTTCATCATGAATGGGACCACCATCTATCTTTGGAAAAGGATGATGTGATTTCCTCCTTCAAAAATCCATCTAGTAAATATCTTGAAGATATCTTATCATGTAAGACCTCAAAGTCTATGTCTCCCAATTGGGTCCTCTCTCACATGTTGGAGAAGCAGAGAATTCAACACCATCAAATGAATAAAATTTTCACCCTCCTCCTCTACCAGGGTCATCTATAAGGAAGATAACTTCTCAGACGCCTCCAACACCAAATGAACTTGGGAATTCTTGCTAAGGGAATCTTCCACCAAGTTTCCCTTACCCAGAGTATAGACTATCTTTAAGTCATATTCCTAGAGGAACTAAAACCAATGCTTTTATCTCAGGTAAAAGTCTATCCATGTGAGGAAATACTTGAGACTCTGATGGTCTGAGTAAACAACAAAGTGCTATCCCAGAATAATGCCTCCACATCCTCAAATAAAAGACTTCTACTACCAGATCCAAGTTGTGAGTTGTGTAGTTCTACTCATGGGGTATGAAATTCTTCAAACCATATGAGATAACTGCCTACCTATACACCAACACACAATTGAGTCTAGATCCAAAGGCATTGCAATATACTACGTACTTTACACCCTCCTCCAGTAGTATCAAAAATAGAAGCACTCATCAGCCTCAACCTAAACTCCTTAAAGACTATCTGGAACTGCTCAGTCCAGGTAAAAGGCTACACTTTATGCATCAAATAATTCAAAGGGGATGAAATACTAGATAATTCTACCACAAACCTCCTATAGTACCCATCCAAGACAAGAAAAATCAAAAAACACTCTTGGGTGGTTCCCAAGTAAGAACTACATCAATCTTTACTAGGAACAAAACTAATCCATTATTATAAATGACATTCCATAGAAAGAGAACCTCATGGATCCATAACTTGAACTTCAAGAGCTTACCATAAAGCTGGTGCTCCTGAAGTAATTCTAGGACCTTCCTTAAGTTCTCTGCATACTCCTCCTATGACAAAAATTATATAAGTATGTTGTTAATAAAGACACCAAAAAATTGGTCCAAGTATGGATAAATATCCAATTCATCAATTCCATAAACATAGTGAGAAAATTATTCACATCGAAAGGCATCATTAGGAACTCATAGTGTCGGTAGTGACATTAGAATGACCACTTTATAATATCATTCTTGAAAAATATCTACAGGTGGTAGCCGGACCTGAGATCGATCTTCGAGAACCATCTCGCACCTTGAAACTAATCAAAGAGGTCATAATTCCTTAGAAAGGCATAATTTTTATTTATTTTGGTCTAGTTCAGGTGAAAATAATCCACAAAAATCCACAATATCCCATATACCCTTTTCACGAACAACACTAGATCTATCCTGGTGGACACATTGGGTCTAATAAAACCCTTCTCTGTAAGGTACTTCAACTACCACCATAGCCCCCATAGCTCGGTAGGGGCCATTCAATATGCCACAGAAAGTATTAGAGTGGTCTTGGGATGAAAGTTAAAAGAAAATTCCATCTCCCACCTCGGAGGTAGTCCTAGAACATCTTTAGGGAAGACGACCATAAAATCCTCCATGAATAAAGGAATGTATATGCCTAAAGAGCTTGCTACACCAAGGGATACACTTTATAAATATTTAGTGATGGGTTGTAGCATTTTACTCATGAAACCCACTCATCCTTCCATGAGATATATCTCATCCAAAAAGGTGAATCTTTTCCCATCAGTACAAAGACATTTAAATCATCTGTAGTGAAATTCAATCTGATTTTAAACCATGGAAAAATATTCCATACCTAAGTTGATTCTATAAGGTTTCATTATGATGTCCAAAAGTTCCCATGAGAAACTCTCTCCAATAAGTGATAGCTTTCATTACTGACCGATAAAAGAGATCTAATAAGCGTTCCCTATAGCAATCTCAAGGAAAAGCTGCTGGGCTAAAGGCTCAGCTGGGAGCTCCAGCTCTCTCATACCAGGATTAAAGTGATAGAGGAATGACTCACACCTATGTATACTAGTACTGAAGTAAGATTAAACTAAAGAAATATTGTACCTCTAATCATACCATGAGCCTTCAGGTCATATTCCTCCATAGACTACATCTACCCACAGATCCTCCTCCTAGATCCCCACATACTCCAATACCTGCTCCACATCCTTGGGGGACACCCTTCCCTCACCTAGGGGATCCATGATCATGGTGTTTGATCTTCCATGGTGTTCCATCTGATATATGACTGCCCTCCTCAACACTTCTAGGGATGTAAATGAGCTCGAGTACTTATGAGCTACTCAGGTTTGGCTTGACAGATACTCAAACCCATCTTGGTTTTTTTAGTAAAGATCGATCTTGAGCTACTCGAGTACTAACTCAAGTTGAGTTAGAGTATTATAACAACATAATTGAGAAGTTCTTGAGCCTAATAGGGAATATAATTTTTTAATATAATTTTTTTTATTATATATATATTTATTTAATTTCAATCACAAAATTTTTATTTCTAGTACAAATTCGAGTTCAAGTTCAATTTTGAGCTATATTTTGTAATTAAAATGAAAAGGTGTCATAATCAAGCCAAGTTGAGACTAATCGAGTTCTCTCTTGAGCCTGAGTCAAGATCAAGCTCAAGCTTGAGCCAAGAAATTAATACTTAGTTGAGAAATGAGCTAGATTGAGCACCGAGTTCATGTACCGAGCTCGAGCTCGAGTACTGAGATACTCGGCTCTACTCAACTCGATTTGACCCCTAAGCACGTCAGTTCGGGAAATAATGTGTCATGTGACCTCTCCCATCAAATTCATAACACCTCCCATCTCCAGGATTCTATGGTTCCCTGTGCAGTCCCTATGCCACATGACCGCGTGCCTGAATCTGATCATGGGAAGATATCTTATGTTGAGATTTCGTCGACTTTCACCTACTAGCTGCTATAGATGACTCATTCTCATGATTCCTACTGCCAAATACAGCTACATGAAATCCTTATGATAGTAATATCTCCATAATCAGCACCTTATCTAACACTCAGACATATGTGGGGATGCATAGGGGGACCACACTAGCACATGTCTCTACGGAGACCTTGCTCAAACTTCTTCCCCAGAAAGTAGCCATCCCGAAACATGTTGAGGGAGTATTTTGTAAGGTCTGTGAACCTCTCAGTTTACCCATAAACCATAATCCATTCCTATTATAGATCCAGAATCTCATGACTATAAACCGAGCGCAAGTATGAGGGGTAGTACTCTTCACAAAACAACTACTGGAAGTCATATCATTAGAGTGTTGACTCAGGATACATCTGCATGACTATACTCCACCAGTGCCCAACTACTATTTAGAAAATACTGGATGCCAATTCAACCACCTAATCAGTTAGTGTCTAGATAATCCTGAAAAATCACATCACTAACTCCAGACAATCCTCTACTACTTGAAGATATGGCTCATCGTGGAACCTCAACATCATCTAGAACTAGAACTCATGGAGTACGATAAGCCTATATGCATCCAATTCATGCTCTATTGGTATTATATATTGGTTTACTAGTGGGGGTGTTGTTACCTATCAACCTAGAGAAAGGATATCACATAATTTACCCTGAACTGATGCCTCACCACTCATCGGATCATCATTATGATATGGAATCGGTAACCTAGATGACTATCTTCACAAAGGTATCCTAAAAATTTAATCAAGAAATACCATAGTCAGATGAGAATATATATATATATATATATATATGGGGAGATGACTCAAAAAGGAAAATCAAAGACTCAATCATATATGATGCATGTACCATTGATCCCTAAAACCAATGTCTCAGTATGATGAGTTGAAAAGAAGGTGGTTAGAGTCTTGGTATATGGATACATCAGCCACCTCACCAACACTGGGCTCCTTAGTCTAAAAGACACAATCAAGACACTTTGGCACTGTTTCCCTAAATCCAAACCAAATCCTCATAAGGGGACAACTGAAAAAACTGTTCGAAGGAATGAAACACCTCTGATACCAATATGTCATGACCTGACCCAAGGGGGATTGATCCACAACTACCCCAAGCCTGCCTCCATAGGCTAGGGGTTTCTAAAAAGCATCTAAATAAATAACTAATGTGGGAGGCCTTTTCATAAGTACCTATACGCACACACACAACCGTCTACATGTAGAAGTGAAGAGGAATAATAATAAAAGAGAGTAACATCTAGAGTAACAACCATGCATGTAAAAAACCTCTAGGTAACACAAGAGTATGAAAATGTAATCTAAAAATTGAAGGGTAAAAATACATTCCCAATTAGATAGATGTCTAGACTATAAAAAAACAAGAAAAAGTAAACTGTTGAGAGATCCCAACTCCATATCTCTAAATCCCGACCATTTTATGAAGTCAATTGCACCAGGGTATTCATATGATCCTCTATAATCATCACCAAACTATCTTTAATCTGTATAAGACATGACACATTTGAAAAAAATCCCATATAGGGGTGAGTATATAGATACTTAGTAGGATTCTTTGAAAGCTGAAGTGGGAGTAGTAAGAGACACGATAGGAATTGACAGCTCAAACAATATCAATATAGAAATTAAAACCAATAATATATATATATATATATATATATATATATATATATGCTAAAAAAATCCCTAATGAGAGATAATGGGGATATCCATCCCACATCTGAGCCTAGGAAAAAGATTTCTATTAGTCCCATAGGTCCATCAATGATGCCCAACATCTCACACTTCTATCTAGTAAAAGAATTCATGTGGATCCTTGCCTCTCCACTATGCCACACAATTTAGAGGCCATGATCTCTAGGTATAGGAGCCACAACCTAGTAAAATAGGAGGGTACCACTCAAAAGATAGAGGACCCATACCCTGACTCCACAGGAGGGTACCACTCTAATATTCAATAGAGGTTCCATTCCCTATCCCAACAGGAGGCTTCCGCTCTAGTAGTTGAATACCCATTCCTTGATACCATAGGAGGGTGTCAATCTAATAGTTGATATAGGATTCATTCCCTATCTATTAGGATGGTTCCACTCAAATGGTTGAGGACCCATGCCTTGATACCGCATGAGGGTAGCAATCCAAGAGTCTATAGAGGACCCATTCCTTATTCCAATAGGAGGGTGCCACTCTAGTAGTCTAGGACCCATTCCCTAATACCATAAGAGGTTTCCAATCTAATATTCAATAGAGGACCCATGGCCTATTCAAGTAGGAGGGTTCCGCTCTATTGGTTGAGGACCCATGCTCTGATACTATAGGAGGGTTCCACTATGATAGTTGATAGAGGATGCATGCCCCATCCCAGTAGTAGGGTGCCACTCTAATAGTCTAGGACCCATGCCCAAATACCACAAGAGGGTTTCAATTTGATAGGGGATAGAGTAACCATGCCCTATTCCAATAGGAGTGTGCCACTCTAGTAGTCTTTTCTGATCACTATTGTCACCGAGTGCCTTCAAAAGAAGAATCACACTCAGAAATTCTTGAATCATATCTAAAAATCCACTAATAAGGAAAAAATATCATTCTATATGAAAAAACACTCAGTATAGGCTACTTGTAGGCCAAAATACATTTCCAATTGAAGGAGATATGAGAGGTATAAGTTTACCTCAAAAAGCAGGATACACAACGTGTAAGGGGACCCACACGACATGTGGTCCCATTTCGCTGCCTGGTTGTGTCCTTCCCCAGTACATGGATTTCTACCCATTTATCCCTAAATGATGTGTAAGGGGACTACATGGTGTGCCTCATCCACCTGGGTCCTTTCCCGTACTCCTAACCGTTCCCATATACCTTGGACATGTCTATGTACATTGGCCATGTTCCTGGTTATGCCCATGTTTATGTTCTCCTAGAGTACATGATGGGTCGCTAGAATCTGGCCATATGGTGTGTGGGGGTCCCACATAGTTTATTATATTTAACTCACCAAAAAACACAAGCCACCGTAACTAAGGGACTACACACCATGTGTTCTTCAGACTACATGGTGCATAATTGGGTTTTTCACAGAAATCCATATCCACTTATCATGATACAAATCCAAATTTTCCACTTCAAATAGTGCCTATAGGTCACCCAAAACCAAATTAAAGAGCCTATATTCATTGATTATATACCTATGGTGGCCTAAAATTGGATTCTATTGATTGATAGTGGTTCATCGTATGCCCTGTGCGCCTCCCCATCATCGCCGGTTGGTACCAAATCTCTGATCCATGAAAATAATCCCCCAAATGCCATAAAACATCCTGATCAGTATCTTAATAATAAATCTATTCAACACATACATGTCTTCCACATATCTGGGGGTCTAATTTTGACCAGTCTCGCCTGAAAATAGTCAAATCACAACCATGTGGTCTAACGATGAATAAAATGAAGAGAGGTGGGGGAAAAGAACATAAAGAGGGGTGCAAAAATCATTGGACAAATATTATTGGACAAAAAATTCAAATTGGGGATAATAGGGGTGAGAAACATGGCACAATAGGGATTAATCGAATAAACAAATTAAATCCAATATGTGAGTGCATGAAAAGTCTCAATTTTGACACAGATCAAAGAAATAAGAATGATAATGCTCAACCATTTAATCATAAGGAAGGAAATCCACATATGATGATACCTACCTTGAGATTGGATTTTTTGATGATGAATAATGCTACCATCAATGAATAAGGAATATCCATTGCGTTAACTGCATCTTGATTCCCCTGGATCTAGTTTCTGATTGATCATCCAATATCGATTTGCCAGATAGGGTGGTATAACCCCCTATCAATGATCCTAGGGTTAAGAGGAAAACACTATAGATCCACATAACCACATATTTATAGAGGAAATTATTTTATATTGTTTAATAAATTAATTAATTCACTGAACGTACCTGCCAACGACCGTTTTATCTAAATACCCCATGCCGAACAACTTTAGGTCGCACCTAGGGTAAAACACACATTTCATATTCAACCTTGGAATTAAATTTTTGATCCAATACTTTGTTTAAAAGATATCCCATTTATCCTAAAATACTGTGCCTACGTAATATAAAATATATTTAATATTTTTATAAAATTAATTATTGGAACACTGGGCCTTGAAATCGTACACCGTCTTAGTTCTTAGATTTTAAAAATATTTCTAGATATATTGAAAATTATTACAATAAAAAATAGTATATCTATAATTAAATTCCTATAGAACCACCTTTCTTACTGAAGAAGGAACCATGAGCATGTCCTTAAAACAAAGATAACCTCATAGAGAGAGAGAGACTATCCTCTAATGGACTCCCCACCATATAAGTCTCCTCTGAGATTCTAGAAATCAATATACTCTTGTTTATCTCTTTAAATCATCTTAAGGTGGGGAGTAATTAACTAAATGTTTCTAAGAATAAGAGACTATTTTTCCTCTTTTTCCTCTAGGTATAGCTCAGTTGGGAGACCTATGAGATTTGTCTCCTCATTGGACTCTTTTAGAGACTGAGATTTTAATTTCAGACTAAGATCATCTATAATATCATTCCATTTACCGGGCACATAAATGAGGTTAAAATCAAAGTTCTAGAGGTATTCGAACTAATACCTCTTCCTTTGGTTTATAACCCTTTTATATAAAAGGAAACCCATGATTTTGTGATTGAATAACATTATGAACTTCTTTACAAATTGGTCATGCCACCAGGATTTGAGCACGTTCATGACCACAACTAACTATAGGTCATTGGTAGGATAGTTCCTCCCATGTGATCAAGGATATCGAGAGTCTTAGCCTACCACATGATCCCCACACATAAAAAACATAGACCAAACCCATTATAGGGGCATGCGATAAATCATATAGTCAAGACCCTCCCCAGGAAGAATCAATATTAGGTCTATGGTCAAACACTACTTTCAATCATTGAATGATGCTTGGAATTATGACTTCTATATAAATTTCACCCCTTCTGGGTGAGAAACATCAAAGTATATTCCAACCTAGATAATTTCCTGAAAAATCATTGATAGTGACTGGATAAAACTATAAATATTTTAATTTCAAAGAAATTCATCAACTCCTACCAATACATAAAGACCATGACCTTATCGGGATCCACAAAAATACCTTGTTCAGACACAACATGCCACAAAAAATTTACTTCTTAAATCTAGAAGTTTCACATGGATGGTTTAGCATAATGTTGGTGGTATCCTAGTGTTCCCAAAACAATCCTTATATGATTATCATGGTTCTCCTTAGTCTTAAAATATACCATAATTTCATCCAAATATACCATGATGAAGAAATCTTTGTATTAGTGGAATATCTGATTCATCGATGCCATAACAACTAATAGAGAATTATTTAACCCAAAAGGTATCACCAAGTACTCAAAATGACCATACCTACTCCTGAATTACATATTAGGAAAATCATATTCCTTCACCCGTATCTAATGATATCAAAAGTGAATATCGATTTTTGAGAACCACCTTTCCCCATTAAACAAAACAAAGAGGTATTCAATAATAGTTATTTGATTTATCTTCTGATAGTCAATAAATAAGAAAAGGGTCTTATCCACTATCTTGAAAAAAATAACTAGATTGGGCAAATGGGACATGATCAAGTTGATAAAACCATCATATTATAGGTTATCAAGATGAATCATTAACTCTTTAATTTATACAAGTTACATATGATAAGATGGAAAATAAATTAGACAAGTTCCTATCACCAACTCGATAGAAAACTCAACTTTATATTCTATGGATAAACCCATGAAGTAAATTTGGAACACATTAAAAAATTCCCTTATGGTAGAATGAATTTCGGACCCAATATTTTATTCATCAAAGTTATCTAATAAATATTCCATCTGATTCACCAAACTACCCACTTTAGGATGGGTCGGTCCTTACTAACTCAAAAAAGGGTCCCAATATCCTTAAAAAAATAGGGATTCACATCAAGTTATATAAAGGTCACCCTTCATTGATAATAAAACACAAATTCATTAAAGGTGGTCATCCAGTCCAACCCAATACTGAGGTAAAAGGAATCCATTTCAAGAATGAGAAATTTAATTTCTAGCTCCAATTATAAGATAAAAAAATGCAGGAAGGATGCTAGGAGCCTTGATCCTTCCTCTTGAGGGGTGTCAAAATCTCCATAACGTATGGAATGCTTTTCTATAGAAGTATCAATGATTCCATAATATTATCTTATATAAATGAGTGAGAATCACCAATATCAGATAAAATAATCACTATAGACAATCTAATAAGTACAAAACCTCTCATAGTCATCGACCCTACCTTAGAATCTATGGGAGATGACACCACTGCATGCAACTGGATGGTCCTAGTCTAAGTCTGAGGTCTATCACTTCCCGAGGATTCTACCCTTAGCCAACTCATACCATATGGTAAACTAGTTCTACCTCTATTCCCCTATGATTAGGTTCCCATTTACTTATAGGAATCTAACTAAACAACAGATCCCTTGGGTGCTGAGGAGCCTATATCACTTAATATATAGGGAATATCCCTATAAAACCTCTATATATGGGATAGATTCCCATAGTAATGGAAACAATTTGAGGGATATTAGTATGAGGGACTCATATCCCCATAACTACCATACTAATAAAAAATAAAATACCCCCACACAAAGATTCTGATTTTGAAAGTTGAGACTAGTGTCTAGAGCCACTACTACCCACCCTTATTGGATCATCATGATTTAGATTATTCTCAAAAGGACTATTGCTACTCTCACCAGACAGAGGAGGCACACCAATTATCCTTGAAATCCTTTATTGATAAATCTCTACTATCATCATCTAATACATAACCTTATAATATATCAAGAGGTTTAAGATAAATATATATCATTAGATGTCAGACTAAAGACCCATTTCAAAACTCTTAGCCTTTAATTTATCATTTGATACCAGATATAGTGTGAAATGAATATTCTAAATGAATCTATTGACATACTCCATGTCCATTCCATCATATTATTTGAGAGAAAAACTCTAACATATTTACTAGTATCATCTTATCTGGATATAACTTCTAGGTGAAAATCACCTTGAAATATTTTATTCCAGGTGCTCATGTTGCTTTTCCTGAAATACCGTGTCCCACCATTTATAACTGGGGCTTTCAAACATAATGTAAACACACTTCACCTTGATGGAATATAAAGACTCAAGGAACTCAAAAATCCTCTTAGTATTTTAAATCCAATCCTCAACTTATTAAGGATCATTTATTCCTTGAATGGAGGGAGTCTTTTACTTGAGAATCTCCTATGATTAATCCTTTTCAGGACCCGAATCAACTTCCTTGATTAGGGAGGGGCTGAAACTCATTCCTTAGTCAATAAAACAAACATCCCACACCACAAATTCAATAATATTATGATCAACTAGTGGATTTCCTCACATAAAGTTATCTTCATCATCCTATAAAGGGTTCACATGCCGATTTCATAGGGGCATGATGCTACATGAAATTAATAAAAAAGTAAAAAATCAAAACCAACAAGAAATACTCAATTCATAAAAATAAAATTTATCAAATTCAAAAATAAATCACAAATAAATAGGACATAACAAACCATCACCCTTCTTATGACTAGGTATTCATGCAAGGTCTATAACCCATGCACCCTACCTAACCAAGAAGGGTAAAAAAATCTGAAACAAACCACATTCCAGATATCCCTTGGAAACTTAATGGAAGAAACTAAGAGTTTTGGAAAGAAACTCCTTTAAACCTCTTAAATGATCCCCATTAATCCCATATTTAACCTATCCTAACTTCTAAAATGACATAAAACCCAAAACAGATCTCTGATACCATTTTTTCATGAACCAACCTAGGTCACCCCTAAATTGGGAACCTGATCTAGACCACAGTAAGGCCCAAAGGGCGTTCTTGATCCACATGGGTTGGAAATAAGTTCCTTGGAATCATGGAGCTACTTTGGGAATATTTTACTCAATTAAAACATTAAAGGTTCCATTCCATGGATATAGCATGACCTTTCCATATCTTGGAAAGTCAAGCTGAATGGGAAGTCTAACCAACCAAAAAATTATAAACTACCCATAACATAAAAATAACTCAAAATATATAGGAGGGATAATAAACTGTAACATAACCATCATCCAAAAAATATTCAAAAGAAAGCTACATACATAACAAAAAAACAAAAGATATGGGATGGATGCCGAGTAGGCAGTATAAGATACATCAAAGAGCCTAACTAAAAATTAACAAAATTTCTACCCATCTCCATGTGACATGAGGGACAAGTCCCCACCATTTCACCACCATCAAACAGATCTCCACTAGAAATAGTGTCCACCTCCACCATATGGAACATTTAATTTACCTAACTTTATCAGAATAAGGTCTATACACACCCATTTGGTGCATATAGGGAATGAGAAACACTATCCTAGTAGGATCCCACCATGTTTTCCATGTATAACCCCGGTTTGATAAACAAAAGTATGCAAGATTGAAATACATTACAAGAAACTAAGAATTTAAATTTAAGATTAAAAAACAATTAACAAGAATAAGTAGTTTATAAATGAAAAAAATACCACGTAAGAAAAAAATTCCATATACATGCACAATGGGAGAACCCTAATTCATTATAAGGTTATAGAAACCCTAGTTCCTTATATTAACTTGTGATATAATGATCAATCCAAGTGTGTGAAAAAAACACTAAGGAGGTTATGAATTGGCCTAGTAGCATGGTGTTTCCCATCCATGGTGTCTTGTGTCATCACCCACTAAGGAGTTCATGTCTTGACCTCATGGTGTGGTGTTGCCCATCCATGACACCATGAACTTCATATAGATTAAATGTAGTTCTTTAAGGTTTCATAAAAAAAAAGGTATACTTAACACTAGTATTACCCTCTTAGATACCTAGGTTCCCATTCACTTTACCCATTTCAAACACAACATATTCCATTTAAGAAGGCTTCCCATCAATATCACACAATCCATTTCCATTTATCAACCTAAAGTGTTATTTAGAAACCATTTCATTTCTCAAATCAAGAGGAAAACATTTAAAACATACATGAGTCATATAATCAATCATCAATACTACTATATTATGGATTTAATTAATTAAAATACCCTTTTTAAAACATGGAAAACATAAATATTTCATAAAAAAAGAGTTTAATATAAAACTTCCTACCTTTCACCAAGGTAAACCAATAGCCAATGTTGAAAACTCACTTAGAAAATCAATATGGATCCTAGAGAGACAATATCAAACCACAAACATCAAAAAACAATTCATTTGATTTGGATAACCTAAACCCTATTCCACCAAGACCTTAAGGAAGAGGGAAATCAATAGGAGTGAACATGATACACATACTCAAGTGATTATAGATGGAACTAGGTGAAATATCACAAACAATGGGGCCAAGGAGTAGAGTATAATAGGGTTCATGCATGGGGAAGGTTCCTGATTCAAATAGGTAGAGTAATGAGGGTGATAGGTGTTAAAATGTAGGTGGGAAAACTTGAAATTTCACAATTTTAATTTTTTAGGTAGGTCAAACAACTTAACAAACTGTGTACCAACCGTGTGGGTGACATGACCTCACAGGGGAACTCACATAGTTGGATCACATGATTTATTAAACTTTTCACCAACATTGTGAATCAACACTATCAAATTTCAGACCTATATTTCATAGTAATTACACGTTCTATCAAATTACATGCTAAACATGTGACACCCACTATTTTTGTTAAAACTTCAAAATTTTGAACTAAAAGACTTAAAAATGAAGGGATAATGATAAAATAAATAAATAAATGAAAAAAATATGAAATTTAAACTATGTATGTGACACTTTATATGTAATATAATCTCTTGTATTGATATCTCATCAATCTAGTTGCTTACCTGTATCATCAACCTATGTGTTTGATACACCTTTCTTTGAATTCTTGAAATGAACCCTACTACACACCACGAACATGGAATTTAGTTTGAAATTTTCATTTCAATCAAAGGGCTATGATATCAATATCTATAAAGATGGAATAGAAAAATCATTTTTCACTAATTCATTAATAATATACTACTCATGACACACCCAAAACACCCAACTTCACCATGAACATATAATGTCACGGTTTAAAAAATAAATTTAACAACATTAATAAATATATGAATTTATAATAGTATTAATGTCCAAGTATCATTACACATGATCACAAATAAGAGTATCCAATGACATGAAAACATGTGTAATTCCTATCAGGGGGCCTGTACACATAATCTCTAGTTTTAGAGATTACTAAGTGTGAACTTCATGAGATAAAGTCTCATCTACTTACAAGTACTCTCACCTAATATTATTCATAATCCATGTCCCATCACATGATTTCACATGACCACAAGACTAATTTTAAGAATATCATCATTTTATATAAATGTTATTATCATAGCATGAAATTTATTATGACCTTTTCAATGAGATAGATTATCTAAGACATTATCACATTAAAGTTACGAAGAATAAAAAAATTGATAATATATTTATTTAATATTCAATTTAGTGAATATATATGTAATCTAAATTATGAGGAATTTGATTTTAGATCATGAACTATAACAAATTACCACTTGGACTAAAGCCAAATGCTAATCACTTTAAGTCCATTACCTCTCGCATTATGTTTATTCTTCTGATGATATAGGGATTTAGTAAAATGGTCTCCTAAGTTGTCTTCCATATAAACTCTATTTATTACGATGTCACCTCTCTAAGAAAAATCTATCAATATATGATATTTCTAAATTGTATGCATTTTCTTCTAGTGTGAACTTGTCTCCTATACAGGATTCACCACTGTAATATTATAATTGTATAGTGTGATAGATTATTTACTTCTAGGAACCATTTCAAGTTATGAGATGATGTTTCATATCATAAACACTTATTTAGTTTTCTCAGAATCCACAATATACTCAAACTCTAATTTATAATCTATGACCACGTATTATTTTAATCTCTCCTAGATCACAACACCTCAATTGAGAGTGATGTTAATATGTATCCTAATTTCAATTTTAGATTACATTAATATGTTTGGAAGCTATCATTTTTATACCCCCTGATGACTAGCTTCACATATCCTCTATACACCAAGAACATATATTTAGTACACCACAAGTACTTTAAGATAATTTTGTCTTCTATCTAATAGTGGTCACCTAGATATGATTGATATTTTCTAACAATTATAAGATCATATGCAACATAAATCATCATACATAACATGAAATAAATGACTGATCCCATCAATGATACATATGTCTCTCCTTATGTGTCTGAGGATACATTTTCTTAGAAAGATAAATGCCATGTGTATTAGAAAAAATCACCTCTTGTATTATTATATACTGAATCTATTATGTTTTTTTTATCAATTTATGTACCTTGAATTAGCCCAAATAACCTCTTAGATCTCTCAAGATAGATCTTGATTCCCAGAATATCAGTTATGTCACTTGGTTCCTTCACAGAGAAGCAATAATTCAACAATGTCTTAACAGATTATAAAACTTAGTATATCATTTTATATAAGTAATATGTCATCAATATACACTATTTGAAAAATGATCACACTCCCAATAAACTTATTTTAAACACAATTATCACATTAATTATTTATGAAACCAAATTTTATTATAGATTCATAAAATCAAATGTTCCATGACCTAGATGATTAATTTATTACATAAATGGATCTCTAAAACTTTAATACCTTTTTAGTATCCTTTTGAGTAACAAAACATTTGAGTTTAATTATATATATATATAAATATATTCCTAAAGGTTTAAATTAATTAAATATATTTTTACAACCATTTTCAGAATTTCATGGTATGCTTCAATGGAAAATAAAATTATGAGGAACTTTAGCATAGTGACTGGTGAAAAGGTTTCACCATAGTCAATGACTTGGAAATATTTATAACCTTTTATACCAACAGTTCCTCATAGGTACTATCTTACCCATCCAAGTATATTTTCTTATTGAATATCCATTTGATACTGATGATATTTATATTCACTATAGGATCTTTCAAAATCCATAAATGGTTTTGAAACATGAAAGCCATTTCAGATTTTTTGGATTCTACCCATTTTTATATTCTATTTCACTTACTAATTACTTATTGTTTATAGGATAATTATTATCAACTAATAATGAGTCACCATCTTTATTTACTAGAAATCCATATATTTTAGGTTCTCATACTTCTACACAATACTTGTTTCTTTGGAACGTCCTCATCCTTAAGGATTTGTGGAGTCTTTTCTTATACTAACAATTTTTTATCTTGAGTTTGACTATATTAAAGTATATATTTATCTCACTATACATTTTAGAGATATTATCCCTCTTAAGAAATGTGGGACTTATTTCAACCACAACCTTCTTATCTGAGGGGTTGTATAGGTAATATCCCCATGTTTCCTTCGGGTATTCTATAAAGATACATTTCATTCCCCATAAATAACCATAAAAATGATTTGAAACCCCACACCCATATATAAAAAAAAATATATTTATTTCCACAGTAGATTTAATATAGAATAATTTTTTACACTTTAATCGGAACTTAGTTTAGAATGTGTTTTATTTTATATAACTCATGTACCAAAAATGATAATGGAAGAATGATACCTCATTAAGTAGACATATAAATATCTACTAAAGTCATTATTAAAAGTTATGAAGTATTATTATACATCCCTTGATTCAAATAGAAATAATCCACACACATTATTATTGTAAAATACCAATATTTCCATATATAAATATTACATCTTTTTAAATTAATATTCAGCACATAACATTATGATACATGCCTAAATCATAAAGGTTAAGTGTATTTTAGGACTAGATATACAACCTTATTATTTCATGAAATATTTTCAACATATCCCATAAAGATATTCCCATATAGAAATCTTTATAGACACACCCTACATAAACCTTTCTTCATAACATGGGGAAAGGAAACATAAGAAAGGGTGAGATCAGATGCTTAGTAAGGGTAAAAATGAGACACATAAACCAATGATAATATGAAATCATAAGATAAGAATAAGGGAATGAGATCATGAACATAACTTAAAAAGTTCATACCCAATCTATCATAGACCATAAACATGATCTATAATATAAAACTTTATTATTTAAAAATACATGAATCATAAGAGTGAGAAATCATCATAAATCATTCATGATCTATAAGTATGTCATATAAGTGTGGAACCATCATAAGTATATAAACCATTTAATATGTCAATGTTAACTACCAAGAACATAAAATCATAGTGGATCAGGCATCATCATATATTTCCAATAGTGGATTATTCACACCGATTAGTTTCCCATAGTGAATCGAACACATCTTCTTATTTCCCACAGTGGATCAAACACATTTAATTATTTCTCATAATTATATCATGAGATATAAAATTATTCCCAATGCATAGAAGGGTTATGTAATTCTGGTCCCACCTATAATATAATTAAAACCATACATATGTGTGCCAAAATATTATAAAACATTCTTTATATCATAATATTATAACCCATGAAAAGAAAATGGGTTTAACTAACATTTCATAATTTAATCATAGAATAACCCCTGGAAAATAAACAAGTTTCATAAACATCACATCATCATATTATTAAACCATCTAGATAAATAATTAGGATGGTATCATTGAATCATATCCCCAGTAAAATACAATTAACATCAAAAGATGTTACCATAGATGAAAATTACATTAAAATAATCATTGAAATATTTTATGAGGAGAATACTCTTTTCACTTTAAAGTCACTTATTTAAAATATATTTTTTTTCTAAAAATATTATGAAAACATTTTATTTGAAAATAACCTTGAATTTTTTAAAGTAATCTTCAAATAATTGAGTAGTAATTGTGGTGGAAAATTTCGTTCATGCCATATAAGTTAAAAGAAAACATCCCTTTCACACTTGTGTAAAAATTTAAAAAGTACATCATTAAGAAATTGATAAGAATCATTTTAAAACATTTTTTAAATAGTTTTTCATGTTTAAAAATTAATTTAACAAATAATATTATAATATTAAAAACATTCTTGGAAACATTTTTAGAAAATATGGATATGGAATAAAAAGGAATTTCATCCAAAGAGAGAAATAATGTCGATTTTCCTTAAAAAAACTATTTATGTATTTTGAGTTATTAAAGAGTGGAAAATGAAATAAAAAATATATTATCCATAAATAACTAAATTATAATACAAATGAAATGTATTTATCTGATAAGTATCATATACTCTCTTAAATGGAAATTAACGCATAAATAACCCTGATTAAAATGGGATTAAAACATAAATCCCTTACCTCAAGTATCATATTTCTTTATATATGTTGGAACCTCATGTATAATAAATATAGATTTAGTATAAATGAATTCAACAACCATAATCATATCTATTACACAATTTATGATTTATTTATGACATCATATTTCCTATTTATTAACGATTTGTTATTAAAATAATTATTCTGGGTTATAACCACATCATTTTTTCATGCATGTTTCAGTTTCTCAGTCCGAGTCCTTGTAATTTGATCATGGTTCCATCATATATAGAATTTTAATCCTGATATTAATATCATATATATTCATTATATATATATATATATTTATATTCATCTATAAAATTTAGGGATAGAAAAATAAATTACACTATTCATGGAGACAGTTGGTCGTACGTACACATGAACGATGTTTCAATTTTTTGATAGATGGAAGAAAGTTAAATAATAATTCACCTATAAGGAATAATTATTATATAATATATATAATATATTCATTAAATATATCTTTATTATCATCCATGTAAAGTGAAAGCAAAAAAATGAATTATATCACTTTATGGAGGTGGTAGTCACACGTATATACAAGAATTGTTATAATTTTCTAATGGATTGGAAGGTAAGAAGGTGGACATGATATTTTAATTTCATAAGAATAGTTATTTAATAATTATCTTATATAAACATTAAACCCATCATAATAACCATCTATTAAATATGGTTATTGAAAATGAATTGTATTGCTACATAGGGATGGTAAACCGTATGTACACACAAACGATACTTTCACTTCTCCCATTTGATGAAAAATAGGGTGAATAATGATGGTAAAATAATAATAATAAAATTTAATTAAATTTATTACACCAAAGTTATTATTTTATGATTAATTCTATAAAATTATGTTAGGTTAAAGAACAAGTAAAAGGAAAGTGATCAATTAAGGTGATCACCTCTTCTTTGAATGAACTCCTTTAGATATCCACTTAAGGGAGGGAGATGACACTCTTGGAATTTATTAAAAGATTAAAATATAATAAAGTAATTCTTAATAAAAATGATTCAAAATTTCCATTAATTCAATGATAAATAGAATAGTTTCTAAATAATATCATCTAATGAAAATTATATTGGTTTTAGTGTCATTTTAAACCTTATATTTTTTTATTAAACCCTTCATTAACCATTTTTTACCTTAACCTTGGTAACAACTATTTACATTTTAAAAGGTTAAAAATGTTACTATAAATAGAAAAGTGACTCATAAATGGACCATGGATGATATTTTAAACCATATTATATTCACTTGGCCAAATATTATATTTTTAGGAATTTTAAATAATTTAATAAAATATCATTTATTATAAAATATCATTAATGTCAGTTTTGGAACTATTTATTTAATTTGATTTTAAAGACATAAATAAAATAAGGAATTTTAATATAATATTTTAAAACATCTATAATATGTCATATTTATCTAAAAAATTCGTGGAACACAATAATAATCTTAAATTATATCACTTTTAATATTTTTAAAATCATTTATTTCATTTTCTATTAATTGAATAAATATCGTGTTAGTGTTGTGAAGGCATTTAAGATAACCATTCAATTGATAAAAATTATAAATAAATAAACATGTTAAAAAATTTATTTATATTTAAAATAAACATTTATAATAAAATTCATCCTTGTTTTATCCTTATATAAATATTTTAGATATATTAAAGTCAAGAGTGTGACATTTTGTATTTATTCCTTTATTAAACTAATATCATGGTCATAATCAAAGAAATATTAAACCAAGTGAATTTATTTTTTATAATTAAATTTAAATGGATGAAATTAAATCATCATATATAAATGAAAGTTTTAGATAAATGTAAATCCTTATCCTAAAATTTCAACCCTATTTCAACCATTTTACCCTTACAGGGGTGATCAAATTTACTATGATTACTATTCATATTGACCAAAAATATAAAGGGAACTATTTAAGAAATTATATATTAATTATTAAAAATATTTAATTCATTTTTCAAGTTTCAATTTCTATAAGTGGTATAAATTAATTTTAAAATAAGTGCACAAAACTCAATGAAAATGGTTTTTTAGAAAGATACATTTTAAGCATAAAATTGGATTTATTATTATCCCATGTTTTAGAAAATAATAGAATAAAGTTAAAACATTTTATTAAATATATAATTTATACATTTCATTAAAATCATTCTATAATAGTGATAAATTTAATTTATTAAGATAAAAATACATTTTGTGCATAAAAGAAGTTTTTTAGAAAAACATATCTTTTACTTTCAATTTTTTTATTTTCGTTTGTAATCAATTGAAAACCAATGTATTTATTTTATACATAAATTTTTCATAATTTAGTTATTCCTATTAATACCTTCCAATTTAATGGATATGTTATGCCAATATACTATATTATGATTCATTTAGACTTGGGGTTGTGTGTATTGCAAGCTATCGATTTTTTTGAAGAGAAATAAATATATTAAAATATATTAGTGTTACATTCTAACCCCCTTAAATTGATTTTTTCCTAAAAAATCCATCACTCTAATAAAAATAGATTAGGATATCTCTATTTTATACATCATCAGGTTCCCAAGTAGCTTCTTCAAATTTATGATTTCTCTAGAGAACTTCAACAAGGTTAGTAATATTGTTTCACAACATTTTATCTCTATGATCCTAGATGTATACTAATTTTTATAAATAAAAAAGATCATGATCTAGAGGTAAAAACTCCTAGTTTATTACATGTGAAGGATTGGGTATGTACTTCCTCAAGAGAGATATATGGAATACATCATGAACTTGAGATAGGTTTAATAGAAATGCCAAGCGATAAGCTACCATCCCCACCTGAGCAAGAATATAAAAGAGACAAATATATAAATAGATCAACTTTACCTTTTTTTCTAAATATCATAACCTTCTTCTAATTAGTTATTCATAGGAATACCTTTTCACTAACTTCAAAATCCAAATCTTTCCAACGATTGTCGGCATAACTTTTCTGCCAACTTTGAGCCGCCCTTATGTGATACTAAATAGATATGACTTTATCTCTAATTTACTTAGCTAGATTAAGTACCAAAATCTTTATTTATCCAACCTAATACCAGAACATTGGAGTTGTACACTTTCCTTCATAGAGGGATTCATAGGGATCCATATGAATTCTAGAGTGAAAGCTATTGTTGTAAGAAAAATCGACTAGATGAAGGTGTTGATTCCAACCACCTTTTAAATACATAGAAAAATATCTCAACATATCCTCAAAAATTTGAATGGTTATCTTATACTTTTCATATCTATGAGGATGATAAGTAGTGATGATACTCAACTTTTGTTGGGAAAAAATCCCTCAAGGTATCATTGAAGCATTTTTGAGGTGATTGTGTTTGTTGACAAAGTGGACATCTGAGTTGTGGTTGTTGACAAAGAAAAACAATGACATACAAATTTGTTGGAAAAGAGGATTTCATGGTGGAATGTCGAGTTCAAGAGATGAGTTCAACGATCCATGTTTGATTCAAGAACGTCGATAAAAGGAATGGATGATCTGGAAGCGGTACAAAAGAACATATACAAGGTGGCGCCATTTTCCAGTGTTTGCCAAATTTTTGGGCCTGAAAATCGGCAGATGAAGAAAAGTGTTTTTGGCAAAGGGACTTGCGCGCTGAGGACTTGGAGAATAGGAAACTTGCGCGCCATATGTTTTTTAAGATTAGAAGATCAAAATATGGCAAAGGAAGTAGGTTCGCGCAAGTTTGGGAGTTGGTCGCGCAAGTGTCCAAAAGGACAGAAGACTTGTGCACCGATACTGGGTCACGCAGGTGACTTACGCGCCGTCGCACTGGGTGGTCAGATTGCCTATAAATACTGGACCACCCCTCTTCATTCTTAACGGAGTTCAACACTTTGAGAAATCAGAGCTCCCGTCGCACAGGTGTGGTGGTCGCGCAAGTGGTGAGTGTGGGTCGTGCAGGTGAATTTGCGCGCCAGTAGTTGAAGTTGTGCGCCAGTGTTAGAAGTTTCGCGCCGGTTGGCAGTTGCGTGCCAATATTGGTTTGGGCGTAAAAGTAAGAGAGTCGCGCAAGTTTGGAGTTGAGGAATCTTGAGTCGTGCAAGTGTCTGAGGAGGACTTGCGCGCCCGTTGTGACTTGCGGTCCGATACTTGCGCGCCGAGATTGACTTGCGTGCCAAGTAAGGTTTTGTTCCAACGGTGCTTCTCGGACTGTGTGGAAGTTGGTACGTTTCCCGATACCTTCGGTGCAAATAGATATTTATCTACGGGTGAAAGTTGTACTTCAACAGAGCATCTACACATAGAGGAAGATGCATTCATTCATGAAAATGAAGAGACCTACAGGTCTATAAACTGTGAGTGGATTCCCTTCTGGAGCAGTGAGCTTAGGAAGAGGAAGTAGGTGATCCTCTCCACCGGAAGTGAGCCAGAGAGAGAGAAACAGGGAGTGACCCTTGGGAAATCAGTGATCTGACCCTAAACTTGTAAAGGCAGTGAGCCTGGGCTTAGAAGTGATCTAGCCCGAACCTTGTAATCCACAGCTAGTGAAGATTAGTGGAATTTGGTATGACCGGCAACTTGTCGGTGTATGCTCCTTGGACGTAGCCCTTTGCGGTGAACCAAGTAAAATTGCTGTGTCCTGTGCATACTTCACTTTCTATTTACTTTGTGCAATAGGAAAAAGAGAGAAGAGAGTTTTGCTCAACAGTGAAACAAGATCAGAACGGGCATTAATTTTAAATTAGTCATACCCTGATTCACCCCCCCTCTCAGGGTATTCAGCCTTGGGGACCTAACAATTGGTATCAGAGCGAAAAGTTGATAGTTGTTCTTCTCTCAAATGGAGGTCACTAATCATAGAGGGATTTCGATCTTTGACGGATGTAATTTTCAGATATGGAAGAATCGAATGCAACACTATTTCCGATCTTTGGGAATGGATGTGTTTTCAGCAGCTATGCATGGTATCACAGCTGATATTACTATTGGTGCATTATCAGAAGCTGAGCACAAAGAGTTGGATGCTGATTCCAAAGCAATCAATGCCTTAGGGGGAGCCCTCTCTAATCCTATATATACAAAGGTGATTTCATGCAAAACGTCACATTCCATGTGGGAAAATCTTTTGAATATTTATGAAGGGGATACAAAAGTCAGAGAGGAAAAGCTGCAAGTGTTGTGGAACAAGTATGAAGATCTCAGAATGAACCTGAATGATCCTGTTGATGCATTATTTGACAGGGTAAATGCTGTGGTAGAAGACATGCGGGGTCTTGGAGAAATTATCGAAGACATTAAAATCGTAAATTGAATCTTGAGAAAGCTTCCACCTCGGTTCAATCCAAAAGTTTCTGTCTTGGAAGATAAAGATCCGAAAGAGCTGACATTGGATAACCTACACAACACTCTTGTTGCATATGAAATGAGAAATGATGACAACGATGCTGTGGAAAAGGGAAAATCCAAAGAGGTGGAATTTAAGGCCATGAAGAGGCTCACTATTGAAGATTCTCAGGAGGAAGAAGAGTCAGATGAGGTGATGTCATTCCTTTCTTCAAATCTGCAAAGAGGAAAAGGAAAGTTTAAAGGGAAACTTCCACTAGCATGCTTCCGATGCAGAAAGGTTGGTCATCTTGCTGCAAGATGCCCCAAAAAGTTTCAACAAGAAAGCGATGAAGATGAAGTTGAGATTCCCATGAAAAAATATTCAGCCTATGTGAAAGGGAAGAAGAAGTTCAAGAGAAATTTCTTTAAGAAGAAGAATCTTCTTTCCCAAGAAATAGACAGTTCAGCTGAGTCTGAGGGTGAAGAAGTTGAAGAGATAGAAAACTGCAAAGACCGTGGAGAAAATGCGATGGTGGCTATTGCCAGTAGTGCTCTAGAATAGAAAAAAACTGAAACTGATGAAGAAGAAGAAGAAATTGAAGGGAGAGTTGACATGGAAGCTGAATTAGAAGCAGCTCTTGAAGAGATATATATTTGGCAAGCAAAAACAAAGAAAGCCAACACGATAGTACGTGATGCCATACTCTACATGAAACAACAAGAAGAAGAGAAGTCTGAGCTTGAGAAAGAAATTGAAAATCTTAAGTCTTCCAGGCCAGAGCGCACAGAAAAGGTTGATGAGCATAAGCTCAAGCTTGAAGGGCAGAAAAGGGAGACCGATTGCTTGAGTCGAAAAGTGAAAGATCACGTCAAGCGTATTGAAGAGCTTGAAGAGGAAGTTGTCGGTCTGCGGAGAAAAGTTAAAGACCAGGAAAAACCTTTGAATCCCAACACATTCTTGGGAAATCAAGTCGTTATGAAGGCTGAAAAGAAGAAAGAAGAGCCCAGTAGTTCAGCAGGAAAGAAGCAGCAATTGAACTCAGAAGTTAAGGCTGATTCATGGATTAATCAGAAAAAAAAATCTGTGGCAGTTGAAGTCAGACCGCAAACACCTGTCCCGAGATTGAAAGTGGATTTGAGCACAAATCATAATCAGAATACTCAGAGATCCAAAAGGGAAACTCGTAGTGCTAAAGTAACATGAAGGAATTCACCTTATATCAGGTGTTATTGTTGTGGAAAGATGGGACATTCAATGTATGTGTGTTCCATAGCCAAAAGATATCGAAGGGAATAAGAACAGAGATGGAAGCCAAATAGAGAACAGTTTTCCAGAACATATTTTGAAGGACACTGTTTTTTTTTGCGGAGGATTTGGACACATGGCTAGGTACTGCACTCCGACCATTCAGAAAAATGTGCCAAAGAAGAATCAAAATATTCGCAAGCAGCAGATCAGTAAACCGACAAGTGAGTTAAAAGTTCAGAACATATTTTAAGTTTTTCAAGATGAAGCTGGTCCATCATACTCTGAGAAAGAACAGAAGCCTCAATCCATGCCGAGTATGAAAGAAAAGGTATGGACCAGGAAGAAGAAAATTGGGAAGGCCGTAGTTGCTGAAATTTCCCTTAAAGCATCAGATCGTTCTGGTGTTTGGATCCTTGACAGTGGTTGCACATCCCACATGACGGGTAATAAGGATCTGGTTACAGGCATAAAATATGACAAAGAAGGAGTTGTCAAATTTGGAAATGATGAAGGCCTGAAGATTTTTGGCTTAGGAAAAGCCAAGTTTGGGGGAAAAGAAATGAGACATGCTGATGTCTTGGTGGTAGAGGGTCTCAGTCATAATTTGCTTAGCGTCAGTCAACTATGCGACTCTGGGCACTCTATCCTATTTACCAAGAAGATGAGTTTTGTTAAAGGAAAAGATGGAATAGTCATTCTTCAGGGAAAACGAATAAAGGGGAATCTTTACCTTGTAGGTGGGGAAGAAGATTCATGCCTTTTATCCAGAGAAGAAGAAAATCAGCTATGGCATAAGCGACTTGGTCATCTATGTCAACCATCTATGGAAGATCTGGTAAAGTGTGATGCTGCTAGAGACCTTCCCAAACTATCACATGATCGCACTCATACGTGTGATACTTGTCAACAAGGGAAGATCATTAGGAAGACATACAAGCCAAAGGAACAAAAAGCAACTCAAGTGCTCGAATTGGTGCATGCTGATGTATGTGGACCTATCTCACCTCGAGCTATAGATGGGAAAAGGTACTATGTTCTTTTCATTGATGACTATAGCAGAATGGCCTGGGTATTCATCATTACCCATAAGACAGAGGTATTCAGTTGCATAAAGCAGTACAGGAGGGAATTAGAAAAGATGCTTGGGCAGAAAATTTTGAAGTTCCGTTCTGATAACGGTATAGAATTTACAAACAGTTAGGTTGAAAACTATCTCGAGAAACATGGGATAAGGCATCAAGTTTCATCAGTAAGAACTCCCCAACAGAATGGAGTGGTTGAAAGGAGAAATCGGATCATCAACAACATGGTCAGAACAATGCTTATCGATAAGGACCTACCAGAGAAATTTTGGAAGGAATCGGTTTTGACATCAGTCTATCTTTCAAATAGGTCCCTATTATGTCCGAAGCAAGGGAAGACTCCATATGAACTGTGGTACGGAAAGAATCCAATGTTGAAATACTTTCGAATCTTTGGAAGTAAGTGTTTCATTCTCAACAAAGAACATCATAGGATGTTTGAGGCATGAGGAGATGAAGGGATATTCCTTGGCTATTCAGGGAAAAGCAAAGCATATAAATGCTTCAACAAGAGGCTGGGAAAAATTATTGAGAGCAATGATGTCACTATAGTCGAAAATGAACAGATTGCTCAATGACCCAGTGAACAGTTTCTGGATGAAAGTGATGATGAGGTAAGCAACACAGGGGGAACATAAGTTGCAGAGGCTGACTCAGAAGAAGATACTGATGATGAATAAGAAAGTGTCAAGTCTATATCTACAAGGAATCCAAAGAGTCGAGATGAAATTGATAGGCAGAATATCATTGGTGACCAGACAACACTAGTTTAGACTCGAAGAATGAAGTCATTATAGCAGACATCATTTTTATCTCAGGTGGAGCCGAAATGTTTTTCCGATGCAGCTGAAGATGAAAACTGGGTTCAAGATATGAATGAATAGCTTGATCAGATTGAGAAGAACCAGACATGGGAGATTGTTTCGAGACCAGCATACAAGAATGTCATTGGGACTAAATGGGTCTATCGCAACAAGATGAATGAAGATGGAACTGTGATTCGAAACAAAGCACGACTAGTGTGCAAGGGGTACTCCCAGATCGAAGGAATAGATGTTGATGAGACATTTGTACCAGTTTCAAGGCTGGAGAAAATCAGATTATTCTTGGCCATAGTAGTGCAAAGAAAGTTTAAAGTGTTCCAGATGGATGTCAAATCCGCGTTCTTGAATGGGGTTCTGGAAGAAGAGGTGTACATTGAGCAGCCATATGGTTTTCTTATTCATGAGAACGAGAACAAAGTTTGCAGGCTGAAGAAGGCATTGTATGGGATGAAACAAGCACCACGAGCATGGTACTCAAGGCTTGATCAGTATTTGAAGAAGCTTGGTTTTCAGCGTGGAGGAGTTGATTACAATCTCTATTTTAGTAATGAAAGTAATCAACAGATGATGGTGCTGGTTTATGTTGATGACATAATATTCGGCGGATCAGATGAAGCTCAATGCAGACAGTTCTCCGAATTCTTGAAAAATGAGTTTGAAATGTTAATGATTGGAGAGCTAACATTTTTCCTTGGTTTACATGTGACACAAGGAAGTAATGGCACTTTTATTTCTCAATCCAAATATTCCAAGGAGGTTCTAAGAAGGTTTGGAATGGATAATTCCAAGGAGATGAAGACTCCGGTTGCTACCCGAATGAGATTATCAAAAGATGAGGATGACAAGGCAGTTAATATCACAGAATATAGGCAAATTATCGGAAGTCTGTTGTACTTGACCGTGACAAGGCCTGATATTGTTTTCGCCACATGCCAAGCAACGAGATATCAAAGTAATCCCAAGGAAAGTCACATGCTTGCAGTGAAAAGAATACTTCGGTATATCAAGGGAATAGTGGACTTCGGGCTGACATATAACGACAAGTCTCAGACAGAATTATTGGGATATACTGATGCAGACTGGGCTGGTTCAGCAGATGACAGGAAATCAACATCTGGAGGTGCATTTTATCTTGGCGGACTATGTATTGCTTGGTTGAGCAAGAAGCAGGATTGCATTTCATTAAGCACCACAGAAGCTGAGTATATTGCAGCCACTCAAGCATGCACACAATTATTGTGGATGAAGCAGCAGCTTGAAGATATGGGAGTTGAAGTGAAGTCTCCGATCGGAATCCAGTGTGACAACTCAAGTGCTATAAATCTTAGAAAAAATCCTGTCCATCATTCCAGGACAAAGCACATTGAGATCAAGTATCATTTCATCAAGGAGAAGGTTGAGCAGGGCATCGTGAAGTTGGAGTATGTGCCTACAGAGCTACAGGTTGCAGACATTCTGACAAAGGCCTTACCCAAGGAATCTTTTGAGAGGCATCGACTGGCTCTGGGAGTTCAGTCGATTCCCCGCACTTGAAATAGTGTGGATGTGGGACCCCCCTCTCCCCGAGGTATGATGTGTTTTTCCCTAATATGCTGATATGTGTTCTCTACTATGTTACAGACTACAAAGGAGTATCCTTTGGGTTCATTGACAAAGGGGGAGAAAAGTGTTTAGGAGGAGAAAATAGTGATTGTTCAAGGGGGAGACAGTGCGGAGATTTGATAAATCATAATTGATACGGGGAGAAGCTGACAGGTGGAGCAGCCAGAAAGGGGGAGCAATGAGAAAGGGGGAGTGTATTAAATCTGAAGATTCAAGAAGTGATCGATCAAAGAATAGATATCACGACAGCTAAGGATCGTGATAAAAGCAGAAGAGTGGTGTTGGAAAGTGGTAAGACTATTTCCAAACCAAACATTGGTCTTCCAACAAATCCATCAACAATTGGTATCAGTTTATTACAAATTGGTATCAGTTTGGTGTCAACAGTGGATGTCAGAGATAATGTGATTCATTGATGAACTTTTCATTTACTCTTGTTTCTCACGCCGAGCATTTCTCATGTGGGCTTAGGGTATGTGTTGAGTAAATCCTTGATCGCTATCAGAATCGCAATGAGGCGAATGGAGGCTGAAGAATCAATGACGTATCTTTGTTTTTGGAAGAGTTGTCAACAAACCCAAAGGGGGAGATTGTTGGGCAAAAATCCCTCAAGGTATCATTGAAGCATTTTTGAGGTGATTGTGTTTGTTGACAAAGTGGACATCTGAGTTGTGGTTGTTGACAAAGCAAAATAATGACATACAAATTTGTTGACAAGGAGGATTTCATGGTGGAATGTCGAGTTCAAGAGCTGAGTTCAACGATCCATGTTTGATTCAAGAACGTCGATAAAAGGAATGGATGATCTGGAAGCGGTACAAAAGAACAGATACAAGGTGGCGCTGTTTTCCAGTGTTTGCCAAATTTTTGGGCCTGAAAATCGACAGATGAAGAAAAGTGTTTTTGGCAAAGGGACTTGCGCACCGAGGACTTGGAGAATAGAAAACTTACGTAAAATATGTTTTTCAAGATCAGAAGATCAAAATATGGCAAAGGAAGTAGGTTCGCGCAAGTTTGGGAGTTGGTCGCGCAAGTGTCCAAAAGGACAGAAGACTTGCGCGCCGAAACTGGGTCGCGCAGGTGACTTGCGTGCCGTCGCGCTGGGTGGTCAGATTGCCTATAAATACTAGACCACCCCTCTTCATTCTTAATGGAGTTCAACACTTTGAGAAATCAGAGCTCCCATCGCGCAGGTGTGGTGGTCGCGCAAGTGGTGAGTGTGGGTCGCGCAGGTGAATTTGCGCGCCAGTAGTTGAAGTTGTGCGCCGGTGTTAGAAGTTGCGCGCCGGTAGGCAGTTGCGTGCCAATATTGGTTTGGTCATAAAAGGAAGAGAGTCGCACAAGTTTGGAGTTGAGGAAGCTTGAGTCGCGCAAGTGTCTGAGGAGGACTTGCGCGCCCGTTGTGACTTGCGCGCCGATACTTGCGCGCCGAGATTGACCTGCGCGCCAAGTAAGGTTTTGTTCCAGCGGTGCTTCTCGGACTGCGTGGAAGCTGGTACATTGCCCAATACCTTCGGTGCAAAGAGATATTCATCTACGGGTGAAAGTTGTACTTCAACAGAGCATCTACACATAGAGGAAGATGCATTCATTCATGCAAATGAAGAGACCTACAGGTCTATAAACTGTGAGTGGATTCCATTCTGGAGTAGTGAGCTTAGGAAGAGGAAGTAGGTGATCCTCTCCACCGGCAGTGAACTAGAGAGAGAGAAATAGGGAGTGACCCTTGGGAAAGTAGTGAGCTGACCCTAAACTTGTAAAGGCAGTGAGCCTGGGCTTAGAAGTGATCTAGCCCGAACCTTGTAATCCACAGCTAGTGAAGATTAGTGGAATTTGGTACGACCGGCAACTTGTCGGTGTATGCTCCTTGGACGTAGCCCTTTGCGGTGAACCAAGTAAAATTGCTGTGTCCTGTGCATACTTCGCTTTCTATTTACTTTGTGCAACAGGAAAAAGAGAGAAGAGAGTTTTTCTCAATAGCGAAACAAGATCAGAACGAGCATTAATTTTAAATTAGTCATACCCTGATTCACCCCCCCTCTCAGGGTATTCAGCCTTGTGGACCTAACAACTTTTTATTCAGATCCCACTAAAGACTTGTCTAGAAATTCATGGTAAACCTTAGATCCCGATCAGATATAATATAATGTGGTACTCCATGAAACCTTAACACTTCCTTAATGTCTATCTTGGAGATTTGATCAAGATATAAATATTCTCTAATATAAATGAAGTGTTTTGACTTCGTAAGTTAATCGATTACAACCCAAATAACAATATTCCTTTTATATTTTTTTGGGGATTCCGACAATGAAATCCATAGTTATAAGGACCCGACCTTAAAAAATTACATAATCTTGAATTAAATGAATAATTAAAATTGAGGATCTTTTCAGGTTTAGAGTATTAGAGAATTAGGACATAACTATTACATCTCAATGATTACAAAGTAGACACATCTATTCAATTTCCATTTTTTCACAAAATAAAAACTCTTGAAAAAAAGTGTCACGTCTAGTTCTATGTTTTAGACAACATGACATTTCCTTGATCCCATCCTTGACCCTATTCCACTTTAAGTCTTGTGGAAAACATTTCAAAAATTTGGGATGAGCATAAAAAGATTAGTAAGGGATATAAAAATATGGAAAGAAAACATTAGTCCATGTATACATAAGAATCAATGAAATCATACATTACTCATAAAACATAAGCATTTTAACATGCCTCATGAAATCATAAGATTTATGAATAACTCCAAGAAATCATAAGACATAAAGGTAACTTAAGGCATTCATAACATTCTTACATAGGGAGTAGCCCTCATGGTTACATTTAGAATACCCATCACAGTATATTCCCTAAATCTCTTCGGAGAAACCATAGTGTTTAACTCCTTCGCGTTACCCAATGAATTGGAGAGCTATCTCGGGCTCACCCGCACATAGTTTATCACAGAGCCACCCGACTTCATAAACAATTCCCAAGAACCACAACATAATCGTATCACATAAAACATGAATAAAGGAAACATAACATTTCCACATTTCAATCACAACACATTGATATAATCAAAGAATTATCAAAACCATTTTCAATACCAAAATAATAGAAAAGTAAAACATGATATTTATTTTTCATTTTAAAAAAAGTTATGGCTTGTAGAGGAAGATGAAACCCAAATAATGGTCACGACGACAGAGAAGTCGTTGTCGCCGCATACGTAAGACAAAAACATTCCTTTTGTCGTTTATTAAAACGCTTCGTGTAAAAAGATTCCTTTTGAATGAAATTAAAGTCAAAAGGGTTTATTATACAACTAATAAAAGAATGTCATATATAAATTGAAGTATGCCTCAATGAAAGGAGATTGAGACGAAGTCCTGTACAAAGACGGTATCCTTAGATTAAGGATAAATCAATTACATAATTATGTGTGAAAAATATAAATACACCCAATATAAGTGGATATTAAGTGTAAAAAAATTAGAGGTCATCCACACATATTCATAGTACGGCATAATCAAAAAGTAGAGGTTTAACCCAAAGAATTGAAATTGGGCTAAGAAGTTCCCTTACAGAAATTCGACAGCCTAACGACGTCACTTTAAAATTCAGAAAATGTGTTGATGAGAGATAAAAAGGGTATATCATCACTTGTACATAAAATTTACAGAAATAAGGATATATAATAATATATCCCAACATTAAAAAGATGTAAATTAAAAGATCTAACAAAAATAAGTCTTTTAAAAAGAGGAGGGTGAAAGGTTCCCTTACCAATTTGGGTAACTTTCGAAACGTACACCCCATGAAAGAAGAACTATACAATGTTGATGTAAATTCCAATAAATGAAAATATATTACACAAAGAGTAGAATAATGGGCAGTACATACAACACTCAAAGGATATAGTGACAAATATAGCATGAATCTCAGGGGAATAAATAGTGAGATAAAAACCCCTTCCCTTGTATTAATAAATCGTGTCATATGACCAAAAGATAATAAGAACCAAATGAATCACATAATACTATTAATATAAATAGAATCATGATAATATATATCAAATGGAATTACAAAATATTCAGTAAATAATTGGTGAACAATGGAAATCTCATGGAATTAAAAGTGAGATAAGAAATCCCCTTACCTCAAGTCTGACTTATCTTGTTCGTTTCTTTATATTTCTGAATAATAAACTTTGGTAAATTTATAATTGATTAAGGAATTACTTTAAAGTTTGTTATTCAATTAATATCACATATTATAATGTTATAATAATTAGTTAATTATGTGAGTTTATATCATAAGTTTTGTCGATGTTAGGTACATGAGTCAAAAATGAACTTGTTTGAAAAGAATTGACCATGTAGTTATAAGTACATCATCTCCAGAATGGTTTTCATTATTTAAATATCATATATATCCAGTATATATGTATTTAATAATATTCCATAATGTTTGGAGATAAGAAATGAAATGTACCGTTCATGGAGACGGTAGGCCGTACGTACGTATGAACACTACTTTCATTTTTTGTCATATTAATGGACTTTAAAACTAAATGAGACATAGATATATTATAATTACAGTATAATATATATGTTATATAGTTCACATAAGTTCATTTATTCCATTCTTTATATGTTCCATGTATGGAATGAACGAGTCACATCACTTGAGGGGGCGGTTGTCCACACTTCCTCATATGAAATTATCGCATTTGCACAACATGAAAACCATAAAGTTATGTTTTAAATATAAAATACAGAAGAATAGGGAGGACATAAATATAATATATATCATATATAAATATAGTTTCATCATAATGTCCACCATGAGAGGTGTTAAAATAATATTTAACAATCATCGTTTCGTGAGGCAGTAATTCGCCACCCACAGAAACAATATGTTCTTTAACCATTAGACGGGGGTGTGTGTAAGTGTAGGTAGAATCCTTATCATAACAAAATCCC
Source organism: Viscum album (assembly GCA_963277665.1). NCBI lineage: Eukaryota > Viridiplantae > Streptophyta > Magnoliopsida > Santalales > Viscaceae > Viscum > Viscum album. The sequence goes on along the minus strand of OY728142.1, from coordinate 538,033,032 downwards.
AGTATATTGAGGATACTAGTGTTATTATGAGATCAAATAATAAGAAGATAGTGGTGAGTAAAGAAGTAAAATAAAATAAATAAACTCAAGAGAAGACATTATCTCTAAATCGGGTAACTCTTTTTGATTTGAGCCAAATGCTTCCTTGGAAAGACTTATACCCAAAGTGAGGCTTCTAGGAGTAAAATAGGGATTTTTAGAGATAGTATGAGCATATTTTAGACGATCTAAGCACTTGAGATGTGTGGGTAAGGAGGTAGAGGTGGGGGCCTTTTATAAGAGGGAGGAGGGTCACTTTTGGAAAGTCTTGAAATGTTACTTTATTATAAAATGTTTTTGGGATTTTAAAGGTCCCAAAATGATATATTTTAAGGATAATGTGATAAGGGTTCAAAATAAACCCATACAATAGGTTTTATACAAGTGTAAGTCTTAGATTTTACCTTATCTTTTCATTTTATTTAAATTGTTCATTAATGAGGTAATCACTGCATCATCATGGTGTCATAAATAAATTTATTTATTTAATGTCTAAAAATTATAAAAAAATAAAATAATGTAGGAAATATTTTTCTCTTTCCAATGAATATTTATAGTCTAAGAGATAATTTATGTAAACAAAATTAAAATTGTTTTACTTAGGATATACAAACCTATGTTATATTTCTCTTCTTTTTAAAAAATAATGTCATAAATGTCACTATCAAACCCATGTGACTCCATGGGCCCTCAAGTTTGGTAAAAATCTTCCCATGGTCTACCATGACTCAAAAAAAAAAAAAATTGGACACATGTTGGGGTCATTTTATATTATTATGATATTATTTTATTACCCTTAACTACCCGATTACTAATTAATCATGATAATTAAAGATAATTACCATCGTTACTATTCATAATGTCAAAAAACAAAAGAGTCCTAATAACATAATTTGGACCTTATGATTCCAAATATGGAATCCATTTTACCAAATTCCAAACATATAAATTTCAGTAATTAATTTAAAAATAATTTTCGTTGTCACAACCAAAGACGGGTTTTTAAGAAGTAAAATTTATCAAAAGATTGACATGTTTTACATCCAATTGAAAAGTGAAATTACTTCCAATGAACAAAATTGTATTAAGTGATAAAAAAAATTCAATTACACTTTAAAACTAATTAAAAGGATAATCTAACTATATAATTAAATTAGATGAAAAAGCAGTTTTAAAGTAAAATGCAGTATTTTTCACTATTCATTAAAAATGAACATTTGTCAGAAAAATACCAAAAATTTATCCAAAGTAAATTTGATATTCCAAATTCAAAAATGATTTCCATTTTACCAAATTAAAAACATAAAAGTTTCATTAATTAATTTTATAATTAATTCCTGCTGTCAAAACAAATAGCGTGTTTTTAAGAAACAATATCTATCAAAAGATTGGCACTTGTTTATGTCCAATTTCATAGTGAAATTAATTCCAATTACCACCAATGGATTAAATGGTAAAAATAAATTTTAAATAAAATTTAAACTCAATTAAAAAGATAATCTAAGCATATAAATAAATTAGATTTAAAGGAGGTTTTGAATTAAAATACAGCATTTTAACTATTCATTAAAAAATGAACTTTATCAGAAAAATAACAAAAATTTACACAAAGTAAATTTTGATGTCCCGATTGTAAATAAGGATTTTATTTTTTCAAGTATAACATATACAATTGAAAAAAATTAGTTTTAAAAAGGGTTCTCCATCAAAAGGTGGTTAATCTACCTTTTAAAGAATATTAGAATATTTATGCTTAAAATTGGATTCATTCACATTTTAAGCCTCTATCATTTATTGGTAATTGTTAAAATATTTAACAAACATATATAATCATATTTTAGTTAGTTCTGTTCATTCCCACCATTACAACGACTAGGCGTTAACTACAATTTAAAATAATATTATTATATTATTAGTGTGCAATGTAAGATTTCAAAGAAACTCGTTGTTGCATATTGGGTACGCCATCAAACATAGAATTCAATTTAAAGTAATATTAACATTTTATTCAAAAATATTAATTAATATGAAAATTTAAAATTATTTATTTACTTGGGATGTTACAATATTAATTTTTTCCCACTTCCATTCAGGTATGGGTAATGGTTGTACGATCCCTTAGAATTTTTTTATCGTCCTTAAATTTATAACATACCAAGCACCTAGATACATACTATATAATATCTCTCTTAATGTTGTCCCCCCAAAAATACCCTTTAAGATCTCTATACATATTTTTAATTTTAGGATGAATAAAGAATAATGAACTATGAGCTTCATCCAATAACTTCTTCTTTAATTCTGGTGTTGATAGGGAACATACACAATTCCTAAACCTTATCTTTCCATCACAATCAAGGTTAAACTTAGGAAAATTTCTCATCTTATTCTACAACTCCACATCTTACTTTTTCACATATTTATTCTTCACTTGGATAAATGTTTGGGAAATAATTTGAAATATATATGATTTCTCCCATTATTTAAATATCTCCAAATCTATCCTTTAAAAATTTAAAAGTATTATATCTTTTGTGATCCTCATCATGGATAATCTAGCACGATCATTGTGACTCAAAGCATATGCTATCTTGTTCTCATTTCTGAGGTGGTAATCTATTGAGAATTTATTGAATTCAATTAGCTCCAACCATATTCTCTAGTACATATTCAAATCTTTCTATATTAAAATACACTTAAAAAATTTATGATGTATATATGTATATATATTACACCTTTCTCCATAAAGATAATTCCCCCATATATTTAATGAAAAAATTAACACTTCCAACTCCAAATCACTAGTCATGTAATTTTTATCACGTGTTTTTAATTGGAGAGAGTTATATGATATCACTATATCATTATGAATGAGGAAGGATCCTAGTCCCTTATTTTATACATAACTAAATATCACAAACCCTTCTCCACTTTAGGGTAATGTGTGCATAGGTTCACTAACCAAACTTATTTTATGATACTTGAAATTATCTCCACATTCATTTTTCCATAATAACTTAACCCTATTCCAACTCATTGGTGAGTGGATTAGATAGTCCTGATAAGTCTCTAACAAAGTGTCAATAATATCCAACCAAACTAAGAAAACTTTGTATTTTTGTTATTATTGTCGGTATATTACATTTTTAAATAATTTATGACATTGAAGGATCCACCTATATACCCTCACATGAGATTATATGACCCAAGAATGAATCTTTTTGAATATAAAATTCACACTTGGTAAATTTTTCATACAGATTCTCATTTCTCAAGTTTTCAGCACAATTATAAAATGACCAATAGAATCTTTTATGGTTTATGAATATATAAGAATATAATCTATAAATACCCAAAAAAAATCTGATCAAGGTAAAATCTAAATACTATATTCATTTAATCCTTAAAGATAACAAGGTAATTAGTAAGTCCAAATGAAATCACTATAAATTCATAATGCCCATAACTCACAAAAAAGGCTGTCTTGGGTGTATCCTTCTTCTTAACACTCAATTTATGATATCTATAAAAAATATAAATATTATAAAAGTATTTACCTCCTCATGATGGATAAAAAAATCATCGATATGGGGTAGATGAAACTTTTTTTTGATAGTGATCTTGCTAAGTTCCTGATAATCAATAAAAAAATGCATTGACCCATCTTTGTTCTTAACAAAGAGAATAAGTGAAACCCAATGTGATGCACTAGGTAATACAAATCACTTATCAAGATTCTTATATAGTTAATTCTTCAATTATTTCGACTCAATTGGAGCCATTTTATAAGGAGTCTTTTAAATAGGTGTAGTTCTAGGTATAAGTTCTATTGAAATATAAACTTCATGATTCAGAGGTATAAAAGGAAATTATTCTATAAATACATAGAAAAAATCCTTTAAAATAAGAATATCCTTAATGTCGATTTTATCCCCAACCATCTGATATAGATATCCTTTACGGATAATAAGTGAAACCCACATGATAGAATTAATTTCTATTATAAGTTCATAATCACCCTCACACTAATAAATGATGATAGGTTTATTCAGAATATGAAATGTGACTTACATTACTTGAAAATTAATATGGGATCCATATAAAGAAATACAATCTGTGCCTATAATAACATAAAATAAATCTATATGGATAATCAAAATATTTTAAGGAGGTACATTCCCACAAACTTTAATCAAAGAGGAACTATAGACTTGAGATATGACCATCACACCATTATGATTTTTCAATGCTAACTTAATATCTAATCATTGAGATTCTAACTTAATACCCTTAAAAAAATTAAATAGATATAAAAGACCAGGTAGATACAAAATCAAATAAGACATTAGCTATTATAGAGTGTATGAAAAGTATACCTTTAACCATATTATTCTCATAACCCACTTCAGTAGTCATAATCACATGAGATTTACCTTTTTTCCTTATGATTAATAGGTTGTTGATTTCAATCATCATAAAAAACCTTCAGATTTGTGCATTGGTTGGAATAATTCTTATACTTCTTATATTTGAATCATTGGATAATGTATGGTGAATTATTTTACGTATTATTTTCCTCTATTTCATGAACCAACTAATTCATTTCCGTTTGAAATTCATGGAATTTGGGACCCTCATTTCCATATCTAAAGAACCTTTTTGTTCTATTCAATTAATTCCCTTGACGTTTCTTACCAAATTTACAGTACGTAGATGTATGTAATTTCTTTCCACTATGTGATTTATTTGAGTTTTCATGAGACCCCATCTTCATTTTCTTTTCAAACCATGGGAATAGTGGAAATATCTAATTTTTGTTTCTACCTTGAGTTTAAATCGAATGATTTCTTCATAGATACTCAATTATATTATAGATTACACCCTCTGAGGACTTTTTTTAAGCCACTAAAGAATATATCATTTTTTCTTACCGGGCTAATGATTAAACTAGAATCATCCCTTACAAGTCTTGTAAAATTTTCCTCACATGTACCAATGGATTCATCCAAATTTTTCTTAATATTAAGAAATTATTTATACATATTTGTACATAGAATATGAGGTAATTAATTACTGAAAAACATACTCTTAAAATCATCCATTTTAGTGGAGGCAATTTCTTCCTATTGAGCTGTATTCTTTATAAGATTACACTATTGAACTACTTCACCTTCCAAACAATAATCGGTTAGGAAAACCATTTAATGTTTTGAGTATAGGAGAATATAAAATATTTTATCAATGGTGTTTATCCATTACTTAGACACCATTGGATCAAAATACCCACTAAAAGAAGGTGGATGTTTCCTTATAAAATATTTAACAATATATTGTTCCATCATTTGATCATGTAGAAGCTCAACATGATTCATGGTCTGAGAAAGTTTTGTGAGTATAACAATAGAATTATGGATTCCACCCCCCACAGAATTTGGTTACTCTAGTGGAAAATAATTTCGTTGTCTATCACATTCATTACTATCATGATGTCTTCTGGTTTTAACCATTGACTAAAACCAAAAATCAAAGTGGAAGCATCAAGATATAATAATCAGAGTGAGATATAAAACAGTCATGAAATATCATTCATAAGATATCTAAATCATGAAACCTTATTATCAATATATAAAACCTTAAGTTTAACCTAGGTTATCCATGGTCATTACCAAAACTTTATAATGTTATCCTATACTTAGAATTATCCCCATGGTTTTCAATAATGTTTTCTGATCCTAATCTCCAATGATTAACTAAACCCCACTCCGATAAAAACTATAAAGGCTTAAGCTTTTCATATATAAATATTAAATCTTCTTAGATGAATATTAAATACATATCATTACAATCCACACCAAAACTGAAAAGGTTTAGTGTATTTAGAGGATATATACACAACCTTCTTATTTCATGAAAAATCTTCAACATATCCCATAAATATCTCCCCACATAGAACTATTCATAGTCATACCCTACTTAAACCTTTATTCATAACCAATGGAAAGGAAAATTAAAAAGGGTGAGCTCACAGGCTCAATAAGGTTAAACATGAGATACATCAATCGATGATCATATGAAATAATAAGATAAGCATAAGGGTATGAGATCAAGAACACAACTTACAATGTTTTTAACCAATATATCATGGATCTTAATCATTAATTATGATATAAAACTTTATCATTTCAAAATACATGAATCATAATAGTGAGAAATCATCATAAATAAGTCATGAACCATAATTTAATGTCATATAATTCTGGAACCATCTTATGTATAAAAACTATTTCATATGTCAAGGTTAACTACTAAGACCATAAAATCATAGTGGATCAGGAATCATAACCTATTTACCATAGTGTACTAATAACATTGAATTATTTCTTATAGAATATCAAGCACATCGACTTATTTCCCATAGTGGATCAATCACATATACTTGTTTCCCATAATTATCTCAAGAGATATAAAACTTTACCCAATGAATTGGAGGGATATATAATTCTGATCCCATCCATCACATAATAATAACCATACATATGTGTTCCACAATATCATAAATCATTCATCATATCATCATATCATGTCCTATAAAAAGAGAACAAGTTTGATAAACATTTCATAATTTCATCATTGAATAACCCCTGGAAAATAAATGGGTTTTGTAAAAATATCATCATCATATTCATAGACCATATAGATAATGAATAAGTATGGTATCATTGGATCATATCAACATTGAAACATAGTTTACATCAAAGGATGTTATCATAGATTAAAATTCCTTTAAAATAATCATCGTAATACTTACTAAGGAAAATAACCATTTCACATTGAAATAACTTATTTAAAATCTAAACAAGTTTCAAAAATAGTATAGAAAGAAAAAATTTATTTTAAAATAATCTTGAATAATTTTAAAGGAAACTTTAAATCATTGATCATTCATGATATTTGGAAATTCCATTCATTCTATATAAGTTAAAAGGAAACATTCCTTTCACACTTTATAAATATTCAAAAAGTACCTCATTTAGAAATCAAGAAGAATATTCATTTTAAGAAATTTTGTAAAAATTATATCATGGGTAAAAATTAATATAAAAAATAATATTATAATGTTAAAAACATTTTTTATTTTTTTATAAAACATAGATATGGAAGGAAAAATATTTTTGATCACATAGAGAAATAAAGTCGGTTTTCCTTGAAAACATTTTGCTGTCTTTTGAGTTATTAAAGAGAGGAAAATGAAAGGAAAAAATTTAATAATAAAAAATAAATATAAGAGAATAAAAATTAAATTTATTTATCAGATATAGATCATATAATTTCATCAATGTAAATTTAATCAGAAATAATCCGGATTAAAATGGGATTGAAACATAAATCTCTTACCTCGAGTCTTGTCTTTCTTTATACACATTATAACCTTCTATATAATAAATATATATTTTTTATAAATTTATTCCAGAACTATAATTAAATCTATCATACCATTTATTATTTTTTATTACATATTATCACTCATTTATTAACAATTTATTATTAAAATTACTGTTTTGGGTGATAAATGCTTCATTTTTTATGCATGTTTTGGTTCGAAAGTTTCGGTCCCTATACTTTGATCATGGTTTCATCATATAAATATTTTTAATAATTATATTAATATAATATATATCCATTATATATATATATATATTGTTTAATCCATAAAATCTAGGGATAGAAAAATTAATTACACTGTTTATGGAGACGTTTGGCCGTATGTACATATGAACACCGTTTCCATTTTTTAACAGATGTGAGAAAGGTAAATAATAATTAACATTTATATATTAATTATTATATAATATATATCATATATATCCATTAAATATATCTTAATTACTATCCATGCGAAGAAAAAAAATGAATCACATCGCTTCATGGAGGTGGTAATCCACACATACACACGAGCGACATTATCATTTTCTAAGGAATTGAAAGGTAAGAAGGTAGGTATGATATTATAATCCTATAAGAATAATTATGTCATAAATATAATATATAAATATTACACCCATCATTATAAATATCCATGAAAGTTGGTTATGGGAAATGAATCGTATCGCTAAGTGGAGATGGTAAGTCATACGTACACACGAGCAATACTTTCACTTCACATTTGATAAAAAGGGTGAATAATGGTTGTACCATAATCATCATAAATTTTTTGTATACTGATGATATTGAAATTATTATTTTATTATGAATACCATATAATTATAGTAGTTAAAAGAAGAATTAAAAATAAAGTGACCGTTTAAGGTGACTACCACTTCTCTGAAACAACTCCTCTAGATCTCATCTTAAGGACCCTTTAGTTGGTATTTTTTTTGAGAACAAACCTCTAAAACATGTATATGGAAGTTGTAAAGTGAAATTGTTAAGTTTTGGTTGATCCAAAAGGAAAAAAGTGATGCAAATAAGATAAATAAAGAGTTTCCTTTTATAAGGGAGAGAGAGGACACAATGAAATTTCATAAAATATTAAAATATAATAAATTCATTCTAAAAAAAGATTCCAAATGAGTATGAATTAGAATATAAAGATTATAGGATCGAAATAATATCATATAATGAAATTTATACAGGTTTTAGTATCATTTTAAACCATATCTTTTTTATTAACCCCTTCATTAACTATTTTGACCTTAACTGTGATAATAATAATATCAATCTTAAAGGGTTAAACATGTCACCATAAATGGAAAAGTGACTCATAAATGGACCATGGTTGATATTTTTAACCATATTATATCCAATTTTTTGAATATAATATTTTTATTAATTTTAAATTATTTAATAAAATATTATTTATTATAAAATATCATTAATGTCAATTTTGGAACTATTCATTTAATTTTACTTTAAAGACACCAATACAAAGATGGAATTAGAATATATTCTTTTAAAAATTCCATAATATACAATATTTATCTATAATTTTTTTGGAACACAATAATCCACTTAAATTGTATTACTTTTAATATTTTTAAAATCTTTTTATTTTATTTTTATATTAATTTAATAAATACCATGTTGGTGTTGAGTAGGTATTTAAGGTAATTATTTAATTAATTAAAATTAGAAATAAATTAATATGATAAAAAGATTTGCTTATATTTAAAATAAACATTTATAATTGAACTTATCCTATTTTTATCCTTATATAAAATTTTTAGAGATAATAAAGTCAAGAGAGTGACATTTTGTATTTATTCTTTTCTTAAACTAGTATAAAGGTCATAATCAAAGAAATATGGTAACAAGTGACCATATATTATATAATTTAATGTAAATTTCGGAAATACACTCATCCAATAGGATTAAGGAAATTTTTAGATATATTTTAAAGCCTTGTCCCAAGGTTTTAACGTTATTTTACCTATTTTACCCTTACTAGGGTGAAAAAATTTACTATAGTTACTATTTATATTGAAAAAAACTAAAAGGGACCTATTTAAAAAAAATTATTATCCTAATTCAAAATATGAAATATATTTTTAAGATTCAATTTCTATATGTGGTATAAATTCATTTTAAAATAAGTGTGCAAAACGTGATGAAACCCATTTTTTTAGAAAAATACATTTTTAACCATGAAATTAGATTTCTTCTTATCCTATGTTTAAAAAAATATTATATGAAAGTTAAAAATTTTATTAAGTATATAATATATATATTTTATTAAAACCTTTCACTAATAGTGATCAATTTAATTTATTAAGATAAAAACACATCGTATGCATAAAAATAGTTTTTTAGAAAAACACCTCATTTTCTTTCAAATTGTTTTTATTTTTATTTATAATCAATTATTAACCAATAAATTTATTCTATACATAATTTTTTCATAATTTAGTTATCCTTATTTATACCCTCAAATTTAATATCTTGGATATATTGGTATACTATATTATGGTTCATTCAAACTCAGGACTACGCGTATCACAAGCTATCAAATTGTTTTTTGAAGAGAAATATATATATTAAAATATCAGTGTGTTATATTATACCCCCATTAAAATTAATATCACCATATAAATTTCATCACTATGACATAAACAAATTATGATATATCCATTTCATTACATCCTCAGGTTCCCAAGTAGCTTCTTTGAATTTCTAATTTCTCTAGAGAACTTTAACCTGGGGAGTAGTCTTTCTTCACAAAACTTTTTCTCTACAATCCCAGATTTCTACTAGTTTTTATTCATAGAAAATATAATAATCCAATGGTATTAACTCTGATTTGAGTACATGTGAAGGATGATTTATGTACTTCTTTAGGATATATATATGGAACACATTGTGAATTTTAGAGAGATTCGGTGGAAGCACCAAGCGATAAGCCACCGTCCCTTCTCTATCAATAATATCAAAGGGAGCGATATATCTAGGGATCAAACTTTTTTTATTTCCAAATCTAAATAACCTTATTCTAATTATATATTTATAGAAATACCTTTTCATTAACTTCTAACTCCAGATCTCATCGATGATTGTCAGTATGACTTTTATGCCGACTTTGATCTATCCTTAAGTGCTACTAAATGAGTCTAAACTTCTCTACCATTTCCTTAACTAGATCATGTCCCAATATCTTTCTTTCTCCAAACTCATACCAACATGTTATAGTTCTTAATTTCATACCATAGGGTCCTTCATAAAGATCCATTTGAATTCTCGAGTGAAAAATATTATTGTAAGAAAACTCATCTAGAGGAAGGTGATGATATCAACCACCTTTGATATCTAGAGAATAAGATCTAAATATACCTTATAGGGTTTGAATGGTTCTCTCATACTGTAAATCTCTCTGAGGATGATAAGTAGTGCTAAAACTCAACTCTCTATCTATAGATTACAGAAGACTTCTCCAGAACTTCAAGGTAAACCTAGGATCTTGATTAGATACAATAGAATGTTGTACTCCATGAAACCTTACCACTTACTTAATGTACATCCTAGCAAGTTGATCAAGATATAAATTTTCTCTAATGGAAATTAATTCTACTTATTTCATAATGTGATTAACTATAACTCAAATAATATTATTCCCTTTAGATGTTTTTGGGAGTCAAACCACTAAATCCATGGTAAATTTTTCCCGCTTCCATTCAGGTATGGGTAATAGTTATAACATTCCATTAGACTTTTTTATCATAGCCTTAACTTTATGATGTACTAAGCACTGAGATACATACTTTTAAATACCTATTTTAATTTTTTCCTATAAAAAACAATCTTTCAAATCTCTATACATCTCCATACTTCCAAGATGAATAGAAAATGATGAACTATGAGATTTATCTAATAACTTCTTCTTTTTCAAGTATGGTATTGATAGGATGGATACATGGCTCCTAAACTTTATCATTCCATCACAATAAAGGTTAAAATCAGGAATATTTCTCATCTTCTTCTGTAACTCCACATATTCCTTATACACCTCTTTAATTTTCACTTGGATAGATGATTAGACAATCATTTGAAATAAATATGATTTCTCCCCTTCCTTAAAAATATCTATATATAGTCTTTGTAAATATATAAATATTGGATGTGTTGTGATCCTAATCATCGATAATATAGCATGATTATTTTTGGCTCAAAACATATTCCATATTGTTCACTTTCCGGGGGTGGTAATGTGTTGATCAGTCACAATATTCAATTAGATCAAACCATCTTATCTTGAGAATATTCAACTATTTATATGTGAACATATACTTCAAACTTATATGATTGATATATATATCACACCTTTATATATAAAGATAATTTATCCATATATTTAATTCAAAAACTACCACTTCTATCTCCAAATCACGATTCAGGTAAATTTTCTCATGTGTTTTCAATTGGTGTGAGATATATGCTATCACCATATCATTCTTCATGATGTTGAATCCTATTACCTTCTTTAATGAATCATTAAATACCACAAACCCTTCTCCACTATAGGGTAATTTGATGATAAGTTTACTGACTAACCTTCTTTTTGAGCTCCTTGAAATTATATTCACATTCATCTATACACAAGAACTTAACCCCCTTATGAGTCAACCTAGTGAGTGGATTATATTGTAATTAGAAATAAATAAAAAAGCATCAGTAATATCTATCCAACCTAAGAAAATGATTTATTTTAGTTACTGTGGTTGATATAGTCCATTTTAAATAACTTTAATCTTTGAAGGATCCACTAATATACTCTCACTTAAGAATATATGACCCAATAATGAAACTTTCTGAAGCCAAAATTTATAGTTGGTAAATTTTTCATACATATTATCCTTTATTATGGTATTTATCACAATTCTCAAATGATCTTCTTATTATTAATTTATCATTGAATATATAAGAACATAATTTATAAATACTACCACAAACTGATCAAGGAAACCTCTAAAGACTCTATTCATTAAATCTATGAAGATAACAGGGGTATTAGTATGTAAAAATGGAATCAATATAAATTCATAATTCCCATACTTCATATGAAAGGGTGTATTTAATATATAATTCTTCTTAAACCTCAATTTATGATATCTATAATGAAGGTCAATCTTAGTAAAGTATTAAACTCCTCATAATTGATCAAACAAATAATCCATATAGGGTATATGATACTTGTTATTAATGGTTATCTTGATAAGTTTTTTATAATAAATGAAAAGTTGAATTAACACATATTTATTCTTAATAAATAGAATAGGTGAAACTCATGGTGACACACTAGGGTGTATGAATCCCTAATCAATATTCTCATAAATTTTCTTCTTCAGTTCTTACAACTCAATTTGGGATATTCTATAAGGAGTCTTTGAAATCGGCGTGGAATCAGGTATAAGTTCTATTGAAAACTCAACTTCACGATTTAGATGTAGACTAGGAAATTATTCTAGAAATACATTAACAAAATCCTGTACAATAGAAATATACTCAATATTTATTTTTCCACCAACCATCTAAGATAGATACCCTTCATCGATAGGAATTAAGACCCATAAGATAGAAATAACTTTTATTGGAAGTTCATATTCATCTTTGCACTGATAAATGATCATAGGTTAATTTGAAATATGAAATGTAACCTACCTTAATAAAAAATTAATATGTATATTTTTAAAGAAATATAATCCATGCCTATAATCACATCAAATTAAACTAAAGGGGGAGTCATAATATTTGAAGGAAGTAATTTTCTATAAAATTCAATCAGAGAGGAACTGTAGACTTGAGATGTGACCATTGTACCATTATGTGTTTTCACTACCAAATCAATATCTAATTGTTGAGGTGGTAAATCTAAACCCTTATAAAATTAATTAGATATAATATAGTGGGTATATCCATAATCAAATAATACATTAGTTATTCTAGAGAGGATGAAAAGTTTACCTTTCACCATGTTATTCTTGTAACCACTTTAGCAGTCATGATCACATGAGATTTCCATTTTTCCTTAGTATTAATAGGTTATTGATGTCAATAATCATAAAAAAACTTTATATTTTTTCAATGGTTGGTGTAATTTTCATACTCCTTTAATTTTAAGCATTGGAGCATGGGTGGTGCATTAGTTAACATCTTCTTTTCCTCCATTGAATGAATTGACCTATTCACCACCTTTCGATATTCATGAGCTTTATGACCCACCTTTCTGAATTTAAATAACCTACCTATTATATTAAAGAAATTATATTTATATTTTCCCCTACATTTATAGCATGTATATGGATGGAATATCTTTCCACCATGTGATTTATTCGAGTTTTCATGAGACTCCATCTTCCTTTTATTTTCTAAACCATGTGAATTTTGGGAATCTCTAATTTCCATTTATACTATGAGTGAAAATAAAACAATTTATTCATAGATAATAAAGTTTCTTATAGATAATATCATTCATAGACTTAGTTTTAAGCCACCAAGGAATCGATCAATTTTTCTTTTAGGGCTAATAATTAAACCAGAAGCATACTTTGCAAGTCTTGTGAAATTTTCCTCATAAGTACCAATGGATTCATCATCATTTTTCTTATAATCAAGAAATTCCTTCTCTATAATTGTATATAGAATATAATATAACTTAATAAAAAATATCCTCTTAAACTCATCCAATCCCATGGAGTTTATTTCTTTCTCTTGACTCATATTCTTAATAATACTTCACCATTAAACTACTTTTACTTACAAAAAATAAATATCTAGGAGAACCTTTTCATGTTCCAGGAACTAGAGAATAAAAAATATTTTCATAATGGTGTTGATACATCACTTAAACACTAGTGGATTATAAGACTCACTAAAAAAATTCAGATGTTGCCTCATAAATGATTCGATAGTACATTGTTACCTCCATTGATTAATTGGATGATTAACATGATTCATGGCATGAAAAAGTTTCACAAGCATAAAAATAAGATTCTATATTCTATCTCTTTTAGAATTTAGTTTTCTAGATGGAAAATCATTGAATTTCTATCATATTCATTGTTAGTACAATGTCTTCTGGTTCCATATATTGACAAAAACCAAAAATAAAATTGTAAGCATAAAGCTTTAATAGTCATAGTGAGCTATCAAAAAATCATGAAATATCATTCATAGGATGTCTAAATCTTATCCATAGGCATAACTAAAACTTTTTGATGTTATCCTATACTGAGAAATATCCCAGGTGTTTTCACCAATTTTTTCTGTTTGACTCCTCCTGTGTTACTCATGTTTTAATGATCACAAATCCTTTACTTTCTGTAAATCTTGTTAATCCTGTTTAATCTATCTCAAATCATGTGTAAAAATTATTAGTATCTTTATGATTTAAATAAACCTATCCAAGATCTTAATTACTATACATTAAGTTTAATTATTGTACACTATAATTAATTTAATTTATAAGGATTTATTTGATGAATGACTAAGTCTAAACCATTTTATGAATATCACTGTTTAAGTTTGTATATAGATATTTGGCTAAGTATGAGAAACCATGAGTCTTCCACCGATTGTGTTTTTCTAGAAAAGGACCCAGAAACCATGACCATCTAGACACCGTGACCATCTAGACACCATTTTAAGGAGACACCATTTCAAGGAGACACCATTTACAGACAAACTGTGACAACGTTTCTTAATCTATTTTTTCATTTTTTAATTTAATTTATAACAGTAATATTTGAAACTTTTAAATGCATTGACATAATTAATGTTTCTTTATAGACATATCATCTGATAGTACGAGGTACGAGGTACATAATACATGAATCCTGTCGGCTCCAACACATGCACTCCAAGAATAAAAGATAAGTGCATCCCAGAAACAAAAGAGAGCGTAATAATGAAGTACACACGAGATTTCCTGAAAAAAAGAACCAACACATGAAACTCAACATTCCTAAAGAACACACGAAGCATTCTTGAATCAACAAGCTGGACACCCTAGATCAGAATCATTGAGCACATCTTCTCACTGAAAATAACACAAAGAACACGAGCCATATCTAGTTGACTTATGATATTCTGTTTTCCATGAGAGGAATCAATTTTTGAATTTGCTTCATCTTAGAATTATAGAGCTGTATAGACTAACACTCAGAGAACTTCTAACCCTATCTCATCATTTCTGCTCTGTTGTGTATTATTTTTTATCTTTTCAAGCAGTGTGTGTATCTTTATTAAACATGAACTTTCTCCTACATAAAACTAAAGGATACAATATATACTTTCTCTTACATATTTATACACTTGTGTATTACCATAGATAATTGTGGAAGAGGTTGTGTGTAACCTATTAGTTCATACCCACAAAGAACTGTGGAAGAGGTCATGTGACCTAGACAGTCTTGTGTACTATTGTAAAGCCTGATACAGGCTGTGTATCTAGTTTATTTATATAAACTGCTTGGGGGCAGGTGATCACCAAGTGGATTTGATTAGGTCTCATCTTGATACTAAACCACTTGTTTTATATCCATTGTTTTGTTTAGTTTTAGTTGTATCTATTTTACTATTTATTTCAGAAATCACTAAATTTACTTTGATAGTTAATCTTGGAAAGAAGTTATAATTGTTTTGACTTATTAGAATTGCTTTAAAAGTAATTTTAATAACTGCTATTAAGATTACTGAGAATTAATCAATCTTTTAAGAAGTTATTTAAATAGTAAAACTTTCATTATAGTATAACCTTGATTGACTGGATTGTATTTAAATTTATCGGGGAACTATTTTAAGAATAATTTTTAAACAAAAATTTTGAATAGATACTCAATTCACCCCCCTCTTGAGTAATATACTCCGACCAAAATTTTCTAAACATAATCTATAAATATTAACTAAACCCCTCTTTGATACCAAATGTAAAGGCATGATATTTTCATACATAAATATTACATATTTTTAGATGAATATTCAATACATAATGTTACGATCCATGAAAAAGCCATAAAGGTTTAGTGTCTATGGAGACTAGATACACAACCTTATTATTTCATGAAATATCTTCATTATATACCATAAATATCTTCCCAAATATTACTATTTATAGAAATACCCTACTTAAAACTTTCTTCATAACCTAGGGAAAAGAAACATAAGAAATAGTGAGCTTAGATACTCAGTAAGGGTAAACATGGGATATATAAATCAATGATTATATGAAATAATAAGATAAAAATAAGGGTATGATACCATGAAAATAACATACAAATTTTACACCCAATCTATCATGGATCATAAACATAAATCATGGAATAAAACTTTATCATTTCAAAACACATGAATCATATGAGTGAGAAATCATCATAAATCATTCATGAACCATAAGTTCATTTCATATATATATGGAACCTTCATAAGTATAGAAACCATTTCATATTTCAAGGTTAACTACCAATACCATCAAATCATAGTGGATTAAACATCACCTCCTTCTTCCCATAGTGGATCAAGCACATCCACTTGATTCCCATATTGGATTAAACACATCAACTTGTTTCCCATAATTATCAAAATAGATATGAAAATTTACATAAATAATTAGGGGACTATTAATAATAGTCCCACCCATTACATAATAAAAATTATACATATGTGTTCCACAAGATCATAAAACATTCATAATATCATCATATCATAACCCATGCAAAGAAAATAAGTTTTATAAACATTTCATAATTTCATTATAGCATAAAACCTTGAAAATAAATGGGTCTCATAAAAATCTTACCATTGTATTCATAAAACATATAAGGAAATAATAATAATGTTATCATTGGATCATATCCCTAGTAAAAAATAATTAACATCAAATGATGTTATCGTAGATTAAAATTCCTTTAAAAGAATCATTAGAATATTTTATTAGGAAAATACCATTTTCACTTTGAAATTAGTTATTTAAAATCTTAAAAAAATTACAAAATATTAAGGATTTTTTTATATTTTAAATTAACCTTGAAAAAATTTAAATTAGTCTTCAATGAATTGAGTGTTTATAATGGTGGTAAATTCCATTCATTCTATATAAGTTAAAAGAAAACAATATTTTTCACTTTTATAAAAAGTAAAAAAGCAACTCATTTAGAAAATGAAAAGAATATTTATTTTAAAACATTTTGTAAAAATTCAATCATGGGTAAAAATAACATTAAAAAATTATATTATAATATTAGAAACATTCTTCAAAATATTTTTAGAATATATGGATATGGAAGAAAACTGATTTTTGACTAAAGATAGAAATAAAGTTAGTTTTCCTTAAAAACATTCTTTCTTTATTTTGATTTATTAAAGATTGAAAAATGAAAGGAATCTGTATAATACCTAGACAAAAATATAGGATAAGAAAAATGAAAGTGATTTATCAGATAATTATCATATAATTTCCTCAATGTTAATTCAAGCATAAATAATCATAATAAAAATGGGATTGAAACATAAATCTCATACCTCAAGTCTCGTATTACTTCATATATGTTTGAACCTCCTATATAATAAATATATATTTTTTTATAAATTAATTTTAAAACCATAATAATATCTATAATATCATTTATGATTT
Organism: Viscum album; assembly: GCA_963277665.1. Classification (NCBI taxonomy): domain Eukaryota; kingdom Viridiplantae; phylum Streptophyta; class Magnoliopsida; order Santalales; family Viscaceae; genus Viscum; species Viscum album. The sequence continues at coordinate 538,014,878 of OY728142.1, read as the reverse complement.
ACTTATGACATCTTGTCACCTGATCATTTACAATTTGTTATTAATTTCACTGTTTTGGGTGATAACCGCTTCATTTTTTCATGCATGTTTTGGTTCTGAAATCCCGGTACTTATAATTTGATCATGGTTACATTTAATAAAATATTTTCATCATGATATTAATATTATATATATTAATTATATAAAAATATATTTATTTATATTCATTCATAAAAGTTATGGATATAAACATGAATTACACTGTTCATGGAGACGGTTGGTCGTACATGTGCATGAACGCTGTTTCCACTTTTAAACAAATGAAATAAAGAAAAATAATAATTAAACTTACACAAATCATTATTATATAATATATATCATATATATTCATGAAACAAATCCGTATTAGCATCCATTTAAATCAAAAACAAAAAACGAATCACATCACTTCATGGAGGTGGTAGTCTATACATACGCACACACAATGTTATCATTTTCCAATAGATTGGAAGGTAATAAGGTAGATATGATATTATAATTACCAAATAATAATTATTTCATAAATATAATATATAAAAATTAAATTCATTATAATAAACATCCATAAAATATGGCGATGAAAAATGAATTTTATCTCTATGTGGAGATGGTAAGCTGTACATATGCACGAACGATACTTTTAAATCCCATTTGATAGAAAATATGGTGAATAATGGTGGTAAAATAATAATAATAAAATTTATGTATATATATTATAATTAATTTATTATTTTATTAATAATACCATAAAATTATGTAAGTTTAAATAATAAGTAAAAAGAAAGTGATCGGTTAAGGTGATTACCTATTCTTAGAAACAACTCATTTAGATCCCCTATTAAGGACCATGGGGTTGGTATTTTAGGGAGACCTGAACCTCTAGAATGTGTATTGGGAATTTGAGATGTGAAATGGGTAGAATTTTATTAATCTATAAGGATCAAGGTGATGTAAATAAGATAAATTAGGGGTGTCATTTTATAAGGGAGGGAGGCAACACACTTGGAATTTCATAAAAAATTAAAATATAATAAATTCATTATAAAAAGTATTCTAAATGGAAATTAATTATATGATAAAGAGTATAGGATCAAAATAATATCATCCAATGAAATTTATACATGTTATGGTGTCATTTTAAACCTTATCTTTTTTATTAACCCCTTCATTAACCATTTTGACCTTAACCATGGTAACAACTATTTAAATTTTAAAGGGTTAAAAATGATAGCATAAATGGAAAATTGGATCATAAATAAAACATGGTTGATATTTTCAACCATATTTAATTCACTTTTTTTAATATAAGTTTTTATGAATTTTAAATCATTTAATAAAATATTATTTATTATAAAATATCATTAATATCAATTTTGGATGTATTCATTTAATTTGACTTTTAAAATACAAAGAAAAATATGGAATTAGAATATAATATTTTAAAACATAACTAATATTTTATATTTATCTAAACAATTCATGTAACATAATAATTCACTTAAATTTTGTTTATTTTGGTTATTTTTATTTTTTTCTATTAATTGAATAAATTATGTATTAGTGTTGCATAGAAATTTAAGGTAATTATTCAATTACGAAAACTTATAAATAAATTAATATGATAAAAAAATTATTTATATTTAAACTAAACATTTAGAATCTAACTTATCCGCATTTTATCTTTATTTAAAAAATTTAGAGATATTAATGTCAATAGAGTCACATTTTGTATTTATCATTTTCTTAAATTAATATTAAGGTCATAATCAAAAAATTATGGCACCAAGTGACCATATATTCAAGTCTTGGATGTAAATTGACGAACTACACTCATTAAATTGGTTAAATTCAAGTTTTAGATAAATTTTAAATCCTTATCCCAAAGTTTTAAACCTATTTTAACTGTTTTACCCTACAATGGTGACAAAATTTACTATAGTTAAAAAGAATATATTTAAAAAATATTATCCTCTATATTGAAAATATAGAATCCTTTTTCAAGTAAATTTATATAATTTGATGATATTCATTTTAAAATAAGTGCGTAAAATGCGATGAAAACCATTTAAAAAAAAATAAAATTTTAAGCATAAAATTGGATTTATTCTTATCCTATGTTTAAAAAATTGTTAGAGTAAAGTCAAATTTTTTGATTTAATATAATATATATGTATATATATATAATTAAAATCATTCACCAATAGTGATCAATTTACTTTAATAAAAAAAAAACACATTTCACGTATAATTGTTTTTAAAAAATAACTTTTTACCTTCAAAGGATTTTTATTTTCATTTATAATAAACTGATAACCAATGGATTTATTCTATACATAAATTTTTCAGAATTTAGTTATTACTATTCATACCTTCCAATTTCTTGGCTAGGTTATAATGGTATACTATATTATAGTTAATTTAGACCTGGGGTTGTGTGTATCACAAGTTATTAAAAAAATTTATTTGAAGAGAAAAAAATATATTAAAATGTTGGGGTATTACAAGTACTAACCAACTCAATAATCTTCATGGCCCTTTCAAATGTTCAACTAAATATGGATTTGGAAATTTTACCTTATAAAGAAGCATAACTTACATCAAGTTTTTTTAGATAAAAAAATCTAGATATCCATCTTAGCTTAATATATTCAATTGATTTTATTTTACATGACTTAGTCAGTTATGTCACAACTGGGTCTGATATGAGTCATGAAAACCTGATTCACTATCTATTCCCATTACTTTATTTATGTAGTATAATACATAAACACCATTTTTTAAATATACTATATTATAATAAATTCTATTTTTATAAAAGAAGTAACATTTATTCCTAATTTTAAAAATGAATCCATATATATAATGTCTAGACACAAAAAATGGTAACTGGTGGCACATAATATTAATATTTTAAAACTGAAATCATTCCAGTTTTCAACATGAGTTGGTATTCTCTAATAGTCACAATAATAAGTATAGATCTGCTGGCTACTCATAGATACACATCACCTCATGAAATCTTCCAATATCTACTTGGTTTTTATATTTGAATACATTTGTGATCTTGCTGTACTGTATATAATAAATAACTTATATAAATAGATATATTTCACTTAATAATGAATGCACCTAAAGATCCTCCTTTATTATTTTTCTGGGTATAATTCTTTTTACAGTGGCCCTTCTTTCCTCGTGAAAATTAGATAACATCTTGTTCCCTTACTTGACCCTTGACCTTTTTTCTCTTGGAAGGGAATTTTGAAGAAGCCTTAGTATTAGTGTTAGTCTTTGAGATTTTTTAATTTTACCTACCTGTTTTTATTTATAAGTATATAAGGATTTTCATGCTTAATGTCCTTATCAATTTGTCTAACCATAGTATGTAGATTTGAGAGAGACTTCTGAACATTTTTTATGTTAAAATTTATAACAAAACTAAAGAATCTATAAGGGAGGGATTCCCGAATAAGATCATTTTTCAGTTCCTCAGGTAATGAAAATCCTAGAATCTCTAGATGTTCAACTTAGCCAATCAACTTGACTATGTAAGGTCTAGCCTACACACCTCTATTTTTTCTCATGGAGATATATTTGGACATATCAAAACACACCTCTCTTGATTTCTCTAAATAGAGATCATAGAGATTCTTGGGAATGCTATAAAAATCTATGAACTCATAATTTATCATGAGTTTTTCAGTCATGGATGAAATCAATAATCATTGGACATATTGGACATATTCCAAGTGTTTCTTATAAACAATGAGATCTTCCTCACTCACCTCCTTAGCAGGTGCATCATACATTGAGATTTCTATCATGTAAGACTTCCATTCATGATGTAATAAAATTCGCATGAATCCATACCATTCCTAGAAGATAATTTTAGTAAGGATATGTTCTTTCTCCAAAATTTATCACAGTGATAATGTAGTCGATGAAATTTATATTTAACTAAAAAATAACAAAATCTTGAATGAGCACTTTGTATGATTATGAAAATATATAAGATGAAATAAATTTAATTATTAGTCCTTAAATATTTTATCAAACCCAATATCCCTTACCATTATATTCAAAATTTTCTTTATGTGGAAATTATAGTGGGAAATATTCCTATTTCCTTTCTTATAATCTGGTTAGAGGTCACAGAAATTATAAGATTATATTTAAGTAGGTGGTTTTTCTAATTGTAAATTGGAAACTCCTTGATTAATTGAGTGGACTCCCTAATCCAAAAATATTAACCTAGATTTTTGTGATACTTTCCACTAAATTTTTATTAAATAGACTAAGGTAATTAGATATAATACATATTCAGTTAAGTCAACCCACTCTATTTGTTAAGACTTCCTAATAATTAAAAGTTCCACTGAAGGATTCCAAACCGACACTTTAACTATAGGTGCGTCTTAATTCAAATGATGGAAGGATTTTATAACTTAATATTTTATTGAAGGATTTTATTTATTATATACAAAAATTTCTTATTAATATTAAGTATATTGAACATAATTAATCAACTATGTTCTTGATAAAATCAATTTTTACACATAATCAATTTTTCCCATATGAGCATGATTTTTATTTAATTCATTTTTTATGTGATAATGATAAAGCATCCATAAAATAAATAAAAATTCACAAGAAAAAATAAAATATTTGGAATGATCATGAGATTTATCTATTGGTTTGTTTATTGAGAATACAATAAACAAACCTTGACCACAAGGAAAAAAACTCTGAGTCGCTGGTGGATTGAGTTGAAAAATTCCACCTCTACCTTGTGTTTTACCTAGGTTGGTTTCACCTCAATTTTATATTTAAGTGACTCAATGTGCCTAGAAAATCTATCCTTAAAATTCATTTAATCCATAAACAAGTAAAGGGAACTAGAAAGGGGTTTATATAAAAGAAACTTTTAGTACGTAATCCCTTACATAATATGGAGGGAGGGAAGATGAACTAACCATCATTTTAATTTCATAATAATAATTTATAAAAAAAATATTTAATAATTAAATTAAATGAAAATACACACATAAATGAGTTGGTCTAATATCATGATCATCTATACATGAAATTAATATGAATTTAATAAACTAACATCCATTTAAATCGTTCTTAAGTAAAATAAAACATGTTTGAATCTATTGATTATCTTTATTAATCAATAAATTCATTTATCTTATTTTTTTATCTAAACTATCCTTGAGATTCCCATCTAATATAATTTTAAAAAAATTAAATAAATTGTTTTTAAACTAATTTAGTACACAACATGTACTTGAGAGGTAACGCAATGTGAACATGTCCGAACTACATGACATTGACCTTATCATGTACTGTGTACTCACACTATATTTAGAAAACACAACATATTACATAATTAAACATCATTTACTACTAATAAATGAAACATGAACACATGTAAATTATGTTATGTGTAATGATTTCAATTAATGTGGAGTACATGGTTTGTGACGACCATACATAATGTATAGTTCCAAAAATTACATGGAAATTAATTAAACACTTACTATATATATATATAACCTATCACACAATGTCTACTATTAATAGATGACATAAAAACACATGTTTATCAGGTTTAAATGGATAATATATATATATATATATAATATTTTTTTTCTGTTTAATCGGGTAAGATACACATCGTGTTTAAGCTAGCTACACGATATGTATGACTCTTCATCATTTATCTATGATGCATTCATAAAGAATGGATGTGTTTCTTAGCCATAGAAATTAATGAGGTACAAAAAATATATTGGGAGTTAAACCCCATGTGACCTCTTTTTTTAATGTTTTTATATCACACACATCATATATAAATACATGACATGACTTTGGTTCTTCATTTTCTACCATGGAAATGCATGGATTGCATGGTGTGTAATATGAAAAACCTTGTTTCAAGATGGTTCAATAAATACATGGTGTGTATTAATACAAGACTCATGTATTTATTAAATGATGACCCATATTTATCACGGTTATTCCTGGTGTAATGTATACAGATATGCAGCATGTAATAATGGGTTACACATCATTTAATCATGTGTTATTCATCCAGAATTCTTGGTACCTCTGAATGATTTTTTATATATTCTTTATTTATTATTAACCCATTATTTGATTATTAGTGATAATAAAGAATAAGAATATAAGATCTTGAAATTTTGATTTTAAATAATGAATTACAGAAATGAAAAAGTAATGATAAATGTATAAATCAATCACTGTTTAAGAAATATTCATAAATTTGAATATGACCACTCTGATACCACTTATAGGTTATGGATATAGCGGAAGCTCCTATTTGGGTTAGAAAAAACTTGGATTTTTTATATTCAATGTATTATCCAACATGTACATAAAAAAATGTTATAAATAACAAATAAAACTGAATAAACACTTTAAAAAGAACACCAGAACCAAGAGTGGATATTTTCACAGTAAAATTATGATTAATTTATAATAAAAAAATTGAAATGACCTCTATATTCATTCCTCCAAGAGGAGGTTGATCTACTAAACACCATTAAATTTATTTTCTGTTTCTATTTAAGGATCTAAGTGTATAATCCTTGTAGTGATGATTCACACATGTTACCTTGATTTAGAATTGTCACTGATGAAACTCCAGGTGTTAGTATGATGGTCTTGATCATCTTGTTCCACTCCCTTGATCACTACCATGATTATTTCAGTATGGAATAATCAGTTCTGGCCTCTTTGGATAGAGAGTATGGAGTAGAAGATTTAGTTCTTTAATTATTGAGAGAAACCCTAGAGATGTTTTACATTAGAGAGAATTTTCCAAGGTGGAGAATATTGTGCACAACACGTTGTATCTAAAATGAAATTATATCTACAATGGTTTATGTCTACATTATTTTGTATCTATAATTGATTATATCTACAATGGTTTATATTTTCAATGGTTTGTATCTAAAACAGTTTGTATTTACAAGGATTTATATCTACAATGGATATAACTAACTTTTTATAATAATGGGGTTAGGGTTAAAATATTTCTTAATTGTACATAGGCACTTAACAATATGTTTGGCTCATAAAGTTCCCCATTCCATGTTAAATAATAATAGTATTATTTTTATTCATGGTGTGTACTAACTCATGCAATGATAAATATTATTTTATAGTTTGGTAAATAAAAATTTATAATTAGACTCAATACTTGGTCCTCTTATCCTCCTGAATGTTTATTGAACCCTGAATAAATAATTAAAATAATTTTATTTGTTAAATAAATAAATTAATAAATATTATATTCATATCTTGGTGAATAAATATTTATTCAATATTTGCGATTGATAATATACTATATATATATTATTTGTCAGTATGGAAAATAATATTTATTTCAACTATTAAATATAAATAATATTTAACTCAGATCAATGGAAACACTAAGTTTGTGACCCTCAAGGTTTCTTCATTAGTGTAATTGGGTAATCTGTCCAAATGTTTAATATCAGTGTCTTGTAACGGGTAAAGGCTCCCAAGAGGAAGAATATTATCATTGAATTTTAAGGTTCTCACATAGTAGGGAACAACTTATGACCTTTTCAATGTGACAGATAATCTTGAGCATTATCAAATGAATGTTACACAGAATAAAAAACAATATGTGATAAGTTATTTATTTAATATTAAATTATATGAATGTACATGTAATCTAAAGTATGAAGAAGTCGGTTTTAGGACACAAACTCCAACAGTAATATGATAAGGCATGAGATTCCACTCTAGTACCTTAGTTCAATTGTAATTTATGATTGAAAGGGAATATTAATAGTCCATTAGACATTTCTTTCATGAGACACATGGAAATTATGTATCCTATGATTGAGGAAATCATAAGGTATTTATGGACTAAATATTTCATGCCGCTTCCTTTATCCACCCATGAAATCATATAATTCAACAACTTATTTTTTATGGCATAGAGTATTCCACTGGTGAAGATTATATGGGTATCCAAACATTGATCTTCCATAATGTTTTCATTAAAATGAACCATTACATGAGATGTAATATGAGAATTTTTTCATTCATTCATGCGATGTGTGAACTAGATGAGGCATTAACTCATGCATTATAATGCATGAGCTAATGTGTGCATCACCAAAGAGTTTCCTTATGGGGTTATAAAATGAAACTACCATATGAAGAAAGGTGGAGGGTATGTTCTTGAATGATACTCACATGAGACTCCCAAAGACATTATGATCTCTTCTTCCACCTCATTTATGCTCAAGGTTCTAGAATTCCATGATGGTCAGAAGGGTACCTCTCAAAATATGTGAGATTAAAGCATAACCCATGAATATAACACAAAGGGAAGGGGTTGTTTGATCATTCCTTGGTGATAATCATCAAACATAAAGATATAAGTTGAGGATCTTAAGTAAAATTTATGTGATTTATAAGCTTTCTTCATTTTCAGTTTATTAATATTTTGTATATCTTGCATGGTATGATCTTGGGATTGGGGCTTGATTGATTATATTGCTTCTATTAAGCATTAATAGAACCCTAGTAATCCCAAAAATGCTATCAGATCTTCCAATGTTCTTAGATTTATGAAATCATGCATTGAATGAAGAAAAACATATTATATTCCTTATCTCACATTAATCGTTAGATAAGATATGTAGATTTATACTATAGGTTCTATATTGCAATATACTGTATGAGATATCAGAATCCATGACATAATTCAATTCTATGAAATTGAACCGGTCATAGCATATAACTTATGGTTATCATAACATATTATTTTTTTGTTCATTTTGTAGAATACAAAGTATCATATCATAAATAAAATTACTCATTACATCATAAAATATGATTTGGAAAAAACCTTACACTTAAGGTATATCATATTTAATAATATCATTTTCTATCATAGAGTACAATAGGATAAAAACCTCATGTATAAAGCATATCATATTTTATGATAGAATTATCTATCCTAGAATGTGATAAATAACACATAAAGGGTTTATGTGTAACCACTTATCAATCAGAACCTATGATTTATGATGAATCGTAAAATATAACTAAAAGGAGATTTTTTTATTTTTATTTATTTTAAATTATGAAATGAATTTATTATTTATATTTTTTTTATAATTAATGAAATAATATATTTTAGAATATTTATAAATGTATATAAATGTTTTATAATTTAATTAATTCTAAAAAATTTATGATTAATAATTATTTCATTAACATTAAGTGTTATTATTAAGAACATCTTTTTCAAATTTATATTTCAAACCTTGTAATTTGAATATAAACTATTTATATGAAAAATTATAAGAGTAATTTTTAATTTTTTTTATAAATTACAAATTTTTTCCAAAATATAGAGTTTATATTTATTAATGAATTGTTCATAATTAATTTTATTTTTTCAAATGTAAAAGTGGATTTATTTGGGATATTATTTAAACCATGTAAAATAGAGTTTTTATGATTGATTTTATTAAGGTTTAAAAAATATTATATATATATTATTTATATAATATTTAAATAGTTTACATAATGAAAATAAGAATATAAAATGTGTATATTTAAATAAAATATCATATATTTAATGTAAAATAACCTTATAATAAATAAATTATTTATATTAAAAAATCATGGAATTCCCATAACAAATAAATATAGAATTATAAAATGTTTATGATTTAAATTTATTAATTGTTTCTAAATTATTATCTCATGTTTAAATTTATAATATGTTAATTTCTTTAAAGGTTATTTCCTACTTAATTTATAGATATAATTATTATATCATGAATTGTTATATATGCCTTAGTTTGTGAGAGAAATTATTTTTTATAAATTTTTATACAATATTAGGCACAACAACATGAGATTTAGTTTTCATCTACCTTATCCTTAATTTGTAGTTAAATTTATTATTTATGGTTTTGGGTGTTGTGGAAGTTTGTTAAGACCATGAACAACAATGGGTTTTCATTGAATCCAATGAATTAATCCTAAGTACATGAAAATTAGAGGCATGTTTCATGATCATATCTAGATAATAATAATGAAATAATCTCATAATAAGATATAATATCTTTCACTTTAAATTTAAAATTATTTTTTCCAATAAGAAAATACCTAGATGTTGAGATCTTTCTTCGATGTTGATATTTTTATTTGATATATATGTAAATCCTTCAAACTCCATTAAACTTTTACTATTTTTGTGCTATAAGGGTATAAAGTAGAACCCTTATAGCGGTGATCTACATGTGTTTCATGATCTTAAAACATAACCAACAGATCTCGAGGTGCTAGTGTTGAGGTATGAAATGCCTTGCATCATTCATGGTGATCGAAACACAATCCATCATATATGAGGATCTTTGTACTCTTGATCTCTCAGTCATGAGAGGGAGGATGAGGTGGAGAAATCTCTTGATCTTGATAGAAGTAAAACCCTTGAGCATTATTTGTTCTCATAGGAGAGAGCTATAGGGAGAGAATCGTTGTACACAACCAAATGATTCAGTTAACCCTATAAAATGACATAATAAATGAATATATACAACTAGGGTTTTAATATTGACCATCATGCATAAGAAAATTATCAAATATTAAACTCCATATATTTACTATGATAATAATACTAATAATAATTTTATTTCATGGAATGTGCTATCTCACACACTGTTAAATATCATTTTATTAAATATATAAATAAATATTTTTTTAATGATATATAAAACTTATATCACTATCATCACTAATCCCTTATTAACCCAACAACCCTCCTAAACATTTACCAGACCTCAAATAATATATTATTCAATTGATAAATAAATAAATATTATATTCGCTATCTTTTGAGTAAATATTTATTTTAATATTAAAACAATTAAAAAAATATTTATTTATTAATAAATAAATATTATTTATCACCATGTGAATAAAGAAATAGATAGATAAATATTCTCTTAAATGACCTTGTAAGTCAATATTTATTTAAATATTTAGCTCACATGTAAATAATGACTAAGTAAATGCAATCAGTATGCCCAGAATAAATTTTAATTCTCATTCTTAAGAATAATCTATATTCAAATAATTAAATAAAAATAATATTTATCTGAAATTGAAGGATACAATAAGTGTGTGACCCTCTTAGCCTTTTCATCAGTGGTATTAAATAGGATTTCCTGAAGTCCAAGATAAGTATCTAACAACATTTAAATACATCCATACATGAATAAATTGATGTCACAATGATGAAAACCACATATGAACACTCACTGTGAAATATAATCCCTTTGTCTCAATATCTAGTAATAATGAAATTTGCATACATGTGTTGTAAAAGTATGTGATCGATTTATCTTTCATTGACTAGATGAAATGAACTTATCAATACACCTTGAACATGAATTTTTGCTTGAATGTTCTATTTTAATAAAAGGGTCAAGATATCAACATTTATAAAGATAAAATGGATAAAGTATTTCTTAAATTATTCATTAATAACATATCATTTATGACTGATGAACAACCTATCATGGGGACCTTATTAAACATATTTTGAACCTCTATAAATACATTATTTGTGGACTCAGGTTGTCTCTTAGAGAGGAAAGTGTTATGGGTGTATTTCTTTTTTGTCTGATGGGTTCAATTTAAGAATTTAGTGGATGGGTTTGGTTTCTTTTAATTAAATTGGTTTTAGAATCTATTTAAAAATAGTGACCCAACTATAGATATCCCATTACCTTATGCAACACCCCAGTTTTTTAGGAAATATTTTTTTTGAAAAAAAAATTCTTTGATAGCTTGCACTACACGCAACACTGAGTTTTAAAAAATCACAATATACTCTTAACTTTATTATTTAAATATGAATATTATATCCTATCCTTTAAACTTGGTAGAATGAGTAGGAATAACCAAATTTTAAAAATTATGTATAATGTTTTTATATAAAGTAATCATATTGATAAGAGAGTACTTAATTGGTAGTAAAGGCTTTATATGTATCAAAAATAATATTTTCTAATTTTTTTTATTGATTTTTATGAACAAATAATAAATTTAATTCTCCCCAATTTTAGAAAATTTATTTTAAAAAATAAACTTCTTTTTTAAAATATGAATTTCAAAATTATCTTTGAAATAATTTTTGATAAATTTATACAAATAATAATTTTTTGATGAATAGTAAGAGAATTCTTTTTTTATTAAAAATTTACTTTTCATTTAAAGAATTTACAAGCTCTATTTTATTTTAATATGGTATTAAATGTAAAATTAGTTCAATTATATATTTATTAATCTAACTTAGGTCATTAGAATCAATTTTATTCTGAATTTTGATATTTAAACTCTCTATATTATGAAAATTTTCTCTTTGGAAAACCACCTTTTCATCGTGTCTGTGGGTCTAATTTTACATTATTTTTTTTCCAATTATATGAAAATATTTTGAAAAAATCGATTCCATATTTAGATTCAGTATAATTAAAATTATATAATAATTTCAACTTAATTTTTGGTATAATTAATAGTAAAAAATTAACAAAAAATTACTGTGTTTATGGTTAAAAAAGGTTTACCAGAGGGTTGAACTAAAAAATAGTCCAAGTGTGTCCTTGCCTCCACTTATAAAAGGGTAACTCCTATAAAATCCTGAAAAAAATTCCAAAAACCCTTGGTTTGGAAAATCCCTACTCAAATGAATTCATTGATTCCCTCCCCACATCTTGAAGACCTTAATTTTATTAGGAAACCCTGTCACGAAGGATTTAGGCGTAAACCTGAAGGAGTTCTCCGAAGAAGTGGTATAGTCCTTAACCATGTGTTTTCATTTTATTTCTTCCAATTAATCCTTAAAATATTATTCAACCATGATGATATAATATAATAATTATATAAAATATCCTAATATGTTATTATGTTAATGGAATTACCTGCATATATCTCATCTTCCATCAAGTGGGAGACAAAATCGTCGATCGTGTGTACGACAGACTACAACCTCCCGAACCGATGTAATTTTTTTATCACCACCTCTTATGGATAGAGATAATGATGGATTTAATGTTTATATATGATATTCATGAAATTATTATACTTATTAATTTATAATATGACACCTACCTTTTTACCTTCCAATCCAATGGGAAACCCTAACATCACTCGTGTGTATGTGTGGACTACTGCCTCCACGAAGCGATGTGATAAATTTTTAATTTTATTTTTAATTGTATGGTAATAAGGATATATTAAAAGAATATATATTATATAAATGATATAAAAATGATTATGTAAAGGTTAATTAATATTTAATTTTTTTTTCATTCCATCCATCAAGAAAATGGAATCAACATTCATGCATACGTACGACCTACTGTCTCTATGAACGATGTGATTCATTTTATATATCTACCTTTATTAGATTAAACTAAATATATATATACAATTAATATATATTATATTTATATCATGGTTAAAAATATATAGATTATGGAGCTATGATCAAATTAAAAGGGTTAAAAATACTAAACCAAAACATACATGAAAAACAAAGTGGTTATTACCTGAAACTTGATTTTGATAAGGAATTTTTAATGAAAAAGTAATAATAGGTCATGATTAAATCACATATGGCATGATATTTATAATTATTGTTATTTAATATATTTATAATATACCTATATTTATTATATAGGAGATTATAACTTGTATGAAGGAATTCAAGACTTAAGGCAAGAGATTTATATCTCAAATTATTATCTTTGGGACATATATTATGTTATGCACATATCTTCTTTTTATGAGGTGTATATACAGACCAATTGAAATGATATATCATGAATTAATTTATTACAATGATATTTAAATTTTAATTTAATGTTATTCTTTCAAGGGGTTTACGATTCAAAAGTTTCCAAAGCATGTAAGGAATTTTTGTCTCACTTTTATTTCTGTGAGACACATCCCATATTCACTACTTGTTTCATTTTTGTGGTGTGTATACTAAACAATAATGTATTTTATGATGATTATTTTTAAATTTATGAGGATTTATATGTCTATGTATATTTATTTATTTTTTTGGGATTATGATTCAAAAGATAGAAAATTGGTAAGGGTTTGATGTTATAGTCTCATTGTTTATTGGGGTTGTTTGTGATTATATTTACCATGATGAGAACTTATGATATAACTCTTAATAAACTCATGAATTTTATTCTCCTATGGTTATTTATTTAAATTAATTTTTTTACTTTCATTTCCCTCTATATACTCAATATTCCAACATATTTTTTTTTAAGAAAAAGCTGAATTTATTTCCATCTTTAGTCAAAAACCCTTTTCCTTCCATGTACAAACTATATAAAAATGTTTTAAATAAAGTTATTATAACTATAAAATTATTAATTAATGTTATTTTACCCATGTTTTACTTTTATAAAATGGTTTAAACATAATTTTCTTGTCTTTTTCTTAACAAGGCCCATTTTTACTTTTTATTGAAAATGTGAAAAGAATAATTGTTTTACCATGCATGGAATTAATGGTATTTTACACCATCATGATCACTAAATGATTTAAATATTCCTATAAATTTTTCCATGGTTATTTTAAAATAATTTGTTTCTTCAATATTTGTGAATTTTTTAGATTTTAAATACGTGTTTTCAAAGTGGAAATGTTATTTTCTTTAATAAATGTTCCACATGATATTTCAAAATCATTTTACATATAATATGAAATCCTTTGTGTTAATTAATATTTAATGGGGATATTATCTAATGCTGCCATTCTTATTATTTTTCTAGATGGTTTATATTCATGATGAAAATATATTTATGAAACCTTTTTCTTTCCACAAGCTATGTTATGATGAAATGTTTATGAGGCCCATACAATTTCTATGTTTTATGTTATGATGAATGTTTGTGGCACAAAAAATGTATGTTTAATATGATTGGTGGGACTTATATATTTGTATAATGCATTAGGTAATGAGCTCAGAGTGTACATAAGAGGTTATCCCAAGCCCGAAAAAGAGGGTATACATGAGGTTATCCCAAGCCCTAAAAAGAGGGTACATAAGAGATTATCCCAAGCCTGAAGTAGCTACCGAGGTGTTTATCCCAATCATAACATGTTATGAGTGTCTTGGTGGGTATCCTTGACATAAGGTTTTTTATGATTTTGTGTATGGGGAAATCTAGGTCTTATTCCAAAGTTATGATATCATGGATTATGTACCTTGATTCCCTTAAGATTCATGTCTTATGAACTACCAATATTTATTATATGACTCAAGTTTATGATCTATGATATACAGGGTATGGTTTTCTAATATTAATCTCATGTTCTCATACCCTTATGTTCATGTTATGTTGATATATACATTTTTTACCATTATTGAGTATCATTCCTAACCCTTTATTATGTTTCCTTTCCCTAGTTTATGAAGAAAATTATTATATATGATATGTCTAATAAGGGTGTAATTTATGAAGAAATAAGTGAAAGTTGATGTAGTTCACTTATGAACCAACTATTTATGTATCCAAGTTTCTAAAGGCACTAGATCCACATAATTATATAATAAATTATCATGTTATTTAATTAATATTTATATATTAATATGTTATATCTATGTATGAGAAGTGCAGTTCATTATAGATGGTATCAGAGTAAGGTTTTGTTAACCTTTGGAAACTAGTATAAGAAAAATTTAGTGAGAACCCTAAGGATAAGTCTAAGGATAATTCAAAGTATAGGAAAATGTATTGGAATCTTGTTTAAGGATAGAGTGAGTGGTTTATAATAAATTAAATCCATCTTAAGAAACTACTAGTTGATGTGGATCTAGAATAAATGTTACTATGCGTATTAACTACAAAAAGGGTGCATTGGGATTTGAATCGATTGTCACCTAGTGCATAACAACATGCCTTATTGAAAACCTATTTTGACACTACTGAGGGACATGCTTTGAAAATTCAAAAACTCTCTAATAACCATCATAAAATATTTGAATTGATGATTACCACAAATGGAATATTTTAAACCTAAGGTGTACTAGATTGAAAATAATGTGTCAGGATTTAGACATCCTATAAATGTTTTTTCATGATTATGTGGTTTCCCACCATGATTGTTGTTTCTCACACTATGTTTTTTGGTTTTATTCAATGGTTAGGACTAATATGAATCATATTAACAATGATTGTGATGGTAAATTCATTGATTATGAGAAACCAAATTGAATGATGACTAGAGATAAAGATATTGTGATTATACCTAATCAATTATCACAATATATGATTAATAATTTGAACTTCAGTGAGATTAATAATGCTTCAAATAAGAGGAAGATGGACTTTTAAGAAAGCTCATGTGGTAATGAAAATAGATTAAAGAAGATTCAGATTCATGCATGCCAATAATGTGGGAAGAAACACCTTGAAGAATATCTCAAATAGAGGGGAATATGTTTTCAATGCAGAAAATGAAGGTTATAGGGAAACGATTTTATAAGGAATTTTATGTCTTATATGTGGGGAGATTTTTCATTATACAAGTCAATGCCCTAAACTAAGGATCATCCATTAGACCATGGAAGGACTAATTCTATTATAACCGTTTAAGTAAAAGGATTAAATCATGTATGTATTAGGATTCAAGAATTATGTTTTAGAAGTATTTTTACCAATGATTCTTTAATTATAATAATCATGAAACATCGAAGGATTGTGTTAATTTTTGAATCATATACATATTCATGTAATATTAACTTAAGATTTATGGATACCATTATGGGTTTATGAGTTCAAGTTTGATCATAAGTTCAAAGTATTAAACACCAATTTAGTATGCCATTATTTTTTTAAATCATGTTATAGATTAAGATTAAATTTATTTTTGGAATATATGTTTTCTCATAGAGATAACCATGGGATTTAAAAATGATTTGGTGATAGATTATGCCTTATAAAAATTAATGGTTCATGAAAAAAATTACCCAAATCATGATTTGGAGTTAGTCATAGTAATTTTTCAGTTATAGATATGGAGGAATTATTTTTATGGTGAAAGGTGTTATATTTTTATACTAATCATAAACGTTTAAAGTATATATTCACAAAAAAGGAGTTGGATATTCTCTAGATAAGATGGTTGGAAATGATTAATGATTCTATCTCCTCAATACATTACCAATCTAGGAAAGTAAACAAGGTGGATGATGATTTGAGTTGAATGAATCATGATAGGTTATCTATTATGAAGACAAAAAAGATCCAATATTTATGAATTTTCAAAGGTTGAATCTAGAAATTTTGAAGGAAGGGGATATATATTATCTTTTTCAAATGAGTTTTCAATCATCAATCCAAGTGAAGATTAAAGAGGAAAATAAATAAGATATAAAGATATAAAAGAAGGTCCAAAATTTTCTTGATTTTAACCTTGGTTATGATGGAATGATATGCTTTAAAAACCATGTATGTGTTCCATCCATACCATATTTAAAGATGGAACTGTTGGATGAGGTTCATAGATATCCATTCTCTATTCATCTAGGAAGCATGAATATGTATAGGGATCTAAAAGATAATTTATGGTGGGATGAAATGAAGAGATATATTTTAAAGTTTTTATCTCAATTCTTGGAATGTTATCAAGTTAATGGTGAGATAAAAATGTATATGGGGATTATGAAACCATTACCTATACCAGAATGGAAATTATAAAACATCACCACAAATTTTATCATCGGACTCCCCAAAACATCAAAAGGGGACAATGTTATATGGGTTATAGTCAATCGAATTAAAAATTTATAACAATTCATTGCTATCATATAAGATTTATATCTGGATTATCTTTCTAGGATATATAGTTAAGAAGTGTTAATGTTTCAAGGAGTACCACATTCTATTATTTCTGATCGGGATATGAGGATTACCTCTAAGGTATGACAAAGTATTTAGCAAGATCTTGATATATAATTGAGTTCAATATTTCATATCATCTTTAGAAATATAGTATCTTTGAGATAAAAATTAAGAAACTATATGATATGTTGAGATCTTTTTCTATGGATTAGAAAGGTGGTTGAGATCAACATCTCCTATTTGTAGAGTTTTCTTACAACAATAGCTTTCACTCAAATATTTATATGGATCCTTGTTAATCCCTCTATGGAAAAATGGTGTAGAACACCAACATGATGTAATTTGAAGAAAAAAATATATTGGGACATAATATAGCTAAGTAAATGGAAGAGAAATTCATATTCATTCAATATCAGATCAAGGTAGCTTAGAGTTGACCAAAAAAGAAATGCTGATAATCGTCGATGCGATCTGGAATTTATAGTTGGTGATAAGGTGTTTCTATAAACTTATCCATGGAAAAAAGTAATGATATTTGGCAATAAGGGAATGCTAATCCCTAGGTATATTAGTCCATTTAAAATAATTAATAATATTAGGATGTTATCTTATCAATTAGCATTTCCCCAAACCTCTCTCAAGTCCATGATGTGTTCAATGTTTCTCTCATGATAAGTGCACAAGCGATACTTCATATGTACTAAACTCAGAGGTCATACCACTGGAACACGATGTTTCTTATAAATAATAATCGATGGATATTATAAATAATAGAGTGAAAGTTCTATGAAATGAGACCACTCACTTGGTCAAAGTCTTGTAGCGGAACCACAAATTTGAAGAAGCTACATGGGAACCTGATGATATGGTGAGGAAAAAGTATCCTCAGTTTTTTGTATAAGAGTGATTAATTTTAAGGAAAAAATTAATTTTAATCGGGTTATAATGTTACACCCTAAGTTTTTATAAAATATATTTTTTTAATAGTTTAAATTTTTTTGATAGCATGCATTATATGGAACACCGAGTTTTAACGAACTGTAATATATTATTAATATTATTATTTAAACATGAACACTATTACCTATCCATTAAACTTGGTGGAATGAATAAGAATAGAAAATTTTAAAAATTAAGTATAATGGTTTTATATAAAGAAATCTAATTTATAAAAAATACTTAATTTTTAGAAAAGTATTTATATGTTTCAAAAATTCTATTTTCTCAAAAAATGTTTTTATTTCTGTTTTTTGAAAAAACAATAAAAATAATTTTTATCAATTTTTGAAAATGTGTTTGAAAAAATAAAATTAATTTTTTAAATCTATATGTCATAATTATCTTTGACTGAATTTTTTATATTTTTGCAAAGATTAATTTTTCTATGAATAGTAAAAGAATTATTGATTTTTACTAAAAACTACCTTTTCATTTAAACCATTTACAAGATCCATTTTATTTTAAGATGGTTTTAAAAGTAAAAATTATTTAAATTATATATTTATTAATACAATTTCTGTTATTTGAATAAATTTCATGTTGAATTTTGACATTAAGACTTTCTATACTTATGATAATTTTCTCTTTGGAAAACTACATTTTCACAGCATCTATGGGCATAATATTAAATTTAAATTTACCAATTATGTGAATGGTAATTGAAAAAATAGATTCAATATTTTTAATAAAAATAATTAATATTATATAACAAGGGAAACTTAATTTTTGTCTAAAATTAAAAGTAAAAAAAGTAAAAAATAATTACCACGATTAAGGTTAAAATAGGTTTAACGGGGGTTAAAATAAAAATATAAGGGATAAAATGACCTATAAAATTCTACAAATCCTATTTTATGAACATATTTAGACCTTAAATCATATAATGTTTTATAATGATCCATTCTAGATCCATTTTTCATGTTTAAAATCCATATACTCGTTTTTCTTTTTAAAAATTCCAAGTGTTTCCTCTCCCCCACTTATAAAAGAGAACCACCTCTCCTCTCTTATACACAATTCCAAAACCATTTGGTTTATAAAAGTTAAAAAAATACATTAATTAATTCCCTAAACAAATCCTATATTCTTTAGTTTTATTTGGAAACCCTACATAGAAGGCTTTTGGTACACCTAAAAGAGTTCTCCAAAGAAGAGGTATAGACCTTAACCATGCATTTTCATTTTATTTAATCCTATAAATCCATAAAATATTTTTCATCCATGATGATATAATAACATAAGTTTATACCATATAGTTAGATGATATTTTTTTAATGTAATTAGCCACATCTATCACCTATTCCATCAAGTGGGAAATGAAATTGTTGATTGTGTGTATAATGAACTACCACTTCACGAACTGATATCATTTGTTTCTATCACCACCTATCATGAATGAATATAATGATGAATTTAATGTTTTTATATGATATTAAGAGCATTATTATAATTCTAAATCTATAATATCACACATACATTATTACCTTCTAATTTGTTGGCAAATGATAATGACGCTCGTGTGTACGTGTGGACCACCGCCTCCACGAAGCGATGTGATGAATTTTTCATTTTATTTTAACTTGGATGGTATTAAATATATATTAAATTAATATATATGATATATATTATTTAAAAACAATTATATAAAGTAGAATTAATATTTAATTTTCTTTCATTCCATTATTTGAGAAAATGGAAACAATGTTCACGCGTACATACTATCTATCATCTCCATGAATGGTGTAATTTATTTTTATCTATAAATTTAATGTAGTACTATAAATAAATATATAATAAATATAAATTATATTATATCATGGTTAAATTTTTTTATATTATTTAACTATGATCAAATTAAAAGGAATGAAAATACCAAACCAAAACATACATGAAAAATGAAACTGTTATTACCCGAAATATGATTTTAATAAGTAATTATTAATAAATGGGCAATAAAAGGTTATAAGTAAATAATATATGGTATTATATATATAATTATTATTTTTTAATATATATGTAATAAACCTATGTTTATTATACATGATTATCAAATGTGTATGAAGGAAGTTATGACTTAAGGTAAGATATTCCTATTTAAAATTGTCTTCTTTAGGACATATATTTTGTTATGCACGTAAATTTTTTAGGAGGTGTATATAAAACCAATTTTACAAGTTATATAATGAATTAATTTATTATAAGGATATTTAATGTTTCATTTCATTTTTTTATTTCAAGGTTCTTATGATCCTAAAGTTACCAAATCATGTAAGGAATTTTTATCTCACTTGTATTTCTATGAGACACATGTCATATTCACCACTTGTTTATTTTGTGTCATGTATATAATACCCATGAATTTATTTTATGATTATTATTATAAAATTTATGAGGATTTAAATTTCATTCTGATATTATTTCTTTCATGGGGATTATGAGTCAAAGGTTACCAAAGTGGTAAGGGATTGATGTTATAATCTCATTGTTTATTGGGGATATTTATAATTATGCTTCCAATGATAATATATTATGATATAACTCTAAAAAAACTCAATAATTTTATTATCCTAGGGTTATTTATTTAAATTACATGTTTTTATTTCATTTCACTCTCTTTATATACCCAATATTCTAAATTAATATTTTTAAGGAAAAACCAAATTTATTTCTCTCTTCGGTCGAAAAACTATTTTCTTCCATGTCAATGTTTTATAAAAATAATTAATTTTTTACTTTTATCCAATGACTATTTAAATAAATTTTTACCAATGTTTGAATTTTTAAAAAATGGTTTGAAATGAATCTTCTTATCTTTTTCTTAATAGGAATCTTTTGACTTTTTATCAGAAATGTGAAAGGAATATGCATTTTAACATATATAATGTGAACTGTATTTTTCGACATCATGAACACTCAATGATTTAAATATTCTTTTAAAATATTGAAAGGTTATTTTAAAAAATGTTTTATTTAATATTTGGTAAATTTTTAGGTTTTAAATAATTGTTTTCAAAGTGGAAATGTTATTTTCCTCAAGAAATATTCTAAGTGATCTTTCAAAATCATCTTCCATCTAATATGAAGTAATTTGATGTTACTTAAGCTTTAATATGGATATAATACATTTATATCATCCTTATTCTTTATCTAAATGGTTTACATTCATGATGAAATTATGTCTATGAAACATATCTCTTTACATAGGTTATGTTATGATAAAATGTTTATGATACCCATTTACTTTCTATGGGTTATTCTATGATGAATTTTTTATAATCTTTTGGTAGAAAAATGTATGGATTATGTAATTGGTGGGACATATATCTCCCTCTAATTCATTGGGTAATGATTAATGTTCTTCGAGATCATAGGGTACATGAGAGGTTATCCCAAGCCCAAAAAAGAGGGTACATGGGAGGTTATCCCAAGCCCAAAAAAGAGGGTAAATGGGAGGTTATTCTAAGCATGAAGTGGGTACATGAGTGGTTATACCAAGCCTAACATGTTATGAATGTATTGGTGGGTAGCCTTGACATAAATGTTTCTATGATTATGTGTATTCCATAAATATCTGTCTTATTTCATCGTTATACTCTCATGGACTATATAATTGGATTCCATTATGATTCATGTATTATGAAATTCTAATATTTATTCCATGACTCAAGTTTATTATTTATGATATGTTGGGTATGGTTTTGAAATTTTATTCTCATGTTCTCATACCCTTATTCTCATATTATATTGATATCTCCCTTGTTTACCCCTATTGAGAATTTGAGATCACCCTTTCTTATGTTTCCTTTCCCCAAGTTATGAAGAAAGGTATTATGTATGATATTTATAAGAAGTGTATAGTTATGAAGAACTAAGTGGGTGATGATGTAGTTCACTTATGAACTGGTTTTTTATATATCCAAGTTTTTAAAGGCACTCCACCCATATGATTCTATCTTGAATCGTTATGTAATGTAATGAATATTCATATATTAATATGTGATATCTATAAATGAGAAGTGTGGGTCCTTACACCTTCCCTGTAAAATTATAATTATAATTTAATTCCCCCATTCTCTCTTAGGTCAAATGAAACCTCACTAATCACCCTCACCTAGTTGTTTTATCTTAATAAGAGTGCTACAATAATCATTACCATATCTAACCACACCAATCCCAATGACCAGATATCTCCAATCATCCTTAGATCAGCCCACTGTTTATGATCTCAAGTAGTGCATAGAATCTAAGTGGAATAGGTGTGAAAACTAATAAAATAGGGAAGATAAATTTAAAGTTCAATGAATTCAGTGGATCCCCTAATATATAAACAATTAGAATAACTATAGAGATGTTAATAGAAGATAAAAATCATCAATGATCAGAATTAATTTTCAGGGTGATGGGGAATCTCTTTGGATCAACCACTAATGGATTAATGTTCTACAACTATAAAATTAAAACTAAAATAAATAAAGGGAGTAAAAGTGAAAGAAAAACATATCCAGTCAACCAATCAGTTGCTAAATCCACCTCTATAATAATGTACAACTCTCAATTTATATAATAATTCTAGGAGATTCTTGGAGTGCTTCTCTATTGACCACATGAGTTGTATGAGTGTGTTTAACTCCTTAGTGTGACTTTAAACATAAAGAATAGACCTCAGTTTTAGTGCCATACCCCATTGAATTTCTATTCTTTGGATGCTAGATATGTGTTCATTTCTAGGGTCATGATGGCTTCCCTAGGTACCCATAATCTTCCATAAATAATTTTCACCCTTCCCATGATCGAGCTCCATATTCATTTGAGTAGAATTAGATTGTAATTGTTTTAGTGCTTTGTAGCTTCACTAGACTTCAAATTATTCTTACCAATATCATGTGGGGAAGATGATGCACATGATGTAAATGAGGACATATGAATTGAAACTCATCATTTTTTGATTTTGTCTTTAAATTCTAAAAATTGATCCTATAACCAATTTATTTTTGAGAAATTATCCTCAAACCTTATTAATTTTGGATTCTTCATCCTGGTTCTGGTTTAGTCATCTCATATTCTTCTAAATTTGGTTGGTGATCATCATCAAGTCACAAATATAGAATTTATTCATGCTCATCCTTACCAACATAACACTTAGGCTCATTCATTACTCAACACCATGAATATATTCCTTGAATGAATATAAAAATTCAACAAATAAATCTTTATTTCAGATTCATAGTTTTATATTGATCTTTAATACATTCTTGAGCTAGTTTGAATTTATCTAATTTTAGATCATACTTGGGAAACTTGGATTACTATTGAGGCATGATGCACTGATTCTTTCTGGGGATGAAGTTTCAGTATTGAAATTCATAGAAGAGTATTGATACCAATTTGAGTGGGGTTTTTTGGTGAAAGGGATGTAATATGAATTCGATGGTGAAATTCCCTTCTTAGTAGATTATGTTGGGAGGTGTGGTTCAATATGAGATAACTTCATTTTTTATTTTATCAAGTACCTCACATGATAACTTCAACAAACATGGAACTAGTGAGTTAAGGATTAGATAAGGCCTCACCATTAATGATATTATATAGGCAACACGTGACTAAATGAAATAAAAAAATTTCTAGGATTAACCTAATTAGTTTCATCAATACCTAATCAAGTATTCTTAAAATAATAGGATAATGATGTTTAGATAGAGTAGAGTACTTAAATAGATAATCCCAATCTTAAGCTCTATCCTTAAAACTAGACATTGGATTAAATGATTTATATAGTGGTGTTTGAGAATTGATCACCGGTCTTAGTGGATCAGGTTCAGTTCGACCGCCCTATAAAAATTCAAATCTCAACCCCTGCATCATCAATTCCATATAGTCCAACCTTCATCCAACAAGGCATCATCATCTTTTTAAGTTGGGTTGAATTTTTATTACTTTAATTTAGGTATGGTGTCTCAAGTATGTTAGGATTAAGCTTCTCATAACTTATCAGTTTGTGGATACCCCATCATCAAAATCATAGACCCATTTTCATACATGGTTATGAAATTCATCTTTATTTTCCCTTCAGTCTAACCACAACTACCATTTCCTTCCTTTGGTTTTGATGAAAATTTGATGATCTTAATGTTGGAAAGGCCTGGGTTCACATGGTGGTTTGATGTGTAGTGGTCAATAAATCATGGGATGTGTGTGGTGGCATGTTAACATGAGATAACACAGAGTAAAACAACCATTGAAGCCGGGTGGCTTCATAATCACAGGGAAAATGGAGGTGTAGCCAAAGGAGTGAGAATGGTTGAATTCGTATGGTGGAAGGAACATAGTTGATGTTAATTTTCTTATCATAGTTATAGTTGAGGCATAATTGAATGGGTGGAATGAAAAAAGTGAAATGGTCACCCACATTTTTATTTTCATGGTGTAGATGACCTAGTGGAAAGGGCACGATCACAACCCACTTCTTACAGTAACAAGCTTCATAACATAACAATATATATTATCATGGACTGGAACAGTCGTAGAACCCTTAAAAAATTTCAAATTACTCTTACTGATTGTATTATAGGTGTTTCTCTATTTATTTTTACATTTTTATACAATTAAATCATGTTTTGTTCATCTATTATGTCATTCACCTCTCTCTCTCTTTTTCATTAATTTTGTAATCTTCCTTGGATCCGTAATTGTGATCTCTTACTTCCATGATCATGAAATTCCAAATTGAGTCTTAGACCCTAAGGTAGTTTAAAAGAGAATTTAGAATCCCAAATTTTCAATTATTTAATTCCTAATTTTTATTCTTAATATAGTGGTGAATGAAAATGATATGCATAGATGATACTCATCTCTCTTCACATCGTCTCATGTATTCTCCAATTTATAAAATAATTTCCCACCTTATTTTGGTCTATAAAACATACCAATGTATTTTTTTAGATCAAGGTATGTACAAAATACAATTATATTTGGATTAAGTGTGATTGATTGTCTACGGTTATGGCATGTTCATAATCTAACATTGTGGAAGAGATAGGGATGAATATACAGAGGGTAATTTCTTCTATATTTTTACTACCAAAATTTAGATGGAGAGAAGAAATCAATTATTTTCTATGAATTGTTTTTGGATGAGAATAATTTTTAGGCATTGAAAAATCCTTTTTTTATCTTACCATGGATCATTTCCATTCTCTACTAACACATTCTAGAATATTTAATTGATTTCTTTTAATTTTTAGATTCAAGTACCTAAATAAACACACACTTTAGCATCCATTGGTTCTAAATTTAAAATTAATTAAAATAAAACAAAAATAATTAAGTTATTGAGAGGTGAAAAACTAACCCATGACCCTTTGAGAATGACCTTGGTCAGTCCTAGTGAATTGAATTCTAGGTTAATAAATTTTTTATGTGATGACTATGATAGCCTCTTCACATTACTGACTCCATTGTGGGGGATCAAACTTGGGTCACCCACATGATAGGAGGGAATAATCACCACTATACTACAATGACTAAATTTTGGCACTAAAAATACTGGTTCAATTTCCCTCTTCATATCTAGACCCACCTCCTCCATAGTGTCAGATGATGAACACACCACAATCGTTGAAAATTCATTACCCTTCACCCAACTTTGAGGGTATATTGTTCACCCCTCAGTTAATAAAAATCCATTAGTATGTTTCATAGAATAAAAGAAGGGAGGGGGAAATTATTTGATAAATTTTATAACAAATAATTAGTTGATAAGAGACCATGAGTATCATCTCACCACTTCCTTTCAATTCACCACTTCATTTAGGATGAAAATTAATAATTAAAGAATTAAAAATCGAGGATTATGAATGACCATAAAATCTCCCTCAAGGACCAAGACTCAAGTTAGTATTCCATGATCATATAAGTAATATATCACAATAATATATCAAAGAAAGATTATAAAAATGAAAGAATAGGAGGGGGAGAAAAGAATAACACAACACATGTAAAAAAATAAAATTGAATTGTATTAAAATAAATAAATAAATATAGAAAAATCTAGGCTACAATTAGAAGTAGCTAAAAATGGGAGGAAACCCTGATTCTGGGAGAGGGTAACTTTTTCTAACCCCCTTTCTCTCCTATTTCATTCCACTATTACTCTATTTTCAATTTAAAAATATTCTATTTTTCATTCTTCCTTCCCCATATGTTGTAACCTCCAACCATTAGAGATGAAGGGATGAACCATGATTTGAAATCCAAGGAGTGACGCTCAAATGATTCTTCGAGATCTAAAATTCATGTTGATCTTCATTTTATTACGTTCTCTTGGTAGAAAATGACAGTGTAAGCATTGATGCGAGAGCACAACCACCAAAGGGAAGTGTGCATTACTCTTTTCTGATTTATCTTTTCCCCTTATTTTCTGAGTCTAATCAACCGATTGTGTAGGAGAGTATATGTTATTGATGATACCATTGCTACCACTTCATCGAGGAATATATCATTTGATGAGGAGGTTCCATTGGGTGAATCCTTCACTTTTAGGAGAACTCTTATGCACTAAAAGGGGTTCTGTGTTCGAGTGTTAATCATTTTGGGTGAGAGAGGTGTGTGAATTGAGAGATCAAGAATGAATTAGGTGAGGTTAGAAAATAATCTAATCCATATATAGATCTATTACAGGTAGTTAAATAGTGGATCTACCTAGATTTGGGCCCGTTTCTTACTAAATCCATTTTCCTTCATTTTTTTAGTTTTATCTATTTTTAATTTTTGTTCACTGTTCCCATTACACTCACTACTTCTTTGTTTCTCATCACCATTTCTTTATGTTTTTATTTCCTAAATTTAAATATAAAAAAACACAAAAAATATTTTTAGGAGAATCAATAAGATGAGTTACACTACTTCTTTGAGAGAAACACTTGTGTTTTCCACTATGCTATATCTAGGGAGATTATAAATATATCTCATACTTCCCCTTATGGTGGGGGAATCATCATATTTTGATCAACTAGAAACTCTTATAATTCTATAATTTTACTTCTAATTACATTTTTTATTCTATCATGTGTGTACTGTTCTTATTCTCCCCCCCCCAATTTCTTAATTTTTCCTTCAAACTTTATGATGTGTTGCATTCTCTTAAACTTTGTAGTTATGGAGTACTAACTTGAGGATATGAATTCCCAACGGAGGTTCTAAGTTACCCAAATCAATAATTATAATTTATTATTTATTTATTCATTATAATGAGGTAGTATTGGTGCTTTGGTAATTTTTTTGGTGATCACCCACTTTCCCTTTCATTATACCTATTTATTCTACATGATACTAATTATTTCTCCCTACATTGTCCCAATTCAGTTCATTTGAGTTGAAATTGATGGATTTAGGGAATTAAAAACATATGATGGATTTGGGTGAAGTTTTATGTCTTGTTTGTGATCATCAAATTTTCATTATACAAAACTGTGGAGATAGTATGATTTTGTGCACCTAGGTGATTTACAAAAGTGAAAAGGATCATAAAATCTAAATAGAGGATGGTTATGCATGAATTGTATTGATTGAATTATCAATTGAATATCAAAAAAATAATTGGATAGTTAATGTTACTAATATAAGAACTTTGGATTCATCCCTCTCCCCATTAGAAACTATTTAGGATTTATTTTTCTCGCTTCTTTAATTACTCACACAAATACAACAACATCATATTATTTTAATCAAATAGTTTTTAATGTTAAATTAATAACACCAAAAAATAATAATAAGGGATTTGGAATAGTGAATAACCAAACACACATAAATCCCTAGTAAACTGCCTTGGGTAGCCCTATCCTATTTTGCAAGTTTTAAATAAAACTTTTGTTTGACTATGGCCCATAAAAATTGTGCGATAAACTTGGGAAATGACCCTAGTAAGTCTAGTGGATTATTTGAATTCAATTCAATTTTATTAATGTGTTGTTTTGTTCTAATTATTTTGTCTCCCAATTCATTATGTTTTTTCTCAACCTCTCTTCAATATTAATGATTTCTTTCACTATATAATCATAGATAACTAAATTGAAGGATAGGTCCCCGAGGGAGATCCCACGAGAATTCTAAATCCTTGCTATTCAATTATTTATTTCATAATTTCATCCTTGATACAACAATAAATTGGATAAGAGTTTAGATATTTTGTTCATATTCTCTCTTTAATGAGATATTTCATTATTTAATCTGTCAAATCATCTATCCCTCCCTCTCTCAGTCTACATAATATAACACTGGAATAATGTGGACTGGAGGATGAACACAATATGATATATTTGGGTGATTAAGAGGATAATTGAGGTTTTTATGGATGATTTTTTTATAGTTGGAAGTTATTTTTAAAACAATCTATAAAATTTGGAAAGTGTTTTGGAGAGATTCCAAAAAATAAATATAATTTTAAATAGGGAAAAATTTCATTTCATGGTAACTAATGGATTTTTTTAGGTCACAATGTTTCAAATAAAGAAATTTAATTCAATGATACTAAAATTAAGGTAATCCAAAATATAACACCACCTAAGAATGTGAAAGTATTTAGAATTTATTTAGGCCATACTAGTTTCTACATGATATCCATCAAGTTTTTTTACAAAATTATTTAGGCCCATGTGTTTAATACTTGTTAAGGATACACCCTTTGTGTTTTATGAGAAGTGTTTAGAATCATTTGAACTTATTAAATTGAATCTCACATCCTCATGCATTATCACTACCCCGAACTGGAAACTACCTTTTGAGGTGATGTGTGATGCTAGTGATTTTGTTGTAGGTGTTGTTTTTACCATATCTGTCATTACTTTTGAGGAAAATTAATTATTTACAACATTATTATAACTAGTTAGTGGTGAATAGGTGTTGATCTATAGGGAAGGACTTCCAATATGCATGTGTGACCAAGAATACAAGTAAAAATATCAAGAAAAGGAATCCAATAATAGATAACATGTGATAGAAAAATGATAGAAGTGTTGATTACAGTGAAATGAACAAAATAGTAACTAAACATGAAAATAAATAAAGAGATTACATAGATCAAGATCAGTCAGGGAACAACCAAGATATAAGATAAGGGAAATTAATTGGAATATTTTTATTTAATTTTTTTAGATTTTTATTTTCTTTCTTCATTCATGAAAAAATATCACTGGATATGGAAGGTAAGTTTCCAACCAATTATTTTGAATGACCAACATATGGGTGAATGAATCCCACATTTACTCAATTGTAGCATCCACTAATCCTCATAATGATAAAAACAGTTTACATAAAGATCAACTTCTCAATTAATTATGATGTACTACCCTTAATGAGATAACTTATTCTTAAATAATTAATTAGTTATAAAAAATGAGTGCAACCAATAATAGTTCTCATTGGTTATTTATGTTTCCAAAAAATATTTACTACTTAAAAAAATGAAGACAAGGGTAGCTTTCCATAATATGTTTCACATGAATGAAGTTAAAATGTTAACTAACACAATCTCATTAACCTAATATAGTTTATCTAATGAATATATTTATATCATAAAAATATTTCAATAACTCTAAAATAAACACCACAATATATAAAATGAAAAATCATAGAATGATATTGATTCTTTATCGAGAGTTCTAATACTCCTCCCAATCTATAATGGTTCTTTGTCGCCTATTACTCATCCCTACATGATCTGATCTCTAGTTCCTTTACCGAGTGATTATTCATATATATTCTTGTCTTATAGTGATCATCCTCTACCCCTAAAATAGCACCTACAATAATATCACAAGAATCACACATCACTTTAAAAGGTAGTTTTCAGTCTATAGAAATGATAATTGATGAGGATGTGAGCTTCTATATAAGAATCCTAAATAATTATAAACACTTCTCATCAAACAAAAAGGGTGCATCCTTAACAATTAGTGAACACAAGGGCCTATTTATTTTGGAAAATTCCTTGATGAATCTCCTATAGAAACCAATATGGCCTAAAAAGATTCAGATTGCCTTCACATTCTCAGGAGGCGGTATCATTTGGATCACTTCAATTTTAGAATCAATGACTTAAATTCATTTATTTGAAACTTTTTGACATAGAAAATTTCCATCTGTGACTATTAAATATTATTTTTAATAGTTTAAAACCATTTATATTTCTCAGAATCTCTCTAAAATAGTTTCTAGATTCTATAGAAAATTTTCAAAATCACTTAAAACTATTGGGAAACCATCCATAAAAGCCTCAATTATAATATCAATTAAAAATATGATCAAAATAAACTCCAATGATGTGAATATGATATTATGTGACCTGAATAAAAAATTTATTATCCTATAATGTATTCTTGTGGGACCGAATATGGTCATTCTCTAGGATTCATGGGTGAGTTTTTCCGCTCTCAATCACTTATTAATTTTCCCCTTAATTCTAAATTAAGAACCAATATATGTTGAAGTGTGTGATTTTTTTGGTGTGTGAATATGATAATTAAATGAATGAAATTTAAGTTCTTAATAGGTTTTAAAAGAGAAAGTAAATGGTCCTGAGTTAGATAAAAAATGGTTCATCATTATCCAAAAATTATTCTCATCCAACAAGAAGGTCATAACCAATCACTTATTGCTCATATCCATATGAATTATGGTATTAAACATACATGAGAAATTTCCCTATGTATATCCATCACCAACCACTCTATAATGTCAGATAATGAACATTCCACAACCCTAGAAAATCCATCACCCTTCACCCATCTTCGATCATATGTTGTTCAACCCTAGATCTGCACAAGTCCATTGGTAAGGGAGGGTGAAATGATTTGATAAATTAGAGAATACAATATCCAATGAGAAGTGTTGATGATTATCATCTATCCAATTATATTCCATTCAATTTTTCATTAATTATGGAAATTATAAATTAAATAATTTAAAATTAGGTTTATAAATGCCCATGAAATCTCCTATAGGAACTAAGCCTCGAGTCAGTCTTCCATGATCATATAAGTAAGAGATTAAAATTATTCTATACTAGGAAATAATCACCATTTCCTTTCTCAGATAACATGACTATTTATTAGTGTGAGTTTGTATGATTCCTCATTTATTCCTAGGAAGGTTATTAATAGGTGGAGGCCTATTGCTACGTCAGGGACCATAAAATAAATCCAAATTTCACAGGTGACCTAAAAATTTTAAAATTATAAACCAAAGGAAAGGAGTATCAATAATATTCTGGAGCATTACTGGAAG
Organism: Viscum album; assembly: GCA_963277665.1. Classification (NCBI taxonomy): domain Eukaryota; kingdom Viridiplantae; phylum Streptophyta; class Magnoliopsida; order Santalales; family Viscaceae; genus Viscum; species Viscum album. The sequence continues at coordinate 537,982,626 of OY728142.1, read as the reverse complement.
ATCCAAGGAGAAGATGAGAATATTTTCTACCTATTCTAGGACCATGTGGGGATATTTGATTCAGTTAAATGAGCTTAATCATAATAAATAGAGAGTCACTAAAAGATGAGGCAGATCACTTATAAGTGTGCCATATGGATGAAAAATGTCTTTGAGTTAGGATGTCATTATTTTTTCTCTTTAATTTCTAAATAAGTAGTGGGGTTCACTACCAAATCCCCCATTCTTGATTTATAGAACCTAACTCTAACTATTTTTCTTCTCTCCCATTTCTTTTTTCTGTTACTCTATTTTCAATTTGTAAATACTATATTTTTTGTTATTCCTCCTTCACGTTGATCATTATATTCTTCCATGATCTTGGAATAAAGTAACAGTGTAAGTGGTGATACGAGAGCACAACCACCCATGGAAGTGTTTTATACTCTTTTTGCCTTCATCTTCATACCCTTCTTTTCTTAGTATACTGAAGAAAGTGTTTAAGATAATATGAGTTATTGATAATCTCATTGGGATCAATTTAGATAGAAAGATATCCTTGATTGAAGAGGTTTGATTGGGCGATTCTTTCACTTTTGGGAGTACTCTCATGCATGAGATGTGGTTCTATGAATGTATGTTCATTTTTATAGGTGAGTGAGGTGTGTGAATAAAGAAATTGAACATGTTATAAGTGAGGTTTTGTGTCATTGGTATTTTTCTATAGTAGACCTACAATTTATAGTTGAAGGTTGGATTGACCTAGATCTGACATTTTTATTGCTAAATTTCTTCTCCCATTCCATGTTGTTCCTATTTTTCTATTATGTTCTCATGACATCTTTTTATTTCATGATGTTTTTAATACTTTAAAAAAATATATGAAAACAAAAAAAATAATTTTTGGAGAATCACTAGATGAGTGACACTGATTCCTTGAGAGAGACCCATGTGTTATCCAATGTGATATATCTAGGGTGATTATAAGTGTATATCTCATTACCCCTTATAAAAGAGCGGCATCGTATTTTGATGACTGTCTTATTTCTGTTACCTCAACAATTTTTTGAACCTGAATAAATTCATTAATAGTGGACTCGGGTTGTATCTCATAGAGGGCAATATTGTGGGTGTGTTTCTTTTTTTTGATGGGTTCGATATGTAAAATCAATGGATGGGTTTTCTTTCCTTTAATTAAATTTGTTTTAAAATCTATTTAAATAAAGTGTCATATCCTTGGATATCCTCTTTCCTTCCCAATAAAATTATAATTCTAATTTAATTACCATATTCTCTCTCAAATCAGATAAATCTTCATTGACTACCATCACCTGGTTGTTTCAACTCAATTAGAGTGCTGTAATAATCATTAAAACATCTAACTTCACCTAGACTAATAATAAGATATCTCCAATCATTATTATATAAAACCAATATTTATGATCAAAAGTAATGGATACAATATAAGTGGACTATGTGTGTCATCTAATAAAATGAAAATATAAATTAAAAAGTGTATATAATTAAGTGGATCTACTAATATCTAAACAATTTGAATAAATCACAAGAGGTTAATAGAAGAGAAAAATCATTGATGATCATAATTTATTTATAGGGGTAAGGGGAATCTCCTTAGGACAACCACTAATGGATTAGTGTTCCATCACCATAGAATTACAGATAATAGAAATAGAGAGTTTAGAAATCATATAACAATATATCTAATTGATCAATCAATTGTGGAAGCCCCCTCTATAATAGTAAACTATTATCCATTTATTGAATAATGTTGGGAGATTAATATCGTGATTCAAAATTGACCATGTGATAAGTAAAGGAATATTCAACTCCTTTGGGTGACTCCATACTTCAAGAATATTCCTTGGTTTTGGTGCCCTACCCCAGTGAATTCCTCATATTTTTATGTTTGACACATGTTCATTTATTATATCATGATAGATTCTATAGGTATATAGAATATTCTATAACTTCTTAGCACCCCTACCATGAACGATCTCCTTATTCATTTAAGGATAATTGGATTTAAATTGTTTCAGTACTTCAAAACATCACTGGATGTTGAATTTTGTTTATCATGTTTATATGAGGATGATAATGAACATGAAGGAAAGTGGGTCAGATAAATTGGGCCTCATCATCATTGCATTTGGGCTTGAAAATATCTTAAGTGATCCTCCAACCAATTAATTCTCAATCTATTCTACTTAGTCATTAATCATTTTGGATGATTCTTCTTGGTTCTAGTTCGTTTGTATCATTTTCTTCTAAATATAATTGGTTCTCATTTTAAGTGGTAGCTGAAGAATTTCTTCAAGATTAGTTTTACCAAAATAACACCCAAACTCATTCAATACTCATCACCACGGTTGTATTCCTTGAATGAATACAATCACTTAACAAATAAATATTTATTTCATATTTATAATTGTATGTTGATCTTCAATGAATTCTCAATCTGATTTGACTTTCTCTAATTTTATCTCAGGCTTGGGAAACTAGGTTTGTGATTGAGGAATTCTATGCTACTTAATTGTAGGCATGGATTCATGATTTTGGGATGTGGACATGTATCTCGACATGACTTTGAGTGGGGTTTTTGGGTGCAAGGGTTGTGATGTAAAGTCGATGGTGGTATTTTCTTCTCAGTTGGGTGTGTGGGGATGCATGGTTTGATTGGAGAGAACTTAATTTGTGTATTTTATCAAGAACCTTTCATGTGACCTTCAACGAAACTGAAGATGGTGAGTTGGGGATAAGTTGAGGCTTAAATATTCTTGATCCTACATAGGGTAAAAATGAAAAAATAAAGAGAACAAAATTTCTTAGATTGACCTCATTAGTTTTAGAAATTCTCAGTCAATGATTTTTCAAACTGTGGATCATGATGTTCAGAAAACGAAGGGCGTTTCAAAGGAGACACCTAATCTTAAGATCTATCCTTGGAAATGGAAACCGGCTTTGACGAATTCTATATAAAATACTAATATTAAATCACTAGTCTTAATGTATCAGTTTTAGTTTATCTTTCATATACAAATTTGAAGTTCAAACCTTATATATTCAATCTCTTATAGTCCAAACTTCATCCAATGAGGCATTATAATCTCTTTGATATGGGTTAAATTTAAATGCCTTCATCTCATTTCTTATATATCAAGGAGGTTATGATGGATCTTGACAAAACTTTTCAATTTTGGATTTCTCCATCATCAAAATATCAGACCCATTGTTAGCCCTAATTCTTATATTTGGGTACATTTTCTCTCCAGTTAGAGCATTGATTCCATTTCCTTCCTATATTTTGGATGAAACATTGATGATATTCATGTTAGTGAGGCTTGAGTTTATGTGATGGATTGATGAAAAGTGTAAATAGAATCATGGGATGTGTGTGGTGACTCTATTTCATGATAGTTCATATAGAAATATAGGCACAAAAGCATAGTGGATTCACAGTCTCAATGAAAATGGAGGTGCAGTTGAATGGGTGAGCACAGTCAAAGTTTCATGGTGGTAGGCACATGGTTGAAGGGAATTTACTCCTCATGGGCACAACAAAGGAATAATTGAATGGGTGGAATGAAAAAAAGATACACAACCACACACATTTTTTTCACAATCACAACTAACATGGTTACAGGGGAATGGTCAAAACTCACTTCTTGCATTTTTAGGATTCATAATAGCAGTTTTCATAAAAACACTATCCATGATAGCATAGACAGGAATGGTTGTAGACCCCTCGCACATTTGTAACTTTCTCTTTATGGTCACATGCTGGATTTTCCATTTTCATCCTCCTACTATACAAATCACATAAACACATTTTTTAAAATGTATTAATATTTTCTAATTAATTCCAAATTGAATAAAAAACGGAAAATGAAATTGAATACCGTTGATTAATTAATTCCAAGAATAATTCCAAAAATTTTAAAATCACAATTGAATTTCAGTTTATTTTAAAAATACTTTCTTAAATTTTAGATTGGAATTGCATAATTTAAAATTCACAGTTTAACCAAAAACAATTTTATTCATTCAAAATATTTATATAACCAAGATTAAAATGAGATCTCGTTTGGAAAAATTATTAAAAAAGAAATATAAAATTAATAGCCTTAAAACAATGAAATTTAAAATATCTAAAATTAATGTGTGGAATATTCTTTAAATAAAAAATTTATTAAATCTATAAAATTGCACATTTTAAGTCCATTTTCAATAAAGTAAAAAATTTAAAAAAGGCACAAAATATTATCGATTATCTGGGATTTACTTGAATTAGGGGGTTAATCTCTATGAAAATCATACAAGAATTTTGAAATTTTGGGCTAACATATATTCTCGACACTTAAACCATTTCATTCCATAGAAATACATTGAATTAAATTATTCAACAAAATCAATAAAAATATTTTTCCCACCCAAATTCAAATAAACATAGGAAAATTGTAAGAAAACACAGATTCAAAAATTTCTTGAATTACATTTCCTCTTATATGATTTTAATTAACTAACCCACTTCAATTCAATCAAAGTTCTAGTTCTATAGGTGAAACAAATTATATTTAAGTGTAATCAAATTTTTAATAAGATGAACTTCGATTTATCCCTCCACCCTAAGTTTATTAAACCAAAGTTAGAATTTCCAATTCATCGATACAACTCAAATAATTTTTTATATGTCAATTTTCCCCTTATTCAGCTAGGTTCAATATTCTCTTAACAAGAATGAATTCATTTTTGAAAATTAGAAACTTTTTTTTTGAATTTTTCCTTACTATGTATGTTAAAATCACTATGAAAATGCACTTATTGGATATTAAAAAATGAATTTACTCACACAAATAGTTTATAATATACCAGATATTCATTATGGGATCCCAATTGACCATTTTACTTTAGTTTCAAAGGAATTATTTTTATTTATTTTGAGTTGGCTCCTTGAGTTTTTCTTTTTCAAAAATTACAAGTTACATCAGATTAAGTTAATAAAAAATAATGACCTTATGTTTTAATTTTTATTCCATAATTTTTTTTCACTCACACTATTTCTTATTTATAAGACCAAATTTACATGAAAGTAGTGAAAAATACACTCAACATTCATTTATCACTGAAAATTTCAAAACCAATGAATTCCTTCCACTCTGTAATGGTATTTAAATTAGATAGGACAATAATGAAGTTCAATTTTTTAGTATAAAAAAATTAAAAATATTGAAACATGCAGAAATTATGTACAAATTTCTATTTTATTTTTATTTTTTTTATATTTATCAATTTGTTCTAAATTTTTTAAGAACATATTATAAATTAAAAATATAATTTTTTTATTGAAATCCTAAACTAATTTTTCCTTATCCCACACACTTATATTTTATACCATTATAATTAATTGCAACATGCAAATTTTTAAGGTGAAACAGATTAACTAAGATATATCCAGATTAGTGTGGAGAAAAGAGACAACATGGGTCTTCTTTATTTGATAGCAATAGGGAGGATTTTGAACTCCTCTATTTTTTCTTTCCAAAATTCCACATGGTAATGCTTTACTTATTGTTCATTCAATTTGAAGGGATTTTTTAATTCAGTCCCTTTGATTTAAACTACACCTGATGAAAATGTATTATTCACTATGTTTGGTCCAACACTTATGGAACAAACTTAACTTGGATTGAGTGTCATCTTTGAGGTTAACAATAACAATTTATGTTTACTTTGAAAGTATCTTCTTTAAATTAGTTTTTAATAGAAAAATTTGGATTTGTATTTATACAATAGGGAGTTCTCACATGCCTCTCTTCTTAGCTGTATATCTTCCATCATCTATAGCTACATCTACTCTCTTACTTTTCCAAACTCTCAGTTAAATTTCTTAACAACCTGTTAGTATTTATTTCTACAAATCAATAGGTAGGTGACAATGATTTCCATAAACAATTTGGTAAGGGAACATACCTAAGGGAGTTTTAGGTAGTCTTGTATTCCCACAGTGCATCATATAACTTCTTACACTGATCATTATGGTTGGGTTACCCTATCTTATCTATAATATTTTTTATCTCTGTATTGAAACCCTCTCCCATCCCATTGGTTTATAGGTGGTAGGAAGTGGAAGTTTTGTGATTGAATCCATATTTATTCATTAGGTCTTCCATTTTCTTATTGCATAAGTGTGTGACTTGGTCACTTATTATTGATTAAGGAACTCCAAAACTACAAAAAAATATTTGATTTTAGAAACTCAATCATAGTTTTGGAATCATCAGTTTGTATGGTTTTCAATTCAATCCACTTAAAAACATAATCCATTAATAATAAAATATATGAAAATCAAAATGAAAAATAAAATAAACCCTTCAATCCATTCCCCATACATCAAATATTTCACATAAAATTAAAGGTTTAAGGGGAATTTAAATTTTTATGGAAATTATTCATGTAAACTAGAAGTTTAGAAACTTTAAAAAATTCATGTTAATTATTGATAATTAAGGAAAAAAAGGTAAATTTTAAAACCTTATTAGCAGTTCTTTATGGTCCAAAATGGTCTTCACATGCAAGTTTATGGTAAAATGTAATAGAATATTTAATTGATATTTAGGGATGCACCTTCTTATTACTTGAAATATTACATAAATACCGATATTCCCAGATATAATATTTTGATTTAGAATTAAATTTAAGTGATTGATATTTAGAAAATAAGGAGGGTACCTTTTATGAGACTATAAAATTCACTATGTTAGCACACGAGGGTGATTGAGCGGCTTAATATAGCTACTCACCAGGAAAAGAGTGATTCAAGTTTGTTTCAAATGATGGTTCTATCATGTAAGTGTGGGGAAGTCTACTCATGTGGTCTATAACCATATTATCATATCCTTTATTTTCATTGATCTCTAGGTTTAACTATTACAATAGAAAACTTCATCTCACTATCCTTTTACTTTCATAAAAAATCTTAATCAAAATTTTGAGTTCTTATTGATTATAATAAATAGTTACTTTACTTCCTAATAGGTAAGATCAAAATTTTTCTAATGAAAAAATAGAAAAAACTCATTCTATACTATTGTATAATTTATTTGGGATATATCCAGGGTTTTTGATGTGTTTGCTATTAGTTGTGGGTGTCCATCAATATTCTTGGAAATTACAACTCTATTTGAAGCATTACACAATATCTCTAAGGGAAGACCCTATTTCAATGGGTAAATTATAGGGGAAGTGGTCAATCTTTCTTTTAGATTATCAAAATATTTCCTGCATGATTCATAAAAAATAAACTCAATTTCTTTCTTGAAGCAGGTTATCATTGTTAAAATTCATTGTATAAAGTTCTCTCAAAGTCATACTCTATTATTATAGTTAGTTTCTATGATATCACTCCCTAATGTTACTCTAGTGGAGGAAGAATCCGAGGATGGAGAACTTATTAATGTAACTATGAAAAATTCTATCTACTCTTATTAAGTGGTTTTTAAAGTTCTTAGTCACTTCATAGTAGTTTCTACAACCTTTAGATCAAAAATAATGTGGGGAGATTTACTTGATTAAATAATTTCAAAACAAATCACAAACACTATCCTCCTCGGTAACATCACCATATTTAATGAGAAGACAATTATGGGACCCTTATTAAAATAATTTAAAACCTAAATAAATGCAGTAGTAGTGGACTCGAGTTATCTCTAAGAGAGGATATTGTTATGGGTGTGTTTAACTTTTGTTATATGGTTCTATTTATGAAGTAAATGGATGAGTTTGGTTATTTTATTTAAATTTGTTATAGAATCAATTTAAGGAAAGTGCCTGGCCTTATATATACTCTTACTTTCTCTATAAAATCATAATTTTAATTGAATTCCTTATTTTCTCTTGGATTAGATGAAACCTCACTGATCACCCTCACCTGGTTGTTTCATATCAATTTGATTTCTACAATAATAATTACAACATCTTACCTCTCTTATATTGATGATCAGAGATATCTAATCATCCTTAGATCAACCCAAAATTTATGATAAAAAATAGTGGATATAATCTAAATGGATTGTGTGTACAATCCAGTAAAATTAGAAAGATAAATTCAAAGTTTATTAAATTAGGTGGATGATCTAATATCTAAAAAATTTTAATGAATTAAAAGAGGTTAATAAAAGATAAAAATCATTGATGATCGAAATTCATTTACATAGGGTAAGGGGAATCTCCTCAGCTCAAACACTAATGGATTAGTGCTCCATCATTGTAGAATTTAATCTAATAGAAATAAAGAGATTAGAAATGAAATAGTAACAACTCCATTTGAACAATCGGTTGTGGAATCCCCCTCCCCAGTAGTGAATAGTTCTCCATTTATAGAATAATGCTGGGAGATTCTTGGTATGCTTTAAAAATGACCACATGAGCAACATGAATCTCTTTAACTTCTTTAAGTGGCTCCAAACTTTGGTATGTTACTTGGATTTAGTTACTCACCCTTGTGAATTAATTTTATTTAGATATTCAAAATGTGTTCAATTCTAGGGTTGTGATGGATTCCCTAGGTATCCAAAATCGTACACAAATAATTTTCACCCCTCCCATGATCAAGATCCATATTCATTTGAGGGGAATTGGAGTGGATTTTTTCATTGATTCAAATATTCACTGGACATAAAATTCTCTATTTAATGCTCATGCGAGGAATACAATTCACATGCTGGAAAGTGGGATAAATGAATTGGGGCTCATGTCCATTGAATTTGTGATTCATAATCTCTTAAGTAGACCTCAAACCAATGTAGTCCCAATATATTGTTGTTAAATATTTATCATTTTGGATACTTTGTCTTAGTTTTGGTTTGATCATACCCTCTTCTTCCAACTCTGGTTGGTTCTCATCTTAAAGTTGTAGCTAAATAATCTCTTCAAGATCAACCTTACTAACACAACACCCAAGATTATTTTGTTGAGTCGAAAGTTATAATTTCTTATTTTACTTTCCTTAGTTTTAGAAACAAAAAACATCTTTTTAAAATACTATTTAACTAACATTTTATTTCCCAAGTGTTTTAATGTGTTTTTTAGAAAACTTTCTTTTATACCAAACATATAAATAGTTCTAATATAAATTGAATATAATATTTTATTATTCAACAAAATCCATAAGACTGAATGTGAATCCATTACATTAGAACAACTTTTATTCTGATCAGTGGTTATAATTATGTCTTGTGTATAAGACTGAAAAAATTCAGGACCATTAGAAAGACATTGGTACTGATACATCAAACTGAAATTTATTCATTTTATTAGATTGAAAAATAATAAGGTAGTCCATAGTGTTGGATCATAATGTATATGAATATGGATAAATACAAGGGGGTGGGGGTGAATTGTAGGTTTTGGAACATTCATCTTTAACATTAAAAGAAACATAGTTTAACAAGGTTAAACAAACTATATTCACAAAACCTCTTAAGTATTCTATTGGTAATTAGACATGGTCCTTGGGTTTGATGAAAAAATCATCATAATCAAGTAGATTTAAAAATATATTCTATAAGTCGTAATGAGTAAAGGATTCTACTTTAACAAATTATATAATCATATTCAGTAAGCAGTGGTAATGTATTCATAGTTTAATCATATTCATAGTAGAAACAATTTAATGAGAGTAAATACAATAAGAATCGTAATCTCAATGGTTATGATAAATCAGAGTATTACAAAATTAATGATTATATCTTAAATCATATAGAATCTTAATCAAATTAAATCATATTAAAAAATAAATATAGGGTAGAATAATTGTATTGTAATCAAATCTATTTATGATAAACATGATACCAATATAAAGATTAATATAAAAGGATTCACTTTCTATTATAATAGAAACAAAAAATAAAATAAAATACTTATAATAAAATAAGTAATATAAATGAATACAATTATTTTATTCCAAAGAGTAGGGTATCCAATAACCTAGGATAAAGGTCCCTTGTTTTATACTTACAAGAAAGTATGTATTTTCCTTACCAAGAAAATCCCTTGATATGATGATCAGTCTCTCACACTATCCCCGTGAGACCTTGATACGATGATAAGCTTGCCTTTCTCACTATCCCCACAAGCCCTTGACATGATGATCGGCTTGTCCATCTCTCTATCCCCAAAAGTCATCGATCATATTAACATGATCGATCATTATGATTAAAAACTCAAAAGGATTATAAGTCGAGGAACAAGTAGTTCACTCTTTCATATCTCTCACACACTAAGTTTTTTGAAAATGAAAATGATCATCACTTTTCTATGGACTCTTTGAATGACCAGGTATTTATAGGCATGCTTCCAACGGTCATCTTGATCCTCCAATGATCATATTTTCTCTGAGTGTTTCTCAAGTACTTGGACACCTAGAACTTCAATGATCATATTATAATAGAATTTCTAACGTCTTTTTGATATAAACCATTTAAAATTTAAAACATATTTCCTATATTAGATATAAGCTTTTTCAGGTATGAGAGCATCATTATGATAAATTCATTAAGTTTGAGTATGATAAAGATGAGTATGATAAAGCTGAGTACAATTATTATTGTATCCGGTCTCATTACAATAAAAATATTGTATCCAGTCTCATTAAGATAAGAATATCATATCCAGTCTCATTATGATAGTCATAAAGAAAAATTATATTTTCATTTCTCTTTAAATCTTATTCCAATTAAGATAAAAGATTATGTTTTTTACAGAAACATTATTAAATACTTTGAAAATGAATGTGTTAGTAATTAAGTATTTAATAAGGAGTTTGTGATTTTCAAAACAAAAGGAATGGGAATGTTAAAAGATACTTTTAACTTAAAAATCTCCCACTTGTAGGAAAACACAAACCATAAAACTTAATTAAATAAAAAATAACTTTATAAAACTTAAGTCTATTATCTTTTAGGTACATCTTATTCAGAATTTAGATAGTAATAATTATCTAAACCTGAGTTTATAACTCATCTAAATATAATGATGAATATGACTAACTTCTCCTTAGGATAAGAAATTACCCTAAGGATCATATTCTCTTATTTATAATAATTTCCCCCCTTACATAAAACATCTCCCCCTTTTTATAAAATCCTCCCATTTTTTTATAAATTTATCATCCTTTGTGATTTTAAAAAAGGAATGGGTAAGAGTCATGTAATACTTGAAACAGGTTAGTGAAAAATGTATAAAAAACAATATAATGAAGTACTTGATCATAAAAAATGAAAGAACATACAACCAAATAAGAATTGTAAGTCATTCAAACAAATTGTAATTAGAAGAAAAAATATTTCAATGAAAGTAAAATTCACAAAATTAAAACAAGAGTTTAAGAAATTAATATTTATTCAGCATCAGTGATCTGAATATTATCTTTAAATTCTGTAATTATTTTCTGTCTTCTTCAATATTGAAAATAAAATCTTATTGAGATTGGTTTTTATTTTCCAGATCTTGTATCCTTTCCTCTTTAATCATAATCTTTGCATATTTCATTTAAATATTTTTTTCATGATTCTGAAGTTTTTCAGAAAACTCATTATTTAGAGTACTTACATCCTCATTATGTTTTTTATATCCTTATCATCTGATCCTAAAAATAAATCATCTTTCCACTCAACTCATTTACATTTTGGGTATGATTTTTAGTTTGATATTTAAAAGTTTTAACAAATTTTACTCTTTCTACCATATACTTTGTTAACAAATGGAAATTTTCAGCTAAATCTTTCAAGTCCTTCCTTATCTCTTAAAATAATTCATCATGAAGGTTAATATCAGTATTGGATTGCTATTACCACTTAGTCATTTGACTACATGACTTTCTATGAATATTAGAAAAATCTAGATTTTATTTGAATTCAGATTGTAGTTTAACTACATTCTTTGTTAGCATATTGGTCAACTCTTATTTTTGATTGAAATAATCCTAAAGAATATAACCCTATAAATATAGTTTTGGAAAACAAGGAATTGTACCTTTAAGACTTTTTAATGTTTGAATAATAAAATATACTCCTTTTTAAGAAGTTGTTCTTGATGAATCCGATTGATTTTATTCTTCATCCTCTAGAAGAATGATACACCTAGTTCCAATTTCTTCTTGAACTATTTTACTTTTAACTTTATTTGAAATTAATTTATCAATCATTTTATTAACCTAATTTCCATCAAAAATATCATGAGCATCATCATCAACTATTTTACTAGTTTCTACTTTTTAGTTCTGATCTGTTTCATCCTTCTTGGATGAGGATTCAACGGCTTAAATAGATGGGGAATTTTTTTAATCTTGACTAACAAATATTTTCTTGTGATTTTCCATGGAATATAATTATTTTGATGAAGTCTGTAAAGTACTCAAGGAAAACTTATCAGAAAGAATAAATTCCTTATTTGAAATTTGATTTTCTTTATTTTCTTGATCCTTTTCAACATTACCAGTTTCCTTTAAAACATTTTATTATTTCTCTTCTTCTTCTTCTTCATCAACATATTCTTCTATTTCTATGAATTCATTATCTTCTTCAATACCTTCACTATATTTTTCTAGAATATCTAATTCTCTATAACCTTCTTCCATCTCTTTTTAAAACAACTCATGAAGTTGTGACTCTGATATCAAATCACCTTTCCCAACTAGAACTAATTATTTCTATTCAATAACTTATTTTCCTTTATCTTTGATAGAGGGAACACTGGCATAGACAACAACTATTTCTTGAAAAGACAATATGACATACAAATTTTGTAAAATAGCATTAGCAGAGGCAGACTCTACTCCTTTCATAAAAGAGTCAACTAAACTTACACCTTGAATTTTCTTCTTTTCTTTCTTTTAATTTTCTTGATTCTATAAGATTTTAGAACCATGAATTTTAATAGCTAAGGATTCAGAAGGGTTGAGTCTAAATTGAGAATATCATTCTTTTCTTCCAGCTTTTATCCTTCTCCATTCACAAACTACTTATTTTGAGTATTTCTTTTGTTTTTTTTATTTTGTTGGAAGAGATTCAACCTTTATCTTCTTTAAAAATTTCTCGGATTTATTTGATTTAGAATTATCTACTTTCAATTTAGAAACCTAGGTATTCGTAACAAACATCTTCAATTCAGAATCAAATACATACTTTATCCTTTTAATTGTATCATCATTTAAAAACACAATATTTTCTCTGATATGATAAGACTTGATTGCAATGTTGAAATGTTCCATACTAGATTCAATTGTCTTACTAATAAAATATGGAAACACAATAATATGAAACCTGATTGAATTAGATTTTATGTTCTTGATTGTTAATGGTACAAAGTCTACCTAATTCATTTTCCTCATATTTACCAAGTAATCCAAAATAAAAATATCAGATACTTTCAAAGTATCTCAATCTACCTTTCATTGGATTAGAAACCCTTGAATCCAAAGATATATGAATCTATGATCTAGAATGATATGGGTGGCCTTCCATGGTTTATCATATGATACATTCTTAAACAAATATTTTTCAGCTCTTTCTCTGAAAAATGTACCCTTGGAATCTAGTAGTTTATGAGATGGAAAAAAGAAATATCCTTTATCTGAAATTCATTGGAAACCTACAGCTGCACTAGGTGTCATCGTGTACCTTTTTTCATGGATACATAATGAAAAAATTTATTTTCCCACTTCTTCAAATAAGTTTACAGAAGAATAAACTTCTATAACCAAATCCAAGTAAAACAAATCATAATCAAAATATGATTGATCCACATATAACGATTACCATCCTTAAAAAGAAACGATCCTTCTAAGAGATAAATCATATTTTTTATAAAAATATCTTACTACTAAAATTTCTCAGAAAACAAATAATTTGTTGTAATAATTCATGGGTTCCATCGTATTTGGGTTTAAAACTGAAGATTCAGACATGAATAATAGAAATTGGGATGACATTCTTAAATGAGGCAGCACTTTGAGGTAGAAGTATTGAGATAACCATTGTGGGACATGAAGGAGGTGGGGAGGTTCCATTTATATAGACAATTTTAAGCAATTATTGGTCTTCTAAATAGATGTAACAACTGAGATATGATCCATATGATTTTATGGTTGATAGAATATCCAAAGAAATATTTTTTAAATAATTTAAATTCTAAGAGATTTTATAATTTGTTTTTATTTTATTGGTTGAATATGAAAATAAAAATTGAAAAAAAAACATATAAATAAAAAAATAATAAACAAGGATAAAACTAATCATAATGGAATAGTGTTAAAGTATAAAAAGAAGGAAGAATACCTTTCAGAGTGGAATCATTAGTATTATAGTTTTTTCTTCTTGTTTTTATAAAATAATAGATTACAATAGTTAGAAAATAGTAAAAAATATGATTATGAAGAATTGAAATAAAAAATTGAAATGATAAAATTTACTGTTCTGATTTAAAACAAACTCAAATATGATAAATTTTCTATATATGATTTTAAAAACAAACTCGAATAGGATAAATTTTCCAAACCTTATTTAAAACCAAACTAGAATAAGAATTTTTTTCCAAATACGATTTAAAATAAACTCTAATATGATAAATTTTCCAAATTTGATTTAAAACAAATAAAAAAATTCTATTCCACAATACACATTAGTGTAGTAGATATTTATAAAATAATATTATAACAAAATTAAGACAGACATGCAATAGTTTAGAAAAGAAAAGAAGTTTAGAAAGAATTTGAGTTGTGGAAACCTCCTATAATACCAAATGTAAGTATCTATATAACAAAGAGTTGGATCTGATACCAATTGTTGGATTATAATGTATACTAAGATACATAAATACAAGGGGGTGGGGTGGATTATAATTTTAAAAACTTTTGCTTTTAATCTTAAAAGAAACTTTTTTTAACAAGGTTAAACAAATCTTATTAATAAAATATCTTAAGTATTCAAATGGTAATCGAACTTTTCCCTTGGGTGTGATGAACAAAGTATCATAATCAAGAAATTTTGATATTTATTCCACATGTTTTAATAAGAAAATTATTCTACATTAACAATTTATAGAATCATATTAATTAAGCAGAGGTAATGTATTCAATATTTAATCATATTTATAGTATAAATGATTTAATCAGATTAAATACAATAAGAATCATAATCACAATGGATATGATAAATTAGAGTATTAAAAAGTAGTTATTCTACATTAAAGTGTATAGAATCATAATCAGAGTAAATCATATTCAAAATGTAATACCGGGTAGGATAATTGTATCTTAATCAAAGATATTTATGAGAAACAAGATACAAAAATAAAGATGAATCCAAAAGGATTCACTTTCTATTACAATTATAGTGGAAATAAAAATCTTTTAATAAAATAAGTAATACAAATGAATAAAATTATTTTATCCCAAAAATAAGGGTATCCAATAACCTAAGATAATGGTACCTTGTTTTATACTTGCAAGAAAGTTTGTCTTTTCCTTAATAAGAAAATCCCTTGATATGATGATTGGACTATCTCATTATCCCCATGAGCCCTCGATATGATGATAGGATTTTCTATCTCGCCTTCCCCATGATCCCTTGACACAATGATTGGCTTGTCTATCTCTTTATCCCCACGAGCCCTCGATCTTATTAATGTGATCAATCATTATGATTAAAAAATAAAAAATATTATAAGTATTAGGAAAAAGAAGTTCAATCTTATAATATTTTAAGATCTTTCACACTGAGATTTTTAAAAATGAAAATGAGTAGCACTCTTCTACGAACTCTTAGAATGACCAGGTATTTATAGGCATGCATCCAACAATCATCTTGATCCCCCAAGTGTCATATTTTCTTTGAGTTTTTTAGAATTAATTAGACACTAGGAACTTCAATGCTCATATTATAATAGAATGTATGATGTTTTTTTGATATACACCATTTTTAGAATAAAAAATATTTATTATATTAGAGATAATTTTTTGGGTAAGAGAGATTCATTACGATAAATTCATTGTGTCTGAGTACATTAAATCTGAGTATGATAAAGATGAGTACGATTATTTTCATATCCAGTCTTATTACGATATAAATATCATATCTGGTCTCATTACGATAAGCATATCATATCCAGTCTCATTACGATAATCATAAAGAAAAAGTATATTTTCATAACTCTTTAAATATTATTATAAGTAAGATAAAAGATTATGTTTTCATATAGAAACATTATGAAATACTTTGGACAAGAAAGAGTTAGTAATTAAGTAATTAATAAATCATTTGTGATTTCCAAAAAAAATAATGGAAAAGTAAAAAGATACTTTTGACTCAACACATAGGACTACCCAAAGTTTAAAATTGGACTATATAGTTTTGTTTCTATAAGACAGAATAAATAATAACATTGTAATGGTTCTAAAATAAATGACATTGGACAATAAAATGATTAACTATCAAGTTCAAGATCCAGATAATTATGAGATATCAAAGTGCAAGCTATCTGACTCCATTGAAACTAAATTTGAAATATGAACTTTTTAGGTTTGACTATAAATAATGGTTCATTTGAAGAGTTGGGAGCTAATGAATTAATAACTCAAGTAATTTAAATATTTCTCTAAAAGTACATCTCATTCCTAGTATTTTTAATCTTTTAGAGAGTTTAAGTTATACGGGATTCGAGTGAGTATTGTAAATTACTTATAATAATTTCATTTTGTATTTACTGTTCAATTGTGGTAATGATCGAGGGCTTCCAAGGATAGGAATATGGTGAATCTGATCCATCATATCAAGGGATTATATGGATTAAAATATAGATACTAATCATCATATCAAGGGATTTATTATGAAATAAATATATATCTAAATATTATCATCATATCAAGGGCTTCTAGGTATTGTAATATGGGCTATATCCATCTATCAGATCAAGGGATTTCATGGTAAGGAAAGACATACATTATAGTAGTTATAAATCTATTGATATATTTAGTTAGGGTTTCTTACTACCTTAAATATTAAGGTTAGAGATTAAATTATTTTATTAAAGATATTAAGTCATTATTACTTTTATAATCATTTTTATTTTTTGTTTATACAAGTTTTAATTTATACTATTCATATAATTTATAAAGTGAGTTTATACTTAACTTTATAACATTAGTTTTATCAGAATGATTGTGATACCAATAAATAACTCTAATATAATAGGATTTTTTCTCATTCTTCTTCTAACACTCTGATAACTAAGTCCAATCTTTTTAATGTAATAGAAATTGTGTTTTTTAGTTTAATTTTTAAACTACAATTCACCTACCTCTTATAGCCATCAAAAACTCTTATAATCAAACAACTGGTATCAAAGGAGGTTCTACTGAATAATTTATGAGTTTTTAATTTCCTTATCATCTTCAATTTTTTTAGGTTTTTTTATAAACTACTTGTTTATAAACTATGTAAACTAACATATATTTATAGAAAATAGTTTTTATTATCTTTAAGCTAGAATGGTTAAATGTTGAAACCCTTGAAAATATAAATCCGAGCAGACCACCTATATTTGATGGTGCTGATTATGAATACTTGAGAGATTGAATGAATAATTTAATCATTAATACTAGTTTTAAAAACATTGTTATATTAATTGGAGATTAAAATATTCATGAGAAGTAAGTTACTACCTTTTCTCATTATGAAAAACAAGAACATCAACTGAATTATTGATTAAAGAATACTCATTTATGTCCCATGACAAGGAATATATGTGTCCAAATATCTTTATGTGAAGATTCTAATAGCATTTGGAAAAATTTATAAATTACTCACATTGGAACTTCTAATGTTATTGAAACTAGAAGATCTATGATGAGAGAAAACTATCAAGCCTCTGATTTTTTACCTAGAGATTCAGTAGAAAAAATTCATCAAATATTCATGTCTATTGTTAATAGTTTACATTATCTTGGAGATAAATATCTAACATATGGAATATTGGTTGAAAATATTATATAAATCATCCCTAATGAATAGTAATTAAAAAGGATATCCTTGGATGATACAAAGAAGATTATAAATATAACTCTTGATGATCTTATTTGAACTCTCATTCAATGCGAAGGTAGATTTAAAAGATATGCTGAAAAGATGAAAAAAGAATAATGGTGGAGTTTATTTTATAATAACATCAAATATTCCTACTAAATATCAGACCTTTTAACAACTTTTAAAATCTATAAAGAAGAAGAAAGTAATTACTGAATCAGATTTTAGTTCTTCAGAACCTTCTAAAAATGAGTTAGAAAATCGTACTAGAAGGTTAAATAAAATCATGGGAAGGAAATAATTTTAGTACATATACAAGAAAATTAATAGGATAAGAATGGAAAGAAATAATCTTATGAAGTTTTATACTATGAATGTATCAAGATATGATAAATTTGACCAGATTTTCTTAAGCATAAAATTAAGGAAAAGAAGGAAATAAATTCAGATGAAAATGCTAAGAAATATTATAAGTCTAAAAATAATAAAACTTTGAAAGATTCTGAAACATGGATTGCTGATGGTGGAGATAGTTTATTAGATAATTATTTATACAATGAGTCTTCTATAAAGAGAAATATTTGTTTGTTTGCTAAAATACAATTGGGGAATAATTTTTTCAAGAAAAAGGTACAAACTTCTTAACCCTTTACAAATATTTCTTTAAATGATAACTAACCTAATAGTAATAATAATAAAAATTGTAATTAATCTGATGAAGAATCATCCTTATTAGAAGAGAATAATACTTTACCTAGTTATGAAGAAGTATCTAGGTTTTCTAAACTTCTTGAAAATGATAATTGCAAAGTTTGTAAAAAAACTTGACAATTCCCAAGAAAAACTTGGGAAGGAAAATTAAAGAATAACGACTCTTACTACTAAGATATCATATCTTTATAATGAACTTGATAAATATAATTTTGAAAAATAAAATATTTTTATTTATCTTTAAAAATATATTTCAGAAAAAATAGTTTACCAAATGATTTTTTAAAACCAAGTTTTAATATTATTACTACTGGGGAAAAAAATTAGTTGTTAAACTAATATCAGAAATATCTAGTATGATGATACCTATATCTAATTTTACCTATGGAAATTAAAACATTGATAATATATATAAACAAATTAGACCTCATTTTGATATTTCCATAATGGGTTTTATTAACCAAAAACCTTTTTTAGTAATAAATATTTTGTTCCAAAAAGTGATCCATTTTGAAAAAATGTTAAAGTGGTGGACATTTTAAAAATAAATGTTCTTTAAATAAATTTAAGTCTCTAGGATTTCATAAAGAATATTTTTCAGAAAAAATGAAATTTTTCCAATGTAGTAATGTTTGAAAAATATGGTTACCAAAGATCTTATTTTCTGATAATACCTGACCCAAGAAGGTTTGGGTTTCAAAAAAATAATTTTTCTATTTTTAGAAAAATAAATAAAGTTCCAATAATAAAAACATTTAATACATGGACAGTGGTTTCTCCAGACATATGACTGGAAAAAAATATTTGTTTAAGAATATCATAAATATGAAATGTAGAAAATTCATTTTCAGAGATAATACTCATAGAGAGATTATTGATATAGGTAATGTTATTTTTATTGGAAAAGAATTAATTTAAAATGTTTTATTTGTTATAGGACTTTAGAAAAACCTTATAAGAATAATTCAATTATGTGATTAAGGTTATATTGTGAACTTTAGGAATAAAAAATGTACTTTACATTATTCTAAAGATGAATTTGTTCTTTCTGCCAATCAGCATGAGAGTGTTTATACTTTAAACTTAAGAAGACCTTAGGCTCCAAGACTTACCTTTCCTTATTAAAATTTAAGATCATTGCACATGAGCCTCATTCCAGTTGGTGAGGACTCCTTAAGTGCATCCAGGATACATGGGATCAAATCCAGGCAGAGGCTAATTTATGGGTTATCATATCAGTACTAGAACATGCAATGTTTGGCACTGTAGCAGTAGGGAATATTCCCCTGTTTGGGCCTTCAGGCCATCGATTCAGTCCCCGAGTCCTTTAAGGCCTTTGGGCCACCCAGGTCTTCAGGTCAATAAGGCCTTCAGGCTACCTCAAGGCCTTTAGGCCACCTTAAGTGCAGATGCAAACTAGACAACCTAAAAGGAACAAAATTTAGAAGGAGGAGCAATGAGATTTTACCATAATAGAAGCTAAACAGATTACTAGAATGAGAGGGTATAAAACATTCCATCGGGACAAACCTGTGCATGCACGGTAAATCCTAGCCGAATAGCCGTGTGAAGGTGGGGAGATGATTTTATAATGAAGATGCTGGGGAGGAGCAGTTCCAAGTAGTTAGTCTAGGTTGTATGTAATGTATGAAGCCTACGGGTAATGAATTTATCTAATTCCTATGGGCCATGTAATACTTATGCCTATGGGCCTTGTAAGGGTTCCACCTCACCCCTTGAAAGGTGGATTATCAAAAATCAATAAAAAATAAAGGCCTTCAGGATATTGGAGAGAAGATCATTCTTGGTTATGACATATAAGGTTAGGAAACTATAACCTTGGAACTTTATATAAGTTGAATAAGAAAGGAATTATTAGAGATTTACTAGAATTTAGGTTTGATTCTTCAAAAGTGTGAGATCCTTATTAATTTGGTAATCAATATAAGTCATGTTTTAAATCTACTAGTGAAGTATCAAGTTATGATGATTTATAGTTATTGTAGTCCCACAAAAATTAGAAGTATTGATGGCAAATACTATGTATATGATTTAGTTGACAATTACACTAGATATACTTGGGTCGATTTTCTGACAAGAAAATAAAAATCATTTAGTTATTTTAAAATTTTTGTAGTCAAATTAAAAAATGAGAAAAAATTATCCTTGATAACTATTCATATTGGTCATGGTTGAGAATTTGTAAATTCATATTTTGAAACTATTTATAGTAAAAAAGGTATAATACATAACTTTTCTACACCTATAACTCCATAGAAAAATGGTGTAGTTTAAATAAGAAATGCATTCATTCAAGAGATTATTGGAACCATGTTGTGTGAATACTCAACTGATAAATTTTTTTGGACTGAAGTATTTAGTAATGCCTGCTGTATTATAAATCAATTTTTAATTATAACTTTTAATAAAAAAACTCCATAGGAGTTATGGATAGGAAGAAAACCAAAACTTTATTACTTCAAAGTATTTGGATAAAAAGTATTCATCTTAAATACTAAATATAATTTACAAAAATTTGATCCAAATTCTGATAAGGGAAATTTTTTATGTTATTCCAAAACTAGTAAGGTTTAATTTTTTTAATAAAAATAAAAGTACTATTGAGAAAATGGTACATGTTAAATTTAATTAAACTGATCCCTTAATTTTTAAACAACCCCAACCTACATATATGGATGTAATTTCTAAAAATGATTTCAACCTATTTTAGAAATTTCTTATCATAAGGAAATAACTCAAGAGTATGTTTTTGAAGTTATTCCTCGAGAATATTTTCAGCCTATTTTTAAATAATAGAGTTTTAAAAATCCTATAAATTAGTTTTTTCATATGAATCATCCTAGTAAAAATATAATTGGTGATGTAGATCAACTAGTTAGGACTAGAATTTATTTAAGAAATGAAATTTAAAATCTTTCTTTCTTATCAAAATTCGAACATAATAATCTTGATGAGGCTTTAGGTGATGAGGATTAGATAAAAGCAAAGTAATAATAACTCAATGAGTTTAAAAGGAACCATGTCTGGACTTTAGTTGAATGACCGAAAGACACTTTTGTTATTGGAGTATAATGGGTCTTTCAGAATAAATGTGATAAAAATGGTATAATAGTTAGAAATAAAGAAAGAATTATTGATAAGGGTTATAATCAACAAGAGGGAATAGACTATTATGAAACCTATTATCCAATAGAAATACTTGAATCTATTCATATACTTCTAGCTTATAAAACAATATTAAATTTAAAACTATTTTAAATGGATGTGAAGTGTGATTTCCTTAATGGATATGTTTAGGAGTAAGTTTTTGTAGATCAACCACCTAGTTTTTAAAATAAAAAACATCTAGAACATGTTTATAAACTTACTAAGGCACTTTATGGACTTAAACAATCCCCTAGAGATTGATATGATAGGTTAACTAGATTATTTTTTAAAAAAAGTTTTGTTAAGGGATCTGTAGATGCAAATATTTTTATAAAACAAGTTAATAAAAATATTATTTCTAAGAAAATACATGTTGCTGACATTATATTTGGTTCAACTCAAAAATTATTTAAAAAATTCCTTTGTGGATTTTATAAAGTCTGAGTTCGAAATGAGTATGATCGGTGAGTTAGCAAATTTTCTAAGATCTAAAATTTCACAAAAACTAGAAGAAACTTTTATATATCAATATAAGTATATAAGATATTTTCTTAAGAAACTTGGATATGAAAATAAATAAATTATTATTAAACCTATTAGAGCCTTAACTACTTTAGATCTTGATGAATCTAGGTAACAAATTGATCAAAATAATTTTAGAGGTATGATTGGAAGATTACTCTACTTAACATATATTCAACCAAATTTAATGTTTTTAGTATTCTTTTGTGCTAGATATCAAGCCAATACAAAAGAGACCCATATTAAATTTGTTAAAATAATAATTTTTTTATCTTAAGGGAACTATGGATTTAGGATAATTTTGTACTTATGAAAATGATTTTGAACTAATTTTTTTAGATGCTAACATTGTCAGATATAAAATGGATAGAAAAATTATATATGAAACATGTCATTTATTAGTAGAATATTTAGTTTCTTAGTCATATAAGAAACAAAACTCAGTAGAACTTTCCATTGCTAAAGCCAAATATGTGGTTGCTGGAAGTTTTTGTGCTAAATTTTTGCGGATGCAACACACACTCACTGACTATGGCATGAGTTTTAAAAAAAATAATTTTTTTGTGACAAAACAAGTGCCATTTCCTTGAGTAAAAACCCAACACATCACTCATGTGTTAAACACATAGATATAAGACACAATTTTCTTTGGAATCACACACTTTAAGGATATATAATTTTTTAATTCATTGAAATTAAAGAACAACTTGCTAATATTTTTACTAAACCCCGTAGTTTCGATAGATTTGAATACATTAAACAGAATCTAGTAATGATCAATATCAAGTGATTATTCATATCTAATTCTTGTTTACCAAAATCCTTAAATTAATAAATTCCTCTTCAAAGGGAGATTACATATTTTTTTAAATTTATAAATATTTTAATTTTCTTAAAACCTTTAGTTTTCTTAAATTTTTTGTTTCGAAAAATATTTTTCTATAAAAGTTTTAATTTTTATACTTACTTATTCAGAGTAAAATACATTTATAAACATTTTTAGAGTCAAAAAAATTTATTTAATTTTTAGATTCATTATTTTTTATAGAACAATTTTGTACCAATTTTTTTTATAAAAAATTTATTCTGAGATAATGTTTTCTGGAGTCTAAAATTGTTATAAAACATGTGGGATTTTTTTTGTAATAAATTACATTGTAAACAGTATCTATTAAAAAAACCAATAAGAAAAGGTTACTTATAATGATGTAACTTTTCTACTCTGAAAGTTATTCTTCTTTTATGTTTTCTCACATATTTATTACTTTAGCTTATAAATTCTATTGTGCATATTATTTTAGTTTTAATACTTAGTTTTATTTTAAACAGAAAAGTTTTCTAGTCAGAATATTCTATACTTTGATAAAAAAATTCTTAAAAAAACTTTTAGAGTTAAAATTAAATTTAATATCATTATTTTAATAAATATCAATCATCAGATTAAAAATACTTTCAATATTATCCATTTAAATATTTTTGAATTATGAACCGATGGTTGTCATGCCTATATAAATGTGGGACACCCTGTTTCCCATATCGGTTTTCAAAAGTTTTGACACTAAATCTAACCACTCCTTTTATTTATCACTTTGATCTTTTACCTTTCATCTGACCACTGATACAAGACTCAGTTAGATGATCACTACAGAAGATTTCTCATACAGAGAAATTTTCAAAGAAAGGATTTTCAAGAAAAATTGGTATGAAAATTATGATTCAATTCTCTAAAAGATCATAAGTTTTCAAGGATGGGAAAAAATTGTGTAGAAAAACCTGATAATTATTTTGAATTTCATTATCCTAAAATTATTATAGAATTTTATGCTTCAGTAAAATTTATTCTGTATGATGATAATAAATAAATTATTTTCACTCTTTTTGGTCAATAATAAAATATTTCTTATCATAAAGTTATATATCTTATGGAAGTAAATTATCAGGGTGAAGTGTACCTTCAATATCATAAGTTACAAAAAAATCATGGAAGTTTTATTAAATTGAATTCTAAAGTATATTTTTTTTCCTTCTTATGAGAAAGTCAAAAAATATTTTCACCTCTCACCGGATGCATGAATCATCATGTTATGGATGCAAGTTTGTTATATACCAAGAAATGGTGATAGGTATACCCTAAAAGTGTTATACATTTTGGTTTTGGATTATTTGGTGAACATTAGGAAAATTAATTATTTTATGTTTTTTTAATTATTTTGGAATAAATTATGAATGCCTCTATGAAGTGAAATATTTTGATGTTTCCTTCCTTTGTTAAATAACTGTTAGTAAATTGGATAAAAGTTTCTAAAATCAATAATCAAACTTACCCCATGAGGGAAAAGATTTCCATGATTAGTGAAGAAACCATAACAAGGATGAAATTAGTTTTTATTAACAAGATTAAGAAGTTTGTTGATAGAGTAGAAAGGAATGTATCTAATGTAGGTCTTGGTAAAGAAAAATAAATTCCAAAATAGAAAGGTGTTGAAGGAAAAAGAATAACCAAATATTCTCCTCTGAAGAAAAAAATAAGAAAAAGACATCATTTGATGATGAGTTCAATAAAATAATGGATCATAAGGCCAAAAAAACATGGGTATCCATAATTTGGGCTTGATAAGAATGAGGCCTTAGCCTTTAAGATTAATAAAAAATACCTGTTGAGGGAAGTTGAGAAGAAAAAGAAACTAAATAAGATGATTTTAGTGTATAATTTGGTAGAAATATTGAAGGATGTTGAAAAGTATTATGAAAATAAAATATTATCCATATACTATTTATCAATGATGTAACCACCTCTTAAATTCAAAAAATTTCCTCATACTGATCAAGATATTCCTAATTCCATATTAGAGTTTATTGAAACATCAACAATTCATACAGCTTTCAACCAGTTGTTGATCAAGACAAAGGAAATGAAATTTTTGATGATTTCATAGAATTGGTACCTGAAAATTTTTAGGAGTTTGTTCAAAAATAAAAACAATCAGTTTATAAAAAGGTTGGAAATGTTATTATCAGAACCACATGGAAGTTAGAGAAATAACTAGAAGAAGAATATGAATAAGAAGAATAAGACATAAGAGAATAATAGGAAGAAGATGGGGAATAGGATGATGAAGAAGAAACAAAATTAGATGAAGAGACAAAGGAAAAATAAAACATTAGATTGATCTTCATATTTAACTCCTATACCATCCCAATCAGATAAGGAACCAGAATTAGAAGAATTAGAAGAAAAAAAATGAATATCTAAAGAGGAAGAAAATAAGTCTTCAAAAATAGAGGAACAAGATCAATATTCCCACATGAGAGTATCTGAAAAGTTTGAATTAGATACCAAGGTGGGTATTGTACAAGCATCAAAAGAAAAAAAATTATGGGAAATGAGGAGACAAAGTTGAGAAGAAGGAAAGGTCACATATTAGACTAAGTTATCTAAAATCACATTAGGAAATATTAGAATCATCATACTCTATAGAAACAGTTACTCATAAATATTTGGACTATATTTTCCAAACCATGAAAAGTTTAAGTGATTCAATTCCATATCTTCTTAATATTGAGGTAATATGTAAATTGGTTCAGAATAATATAAATGAAAAATTGAAATCACTAAGAATTTTGACGAAATCATTTGTTCACATTGATCCAGACTTAAAATATTTTAAATAATAGTCCAATATACAAAATAGGTATTACAATAAAATGGTAAAGTAGAATAATCAAGTTGAAATTGATCTCAAAGATCATGAAGATATATTTTTAGAAGTGAAGAAACTTTCCCTTGATCTGGATGAATCATTTGAAATTTTATCAACATATTTCTCAAATAGAGTCAACTTTGTAGAGTATTTTATAGAAATGAGTGATGATCATAATGAAGAAATGAATGTTTTTAATGAAAAGGTTCATAACTTAGAAGTAGACAACATAAGACTTGGGTCATGATAAGATGAAGTATTTATTGTGAAGGAAGAGAACATTAATATTGGTGAGGAATTTGAAATATTTAAAGTAGAAGTTTAGAGGAAATCAATGATGGAATAAAATATTTTGAAGCTTGAGGAATCAGATGTAGAAGCTCTGAAAGATCATGATGATTTTAAAAAGATGAAGGTGATTGTGAATAAGTTTTTGAATAAAGAAAGAAATTTTTCATTTGAACTTCTATTGAAATATTTTTGAAATATTATGAATTAATGATGAATCTGAATGGATTTTTCATTCAAATACTTTATGTATGAATGTCTTTCAATTTTATTTGGATGTTTTTTCTTTATTTTATTTCTTGTATGATTAATTATTCCACATATATTTGTTTTTCATGTTATTAATTTACTAACATTTGAAAAAATTATAAGTTCCTTCCATATTATTTTTATTAATGAAAAACGGGGAGAAATTTATAAAGGGAAATAAGTTTCTAAAGGGAGAAGTTTCTAAATTTTTTGAGAAGTTTTAGGAGTTATGTTTAAGAGGGTGATTTTTTAAAAGGGGGAGAAATATCTAGTAAAGAATTTAATAAAGGGGATATTACAAAGTCATATCACTTATCATTAGATCATAAAGGTGTTATAAACTCATGGGGAGTTAGGATATAAATTTTATCTTCAATTTTTTTTTAATAACTAAGGGTTGTAGTTTTTTTTAAAATTTTTTTGTTCTTCATTTTAAATGTTGTGGTTTGTGCTTTCCAAAAAGGGGGAGATCATTGAGTCAAAAGTTTTACTTTCTAATTTTTCATTCATTAGTTTTCTAAATCAAAAACATATTATTAAAATAATGTTTCACTAACTTTTTATTTCCCAAGTGTTTTAACATATTTTTGTAGAAAAAATTAATTTATAAAAAATGTATAAATAGTTCTAATATAAAATGAATATAAAATTTTTTTATATTCAATATGATACATTATACTGAAGGTGTGTCCAGTGCATCCGAACAAATTTTATTTAGATTAGTGGTTAGACTTATGTCTTTTCTATCAGAATAGAAAAATTCATAACCATCAGACTGACATTAGTACCAATACATCAGGATAACCTTCATTTTTTTTATTGTATTGAAAAATAATAAGGAAGTCCATAAGACTATCCAAAGTTTATAATCAGTATATATATATATATATATTTGTTTCTATAAAATGGAATACAAATATCATTGTAATGGTGCTAAAATAAATGACGTCGGAAAAAGAAATGCTTAGATTTCAAGTTCAAGATCTAGATCATTGTGAAATGTCAAAGTGAAAGCTGTTCGTGGCCATTGAAACTAACTATGAAATATGAATATTAGAGGTTAGACTATAAATAAAAGGTCATTTAATGATTTTGGAGCAAATATATTCACAACTCAATTCATCTAAAGATTACTCTATGTGAACATCTCGTTCATAGTCTTTGTAATCTTTTAGAGAGTTGAAGTTATAAAAAATACAAGGGAGGATTACAAATTCCTTATAATGATTTTATTTTGTATTCATTGTCCAATT
Organism: Viscum album; assembly: GCA_963277665.1. Classification (NCBI taxonomy): domain Eukaryota; kingdom Viridiplantae; phylum Streptophyta; class Magnoliopsida; order Santalales; family Viscaceae; genus Viscum; species Viscum album. The sequence continues at coordinate 537,954,660 of OY728142.1, read as the reverse complement.
GTGGTAATGATCAAGGGATTTCAAGGATAGGAAGATGGTGGATCCGATCCATCAGATTGAGGGATTCTAGGGCTAAGAAGATAGAGACCGATCATCATATTGATGGATTTCTTGTGAAAAAAATACATATTTGAATCTGGTCATCATATTGAGGGATTATAGGGATTATAAGACAAAGATACATCGATCTATCAGATCGAGGGATTTCCTAGAAAAGAAATAAATACCTTATAGTAGTTATAAAACCATGTACATATTTATTCTAGATTTCTAACTACCTTAACTCTTAAGGTTAAAGAGTAAATTGTTTTATTAAATATTAAAAGTCATTCATACTTTTATAAGATTTAAAATTTCTTTTTTATACAAATTTTAATTTCTGATGTTCATATAGTTTATAAAATAATTTTATACTTAACTTTATAACATTAATTTTATCATACTAATTTTGATACTGATAAATAACTCAGATATAATCATATTTTTTCTAGTTTTTATTTTTAGACATTAATAATTAGTTGATTACTATGTATGATCTTTTAGACATAAGAGGAATTACGTTTTTTCTTAGTTTAAATTTTAAACTATAATTCACCCCTCTTATAGCCATCATAAACTCTTATGATCCAACATATTTGATACTCAACACCATGGATTCCTTTATTAAATGAATACAAGAATTCATTGAATAAATCATTATTTAAGATTTAGAGTTGCATATTGATCTTCAATTCATTATCAAGCTGGTTTTCCTTTCTCTAATTTTAGATCATGTTTGGAAGACTGGGTATGCGATTGATTCATGCTACACCACTTCATTCTAGGTTATGAGTCGCAGTATTGAGCTATGGAGAAGAAGCTTGATACAACTTTGAGTGGGGGTGTTGGGTGTAATGGTTGTGATATGCAGTCGATGGTGGGATTCCCTTCCCATTTGATTATGAAGGGAGGTATAAATTGACTAGAGAGAAAGTAATTTTTACATTTTATCAAGCACCTCACGTGAGGACTTCAAAAAACCTACAAATGGTGAGTTGGGTATTATTTATAGCCTCACTGTTGTTTATCATACATAGGGAACATATAATGAAATACAAAAAACCAAATTTCAAAGATCATCATCCTTAGTTTTAAAAAACCCCAGTCGAGGATTCTTCAAATAGAGGGATCATGATGTTTAGACATAAAAGTGTTTTTCAATGGAAACTTCCAATATTAAGCTCCATCATTGACATTGGACATCTATTTTGATTCCTTCCATTGTGGATCTTGGGTTCAGGTCACCAATCTTAGTGGATCATTTTTAGTTCGACCTCCTTATACAAATTCAAAGCTCTGCATCGTCATCATCCTACAGTCTAACATTCATCGAATGAGGAATCATAATATCTTCAAGACAGGTTGAATTTAGATTCCTTCATCTTGGTTCTAGTGTCTTAAGGATGTTCTCATGGAGCTCGACACAACTTATCATTTTTTTTATTTCCCCATAATCAAAATACTAGACCCATTGTCAGCCCTAAATATCAGATTTAGATTCATTTTCCCTTTAGTCCAAGCATGGTAACCATTTCATTCCTATTGTTTGGATGAAACAAGAATGATATTTATGTTGTAAAGGCCTGAGTTATCATGGTGGTTTTATAAGGAGTGGTTAAATAAGAGCGGGATATTTATGGTGTCATGGTCATATGAGAGTGCACTGAGGCAAAAAACCATGGAAATAGGATAGCTTCATAGTTGTAGTGAAAATGGAGGTGAGGTTGAAGGGTTGAGCATGGTCTAAGTTTCATGATGGTTGGAACATGGTCAAATGGAATTTATATCTAATGGTAGCTATGGAGGTATGGTTGAATGAGTGTAATGAAAGAAAGAGACATAGCCACACATATTTTTTTTCATGGTCATATCTCACCTATTATGGTTGCAGACTTCACAGAAGCAATGTGTATGAAAACATTGTCCACGGTAGCATGGACATACATGATCACAGACCCATCGTACAATCGCAACTTACTCATCATGTTTATAGGTTGACTTTTCCATTTATAGCCTCCATCTACTAAAATCACATAAAATCATTTTTTAGTGCATACATTTTTTCGATTTGATTTCAAATTGGATAAAAAATTGAAAATAATAACAAATGACCTTGATCAATTACTTCCATGATTAATTATAAAATTTTCCAAATCATAGTTAATTTTCAGTTCATTTAAAAACACATTCTAAAATTTCACATTAGCATTTAACATTTTAAAATTCAAAGTTTAACAAAAAATAAATTTATTCTTTCAAAATCTTTACATAATAAAGATTAAAATTTTATTTTGTCTAGAAAAATTATAAATTATGAAATATCATATTACAATCCTTTAAATAATTCAGTTTCAAATATCCAAAATTAATGTATCTATTTTTATTTAAATCTAAAAATTGGATAAATAATTAAAATTCCACATCTTAGCAAAATTTTTAATGAAGTCCAAAATTAAAAAAATTCAAAAAATCATATCAATTACCTAGGATTTACTTGAAATATAGGGAGTTAAGTTAAACTAAAATTAGATATTTTTTTTAAAATTTTGGGCTCAAATCAATGACACACCCAACATACCCTACTTCTCATGAACATATGTCATCACAATTATAGTCTGTACATCAAATTAATTGAGTCATGATATTTATTAAAAATAATATTAATGTATATGGATCATTTCACACATTTGCAAACATGAATATTCAATGACCCATAACATGTGAAATTCCAAATAGCAGGCCTATCCTCATAATCTTCCATCTTGGAGATTACCAAGTATGAACTTCATGAGATGAAGTCTTGTTTACTTATGTGCATAAATCACATTATATTCAAAATACCATGTGTCTAATCATAGAATGTTATCCAGATCATAGGAATATATTTAGGATTACACCATATAACATGAAATATCTCATTATAGAAGGGAATTACTATATCCTTTTGGTGTGACAGATATCCCAAGGACATTTTTAGAATAATGTAATGAAAAAGAATAATCATCATATGATAAGATATTTCATTAATATTCTTACATTCGAATATATATAAATAGTTAGTCTAGAGTACAAAGTAGGTAGTTTTAAGGAACTAACTCCAATAGATTTCCACATGCACTAGATTTAATTGTTAACAACCTTAAGTACATTATCTCTCACATGATAGTCATGATTTTTATGAGATTACTATTTATTCAAATATTCTAACATGTTTTCCTCTGTATATACTCTGCTCATTATGAATTCACCTATCTAAGAAAAATACCCAAAGAGATGATACTTCCAAATTATGTATTTTATATTTTGGAGAAACCATGTCTCTTTGGAAAGATACACTATTTTAGTATTATCAAAATACAATTTGATAAGATCTTTACTTTCGAAAACCACCACAAGATCGTGGAAAAATTTACATATCCAAATTGCTTCCTTAATGATATCAAAATTAGAAATTTAATCAGACTATGATGTAGAATTAGCAACCAAAACTTTTTTTGAGAACTTCTATCTCATAGAACCACCATTGAGGGTAAAAACATATCCCAATTGTAATTTTAGACCCTCATAATATATTTAGAAACTATCATCTATATATCCTCTTATAGATTACTCCTAATCTCCTCCATAAGCCAGGAATATATCCTTATTATGACTCAGATACTTTAGGATAATCTTGATTTCCATCCAATGGAAATATCCTAGGCCTACTTGATATCTTCCTACTACGCTCAAGGTGTAAGTAATATCTATCATGATATATTACATTAAATACATTATTAAACCTATCGATGATGCATATAAGATCATTGTCATCCTCTACCTTTCCTCACATGCCTAAGGATAAAATTTCTTAAAGAGATTAATTCCATGTGATATTAGCAACAATACCCTCTTAAATTATTCCATAATGAATCTCTTTAGTATCTTGTCAATGTTTTTACCTTAACTTGGTCCTAGAATCCTCTTGGATCTATCTCAATAGATTTTGATCCCAAGAATTTATGTTGCTTCATCTAAGTCATTCATTGAGAAGCATGTGTCCAACCACATCTTAACAAACTGTAAGAAAAATATCTCATTTCCAATAAATAATATTGCATCAACATAAACTATTAAGAAACAACCACACTCCTACTAAACCACTTGTGTAAAATAAATCTCACATTCATTATTTATGAAATCAAATTCTATTATGGATTAATTTAATAGGATGTTCCATGACCAGGATTATTTCTTTAATCCATAAATGGGTCTCTATAACTTTAATACAATATTAGAACCCTTTGGAGTTACAAACCCTTATAATGTTTCATATATACATCCTCTTAAAGGTTTCTATTAAGGAAAGATGTTTTTAAATCCATCTACCAAATCACATAGTTATGATAAGATGCTATAGGATATAGATTTATGATGGATTTCAACATTGAAAATAGTGAAAAAAAATTCATTTTAGTCTATGAATTGACGCTGTTTAGACCCTTTTATGATCATTTGTGCCTTATAAGTATTGAATCATCCATATATGTTTAGTTTCTTCTTAAATACCCATTTGTAACCAACAATCTCTACATCCACTGGTGGATCTACCAATATCCATACATGGTTTAAGTATATAGAATATAGATTATAATTCATTGATTATTTCTATGGTAGATTATATTACACTTTTTAATTTCTTGTAAGATACAAGTTTATTATTAACAACTTATAACGATTCACCGTCCTAGATGACTAAAAAAAAATATCTTCCAAGTTCTTTAACCTCTCTGACACTTATACATAGTACTTGTGTCTCTGGAATGTCCTCTTATATGGGGATTTGTGATGCTTGTTCTTATGCCAACTCTTATGTATCTTGAGCATTAACTTCATAAAAGTTTATTTTACTCTTAGTATCTCTTTTAGAGGTGTTATCCTTTCAAGAAACATAGAATGCATTTTGACTATTACCTTTTTATCTGAGGGGTAATATAGATAATATCCCATTATTTTCTTCTGTAATACTATAAAGATACACTTTGTGCCTTGTGGGCATAATTTTGTAACCAAATGAGTCCATAAAAAACAATTTTCATCCCCATGCATGCAAGTTAGACAAAAAATATTTCATTACACTCCAAAGTTCACATGGGATACCATTTTATAGTTTCATTTGCACTTGATTTTGTGTGTATGATTTTATTTGAATTTCATGTGATAAACCAATATGGGTCAACTCCAAATAGGACACCTGAGCCAATTTGTGACAAGGATTGAAGGGATTTCTCGATCCCCATGGGCCAATGACAAGCTTCTATACATCTAAGAACAACATTTGGGAATTATTTCTCCATCAAGGGCATATAAAAACTGTAACATCCCAGGTAAATAAAGAATATTACTTTTTCATATTTATCCATATTTGTTAATAAAATGTTAATATTAATTTAAAGGGAACGCTATGCTCGATGGCATACCCAATACGCAACAATGAGTTTCTTTGAAATCTTACGTTGCACTCTAATAATAAAATAATATTATTTTAAATGGTAGTTAATGCCTAGCCATTGTAATGGAGGGAATGAACTTAACTAACAAAAAAATGATTATATATTTTTTTCAAATATTTTTACTTTTTTCCAATAAATGTTAGAGGCTTAAAATGCGAATGAATCCAATTTTAAGCATAAATCTTCTAATATTCTTTAAAAGGTCGATTAACTGCCTTTTGATGGAAAACCATTTTTAAATATAATTTTGAAGATTTTATATGTTATATTTGACAAAATAAAATACCTCTTTAGAATCTGAACATCAAAATTTACTTTGTGTAAATTTTTGTTATTTTTCCGATAAAGATCAGTTTTAGTGAAAATGTTGTATTTTAATTCAAAACCTCTTTTTAATATAATTTATTTATATGATTAGATCATCTTTTGAATTGGTTTTAAAGTTCTATTATAATATAATTTCACCATTTAATCCAATGGTGGTCATTGGAATTAATTTCACTTTGAAATTGGACTTAAACCAGTGTCAATATTTTAATAGATATTATTTCTTAAAAACACGCTATTTGTTTTGATAGTGGGAATTAATTATTAAATTAATTAATGCAACTTTTATGTTTTGAATTTTTTAAAATAGAAATAATTTTTGAATTTGGAATATCAAATATATATTAGGGTGAATTTTTGGTATTTTTCTGAAAAACATCAAATTTTGATGAATAGTGAAACCACTAAGTGGTAGTTAAAAAACTGATTTTTCGTTTAAATGAAACTTTACCACTTATGTGATTTGAATTTAAAAAATCCGACATACATGGTTGTAATTATTATGTAAAATGTGGTTCAATGGTATTAAAATAATTTTTTGGTAAATAATAACTTTTAAGTTTTATTAATCACGATTAAAAGTAATTAGTGTAATTTAAGGTAAGGATAATGTTATAATAATATGAAATGACCTTGACACATGTCCTAACATTATTGGATGAGTCAGGACCGACCAAGACAATCCATGGGTCTACTTGGGGACCCCATGGATCCACTTTGGTAGAAAAATGACATTAATAACTTTTTATTTAAAGTTAAAATAAAAATTTCACAAATATGTATTGTTTTACTAAAACAATTTTTACATGGGGTTATAAAAGTCATATTTTTGACTATAAATATCCATTATAAATCTAAAAACATTTCCTACATCATAGTATTTTTTTTATAATTTTTAGACATTAAATAAATTAATTTATTTATGACACCATGATGATGCAGCGATTACCTCATTAATGAACGATTTAAATAAAATGAAAAGATAATGTAAAATCTAAGACTTACACTTGTCCAAAAACTATTAGATGAGTATATTTCAAACCCTTATAACCTTATACTAGAAATATATCAATTTTGGACCTTTAAAATCCGAAACTCATTTTAATATAAAGTAATATTTCTTTACTTTCCAAGAGTGCCCCTCCTCCCTCTTATAAAAGGCCCCCACCTCTACCTCCTTACCAACACCTCTAAATACATTGTCTCAGACAAAATATGATCATTTTGTCTCTACACATCCCTCTATTACTCCTAAAAGCCTCAGTTTGGGCAGAATACTTTCCAAGGAAGCCTTTGGGATCAAATCAAAAAGAGTTACCCGATTGTAAGGTAATGTCTTCACTTGTTTTCTTTTGTTTTATTTTACTTCTCCAACCCCCTAAAATCTTTTTATTACTTTTTTTTTTGTAACAAAAACAGTATCTTAAATATACTAGGATTTATTTATAAGAAGGATTCGAGATACACTTCCACACACCTCCGTCTAATGGTTAAAGAACATACTGTTTCTATGAATGGCGAATTACTACCTCACGAAACAATGATTGTTCAATATTATTTTAACACCTTCAAAGGTGTCCATTAAGATGTAACTATATTTATATATGATATATAATATGCTTAGTTTTTCCTTAAGCTTCTGTATTTTTCATTTATGGCATACCTTTAGGGTTTCCATTATGGGTAAACGTGATATCTTCATTTTAGGAAGTGCGGACTACCGCCCCCTCAAAGTGATTTGATTCGTTAATGCCATATGTGGGACGTATAAAGGATGGAAATAATGGTATTACATATGATATACTACTGGACTTATAATATACCTTTATATCATTATTATTTTATTCCATTGAATACAAAAAAAAAGAAATGAAAGTAGCGTTCATGCGTACGTACGACTTACCGTCTCCATGAACGGTACATTTCATTTCTTATCTCCAAATGTTATGTGCTATTATGAGTAAATATATATAATGGATATATATGTCATATATTACATCTAAATTATGGATATAATTCTGGAATTATAATATATATATCTCTCATTTAGTTTTAATTCCATTAATATGACAAAGAAATGAAAGTAGCGTTCATGCGCATGTACGACCTACCGTCTCCATGAACGGTGCATTTCATTTTTTATCTCCAAATGTTATGAAATAGTATAAAATTAATATATAATGGATATATATGATATTTAAATCATTTATAATATTCTGGAGATGATGTACCTATAAAATCATGGAAAATTCTTTTCCAACAAGTTCAATTTTGACTCATGTACCGAACATCAACAAAAACGTCTAATATGAACTCACATTATTAACAAATTATTATAACATTATAATATGTGATATGAACTGAATAATAATCTTTAAAGGAGGTACTTAAGCAATTATAAATTGACCAATGTTTATTATTCAGGAATATAAAGAAATGAACAAGGCAGGTCGGACTTGAGGTAAGGGATCCTACCTCTCATCATTCTTTTTAAGTACTCTATTTTATGTCATTTATTTTAAGCTCATATTTATTATGTTTGGGGATGTTATTTTATATTCCTCATACTTTAATTTTTGTGTTCATATTATGAGAGACCATATTTGATCTCGTAAATCCAATTTTGGAAGTTTTAAGTGGCGCCGTTAGGCTGCCGAGTTTTCATAAGGGATTTTTCATCTCACTTTTATTCCTGTGAGATTTATGCTACATTTTACACCATTTACTTTGAGTGGTGTATGTACCTCCAATTATTCTACTCTTTGTGTAATATAATTTTGTTTATGTGTATTTACATCAATGTTGTATAGTCTTTCTTTCATGGGGTGTACGTTTCAGAAGTTACCCAATTCGGTAAGGGAACCTTTCACCCTCTTCATTTTAAAAGACTTCCTTTTCTTAAGTCTTTTAATATTATTATGATGGGATATGTTCTTATATATCATTATTTCTATAAATTTTATGTCCAAGTGATAAGATACCCATTTTTATCTCTCATCATCTCATTTTATGAATTCTAAAGTGACGCCATTAGACTGTAATATTTCTGTAAGGGAACTTCTTATCCCACTTTAAATTCTTTGGGTTATACCTCTACTTCTTGATTTTATTAAGCCAAGATTATGTGTGGAATCTCTATGTTGTAATTTCCACAAACCTTTGTGTGGATATACTATTTCTACACATAATCATCTCATTGATAAATTCTTACGTCATTTATACAAACTTGTATGAGAAATCATAACTCAATCTCATTTCATTAAGTTAAATATCTATGTCATTGGTTTTGTTTTCTCAAGAGTATGCGTGAATGACCTATGATTGTTTTACACTTAATATCCACTTATATTTGGTGTATTTATATTTGTCACACATAATCATGTAATTGATTTATCTTTAATTTAAGGATACCGACTTTGTAAGGGACTTCGTCTCAATCTCCTTTCATTGAGGCATATTTTTTTTATACACAACTTTAATTTATACAGTGTATAAACCCCTTTTAATTCTACTTTTATTCAAAAGGAATCTTTTATATACGAAGAATTTTACTAAATGACAAAAATTATGTTTCTTTTTACCGTACGCAGTGACAACGACCTTTCCGCCGTCGCAAGTATTATTTGGTCTTTGGCTTCCTCAACAAGCCATAAAGTTTTTAAAATGAAATAAATAACATATACTATTTTATGTATTTTGATATTGAAAATGGTTTTTATAATGGATTTGTTATGTCAATATATTTAAGTGATATATTGTGATCGAAATGTGGAAATGTTTTATTTCCATTATATTTGTTTTATGTCTTATGATTTTATAATGGTACTTGGACATTTGATGGGTGGTTACGTGATAAACCATATGACGGGTGGTGTTGTGAATACCAGGATGGGTGGTTACGTTATAACATCCAATGCATTGGGTATGGAAGTCGGCCGTATGGATATTCCATTTAGTGAAATGTGTGGAAGTCGACCGTATGGTTATTCCATTTAAGTATGTTTATTTCCCATGTTACCTTATATGATATGTGCTCTTTATATGGGTCTTATGGCAATCTATTGGTTATAAAAATGGTAAGTAATGATATTTTATTCTCTAAAGAGTATTTAATACTTCATAAAGGTTAAAAGTATTACTTATGATAAAGTATTCATGGTTTACTTGATGTGTTTAAAAATTAACAATTTTCCTTCTTTGAATACCTTACTGAGCTTCTTATGCTCATCCCACATTTTTTTGAAAAGTTTTTCATAGGACATAAAGTGGAATATGGTCAAGGATGGGATTAAGGAAATGTCATTCTGTCTAAAACAAGGAACTAGACATGGCTCTTTTTTTCAGGAGTTTATTTTTTGTGGAAAAAAATGGAAGCTGAGTAGATGTGTCTACTTTGTAATCTTTGAGATGTAATAGTTATGATCTAATTCTCTAAAACTCTAAACCTGAAAAGATCCTCAATGTGAATTATTCATTTAATTCAATATTAAGTAATGTTTTAAGGTCGGGTCCTTACAGTTGGTATCAAAGGTCTGTTTAGATAACTTTAGAGGTTAGAGTGTTGTTTAAGCATAAGTGAAAAGTTGTGTATAACCACAATGGTTATTATATTAGATAGAGTCATTGTTATTTTTGAATGTTGGAATGATTTTGAGATAACATGTATAAGTATATCTTAATGTTTATCTTCCTCTTTAGTACATGATGATTTTGTTGATATACTCACACTGACCTTTTTGGTTTTAGTAAATGGATGGATCTAGCAAGCACCAAAGTGACAATGGGTTTGAAGGAAACTGTAGTGGTTCTCTGATTAAGAGACTAGATGAAATGGGGGATTCAATGAGAAATCTAGTGGTTATTCTAAACCAACTATCAGGAGTCATGATCAACCACTTGAACCTTGGTGAGTTCTCTAATGCATCATGTACGAGAGAACCAACTCAATGTGGAAGTTCAGGTGATAATTATAATTGTAACCATTCGGGTTTATATGATCTTTAATTTTGAGGTAATTATGGGTTACTATATGATGGAAGATGAAAGGCATAAGGTAAAATTGAGGTTAAATTATTTTATGGTTATTTTTGAACATTTTATCTCTTTTTGGGGAATGTTTTAAGAATTATATAGATTTGAAAAAGAAAAACACGCAGACCGTGTGACAACCCATCGTGTCGGACGAAGTTGCGGGAATCGAACCCACAAACAAAGTGCGACTGGTATTTATTGCCTACCACTGGACTACATGAAGTCCCTGGTTAGTTTGACTAATTATTTTAGTTAGATGATCTTATGAATCTAGAATAAGTTAATTTTGGGTTATCTATGGAAATTATTATCCTATCATGGAGGATATGTGATTAGGTTAATTACTTTTCAGTATGAGACTTTAAGAGTAACTAATGTTATTTGGAGATAAATGTTAAAATTTACCTTGGAAGACTATGTGATTAAATCCTTTGGAGATTTGGGTTTCAATCATAGTTTGGTTTATCTTTGAATAATTTTATGGAAAAATTGTTTATCGAATGGTCTTCGTTGAACTTTGGGTTTTATTGGACAAATTTTAGAGATTTAGAATAGATTTTCTTTTTATAAAGGATTATCCTTTTGTGGATTATCTGATCTTGTTCTAACAATTTTGGTTTTGGTAAGGTTCTAAAGACATGGTAAATATATAGTTCTCTTTTTTGGATTAGGTGATTCTCTAGAAGTTGATTATTGCTCTCTTAATGTGAGCAAGTCATCCTAAATACTCGTCTTTTGGAGAAAATATGAGTTTGTGTAAGAAATCTAGTAGGAGATGAGAGTCTACACGACAAGTAAGTATGTTTCCTAATGATTTAGTTAGGCTCATAAATAAATTCCTCAATGAAAAGTAACTTAAAAACAAAAATGTTGTCTGTTAACTTTTCCTACTGGGGAATCAAATACCATTTAACCCATCACCAATTTGTGATTTTCTGGTGGTTAACTTTCTCCTAAACATGTTTTCTATCACTCTCCCTTAGAACATGAGCCTTTGTTTTTTTTCCATATCCATGTTTTCCTACATGGAATCCTAGTATGGGTTAACTCGGGTGACCTTTTTACTTCCCTTTCTTTCTTTTAAAGTGACAGTTTAATTTACTTCTTTTCTGATGTGGGGCTTTCAATGAATTTTCCAAGCCCAATTTTGAAAATTGCGAGGACGCAATTCCCAAAAGGGGGGAAGGATATAACATCCCAGGTAAATAAAGAATATTACATTTTCATATTTATCTATATTAGTCAATAAAATGTTAATATTAATTTAAAGGGAACACTATGCTCGATGGCATACCCAATACGCAACAATGAGTTTCTTTGAAATCTTACGTTGCACTCTAATAATAAAATAATATTATTTTAAATGGAAGTTGACGCCTAACCGTTTTAATGGTAGAAATGAACAGAACTAACTAAAAAATGATTATATATGTTTGTCAAATATTTTTACTTTTTTCCAATAAAAGTTAGAGGCTTAAAATGCGAATGAATCCAATTTTAAGCATAAATCTTCTAATATTCTTTAAAAGGTCGATTAACCGCCTTATGATGACAAACCCTTTTTAAATATACTTTTGAAGATTTTATATGTTATATTTGAAAAAATAAAATCCTTTTTTAGAATCTAAACATCAAAATTTACTTTGTGTAAATTTTTGTTATTTTTCCGATAAAGATCAGTTTTAGTGAAAATGTTGTATTTTAATTCAAAACCTCTTTTTCATCTAATTTATTTATATGATTAGATCATATTTTTAATTGGTTTTAAATTTAAATTAGAATATATTTTTACCATTTAATCCAATGGTGGTCATTGGAATTAATTTCACTTTGAAATTGGACTTAAACTAGTGTCAATCTTTTAATAGATATTGTTTCTTAAAAACACGCTATTTGTTTTGACAACAGGAATTAATTATTAAATTAATTAATGGAACTTTTATGTTTTTAATTTTTTAAAATAGACATAATTTTTGAATTCATAATATCAAATATATCTTAGGGCGAATTTTTGGTATTTTTCTGAAAAACTTCAATTTTTGATGAATAGTGAAACCACTAAGTGGTAGTTAAAAAACTGATTTTTCGTTCAAATGAAAGTTTACCACTTCTTTGATTTGAATTTAAAAAATCCGACATACATGGTTGTCATTAGGATGTAAAATTTGGTTCAATGGGATTAAAATATTTTTTGATGAATAGTAACTTTTAAGTTTTATTAATCGCGATTAAAGGTAATTAGTGTAATTTAAGGTAAAGATATTGTTATAATATTATGAAATGAACTTGACACATGTCCTACCCTTACTGGATGAGTCATGGACGACCAAGACAATCCATGGGTCAATTTTAGGACCCCATGGAGCCACTTTGGTAAGAAAATGACATTAATAACTTTTTATTTAAAGTTAAAATAAAAATGTCACAAACATGTATTGTTTTAATAAAACAATTTTTACATGGGGTTATAAAAGTCATATTTTTGACTATAAATATCCATTAGAAATATAAAAATATTTCTTAATCATAGTATTTTTTTTATAATTTTTAGACATTAAATAAATTAATTTATTTATGACACCATGATGATGCAACGATTACCTCATTAATGAACGATTTAAATAAAATGAAAAAATAATGTAAAATCTAAGACTTACACTTGTCCAAAAACTATTGTATGAGTATATTTCGAACCCTTATCACCTTATCCTAGAAATATATCAATGTGGTACCTTTAAAATCCGAAACTCATTTTAATATAAAGTTACATTTCTTTACTTTCCAAGAGTGCCCCTCCTCCCTCTTATAAAAGTCCCCCACCTCTACCTCCTTACCAACACATCTAAAGCCATTGGCTCGGCCAAGATCTGATCATTTTGTCTCTCCAAATCCCTCTATTACTTCTAATAGCTTCACTTTGGGCATAATCCTTTCCAAGGAAGCCTTTGGGCTCAAATCAAAAAGAGTTACTCGATTGTAAGGTAATGTCGTCACTTGTGTTCTTTTGTTTTATTTTGCTTCTCCAACCCCCTAAACTTTTTTTATTTCTTTTTTTGTAACAAAAAGAGTATCTTCAATATACTAGGATGTTTTTATAAGAATTATTCAAGCTACACTTCCACACACCTCTGTCTAATGGTTAAAGAACATATTGTTTCTATGAATGGCGAATTACTGCCTCACGAAACGATGATTGTTCAATATTCTTTTAACACCTTCAAAGGTGGACATTAAGATGTCACTATATTTATATATGATATATAATATGTTTATGTTTTCCTTAAGCTTCTTTATTTTTCATTTATGGCATACTTTTATGGTTTCCATTATGGGTAAACGCGATATCTTCATTTTAGGAAGTGCAGACTACCGCCCCCTCAAAGTGATTTGATTCATTAATGCCATATGTGGGACGTATAAAGGATGGAATTAATGGTACTACATATGATATCCAACTATAATTATAATATAACTTTAAATCATTATTATTTCATTCCATTGAATACAAAAAAAAGAAATGAAAGTAGCGTTCATGTGTACGTACGACTTACCGTCTCCATGAACGGTACATTTCATTTCTAATCTCCAAATGTTATGTACTATTATAAGTACATATATATAATGGATATATATGTCATATATTACATATAAATTATGGATATCATTCTAGAATTATAATATATATATCTCTCATTTAGTTTTAATTCCATTAATATGACAAAGAAATGAAAGTAGCGTTCATGCGTACGTACGGCCTACCGTCTCCATGAACGGTGCATTTCATTTTTTATCTCTAAATGTTATGGAATATTATAAAATGAATATATAATGGATATATATGATATTTAAATCATTGATAATATTCTTTAGATGATGTACCTATAACATCATGTAAAATTCTTTTCCAACAAGTTAAATTTTGACTCATGTACCGAACATCGACAAAAACGTCTGATATGAACTCACATTATTAACCAATTATTATAAAATTATAATATGTGATATGAACTGAATAATAATCTTTAAAGAAGGTCCTTAAGAAATTATAAATTGACCAAAGTTTATTATTCATGAATATAAAGAAACGAACAAGGCAAGTCGGACTTGAGGTAAGGGATCCTACCTCTCTCTTTCTTTTTAAGTACTCTATTTTATGTCATTTATTTTAATCTCATCTTTCTTATGTTTGGGGATGTTATTTTATATTCCTCATACTGTAATTTTTATGTTCATATTATGAGAGACCCTATTTGATCTCGTAAATCCATTTTTGGATGTTTTAAGTGGCACCGTTAGGCTGTCGAGTTTTCGTAAGGGATTTTTCATCTCACTTTTATTCCCATGAGATTTATGCTACATTTTCCACCATTTCCTTTGAGTGTTGTATGTACATCCCATTATTCTACAATTTGTGTAATATAAATTCGTTTATGGGTATTTACATAAATGTTGTATAGTCCTTCTTTCATGGGGTGTACGTTTCGGAAGTTACCCAATCCGGTAAGGGAACCTTTCACCCTACTCATTTTAAAAGACTTGTTTTTGTTAGGTCTTTTAATATTATTATGATGGGATATGTTCTTATATATCCTTATTGCTATAAAGTTTATGTCCAAGTGACGATATACCCCTTTTTATCTCTCATCATCTCATTTTATGAATTCTAAAGTGACGCCGTTAGGATGTCAGATTTCTGTAAGGGAACTTCTTAACCCACTTTAAATTCTTCAGGTTAAACCCATACTTCTTGATTTTATTATGCCAATATTATGTGTGGAATCTCTATGTTGTAATTTCCACAAACCTTTTTGTGGATATACTATTTCTACACATAATAATCTCACTGATAAATTCTTACATCATTTATACGAACTTGTATGGGAAATCATAACTCAATCTCATTTAACTGAGTTAAATATCTATGTCATTAGTTTTGTTTTTTCAAGAGTTTGTGTGAATGACCTAGATTTTTTTACACTTAATATCCACTTATATTTGGTGTACTTATATTTTTCATACATAATCATGTAATTGATTTGTCCTTAATCTAAGGATACCGACTTTGTAAGGGACTTCGTCTCAATATTCTTTCATTGAGGCATATTTTTTTTATAAACAAATTTCATTTATACAGTGTATAAACCCCTTTGACTTCTAATTTTATTAAAAAGGAATCTTTTCTATACGAAGAGTTTTACTAAATTACAAAAAGTATGTTTCTTTTTAACATACGCGGTGACAATGACCTTTCCGCCCCCGCGAGTATTATTTGGTCTTTGGCTTCCTCAACAAGCCATAATGTTTTTAAAATGAAATAAATACCATATACTCTTTTATGTATTTTGATATTGAAAATGGTTTTTATAATGGATTTGTTATGTCAATATATTTAAGTGATATATTGTGATCAAAATGTCGAAATGTTTTCTTTCATTATATTTGTTTTATGTCTTATGATTTTATAATGGTAGTTGGACATTTGACGGGTGGTTATGTGATAAACCATATGACGGGCGGTGTCGTGAATACCAGGACGGGTGGTTACGTTATAATATCCAATGCATTGGGTATGGAAGTCAGCCGTATGGCTATTCCATTTAGTGAAATGTGTGGAAGTCGACCGTATGGTTATTCCATTTAAGTATGTTTATGTCCCAAGTTACCTTATATGATATGTGATCTTTATATGGGTCTTATGGTAATCTATTTTTTACAAAAATGGTAATTAATGATCTTTTATTCAGTGAAGAGTATTTACTACTTCATAAAGGTGAAAAGTATTACTTATGATAAAGTATTCATGGTTTACTTGATGTGTTTGAAAACTAACAATTTTCCTTCTTTGTATCCCTTACTGAGCTTCTTATGATCATCCCAAGTTTTTTTTTGAAATGTTTTTCACAGGACATAAATTGGAATAGGGTCAAGGATGGTATCAAGGAAATGTCATGTTGTCTAAAACAGGGAACTAGACATGACTCTTTTGTTCAGGAGTTTATTTTTTGTGGAAAAAAATGGAAGCTGAATAGATGTGTCTACTTTGTAATCTTTGTGATGTAATAGTTATGATTTAATTATCTAAAACTCTAAACTCGAAAAGATCCTCAATGTGAATTATTCATTTAATTCAATATTAAGTAATGTTTTAAGACCGATTCCTTACAGTTGGTATCAAAGGTCGGTTTAGAAAACTTTAGAGGTTAGAGTGCTATTTAAGCATAAGTGAAAAGTTGTGTATAACCACAATGGTTATTATATTAGATAGATTCATTGTTATTTTTTAATTTTGGAATGAGTTTAAGATAACTTGGATAAGTATATCTTAATGTTTATCTTCCTCTTTAGTACATGATGATTTTGTTGATATACTCACACTGACCTTTTTGGTTTTAGTAAATGGATGGATCTAGCAGACACTAAAGTGAAAATGGGTTTGAATGAAACTGTAGTGGTTCTCTGATTAAGAGACTGGATGAAATGGGGGTTTCAATGAGAAATCTAGTGGTTATTATAAACCAACTATCATGAGTCATGATCAACCACTTTAACCTTGGTTAGTTCTCTAATGCATCATGTACGAGAGAACCAACTCAATATGGAAGTTCAGGTGATAATTATAATTGTAACCATTAGGGTTTATATGATTCTTACTTTTGAGGTAATTATGGGTTACTATATGATGGAAGATGAAAGGAATAAGGTAAAATCGAGGTTAAATAATTTTATGGTTATTTTTTAAGATTTTATATCTTTTTGGGGAATGTTTTAAGAATTATATAGATTTGAAAAAATGACAACACACAGACCATGTGACAACCTGTCGCGTCAGACAAAGCTCTGGGAATCGAACCCATAACCAAAGTGCGACTGGTATTTATTGTCTAACACTGGACTACATGAAGTCCCTGGTTAGTTTGACTAATTATTTTTAGTTATATGATCTGATGAATCTAGAATAAGTAAATTTTGGGTTATCTATGGAAATTATTATCCTACCATGGAGGATATGTGATTAGGTTAATTACTTTTCAGTATGAGACTTTAAGAGTAACTGATGTTATTTGGAGATAAATTTTAAGATTTACCTTGGAAGCCTATATGATTAAATCCTTTAGAGATTTGGGTTTCAATCATAGTTTGGTTTATCTTTGAATAATTTAATGGAAAAATTGTTTATCGAATGGTCTTCGTTGAACTTTGGGTTTTGTTGGACAAATTTTGGAGATTAAGAATATATTTTCTTTTTATAAAGGATTATCCTTTTGTGGATTATCTGATCTTGTTCTAACAATTTTGGTTTTGGTAAGGGTATAAAGACATGGTAAATATATAGTTCTTCTTTGTGGATTAGGTTATTCTCTATAAGTTGATTATAGATCTCTTAATGTGAGCAAGTCATCCTAAATACATGTCTTTTGGAGAAAATATGAGTTTGTGTAAGAAATCTAGTAGGAGATGAGAGTCTACACGACAAGTAAGTATGTTTCCTTATGATTTAGTTAGGCTCATAAATAAATTCCTCAATCAAAAGTAACTTAAAAAAAAATGTTGTCTGTTAACTTTTCCTACTGGGGAATCAAATACCGTTTAACCCATCACTAGTTTGTGATTTTCTGGTGGTTAACTTTCTCCTAAACATGTTTTCTATCACTCTCCCTCAGAACATGACCCTTTGTTTTTTCTTCCATATCCATGTTTTCCTACATGGAATACAAGTATGGGTTAACTCGGGTGACCTTTGTACTTCCCTTTCTTTCTTTTAAAGTGACAGTTTAATTTACTCCTTTTCCGATGTGGGGCTTTAAATGAATTTTCCAAGCCCAATTTTAAAAATTGTGAGGACACAATTCTCAAAAGGGGGAAGGATGAAACATCCTAGGTAAATAAAGAATATTAATTTTTAATATTTATCCATATTTGTGAATAAAATGTTAATATTAATTTAAAGGTAACGTTATGCTCAATGGCGTACCCAATATGCAACAATGAGTTTCTTTGAAATCTTACGTTGCACTCTAATAATAAAATAATATTATTTTAAATGGTAGTTAATGCCTAGCCGTTTTAATGGCGGGAATGAACAAAACTAACTACAAAATGATTATATATGTTTGTCAAATATTTTTACTTTTTTCCAATAAATGTTAGAGGCTTAAAATGCGAATGAATCCAATTTTAAGCATAAATCTTCTAATATTCTTTAAAAGGTCGATTAACCGCCTTTTGATGGAAAACCATTTTTAAATATACTTTTTTAGATTTTATATGTTATATTTGAAAAAATAAAATCCTTCTTTAGAATCTGGACATCAAAATTTACTTTGTGTAAATGTTTGTTATTTTTTCGGTAAAGATCAGTTTTAGTGAAAATGCTGTATTTTAATTCAAAACATCTTTTTAATATAATTTATTTATATGATTAGATCATATTTTGAATTGGTTTTAAAGTTCAATTGGAATATATTTTTACCATTTAATCCAATGGTGGTCATTGGAATTAATTTCACTTTGAAATTGGACATAAACTTGTGTCAATCTTTTAATAGACATTGTTTCTTAAAAACACGCTATTTGTTTTGGCAGCGTGAATTAATTATTAAATTAATTAATTCAAATTTTATGTTTTGAATTTTTTAAAATAGACATAATTTTTTAATTCGGAATATCAAATATAGCTTAGGGTGATTTTTTAGTATTTTTCTGAAAAACTTCAATTTTTTATGAATAGTGAAACCACTAAGTGGTAGTTAAAAAACTGATTTTTTGTTTAAATGAAACTTTACCATTTTTGTGATTTTAATTTAAAAAATCCTACATACATAGTTGTCATTAGGATGTAAAATGTGGTTCAATGGGATTAAATTTTTTTTTTGGAGAATAGTAACTTTTAAGTTTTATTAATCGCGATTAAAGGTAATTAGTGTAATTTAAGGTAAAGATAATGTTATAATAAAATGAAATGACCTTGAAACATGTCCTAACCTTATTGGATGAGTCATGGACGACCAAGAAAATCCATGGGTCAACTTGGGGACCCCATGGAGCCACTTTGGTAGGAAAATGACATTAATAACTTTTTATTTAAAGTTAAAATAAAAATGTCACAAACATGTATTGTTTTACTAAAACAATTTTTACATGGGGTTATAAAAGTCATATTTTTGACTATAAATATCCATCAGAAATATAAAAATATTTCCTACACCATATTATTATTTTTTATAATTTTTAGACATTAAATAAATTAATTTATTTATGACACCATGATGATGCAACGATTACCTCATTAATGAACAATTTAAATAAAATGAAAAGATAATGTAACATCTTAGACTTAAACTTGTCCAAAAACTATTGTATTAGTATGTTTAGAACCCTTATCAACTTATCCTTGAAATATATCAATGTGGGACCTTTAAAATCCGAAACTCATTTTAATATAAAGTAACATTTCTTTACTTTCCAAGAGTGCCCCTCCTCCCTCTTATAAATACCCCCACCTCTACCTCCTTACCAACACCTCTCAAGACATTGGCTCGGACAAAATCTGATCATTTTGTCTCTCCATATACCTATCTTACTCCTAAAAGCCTCACTTTGGGTAGAATACTTTTCAAGGAATCCTTTGGGCTCAAATCAAAAAGAGTTACCCGATTGTAAGGTAATGTCTTCACTTGTGTTATTTTGTTTTATTTTGCTTCTCCAACCCCCTAAACTTTTTTTATTCCTTTTTTTTGTATAAACACCAGTATCTTAAATATAATATGATATTTTTATAAGAAGTATTAGATCTACACTCCCACACACCACCGTCTAATGGTTAAAGAACATACTGTTTCTATGAATGGCGAATTACTGCCTCATGAAACGACGATTGTTCAATATTCTTTTAACACCTTCAAAGGTGGCCATTAAGATGTCACTATATTTATATATGATATATACTATGTTTATGTTTTCCTTAAGCTTCTGTATTTTTCATTTATGGCATACCTTTATGGTTTCCATTATGGGTAAACACGATATCTTCATTTTAGGAAGTGCAGACTACCGCCCCACAAAGTGATTTAATTCGTTAATGCCATATGTGGGATGTATAAAAGATGGAATTAATGGTATTACAAATGATATCATACTGTAATTATAATATACATTTATATTATTATTATTTCATCCCATTGAATACAAAAAAAAGAAATGAATGTAGCGTTCATCCGTACGTACGGCTTACCGTCTCCATAAACGGCACATTTCATTTCTTATCTCCAAATGTTATGTACTATTATAAGTACATATATATAATGGATATCTATGTAATATATTACATCTAAATGATGGATATGATTCTGGAATTATAATATATATATCTCTCATTTAGTTTTAATTCCATTAATATGACAAAGAAACGAAAGTAGCGTTCATGCGTAGGTACGACCTACCATCTCCATGAACAGTGCATTTAATTTTTTTTCTCAAAATGTTATGGAATAGTATAAAATGAATATATACTGGATATATATGATATTTAAATCATTGATAATATTCTGGAGATGATGTACCTATAACATCATGGAAAATTCTTTTCCAACAAGTCCAGTTTTGACTCATGTACCGAACATCGACAAAAACGTCTGATATGAACTCACATTATTAACCAATTATTATATAATTATAATATGTGATATGAACTGAATAATAATATTTAAAGGAGTTCCTTAAGAAATTATAAATTGACCAAAGTTTATTATTTAGGAATATAAAGAAACGAACAAGGCAAGTCAGACTTGAGGTAAGTGATCCTACCTCTCTCTTTCTTTTTAAGTACTCTATTTTTTGTCATTTCTTTTAAGCTCATCTTTCTTATGTTTGGAGATGTTATTTTATATTCCTAATACTTTAATTTTTATGTTCATATTATTATAGACCCTATTTGATCTCGTAAATCCAATTTTGGAAGTTCTAAGTGGCGCCGTTCGACTGCCGAGTTTTCGTAAGGGATTTTTCATCTCACTTTTATTCCCATGAGATTTATTCTACATTTTCCACCATTTACTTTGAGTGGTGTATTTACAGCCCATTATTATACTCTTTGTGTAATATAATTTCGTTTATGGGTATTTACATCAATTTTGTATAGTCCTTCTTTCATGGGGTGTACATTTTGGAAGTTACCCAATTCGGTAAGGGAACCTTTCACCCTCCTCATTTTAAAAGACTTATTTTTGTTAGGTCTTTTAACCTTATTATTATGGGATATGTTCCTATATATCCTTATTTCTATAAATTTTTTGTCCAGGTGATGAGATACCCCTTTTTATCTCTCATTATCTCATGTTATGAATTCTAAAGTGACGTCGTTAGGCTGTCAGATTTCTGAAAGGGAACTTCTTAACCCACTTTCAATTATTTGGGTTAAACCTATACTTCTTGATTTTTTTATGCCAAGATTATGTATGGAATCTCTATGTTGTAATTTCCACAAACCTTTGTTTGGATATACTATTTCTACACATAATCATCTCATTGAAAAATTCTTACGTCATTTATACGAACTTGTATGGGAAATCATAACACAATCTCATTTCATTGAGTTAAATATCTATGTCATTGGTTTTGTTTTCTCAAGGGTATGTGTGAATGACCTATGATTTTTTTACACTTAATATCCACTTATATTTGGTGTATTTATATTTGTCACACATAATCATGTAATTGATTTATCCTTAATCTAAGGATACCGACTTTGTAAGGGACTTCGTCTCAATCTCCTTTCATTGAGGCATATTTTTGTTTTATACACAACTTTCATTTATACGGTGTATAAACCGCTTTGACTTCTACTTTTATTCAAAAGGAATATTTTCTATACGAAGTGTTTTACTAAATGACAAAAAGTATGTTTCTTTTTAACGTACGCGGTGACAACGACCTTTCCGCCGCCACCAGTATTATTTGGTCTTTGGCTTCCTCAACAAGCTGTAATGTTTTTAAAATGAAATAAATACCATATACTATTTTATGTATTTTGATATTGAAAATGGTTTTTATAATGGATTTTTTATGTCAATATATTTAAGTGATATATTTTGATCGAAATGTGGAAATGTTTTCTTTCCATTATATTTGTTTTATGTCTTATGATTTTATAATGGTACTTGGACATTTGACGGGTGGTTACGTGATAAACCATATGACGGGTGGTGGCGTGAAAACCAGGACGAGTGGTTACGTTATAACCTCCAATGAATTGGGTATGGAAGTCGGCCGTATGGCTATTCCATTTAGTGAAATGTGTGGAAGTCGACCGTATGGTTATTCCATTTAAGTATGTTTATGTCCCAAGTTACCTTATATGATATGTGCTCTTTATATGAGTCTTATGGTAATCTATTGGTTACATGAATGGTAAGTAATGATCTTTTATTCATTGAATAGTATTTACTACTTCATATAGGTAAAAATTATTACTTATGATGAAGTATTCATGGTTTACTTGATGTGTTTGAAAACTAACAATTTTTCTTCTTTGTATCCCTTACTGAGCTTCTTATGCTCATCCAAAGTTTTTTTTGAAATGTTTTTCACAGGACATAAAGTGGAATAGGGTCAAGGATGGGATCAAGGAAATGTCTTGCTGTCTAAAACAAGGAACTAGACATGTCTCTTTTGTTCAGGAGTTTATTTTTTGTGGGAAAAAATGGAAGCTGAGGAGATGTGTCTACTTTGTAATCGTTGAGATATAATAGTTATGATATAATTATCTAAAACTCTAAATCTGAAAATATCCTCAATGTTAATTATTCATTTAATTCAATATTAAGTAATTTTTTAAGGCCGGGTCCTTACAAAAACTAGGATTTTCAAGAAGAGGATAAATAATCAAAATCTGAACATGTGACATAAATATAAGAAAC
Source organism: Viscum album (assembly GCA_963277665.1). NCBI lineage: Eukaryota > Viridiplantae > Streptophyta > Magnoliopsida > Santalales > Viscaceae > Viscum > Viscum album. The sequence continues at coordinate 537,930,857 of OY728142.1, read as the reverse complement.
TCTAAACAAGTCTGAGAAATAATGAGTCATATCTATATATAATCAAGAGAATACATGTTACACCTTGAGTTTTTAAAATAATACTATACTCGATAGCTTGATTAACACTCAACACTAAACTTAAAGGATCCACAAAATATTATTATTTAAATATGACTGTTATAACCTAGCCAATGAATTGGTGGATATAAATAGAAACGACCACATTATGATATATATATATATATATATAAATTTCCTACTTAATAAAAAATTATTGATAAATTCTTAGTAAATAACCACTCATTTTTGTAGTAAAGTCATTTTATGCTTCAGAAATACATTTTCATCAAAAATGATTTTTATTGATTTTTATGAGAAAATATTATAATCAATTTTTGAAACTTTTATAAATATAATTTTATTATAATGATATTTTTTTAATTAGTCATCTAAAAATTATCTTTGGATTATTTTTTGAATATTTTATGAAAGATTGATTTTCCAATGAATAGTGAAAATATTAATTTTCTTTGAAAACTATATTTTTGTCTTAGGTATTCAAAAAGTTATATTTTATTTCAAAATGGGTTCAAAGTAAAATTATTTATATTATATTATTAATAATCTAATTAAGTAAAATGGAATCAATTTTATGGTTGAATTTGGCATAAAAACGTTTTTATACTTAAAAAGTCATCTTTTTGAAAACCTATTTTTTGTTGCATTTAATGTTTTGATATTAAATAAAATTATTACAATTTCAGAATTAAATCTTGAAAAATGAATTATATATTTTTAATTAAGATGTCCAAATTTTGTAAATATTTACCTTTTATTATTTTTCATTATAAGTAATAATCAAAGAAAATAGTTATCATCATAGTAAGGGTAAATCGAGTAATTTAGGTTAAAATAAAACGATATGTACTTGAAAATGACCCTTAAACATGAATTAATTTCCTTGTATGGGTCTATTTCATCCATAATCATCTAATATTTTTTTATATTACCTTTTATTTATATTTGGATATTATTTTTACCTTTATAATATTTAAGTAAAAGATAAAGTTAAAAATGTCACTCGTTTGCTTTTAATATCTATAAATTATTTGTGATAGGGATAAATAAAACTTATTTTTAGTTATAGATTTTAATTTTAAATATAAATGATTTTTTATCATGGTAATTTATTTATAAATTTTAGTTATTAAATAATTACCTTATATACTTATGCAATGCTGACATGATATTTACTTAATTAATAGAAAAATAAAGTAAAAGATTCAAGAAAAATTGAAAGTAATATAATTTGAATGAATTATTATGTTCTAATTTTTTTTGATAAATATAACATATTGGTTATGTTTTAAAGTATTATATTATAATTCCGTTATTGTCATGTTGTTTTTAAAGTCAAATTAAATGAATAGTTTCAAAAATGACATTAATGATATTTTATAATAGATAATATTTTATTAAATGATTTAAAATTTATAAAATCCTATATGTAGAAAATTTATTTGGAATTGGTTTAAAATATCAACCATGGTCTATTTATGGCCCAATATTACTTTTATATTAACTATCATGACCACTAAAGAGTAAACAACTTTATTATCATGATAAATGTCAAAAAGGTAAATAGAGGGTCAAAACAAAAAGATAAGGGTAAAATAATCACTTAAAATTGTAAATTTTTTATTTTATGAGATTATTTAGACCCATAATTATATTATATTCTAAAAATATAAATTTTGAGCCATTTTAACATGAAAACTAATATATATTAAATTGATACTTTAAACATTCTTATAAATCCCCTCCCCTCTATTATAAAAGGGAACCTCCTATCCCTATTTATTCACACTTAAAAATACTTTTAGTTTAGAAAATAACTAAAAAAATACCTTCCAAGAATCACTCCTTTAATTATATAGGTATTATTTTGGAAATAATACCAACCTTAAAGTACTTAAGGTGAAAAGAAAAAGAGGTTGTCTAAAGAAGAGGTATAAATTTTAACCAAATGTTTTAGTTTTATTTCTTCTTATACCTCCTTAAAAAATTATCCAACAATAATGAGATAATAAAATAAAGATATTCTATATACTCGGATGTTATTATGTTAATTTAATAACATATATCCATCTTCTATTCCATCAAATGGGAAATGAAACTATCGTTCATTTGTATGGCGTACTACAACCTCTTGAACTAATGTAATTCATTTTTCCATCACTTACAATTAGGGATGGAAATAATTATAGATTTATTGTATATATATTACATTAAATACATGTTTATTATTATGAAAAATTAATAAATAATCTATTTTATTACATTTCCATTCATTAAAAAATGATAACATCATCCATTTGTATGTGTAGATTACCACCTCTACGAAGCAATGAGATTCATTTTTCATCCCCACATCACATGGATGTTATATTTAATGAAATAATATGGTATTTATGATATAAATATAATTTTGGAAATATAAAATAATACTTATGTAATTTATATAATGATCGTTGAAAAATGGAAACGTTACTCTCATGCGTATGTATGACCTACTGTCTCTATGATTGTAACATAGTTTGTTTTTAAAAACCATATTTCATGAATTGTTTTATATTAATGTATAAAAATTATAATTCTTCTATGATTATTATTATGAAGATAATTTATCAATGATTTTGTTGACCATATTCTACCTACCAAATTCATTTTGGACATATGAGGTGAAAATCGTCAAAAAATATTACATGGACATAATTGATTAATTAATTTATTATTACATGATAAAAGGAATAATAAACCAGCAAAGGTTTCTTTAGAAAGTAAATAATTAAAATAATTTTATTATTCAGTAATATAAATAATTTTCATGATAATTCAGACTCGAGATAAGGGACACTTTTCTTTAAAAACCTAATTTTAAATGCTTTAAATATTTAATTTCTAAATATTTCTCTTTTATGTAGATATTATTAAAAATAACTTATATATACATTTATATGGATATAAATAAATTATAAAGGGAATTTTATGTCTCTTTCTTATGAAGGATTTCAAAAGTAATATTTTTATGGATCTTTTTGACTTTCTTTACAAAAGAAAAATGAAATATTCTATTTAACTTATATGACATCAACATTTTTTCCATTGCCATAACCGTTATTTTATATTGGGATTAATTTACAAGATTTTATGTTTTATTAAAATAAAAACCCTCTTTCCTTCTTGTGTCACACATAATCATAAACATGTTATGATGGGTTCACTTGGATAGTGATCCAATGCATTGGGTAAAGTTTTTGTCTCATTAGATGTTATTTATGGGATTAGGAAGTAAACCAAACCTAAGATGATAATTTTTCCAAAATGTGATTTTGTCTTTGTAGTTTTCCTTGAATTAGAATTATTTCATGTTTTGTGTTTCTCACACATTTCCCATGTTTCCATGATCTTTTGATAACTTTTTATTTATGTTATTCTACCTTTTTATATATATGAATTTTATATACTAATTGATAATTTTTCATGGAAATCATCTAATTTAGAGATATAACATAATTTCATTGAAATTTAAAGGAAAGAGTATGACCTTTTAGGTTAAAAGGGTTATTTTTAATTTTTTTTCATGGGTTCTCATGTTTTCTAAGAAATCCTCATAATTATGATTATTTCATTTATGTTTTCTTATAAAGTGTTTTATGAAAAACTTTGGGGAGTGAAGTTGATTTAATGTGTAAGTAAATGATTATTTGAGTTCAAAGTTTATTATATTAATGGAAAAATCTATTGTATGATTCTATGTTTTTTAAATGAAATAACATGTGTCTTTCTTCTTTTATATCCCTTACTGATCTTTTTTTCTCATCCTATATTTTTAATTTTTTTTCACAGAGTTTTAAGGATGAGTAAGGAAAATGATTGGGTAAAGATGAAAATTTTGAAGATTTTTCATGAAAATGAAAATCTTATATCATTATAGTTTTGTTTTATGAAAAAATGGATACTAATTAGAATCTTCCACATTGGGATGTAATCTTTATTTATGTAAGGGTAATGGCCTAATTCTATAAAACCATAAACCATAAAGATCCTAACATGTATGATAATGAATTCTTGACTTAAAATTTAAGGTTATTTAATATTTAAGGTTGGGTCCTTATAGTTGGTATCAATGGTCTATTTAGATAACTTTAGAGATTATGATTTTTTCATATGTGGTTAACTTAAGAGTTTTGGATACCATTATAGGTTTATGAGTTTTAGGTTAATCATGATTTCAAAGGCTTAAAAAACCATTTTGAGGTATTAAGTGATAAGATTTTTAGGTGAGTAATGATATTTTGGGAGACATTTTATTGGGTTGATTAATATTTAACCTTCAGGTTTAACATGAATGATTATTTTAAAAGAATGCAGTTATATTTTTGGGGGTGTAATCTAAAAGGTATGAGATAACATTTGAGGTTAAAACAATCTTCAATATTGAAGTTATTAATGCTATTTTTGAGGATGTTCAAAATATTTTGGAAATTTTATAGGAATTATATTAATATAGTATTAGTTAAAAGGAGAAACCACAAGATAGGTGACAACAAGTCACATTCATCAAGGTTGTGGGGCTTGAACCCACAACTAAAGGATGATAAGGGTGAAATGCCTACCACTATCCTGGATTATGTAATGGTTAGTATGGAAATGTTATATTTTACTTAAATTATTTGATTAAGTTGATGTTGGAATAATATATTTTATCATATATATTACCATGAGATTGAAAATTGATTTTCTCTTTAAGTGATTACTGTTATTTCAGAAGAGGTTCATTATTTTGGGAACCTTATATGATTAAGGAAAATGAAAATATTTTTGGATAATATGATATTTTATATGAGGAATAAATATTGAATTATATTTTAGAAACATATATGATATTAATGAGGCTTTATGGTGATTCATATTATTTATGGAAATGATTATCATATCTTAGAGATTATATAGGGAAGTCATATACATTTTTGGGTATATGAATTTGTGATAGAATAATGTTGATTAGAGAAAAATGTTAAAGTAGTATCAGAATAATTTATAATCAAATACTTCTACTTTTTGGGTTTTAAACTTGGTAAGGAATATTTTGAATAATTTTTTGGTTAGTTATTTCTCAAATGATCAAAGTTAAACTTTGGGTGTTATTGTTGTGGTTTTTTATATTAATATGAATGTTTATTCATTTTTAGAATTATTTTACCTTATACTATCAATTTTGGTTTTAGATAATATAAAAATATAATAGGAATAACTTGTTATCAGTTTTTGGATTATATGACCCATTATAAGTTGATTTTACTACTTCAAGCATGAAAATTTTATCTAAATACCCATCAATTGAATAAAAATATGACATTGTACTGAAAAGTAATTAAAGGATGAAATTATACTTTTCAAGTATGTATATTTACTCATATTATTAATATAGATTGCAAAGGAATTACTCAACTCTAGGAAAAAGATCTCAACATAAAAAATTTATCATTTTACCTTCATTTCAGATGAATTGATGGCCTTCTTCATATATCTTTGGTTTATGATTTTATGATTGTAAACTTTCTCATGATCATTCAATTTCTTGTGATTAATGATCTTGGTCACTCTTTATCATTGTTTCAAAATTAATATTTTCTTTCATGTGCATATTTTAACTTCATGCTAATGTTATCTTATTTCGAAACCTAATTATGTGTTATTCCAGATGACCTTTATATTTCTATTTCCCTCTTTTTAAGAAGAAGTTTTATTAGCCATTTTTATGATGTGGGATTTCAAAAAATGGTATTATTAAATATAAAACCCTTGATTTCCAGGTTCAAGTTCAAACTGAAAGGATAAGATTTTTTAAGTGGGGATAGGGGATATTATGTAACACATTGAGTTTTTAAAATAATACTTTGCTCGATTTATTTTTTAACACACAGAAATTAACTTAAACGAACCAAAAAACATTATTATTCTCATATGACAATTATACTATAGTTTTGAATTAGTGGGTATGAATAGGAGTAACTACATTTTAAAATATATTTATAAATTTCCTACTAAATACAAATTTATTTATAAATTCTGAGTAAATAATGAATCATTTTTTAGTAAATTCATTTTATTATTAAAAAATATCTTTTCATCAAAAATGTTTTCTATTACTTTTTATGTGAAAAAATTACACTTAATTTATGGGAATTTTATAAATTTAATTTGATAATAAGGACATGATTTTTAAATTCATCATGTAAAAATTATCTTAAGATGATTTTTTGACAATTTTTTAAAAAGTTTGATTTTCCATTGAATAGTGAAAATACAAATTTTCATTGAAAACTGCATTTTTGATTTAATAATTTACAAAATTAAATTTTATTTTAAAATGGTTTAAAATAAATTTTATTTCTATTGTATTATTAAAAATTAATTTAGTTCAATGGAATACATTTTATTGTATTATTTGGTATAGAAAAATTTATACTTAAAATAGAATTTGTTTCTGAAAAATAATTTTTTGTTTTGTTTTTAATTTTAATATTAAATTTAATTTTACCACTTATGTGAATTGAATATTAAAAAATGGATTCTATATTTTGAATATTGATGACAAAATTTTGTAAATATTTCCCTTTTATTGTTTTTCATTATGAATATCTACCATAGTAAATAATTATCGCCACGGTACGGGTGAATTAGGTAATTAATGTTAAAAATAATATGATAAGGACTAGAAAATGACCTAAACACTTGACACAATTTCCTTTTATGAGTCTATTTTTTAAAAAATAATCCAATATTTTTATATATAACATTTTTTAAATTTGGATATGTTTTTTACCTTTATAACATTTAAGTAAAAGATAAAGTGAAAAATGTCACTCTGTTTCTTTTGATATCTATAATTTTTTGTGATAGGGATAAAACCACTTATGTTCAGTTACAAATGGTAATTTTAAATATAAATGATTTTTATATCATTATGATTCATTTATAATTTTTAGTGATGAAATAATTACCATAAATTCTTAGGCAACACCGATACAATATATATTTAATTAATAGAAAAATAAAGTAAATGATTCAAAAAATATAAAAAAGTAATATAATTTAAATTAATTATTATGTTACAAAAATATTTAAGATAAATATGACATGTTAGTGATTTGTGAAATTATTATATTCTAACTAATTTTATTTCATGTTATTTTCAAAGCCAAATTAAATGAATAGTTCAAAAAATGACATTAATGATATTTTATGATAAATAATATTTTATTAAATGATTTAAAATTCATAAAATTCCAATATTTGTTCAATTAATTAGGATATGGTTTAAAATATCAATCATGTTCCATTTATATTCCATTTTTTCATTTATAGTAACCATCGCGACTATTAAATATTAAAAAACATTATTATCGTAGTAATCATCAAAAGTGTAAACTGAGGGTTAAAACAAAAAAATAATGGTAAATAAATCACCTAAACTTGTTGAATTTTTATTTTATGAGATTATTTATAATAATAATCATATTATATTCTAGAAATATCATTTCAGGTATATTTTAAAATGAAAATTAATTTATATTAAATTAAAACTTTAATAAATTCCAAGTATGCCCCTCCCCTCACTTATAAATGGGAACCGCTCTACTCTATTCTTAGAACTTAAAAATACTTTTATTTTACACAATAAATACCCAAATAAATTCATAATACCCATCCTAACATTTTATATTTCTTATTTTGGGCATAATATTAACCTTGGAATACTTATGTTGAAAAGTAAAGGTGGTTTTCCAAAGAAGATGTAAAAATTTTAACTGAATGTTTTTGTTTATTTATTATTATAACACCTTCAAAAACTATCCAAAAATATGAGATAATAAATTTATTAGATTATATATATTATGATGTTATTTTTTTATGTAATAACCTTTATCCATATCCTCTTCTATCAAATGGTAAATGAAACTTTCATTTGTGTATACGACAGATTACCGCCTCGTGAATCAACATATTTTTTTCCATCACTACCTATTACAAATGGTTATAATGATAGATTTAATATATATATATATATATATATATTATTTTAATTAATTATTTATCATTCAATAAATTTAATAAATTATCTACTTTTTGTCTTCTCATTCATTGAAAAATGATAACTTCGTTCATGAGTATGTTTGGATTACCACCTCCACGAAGCGATGCAAATCATTTTTCATAACTATTTCACATGGATGGAATATTTAAATAAATAATATGGTATTTATTATTTAATAATAATTATGTGATGATAAAATAATACTACCCTTCTTTATATAATTACCGTTGAAAAATAAAAATGTTACTCATACGTACGCACAACCTACCGTCTTTATGATTATAAAATAGTTCATTTTTCGTTAATATCTATCATATTTGGTTTTAAATTGATGAATAAAAATGATAATTATGAAATTATAAATATTATTTAGATTATTTATTAATGATCTCACTGACTATAGTCAACCCACCGAATTAATTTTGGATATATGAGATGAATATCATCATAACATCAAATTTGAACATAATTGATTAAGTAATTGATTATACATGGTAAAAGGAATAATAAAATTAAAAATGTTCTTAATAAATTAATTAATTAACATAAGTTTATTATTTAGGAAGATAAATAATGTGTGTGATGATTCATAGTTACATAAGGGGCACTTTGATTAAAAAACCTTATTTCAAATGTTTTAATGATTTATTTTCTAAATATTTCCCTTCCTTGTCCATATTCTTAAAAATAATTTTTATATGTACTTTTATGGACATGAATAAATTATAAAGTAAATTTTATATCTCTTTCTTATGAAATATTTCAAAATGAATAATTTTTATGAAACATTTTTACTTTCTTTGGAAAATACAAAATGAATGTTCAATTTTAACATACACGACATTATTTTTTTTCCTTGCCATCATAACCATTATTTTATGTTTTTATTTCTTTAAAATATATCATTTTTTATTAAAATAACAACCCACTTTACTTTTTTGTCCCTCATAATCATAAACATATTATTATGGGTTCACAAAAATAACACTCCAATGCATTGGGTAAAGTTTTTGTCACATGAGATATTATGCATGGGATTAAGGATCAAACCTAATCTAGGATGTGAGTTTGTCCTCTGTGCAATTTGTTTTTGTAGTTATCCTTGACTTATTCTTATGTCATGTTCTATTTTGCTACTATATTTCATATATTCCCATGATCTTATGATACCATGTTATTTATGTTATGCTCCCATGTTACCTACCTGAATTTTATATTCTTTTTTTTAAGTTTTCATTGAAATAATATGATTTTAAGGTGTAAGCTAACGGTATTTTGTTTTAATGGAAGTATTATTCCATTTTAATGTAAAAAGGTTTATTTTTAAGTAATAATTTTTTCATATTTTTTAATGTTTTCTAAGAAATCCTCATAACTATGATTTTTCCATTATGTTTTCTTATAAAGTGTTTTATGAAAAACTTCAGGTATTGAAGCTAATTTCATGTGTAAGTAAATTATTAATTGAGATAAAATATTATTATATTATAGTAAAACATTATTTTATGATACCGCATTTTTTAAATGGATTAACATGCCTCATTCTTCTTTTATGTCCCTAACTAATATTTTTGTGATCATCCAAATTTTTACAATGTTTTTCATAGAGTTTTGAGGATGAGTTTGGACAAGGATGAGGTAAAGATGAAAATTGTGAAGGTATTTCATGAAAAGAAAATTTTTTATATCATTAAAGTTAATTTTAAAGAAATTCATACTAAGTGGAAGTGTCCAATTTGGAAAGTAATATTTATTTATGTAAGGGTGATGGGATAATTCTCTAAAACTGTAAACTGTAATGATCCTCAAATGTAATAGAATAAATTCTTGAATTAAAACTCAAGATTATTTAATGTTTAAGTCTAGGTACATATAACACATAGGTTTTATAATTATGATATAATTATAGGTCTAGAGGTAAAATGAAATAAAATAGAGGTTTGCTGAAGATCCCCATGTGACATGTGGGTTATCATCCCACCACTCCACCACCACAACACAAATGAAAAATAGCTCAAATACCCCCCAAATCCAATAAGTACCATTACATTTTTAGTATTAAACAAAAAAAAGTCTATATACACCCATTGGGAGTATGTTGGGTGTGAGATCAAGAACCTAGTAGGTTCACACCAAGTTGTACATAAAAAAACTTTATTAAATTAATAAATTATTCTCAATTTATATAATAATGTTGTGGGAGTTATGTTTTTCATAACATTTCATAAAATATGAAGATTATACAGTTTTAAATAGTTTTAAAATATATTCTTAAAGAAAAAATTCATTTTTTTTAAAGTAGAATGAGATAATAAACCATTTCATAATATCATGGAAAGAATATATAAATAAATCATTTTTAAAACATGAATCAACAAATAGTTATAAAATAAAAACCATTCAAAAATATTTAGAATTATGATAATTAGTCTAAGAAAAATCAAGCAAGGGATAACTAGGATACTCTCACCACAAGTGGCCAAGGAGAAAAAAGGGTGCTACTCATTGGAGGTCACCAATATGTGTCTCCCTACCTTACCAGTGTTTAGTTAGAGTTATCATATATATTCAATTCTAAGGAGGCTAAACATACCTTGACATGATTTTTCAGTACTAATAACCTATTACCTAGTCTCCCATGGGATGTACCCCTTTTTATAAGGAACCATTTTCACAATTTTAAAAAAAAATTATAGGGGTGGTTCATCAATAAAAATCCAACTTTATCAAAGAAATACAAACAACCCCAAACCAGGTATAAACATTCCTAAAAAACATTTTTAGAAATTATTCCTTTTCTAATTTCAATTTTTTTAAAGAAATAAAAACCATTCCTTTAGAATATTTAAAACCATTTTTGAAAAAAATAAAGAAATAAAGATTCATATGGTAAATCCTTTTTATGAAACCACCTAACTCAAACACTTAGAATAATAAAAAATCATACAGAACCCATAAACCTATTAAAGGGAGAGATATTAAAGATGAAAGGAAGACCTAATATAAAAAATCATAAAAAATTATGGATACAACAAGACCTAGGCATCTATATCCCTATGTTGATTAGAAAACAAAAGAGAGAAGAGGAAATGATCAAAGAAGATGATAGAAATAAATTAATGTGATTTACATTAAAGATATAGGGATAATCCCCATTGAAATCATACCATAGGTGAATAGATAAAGGAATCAATATGATAGGGATAGTACTAGGTTCAGTTCTAGAAATTAAGAGGTAGCAATAGGGTTAAATCAAGTGAAGTGAAAATAATGAAAACACCCTTTTGAAACTAGGATCAATAGGTTCACAATATGAAAAAAGATTCATAATATTAATTATTTCATCTCAATTAGTTAATGGTGTTAATAGGTGGTTCAGGTTAATAACCAAATTTATATAACCTGTTCTATACACCTTGACACATTTACAAAATTTCCTGATGTGAATCACACATTCAAGTTGTGAACTTCTATAGCAGTAGTTTTGTGTCTCCTTCAAAAATATATAACAACCTAAAGTTTACCAAGACTGACCAGAAGATAGAAAATATAGATAAAAAACCTTTTAATACCTAAAATAAATACCAAGATGTGATAAAATCCCCACTATATCATTTTCTATCCCCATAAATCTAAGTTGAAGAAGGTCGATTAATAAAGAGGGGTG